>CM062201.1:8670000-9270000 GCA_031216445.1 Lateolabrax maculatus
AATGATTTTAACAGCCTTGTCAGGTTACAGCCCGTCATACAGGTTAACAGACAACTGATGAGACTGCTCTCTAGGGAATGGGAGAGAGTGAGACAGGAAGCTGCACTGAAATCAGATTTGCTCTCAGTGTACAGACTCACCTGAACCAAGCAGGCATGAAATCCTGAGAGCTACACAGCAGAGAGGAGAAGACTTCTATACTGAAATGGATTTTCAGAGTATGTGTCCAACTGACTCTGGGACTTTTATTTTTACCCTTACAAGCTGAGGACCTTTTGAATTATTTATTGATCTTATTTCCTGTTTTAATTTTCTTGTGAAGCACTCTGTGATTTCCTATTCATCATTTACAGTTTCAAGCATTACATTACTACCATGTATTAACCAGTTTGGACATTTTGGGAAATACGTTTATTCACTTTCTTTCTGAGAGTTAAATGAGAGGATCAATACCACTCTCATATCTGTGTGTTGAGTATGGAGCGGGATCTGGGAGGTGATTACCTTAGCTTAGCATAAAGACTGGAAACGGAGGGAAACATCTAGCCTTTAACGCTCTCCGAAGTTCAAAAATACACCTATGAACACCTGAAACTTACTAATTACCACTCACTTTTAATCTGTAGAAACAAAAATATAAAAATGAAAAAAACAAACAAACCCTAAAAGCAAAATCTTTTATATTTACATAGAAATTAAGCAAACAAACAAGTAACTCATGTGAGCTTTAAAGGTATTGGTAGGCACATATTTTCTATCTAGACAAACATGAGAATGTTATCAATCTTCTTGTCCAACTCTTCCCAAGATGTTGAACTATTCATTTAGTAATTACATGTTTTTGTAGTAACCTACGATATTGGCTGGTTAATTTTGGAGGTGATAAGGTGTCATGTTTCGTAACGTAGCGTTGGAAACATACCAAGGTGACATTTTCAAACAATTTTCTGGCTTCCAAGATTGTGGTAAGTGAACTGAACAGTTAGTTTCGGACACAGCTGCGGCCTTTTGCTTCACAGTGGCGCCACCATGCATTTCCAGGTCCAATCATGGACACACCACATTTTGGGCTGCAGATGAAGAACCTACATTTTTCTGATGAAAACAGAATCCAAAGTTGCAAAGTCAAATTTCTAGGTCACAAGGTTTCATTTTATTTTTTAAAATATGGGACTCTTTTAAGCGCTGAAATACTACCACAAATATTTTCACTGAGGGCAGAAATGAGATCAGATTGCTAGAATACTGAGTGAAAGAGTGTTTGCCTGTGAGAGTGTGGGATTCTGGAAAGAAAAGTGATTTATTTGAAGTGCATGCAGCAACAGACACACACACACACACACTTTCACAGGCGAGGGGCCAGTCTCAGCCTGAAAGGACAGGACACTCCCGTCTCTACATCACCACCACCACACACACACTGGAACAAAGAATCTACACAATGCAATACACAATAGGTTGCATAACCAGTGAGTGTGTGTGTGTGTGGGTGGGTGTGTAAGATAAGGATGGATAGACACAGAGAAAGAAAAGTGACAAGGTGATGTTTTTCTTTTGAAATCCCGTCATTTACAAGTAAAAACAATCCAATAATGCTCACATAACAATATAAATAGATGCTTGTAATGTAGTGAGCAGATTCTAACATCATATTTATTCTTAGTCACACTTGATAACAGCTTTTACTGAATTCCTAGCATGCAAATGTAGCGTTAAGCAGCTCTCTCCGGTTGTCTGCTGCAGAGGAAAGCAGCTCAGAGCACAACAGAGCAGAGCAGATAAGACCAAAGCAACACCAGCGTTTCCCAAATCCCCGGTCTGCTCAGCTCATTACTACACACTCACGCTGTTTCCACACTCTGCAGTGTCTCTCACACTTTAACACACATTTCGTGAAAACATTATAACACCCTGCGAGCGCTGAATTAAGAAATAAACAGCCCATTCACTGTCAGCCCTCGCAGCATAAAGCCCCTTTGTCTGCTGCGATGTTGTTCGATGAACCCTGAATTGAGGATCTAAAAGATGATATAAACCTGATTTTTTATGCCCTCCAGTCGTTCATGAAGGACTTTACCGGTGTTTTTGCAAGCTTTAGTCCATTCATTACAATGGCTTTACAACACCTTAACCATCCTGCACACAAAATGCTGCTGTGTTTCAGATATTTAGGCATATTTTCTTTACTGTTCCTCGCAGCCATTACATAGTTTCCATTCATTTCAATAGAATGATTTGAAAATCTATTAGCATACTCTTTAAATTGTTAAATTATAATTCTTCACAGCAAACAGCAGATCTGCATTATTTTGTTAAATTATCATTATGAGGTATGCGGCACAGACAATATTAACACTAATAAGAATTGATGCAGACTTACTTATTTTCTTTTTGCTTGTTAACAGGGAAGGTAACCATATCCTCACATGAACAAAAGGAACATACCACGCATTGCTGTATTACTTTTATCTTTCTTTGATAAGAATCAGCAGCAGGTAGAGAACTCAAACCCTGTCTTCCACATGAAAGGCAGAGATAACGTACAGCATTACCAACGAGGACTGCTGCTTCACTATTTTTGGCACTTTACCAGGCTGGTAGCGATGTTCATGGATTACATAACTGAAGCAAGATTCCAAAGTCTGCTAATTGATTTTCATACTAGAAATACAAACATTATGAAAAACAATGGCTGCCTGAAAAGAAGAAGACAAAACTGCATGTATTTGAAAATGCTCCACAAAAATTGGAAGTTAACTCATTTTCCGAGATTCTTTTAAGTCAATCGTGTCTCAACCTGTAAGGTGATTTTTACATTCACACAGAAAAACTGATGGAGAAAATAAAAGGAAAGAAAGGATCTCACAACACTGATTTGTTCAGAAAATAGGTCAAGGCAAAATCATGAAAGGAACATCTGGAACACCGAAGCATTTTAAGTCTTGAATCTAGGAATTAGTTGACGTCAGCTTGGATTTTCTAGTCAAATGTAAAACAAAGCCCTCTTTCTCTCCTTCACACACATGCACTCAGTTACTGTTAGCCTCACTGCTTCCACACAGCATCTCCCTGTGTTCACATTACTGCAGGGAAGGTGCGAGGAAGAAAGAACGACCTCATCACGCACAGAAACAGAGAGACACGGAGGAGGAGCAGATATGCCGACTGGAAAAATATTAATCTAACCGTTTGGTGTTTGCCGGTTGTCGGGGAGACAAGGTCACGACCCCGGCAGACTGAGACAGACAGCATGATACAAATCAAGCGTTTTCCCCCACGGTGTCCACCAGCCAGGCAGTGGAAGAATGAAAACTTTGTCACACAGTGATGCTCAGAATGACTCAGAAGGAAAAGCCATCATGTCAGTGTTGATTATGTTCGGATTAGTTGAATACTGTCTTGTACCCAGTTACAGTATTTCCAGCATAATCTTTTGTTAGAGCTTGCTTCATATATTTTTGGTACCGTGATTGTTGGTTTCAGTTTTGATTCTAATGCTACTCTACATGCTGACTCTACAGATTAAACATTAATTGATCTCTTTGGATACCAACATAACTACAAATATATTGTAAACATAAAAGTAAGATCACACTGCCATGTTTTACTCTCATATTCTTTTTAACCTGACGGCCCCTTAATTTGAGCTCAGTAAAGATCAGTGAATTTTATTAATGAAAAACCAGCACTTCACAAAAGCCCGACCTTTTATTTTAGTTTGTTACAGCAGCTTCACCACAACTGAATGCACACACCTTTTCATCACCTCTGCTGAGATTGATTTTCCTGTCAAAAACTGGTCTCATCTATGACTGGAGCAATCAAGATTAAGATATAAATGATCCGAAAGACCATTTTCTGGTAAATCACCTGCAGCTAAACCTGATACACGCACATCACACTCCACATCATGTGAGGCACTTTAAATGTTTCCACCATGTCTGTTGTGCACATGAATGTGACATGATGTAACACAACAGTGATTCAGCTCACATCCTTTTGTGTGCATCACCGCAGCTAAAGCCAAAAGAATGCCTGGTCAATTAGCATCGCATTAGCATAGCATTACCACAGCAACAAAGCACCACAAGACTGATAGGGGATGGATATGATGCTCTAAATGTGCAGAGCAATGCATCAACAGTCTAGTCTGGCTTTCTTTCTTTCTCTCGCTCTGCTTTGACTTTGGCTTTCCCTCCTTTCACTCCCCATCTCCATTTTTTTCTTCTCTTCCTCTCCTCCAAGTAAGTAATCATGACAACAACAGGCTGTATTTTGAGACTGGCAAAACCAGTCTCCTCCTCCTCCTCCTCCTCCTCTGTTTACTTTGGCTCTTCACACACACACACACACACACACACACACACTCGGAAATATGCAAACAAAGGATCAAGGAAGAGGGGTTGATAAAAGATGGAAAGAGGAAAGGAGAGGAGAGAAGAGAAGAGGAGGGGAAGGAGGGGCAGAGGAAGGAGGGTCTGCAGCTCTTTGTTACTAGAACCATTGCTCACTTCCAGCCACTTCCATTAGAGAAAAGCTTGTGTGTATGTCTGCCAATGTGTGTGTGTGTGTGTGTGTGTCTCCAGACATTCTGCTTATTAAGGCAGTGTGTTAGTAGGTGACCTTGCGCAAATGAACACCCCTCCAAGTACAACCTGAATGCCTCGTATTGATCTGAATAATTCATGTGTGTTCGGTGTGTGTATTGTGTTCATATGTGTGTTTAGCTGCGCGTATATTGTTTGTGCAAGCAAGAGATGGGTGCGTGTGTGTGTCTAGTATATATACAGTGTATGTGTGTGGGTGGAAGGATTTGTGTGTTTTTATGTCTGCCTGGTGGTGTTGGAAGCTGAACAGAGCTACGTCTGCTAGAACAGACTGAGAGGAGGACGCGCGTGCGTGTGTGTCTGCGTGTCGCAGACGTCAAAACCTCAATGCCAAATGCCTCTCTCACCTCACCCCCATCCCTCCTCAGGGTCCTACTGTCCCTGAATGTTCATTAAAGGGCTAATTGTCTCATTTTATCTTCAAACAATTTCTGTAGTATGGATGCAATTAATGACCCTGACTGATAATTGAATATATGATAATTTAACATATGGATAGTGACTGATGAATTATCCAAATTATTATGGATACATTTTGCATCGACTTGGTTGGTTGGATTTTGAATGAACCTCTCTTCCCACATTTTTTACAGTTCTTGAGATTTTGATCATAAAATACCTGAATATGCAGCCTGATTGGACCCAAAACAAACTGCTGCATCAACCACAACTTATATTGTAAAAAAAACAAAAAAAAAAACAAACAAGAAAAGTGGTTGAAGATGAGCAGAGTCAGACCAAAAAAGTGGGGACATCATACAACGTGACAGAAACACGTTTCTTGTTCTGGGCGCTTTCTACTTTTGGTGGAAACTGAACACACCGTGGCCCGAGGTAACCGGGAAATCATGACAGATAGTCCACAACCTGGGCATTAAAAGCCATGTACATCATGCAACAGTGCAGCTACATACAGTATCACCATGGGAAAGTGGAAAAAATATGATTTCATGTTATTGGGGGAAACCGACCTTTTGAAATCAGTAAAACATTAACTTAATTTCTCAGCCTAGTACAAAGGCCAAAACGGGGTTTGCAGCAACAATAACATGAAATGATGAATAGAATCATTTTGTTGCGATGTTGTTATGATTACAATTACACATACATTTCGTTTTTCTTCATTGTTTTTTTTCCACATGAAGACGGAGACAGTGTGTATACATGAGGTAAGGAGAGACAGAGAGGAGGACCTCGGCATCTTAAGAATTTAATATTTGATTGTCTGACCTCCTCTACTCCGAGGAGCAGCTCCAGCACACAGACGATGCAGCATCCACTAACATCCCCCCGCCTCTCAACAAAACGCTTCAACAACCACAGACCATGATATGTTGCCGTGGCGACGGCTTTTGCAGCCTGTCACCGAGGCACCCCGTTGGCAGCACATTAATGAAAAGACAGAAAGAAGAAGAAGAGGAAGGAAGTCGGGAGAAATAAATGGGCGGGGGGAGGAAGGATTAAGAGGGTCAGAGGTGGAGAAGAGAGAAAGTGAGAAAAACGAAGGAGGGAGAAGATATAGAGAAGGAGGAGGAGGAGGTGAGGAAGGAAGGTGGTTGGATGGAGTGAGAAACCAATCGAAAACAAAGAAAGTGCTGAAAGCACAGACTTAAAACACTCTCGACACGAGGCAGCCTCACCTCTTCAAAACCAAACACAAATCATGACTAATGATTACGGCTCTCTCCTCCGGCCAATCTCTTTATTTTCGCGTTTAAAAAAAATCTTCATGAATGAGATGTAAAAACTGGGACATGACATCAGAAAGAGGCTCTGAGATAAATAGAGATTATATGAAAATTATGAAACTGTTACAACAAAACACTTCTGTGCATCTTTACAGGTTTCATAACAATTATATGATGGTGTTTGACATTTATCACTAAACTGTAGCCCTGCAACAGAAATAATGGCATATGGGAAATTACATTAAATAGTGAGAATCTTATTGCAGACTGTAAAATAGATCCTGCTAAGCTTCATCTTCTCTCGCTCATTTTTCTTTTCTTGCTTTATCTGTGCAGAAGAAAAAATAATAACCCTCTCCGTATATTTGAAAATAGTAATTGTAATGCAATGTGAATCTCTCTTGGACATGATGTATTGTTTAATATCTGCGCATGTTTTGTAAACACGGGAAAAGCTGTTCTCCCCACTAGTGCTGCATATTATTATTTTTGTAAATATGAGCAGAGCAAAAAGCCTGTTGAGATGATTCATGGTTTTGTGAGTCTGAAAATGTTTGATGAATTTTCCTAGAAACTGAGAAATATAATATAGGGTCCAAGTATCTGACTACAAAATCAAATTTTTTTCTGGAAAAAAAAAATGACTTAAGAAATGAATAAACTAAACTAAAGTCACAAGCCAGGTAGGCTGTTGGTGGGGTGTTCGGTATGGTTGGTAAGATGTTAGGGTGTTTTTTAGGGCGTTGCTCATTAGGGGGTTTCTGGGTAGTTGTTTAGGGTATTAAGGGGTAGATGGTGTGGTGATACTAGGTGGTTGTTAAAGGGTGTTTAGATAATGCTTACATGCATGTGAGGAAAGATTAATGGGTCCATGAGTGATAAAGTTTTAGTATTTAAGAAATAAAAGACGTTATGATGTGTATGTGACACTATGGAGCATGAATGGTGATAAAAGGTTTGTAATTTGTCACCCGTCGCCCCGCCAACCATTCAACCAAACACACTGACTGAATGGATTCTCACCAAACCACAATAAAACACAGACATACAATCTAAAATGCCCCTTAGTCCACAACATCACACCGAGTAATTTCCAATCTCACCATCGACCTCAACAAAATGTGCCATTAGCACAGAAGACCCTGCTGGTTTCCAACAGCGAGATCTGTTACTGTTATCTGCTGCTCATAAAAGATTGAACTCACGCACTCAGTTTAGCTGTGACTCACATCCTGCCTTACATCCAGTTTATTTCTTCCTTCATGCTTTAATAAAATGGACATTGTTGAGAAGCTGCAACTCGCTTTCAATATCCATACAGCATATTATGACAGAAAACCATCAAAATTTCACCATGAATAATAGTTAATAGAAATTGTATTACCTTCCCCGAATAAAGATTTACTGCCATTATTTAATAATTTTTGATAAGTAGCCACACAGTCGAGGTCCTTTTTGTTTCATCTTGTTTTATTTTGCTTCAATTTTTTTTTCTTTTAAAAATTCAGCTTTTTTGGACAAACGGAGGAAGATAAATCAGTTCTTTTTGAGGAGCATTAAAGAGACAAAATATTGAAGTAATATATATTTTAAAGAAACATTTGTGTAGATTCTTAATGAATGGGTAACTGCATTAGAACCAATGAGTTCTGAATTACTGTAATGTTTGTGATTGTGTTCTATTGTAAGTTAATATGTAATAAAAATGTAATTAAAGCTCCACCGGCTGCATCTGTCTTGGCAAACAGATTCACATCATTTGCACACTTCTGTAAATAGTATCTTGTTTTGATTTGCTCTTGATCATACTGTGTTTATTTGTCATATTCCCTGGTTGAACAAGGGTTAAACTTGCCCCTCCCTCCCTGTTTTCTCACTTGCAGGCACCTGAGCTGCCAGCAACTGTTACCGCAGAGTCACGGAGAGAAACCATATGTGAACGAGAACACAGAGACACACACAACACAAGCTTCGCCACAAACACAGAGTGTGTCCATCTGGTGTGCGTGACAGAGGGTGTCCCAGCAAACCACAACACAGCACCCCGTTATAATCCTATAAATAGAGAGCATCATCTGCAGTAACACCTCTCTGCTCTCCTGCAGCCTCTTTATCTCGTTATAGAGTTTAGATTTTAGACAGGAAGAGGCTTCTCATGAGGCGAAGCCTGAAATTAACCTGCAGTTCATAATCGCCATGATTAGAAGGGGTCAGAGAAGGAAGTGAAATCAAAGCCAAGCGGAGATTTATTTGTTTTGGTCTTTTTTGTTTGTTTTTAAGGGGGGAAAGTGAATAAATACCTTAGATCAAAATATACTTCTGCTTAGCATTACCATTTTCTATTTATTAGTGTATTAGAACAGCTGCTGCGACTTTGAGATAATCACAGTTTTACAAACTCATGCCAACAGATCCTAAAATTGCATTTTAAACGAATATTACCTACTAATTAAAACGCAAAGGTGGATCATCTATTATGTATGCAGACCCTCGCACAGGTGCATGTACACTTTAGACACATACACACGCATGAATGCACACATGCAAACGTCTATGTGACCTCCATATGGCGTGTGGCTTCTTGAGCAACGTGGTTCACATCTTTAATTTGTTGAGATGTCTTGTCATATGAGGTTTCACACCTGACACACACACACACACACACACACACACACACACACACACACACACACACAAACAAGTCAGCAGTGATAGCTAGTAGCATATCAGAGTGTATTGTGTGTGTGTGTGCGTGTGAGAGAGAGAGAGAGAGAGAGTGAAGTGGAGTGCACATGACAGGTTGACTGGGTTGTCCAGTAATTTGTGACATGAACTGCATCAAGTATGTCAAAGTGTGTGTGTGTGTGTGTGTGTGTGTGTGTGTATGTGTGAAATAATTCTATAAGGGCTACTTAACACTGGGTCCTTCATATGATATTTCCCCTGCCACAGTAGAAGCCCACAGGAAATCAGTGTGTGCAAAATAAGTGCTATTAAGCCCTTTGTGCTTTGAATAATAACAGTCTGTTTGAGCTCACTGACAGCAGAACAAAGCTTTCAATATGATGGACATGTCAGGGCACTGGTGACCTTTAGGTGTGTCTGACAGTTCAAACACATGTACAAAGATCAAACACTGACACCACACACAGGCATAAAGCTGTCTAATATAAATCAATCATTTCAGCAATCTGAGACACTACTGCATTTTCAGGGCTTTACAACAGTTTAGAAGCACCTCTAAAGCTCCACTGTTAACATTTTATATCTCCAAGGAGACTACAGGAAGTCACTGGCTTCTCTTGGCAAGAAAGCAGAAATGTATTTCCCCAAATCCATTACAGCACAGAACGGAAGGAAGTCGCTGTTCTTCCATAGAAAACTCAGTTAAAGTTAAGGCAACCAGAGTTACTGAGAAACATGTTTGTTTTTTCGTCTTTAAAAAATCCTTAAATGTAGACTTCACCTGCAGTAATTGCTGTCTGATACAGTTAGTCTGTTTATTCCCTCCAATTCAGTTCCCCTCCTTCCCCGCTTTCCTTCCATCAGAGCCCTGTAATCCAGGCAATCAGCCCTTCTGACAGGAAATCAAACAGGATATGACACGCTGATTGGAGCCTTAACCTCGCTCTCTGAGGAGAAAGACATGTTGGGACCTCGCCTTGTCCCCAGTAATAAGTCAGCTTGTAGGGAAAACTGCTCTTCTTGGTCTGTAGGCTCTGCACATGTATAGGACTTCGTAATGTAAATATAATGTTTTGCATTTGAGTAAATTCATTGTAAAGTCAAATGTGTTCTTCTTCTTCCCTTATTCTGGTCATAGTGAAACATTGGATACATATTTAAAGTGTTCAGTGTTTCTATCTACCACTGTATACATGTATTACTTCAGGTGCTGCAATCCAAATCTTTCTTAATTACAATGAATTGCTTCTTATTGTTGCTTTGCTCTCTTACATTCAACATTCTCCCTTTTTTCTTGTTTAAATAAGTCACTATTAAATGGTAAATGGACTGCATTTATATAGCAGTGACAACCTGCTCATCAGGAGCAGTTAGGGATCAGAACAGACGGCCGCTCTACCTCCTAGGCCAGGCCATCATTAACTGCTGCTTATGATTCAGTTTCCCCATTTAATTATTTGAAGTCTCATTTTAACATATTGTTTCTTTCTTATTTTTTACTTTTGTTTTTCTTTCCTCCTTTTACTTTCATTATCTTTTTTCTCCCCTCCTTTGCCATACCTACCTACCTAGCTCCCACTGTATTATTGGTTGTTGAGGATTTTAATGTTTAAACAGAGATCATCCCCCTTTTCCCCCCGTCAACATCTGCAGTCTGACACACAAGTCTTTTTATAAATGTCTTTCTTTTTTGGCTTTTCTCGTTTTGCTCACTGACTCAACTTCTCCCACACATCAGACACAGTAACTCAGGAGTAATACACAGAATCACAGACGGAAAGCCTCAACTATCCTACTGTGAATTAGTGACTATGTTTGACGTGGCGTTGATAATTACGTCATGAACAGGAGTGGAAACTGAATAAAACAAATGTTCTCCACATGGCAGTTTGACCTGATTTGTCCCAGTTACAAGCTGCTGTGGTCTGATTATTGTGGCTAAAGTGACTCACACACATGATAATGTGGGCAAACAAGCACACACAAGAACACAGGCATGAATGTGTTCATAGAATAGGTTTGAGTTAAGGGATGAGCTTAATGTGCTTTTAACAGGCCAGTTTATCGACCTGCTGCCTGGCTGAAGTTATTACAAGGGAGTGGGAGACGCTGAGAACAGACAACATCCCCAATCACTGATAAACACCTCTAATGAACAAGAAGATTATTGTGTGGTGCTGTTGTGTTTTTATTGTGTGGCTGTCTGCAAAGCAGATTTTTCCTATGGGACAATAAAGTTGGGAAAGACGAAACATGAAAGGAGCGAAAAGGAAAGATGAGGAGAAGGAAGGGGAGAAAGGAAAAGAAAAGGACTGAATGGGATAGTAAGTAAACACTGGGGAGTACGTAAAGTAAATCAAATTATGACCAAATTCAAAACCAAAAGCAAAACAAGCTGGTAAAACAAACCTATTCTTACTCATTATAGCAAAAGAGAGGTCTGAAACTAATGAGAGCATATTTTTGATTATTACATCAGGTGGGAATTATATCTTCTTCTTGTTTTAAATATTAACTAGTTTAGACGTCAATGCCTATAACAATTCACAATATCCCTTTTAAATTTTTTGTTCACTGGGGGGCAGCGAATCAAGCTGTAAACACAACACTGAAAAAATCCCCTCATAAAGTTTTTTCAGCTAATGTGTTTGCATTACAACAGTTGCCTACTCAAACATCCAGCAGACACAAAGCGACAACAGCATTCATTTGGAGTCGTGTTTGTGTCCACCATAGGAATGTAAGTTCAATATCCACTCTCCTCGTGGCTCTGTATTTGGCCTCCACCAACTCTCGTGAGAAATATCTGGGTCTTCGGCTCCTCAGTGTTCCACTATGTTCACCATAGTCGTTAACTTTGTCTGCCGTTTGGTGCTGTACAGCCAGTTAATCAACGCTTCTCCACTGAAAACAGATGACTGCTGCGTCAACAAGGTTGATTAGTGCAGTAAGAGTGAATTACTAATAGTAAAATTGTGGCCATAAACGCAAAATAATGAGCTGAAAGACACTAAAATGCTTCGAAGAGCTGAGGAGAAGTGCATAATTTGGTTTGTCACTAGAAGCACCTTATTTCACATCACACAAACTGTAGACATTAGCTTTAATTATAAATCAAAAATTTCTCTCAAAAACTGAAGCTAACCAGCTACATCAGGACTATGTGGGTAACCTGTTACCAGACCTTTTTAAATTGCCAACGTGTCCGATTTGTTCAGCAATTTAAAAAGGTCTAGTGTTGTGCTGTTTGACTTCACGTCCACAGGTGAAAAACGATCAAACCAATCACAAATCTGTAGGATACGTCACTCGCTACTAAACATTTTAGGGCAAAAACAGCATGGACATGAGGTGAAACAAAATTACAAGTCACACCCACTTTAAAGCAGTGAGAAGAGCACAGCCATACATTTATTTGTGTGTGAAACAACCAGCAGATTCTAACTTTGGCTAACCTTTCATTTAAGATCTTATTGTTTACAGTAAAGAACTGATAATGAAAATAGGTTTTTACTGAAAAAACAAATTCAATCTCACACCAGTGATAGTCTTAACACCAGAACTTGTTGTATTTAAAGTGCCATGTGTCTTTTTCCATTGCTGTTGCAATAAATTACTCTGGTGAAGCCTCAAGGAGAGATTCAGGCCCTAGATGCAACACACACACACACACACACACACACACACACACACACACACACACACACACACACTAGACCACTTCGTTCTGCTCCGCTGCTCCGATCAAATCAGTGCTGGGACAACTAGGAGGTAGCCATTAATTTTTGACCTCAGTTTGACAGAATAACATGAACCCTCTATACTGAACCCCGTGAGAACTGGGGAGGGAATCACCAAAGTGCTTCGAGGACCCAAAGATAACTCGGGAGGGAAATTACCACCAAATGCTTGTAAATCCTGACTCCAGCTGGCTTGTCCACACTTAACAGCCAATTTTACAGGCAGCCAACTATCATGCTGTCATCCAATTCTGTTCAATAAACCTCAAATGGTATGTATTTGAAAGGTGAATTTCGGAATTCACCAGCAACTGACTCTAATGATACTTGAGCCACATCATCAGTTTTGTTTTAACGCAGCGCAAAGTACCTCATCAGTCTGCCAGCAGGAATTACAGAACATTCAAGGGGCTTCATTACCCAGAAATCCAGTGTACTTTTATTTCTCTTAAAGGCAAGTAGGGGTTGAGTATTCGAAATAAAGATACTTTTTTGCAGTAGTCTCAGCAGTATTTGGTGAATCAACCTTCCACCAAATTTCTTGCTCCCCGGCTAGCAAGCAAGAATTGTAATTCACTCTCAGGTGACACCAGAAGGTGGCATGGTCAAAAGCTGTTTTGCTGGGACATTGTCTTCCCTTTTTGTGCTCAATTTTAATAACATAATAATAAAAATATGTCACCGTTTTTTTATTAGAATCGTATGAACTGCCACTGTGACGAACTTTGTATCCGCTGTGTCGTGCAGCTAAAAATCCTCATAGAAACAGTAGTTAACTCTGTGAGGAAGCTACAATGGTGGGTGTTTAATAGCAGAGTTTTTTCTAATTAGGATCGCATATGGTTTAAGTCCAGGCTTGCACTGCTGCCGTGGGGGATATCTGTGCTAATTATGAGAAATCCTTTTTAAGGGAACATCCAGAGCCTATTTGGGAACTCAGGAAATTCAGAATCAGTCTTGAGATGATTAATAAGTAGGTGATTCATCAATTTTCCAACAGGTTTTAGTCTCTTTTCCACATTTTAATAGCCGCATGTACACACAGCTGCCTCCTCAGACAGTACTCTCATGCAATAACAGCCCTGGAGACACGTGACAGTGCTTCAGTGCAGCAGAGTCAGAACATGTATCAGTTAATGGTCTGTAACGGTGTGGATATTGACCATTTAACCAGTGATGGTCTGGCCTTGTGCTCTGCAGTAATGTGATAATTTCCACCGTTATCCTTCCTAACAGCTACCCCCGATGCACACTGAGGGTACAGAAGGCAAAGTGGAAGCAGCTGAATCCAGGTGTCCATGAAGGGGAGATGTACTGAAATTAGAGAGGACAAACCTTCAGCAAACTGACCTTGACAATAGGACACATTCAAAGGACACAATTAATGCGGCAGCAGGAAATTTCACATCCTGGCTTTGAGGGGGAACTATTTGAAAAAAGGTCCAGTCCACAAATCCACCCGGAGCCACTGTATGATGTTTAATACTTCAGAGAGGCAAATAGCGTCCGGGTTTCCAGTATTAACTTCAATCTTGATCTATTTATATTAGTCAGTTTTCCATTTTAGTTCATTTTTCTGCATATTGAGTTTTTACATACAGTAGTTTGCAATGCAATGCTTTTAATGAACAGGTAGGTGCACAATGTCTCACTCAAAGACAGGCTGCTTTGCTGTGGATGGACATGGAGCACAAGTCCTCAAATTATAAAATATCAGAGGCTCTTTACCTGTTAATAGATTCTTCTATCAACTAAAGCCTTCAGTGTGGTCGTGGTCTCCTGATGAAACTGAGCCCTCAATAATGGTCGACTGGTGTCCTCTACCATCATACAAAAGGTGATAAGAGGAGGAGATAAATCTGTCTCACTGTAGAATTAGATAGAGTCATCCACTCTGCTGAGCGTGTCCATACCCATGGTCCATCCCCCACACCTAACACACTTCTCTCTTCTCTCTTATATTCCATCTTATACATTTCCATCACCATATCATTGCCTTTTATCTTCTTGTCTACCCTCCAGGTTCACCTATTTGTCTTTCCATACTCATACTGCCTTCCACCCTCTCTGTACTAGTGTTCTTCAAACTCGCTCTCTCTCTCCAAGTTTTCAGTTATCTTTTCAGTTATAACTCTCTCTCTCTCGAAATCAAATTCACTCAGTCTCACTTTCTCTGTTACCTGTCTCATTTTATTTCCTCTCTACATCTTTATTCTCCCTTACCAGTCTCTAATTTTGTTTCAATTCAGTTCAAATATGGTCATAAGAATGAAGAAAACTATGCTGTTAAAATGTAGAATTCATCAACTGATTTAACATTATAGTTATTAATGAGAAGGAATTAAAGGACAATAAGACAACTCGTAGCCACTGCATCACACTCATATTATTGTATAGTATAGTATTGTTAGTGTGGGTAATCATAAATAACCTATATGGTTCCTTTGTGAAACTGTTTCTTTTGGCTTCAGAGAAGATAAAGAACGTATTGGAAATGTTTTTTTTACTATGGAGTTTTGAAAAACTGAAAAGTTTGTCAAAAAACACTTCTTGTGATGTTTCATAATCCAGCAGGTGAAGAAGTCTGAAAAATGGCATTGGTTTTTAATAATGAGTATATCAATGTCTCAAACTTAATGTGGATCATTAGGATTGATTTGATTTAGGCTGAGAATCAAAGTTTGGTGCACAAAATCCACATTTAAATGCACAATATGGACAATGTGGGTCATGAAATAAAGGTTTGGTTAGAAAGGCTTTTGTGGACTGGACTGGCTTTGCAAAAATGTTCACTGTTTCTGTTCCAATTTGATCTGCACTGTAAACAATAATTCTCACTAATGTATTCCTAGCCCTCTCTGCGAAGTTCGGTCATACAGAAAAAGATTATTTTATTTTTTCCTCTACGTCTCCTCCAGCGTTGTTAACACAAGGACCCTTGAAGGCCATCACATAATAATCCCTCTATTTCTATCTATTCCAAGTACTCAGTGAGTGTGTGATTACAGAGCTTCTCTTCTCTGCTCAGTCGAGCCTCAGATACCTACAGCTCCATTCTGCTCCATTAACCAGCCAGTGATTGTTTCTGCGCTGGATGACTGGTTATGGCTCACTGCTGTGCTACAAGTGAATTATCAACCTCTGACAGCAGACACCAGAGAGCTAGTATTGTGAAACAATAATACTAGCTTTCTTATGAAATGTAATAAAACGTCAAAGAAGACGATGATTACAATACTGGAAATGTTCACTCACTAAAGAAGTCTATCAAACCATTTTCAATATCCATCCACTGATAGTCACATTTAAAACATATAGGCTACAACTGGTAGAATTGTAAAGCATCATTTTTCCAGATGAGTATACAGTATAATTACCATGCATTCTAGCTTTTTCCAGAGCTTTCAACCATAGTACATGGTTTATCAGTGGAAGGAGTTAGCTAAGTTGACATGGAGATGGATCTCAAGTTATGTTTTACAGTGGTACTCTCTTTAACAGCAACTGAATATGTATTTGATAGGTGTGTGTAAAATTGGGTGATATCAATATCAAACATACTGTAGTTGGACATTTGGGTCCCATTAATCAGACAATAAGATGTTTTTGCAGATGGTACAGCAAAATCCTTTCAGTTCCACTGTAAAATCCAGCAAAAGTGAAATAAGAGGCTCAGAATTTAGAATTTCTATCAGATCATATTTCAGTCCAAACTGTTGCTGCTGCAGTCAATCTAAAGCCAAAAGAGAGATTTTAGATGGTGATAAATGTCTCTTTATTTAATCAGTATTGATCCAAGTCCTGCTAAGATATAAACCGCACTTTTCAAACCAAACCTGACACCCTGAGTGCCGCCTCATGCAGGCAGACCGAACAACAGACAAAAATGTTTGTGTTCACATTCATGTCAGCTTTTCTTCCTGATCGAAACAAAAAAGACAGTCACAACCGCGCAGCATTCTTTTATATAACCCTGTTCATCAGTGTGATCAAAGGAGCATAGAGAGAGACAGAGGAGGGAAAATAGATAATGTGCTTTTGTTCCTCTCCGTCCACCCCAGTTACATAATTCAGCAGTTAAAAAAGGAGACACAGATTATATATACTGTACAGATAAGACTGATTCATATAAAGCAGACATAGGTAGTAATAGAAATAGAGTAAACACACTGCGATCAAGTGTCTCTGTTGTTATGACCGAACCACAACACTGATCTAGCTCTACTCCTGATGGAGCAAGAGCAGATTACTTATAATACTTTACAAAACTGTTATGTATAAATATATTATGATTCTAATATTAGAAGCGTAAAACATCTGGCAAAATGCTGAAGGAATCGAAGTTGAACAACCAAAATTAGCTGAAATAGTTCCAAACCTTCATATTAATGAATTCACAAATCAATACAAGCAGCAATAATTGGCCCTTCTGGACGGTATCCAAACTGTCATACTGAATTTACACACATTTCTATGAATCATCATCTATGTCAAAACGCTTCCAAGGTAAAAAGAGATTGAGCAGCAAAGACGTCAAAGCGGTACAGTTACAGATGACACAGTAACCTGTTTAAATATTGCAGTGTCCATGAATTTTTAATATTCTTTCTAAATCAGATTTTGAGGTCAACTAGGCTGTTATATACTGGTTTTGACCTTTATGTGGGTTGACCAAGAGCCAGGTTGCATGTGTAATTGAGCTAAGGACAGAGATGCCCATGCATGTTAGTACCGGTAGTAAAATAAATAAACAATGAACAAGAAAGAGAACAATATGAAATGATCCTGCTTCCCTTGTTGATCTGTTGTTTATTACAGATTCTCGATATTTTACAACAAGTCGGATGACGAAACCTGGACAACCCAGATAGATCAATTACTGATCTTACCACCTGTACAACATTAAAAACACGTGAACATAAAAGAGAAGTAGTAGGAGGCAGAGAGGGGAGCAAGAAGAAAGGTGGCAGAAAAATGGTAAAGAAGAAATGAACAGGGAGTCAAAAAGTGACAGAGAGAAAGAGTAGAGCAACAACCGTCCTGTCAAAACACGACACAGCAGCACTGATCCTTCATAATGAGAACAGCACAATGGAAGTACGGGAATGTGAATTATGCAACACAGGCTTACAACTGAAACAGTGACACTCAAATACTATGAACGGGCATGTTAGATCATCTTCATGTAACTCTTCCCGGGGGCCAGCTTAAGAGCTTCTTTACCAAGAAGTTGCTGCTGGGAACTTAAAAGAATGAGGAGAGAGAAGCAGTTAAGTAATAATGATATATTTGAGTACACCTGTGTACAATCAGTCATGTGAGAATTGGTCAAAAAATGTTTTGATGAAGCAGCTAATTTACAACAGTGAATCACTTCAGGTAACTTTAGTTTTCACCACTTGTTCCTTATTAAATAAAATTCTGTTCTTTTTCAAAAAATGCACTGTAAAACAAAAATATTAAAGTTCTAATATAGCTTTATAAAGTAGACTTAAAATACTAGTTAAGAGATTATCAAATCTACTTTCACAGCTTCCCAGTAGATTAATCCATGAAGCTGTTATACTGACAAAAATCTGTTTGCCTTCTCCAAATTTGAATATTCAAATTTTGAATTGTAAGTAAAGAAAAATGTGATTCTTCATCTTCAGCATATATGGTCGAAAGCTCTGGAAAAGGCTAGTGAGTGAACCTTAAATTATGAGTTATTTATCAGAGTTATATGTCCCCAAAGGTCAAGCATGAATCTCTGTGTTCAAACGAATAAACCGACTCCTGCGAGTTGTAAACCTGCTTGTCAAATGTCATGTTGTTGATCCATTTTAACACTAACAGAGGCTATAAATCATGAAATAAAATGTTAAACAAAAGATTTAAGAGTCAAATCTTAAAATGTTGTCCAATCAAACATTTTAGGAGACTTCAGAGTATAATATTTCTCCTGCGCTGTACAGATCAGTTTACAGTACAAAGCTCGACTGGCAACAGCTTACAGCTGCTCTGGGACATCACAGCAGCAGGGTAACCATAGCAACACACCACACCGGAATTTGTAGCCATAGTAACAACGGTGCAGCCAGACTAGCAGCAGCGGGAGGTGCCAGCTACTCATTTTCCACGTCTCTGCTTCCACATCACAACAAGAGCCGGCAGCGCGGTGATGATGTCACACAGCAGCCTCACTTTGGGGCCAGGAAGAATAAAGGAAGGGAAAGAGAAAAGGGAAGGAGAGGAAGAGAGAGATGAGGAGAAAGCAGAGAAGCCCTGTGAGCCTACCTACATGTGTGTTTTACAAATGACCGGTGTGGTTTCAGGCAGCCGAGTGCTGCGACTGCAGAGCGACGTCCATACTCAGCAGAGTTCACATTCATCATCCCTCAACAGTAAACCTCCACATTCATCGTTAGCATATAAACCTCTCATCCACTGGCAATAAACACCGACAGGGTCAGTCAAGTCTTCTCATGGGGAAACTGCTCCTTTTAGCTGAAAAAAATCCGAGATTATTATATTTGAATGGTTAAGATTCTGGTTTTTGGTCCATCATCTAGGAGATCTGTGTCAAGATTGTTATCTATCCATCCCAATTATCCTCACAAATTCCTTATTGGTTGGGCTCTACTTTGGTAACATGATGACAACTGAGCAAACTGTAAACTGTAGAGCATGTAATGTGGTTGAAAACTCTGGAAAAACCCAGTGAGTTCACCTTGAGTTACGACTACTTTGTCAAGTGTTGTTTCCTGTGTGCCAGAGAATTTTTACCTGCTATAAACTAAATGTTAGGAACAGTTAATATAAAACAACTGACCAAAGGCAGAATCACAGCTGTATTACCATTAAATAACAGAAAGTAGTATAAAAAATCCTAAAAAGATCAATCCAAAATGTGCTGGGCTTCTGAAGACTGAACTCAGTAGCCTGTAATTTGAATTTTTTTTTAAATATTTGGCCTCCAGCTATAATCATCTCCCAGCAATACCAAAAGACAAACTAGTTTGTATCTAATATGTTTTGCAGTTTAGGGTCTCTTGTTTCACATAGCCTGGAGGTGCAACATTTACCTAATTTGAAGTTAAAACACAAAAAGATTCTCTCAGTTGGCTTTTCAAGGTTTTTTAAACCGCCACAGTGAGATATGAGATCGGACAGAAAGGAAACATTGGGATTCTGCACACCAGTCGTGTACAAGGCTTAATACTTTACACCTGTAATGTAGTTAGAGCTGCCAATACTGCAAGGGAATATCAATGAACAGCCACATCCAGCCTACATCATTTATCATCCGCACAGCATAAAACTCACTGCATCATAGATCACTGCAATATCTGTCTTTGTCTCATCTGATTGCAGAGACAAGGTCAACTGTGTTTTAATGAGGGAATAAAAACCAGAGCACCAAAAGCATGACCTGGCAAATATGAAAAATGTCAGCTCTCATATGAGTCCGATACTTGTAGACCTGTTCAAGAAAGGGAAGCACTGAAAAGAAGTTTGACTTAAACTGGGGATTTAATTGATTTTAAAGCCTAAATACAATAGGAGCTCAAGGAATATGACATTATCAAATGGTACTGAAACTTTACACAGAAAGCACCGGAGCCACAAAAAGAACAGATTTAAAGCTGCTGACTGATGATGATGATGTTCAGGTTTTGTTCCCACAGCTCCTCACCAGAGGGGCTCATTGGAAAGTGTGGCCTTTTCACTTAGCAAAGTGTGAAGCCATTAAATTCAAAGGCACTCAATCCTTTTAAAAAATTTAAATGCCTTTATTGATTTGGCTCCGGGCGAGCTCGGCCGCCTCCAGCCTCCTCAGTTTATCTGCTCGACAGTGAGGAAACCACAGACTGAAGCTGCTGCACAGTCTGCTGAGCAGATTAACAATTATCCTGGGAGGTTTGATTCATGTGACACTGGGAAAATTCAGAAATGTCACAGTGGAATGGGGTCAATGATTGTGCTCAAATCCATTACTGTACAGAAGGAAACTAAACAAACTTGAAATCAAAAGAATAACCTGGCTCCTGAGGATGTATTAACATTCCTGTACCGTTTTCTGCACAGCTCAAATCAAAAGCTAGTTAGCATATGTTGGCATGTTACTTTGACTTGTCTTAGTTGGAGAAGCACAGGCGTTACTAATAACAATAACAATGGCTCAGTTCAATTCAAGTGTCCAGGTAAGCCGTGACAGTGTGACAGTGAGCCAGCATGCCCTGAAACTGAAGCAGCTAAATGGAATTCAGCCATCATTAATCCTACTATTCACAACTGTGCTTTTCCTGCTGTGACATGTCAAAATGTCTTCTGTGAAAATGACCTTTTGTGTGAAAATCGGGGTTCTATCTGTAACTGCCCTGTTAGGGTTTGAACAGAGTCAACACAGAGACTTTAATGAAAACCACTGTTGAAAGTCCACAGCTCTGAGGGACAGCAAGGTATGCAGAATCCTACGAGTACTGTAGCAGCACTGCTGCGCAGTAGATTACCACTGACATCGGGACGTTTAATTCATGTTTAATTCATGAGCAGAGCCGCTCAGCATCACAGCAACACACATTCACACACACACACGCAATTATAGTTTCATATAAATCAAAAAGGTGCTTTAAAACATACACACACACAAACAAACACACTAAACACATACACAAATGAAAGTAAAGCACATCTCATGGGAGCAAAGTAGGCTCTATATGGCCCATATATACGGCAATCAATAAATCACCACACCAACACTTTCAGCACACATACTCACGTACAACAGGATACATACAGTGCGTGTATGGATCCAGTGTGTGTGTGTGCGTGTGTTTAATCTCCAGACACAATGGTTCCCAACAGAGACCAGAGTTTGTCCCCCACAGGTGAGATAATCTGCACTTCAGCCGGCTTTTAACAGCTGTAGACCTTTTTAGTGGGTGAGACAGAGAGAGAGAGAGAGAGAGAGAGAGAGAGAGAGAGAGAGAGAGAGGGGGGGGGGGGGAGAATTCCTCCTCCCCTCCATCATCCATCTGCTCTTTTTTTTCTTTCCTTCTGTTTTGTGTACGGTATTGTCCTCCACCAACCGTCTCTAAGGTGTCTGTTCACCCGCTGTGTTCTTTTCTTTCTTTGTCCTCTTTTCCCTCTTTTCCTAAGCCAATCCACCCATCCTGTTTGGAAAAACAGATGCACTGCCTAAAGCTTCCAATCCATCACTGAGTGTATCTACTCTCCATCTAACCTACGTCGCTCTCCCCTTTAAATCTGTCCTTTCACACACGTAGATACAGTCGAGGGTTAGGGAAATGCTGAGCTGTTTATCATACTCAAGCAGGAATTTGGTTAAGCTGCCATTTAGGGTGTTCCAATTGATATAAAATAGTGTATACTGTGTTTAAGTTGTGTCGCTAAGAGAGAGAGGGGAACATGCTCTCATCTCTTAATTTTAGTTAAATAAATAAGTGTGATGCTAGATGATAATAAAAGCCACACAAATCCCAATCGCAGCACCCTTAGAATGCCATTCCTGCTCAAATTAATCAAACCTTGATTATCAGAATCAGAATCAGCTTTCAATCAGAAACAACTATGTTTCATTTTCCAGCATTTGAGTTGCACTAGTTTGTTCAACTCCAATGTTGTCAACAGTGATGTCTCAACAAAAAGCTTCTCAATGGGGAAATTCTGCAGATCTGTGTCTTGACACGAGAGATGAGGTTTACACCTGACAAGAGCGATGCAACAGCTGATAGCAGTCATTTTCTGGTAATGCATTAGCACTCAAACAAAGTGTCCTGCAGTAAAAAGTGGGCGTTTATCGGGCATTTTACAACAGCTTTTAATGGCATTCAGCCAATCAAAACAACAGGTCAGGAGCACATCCATCCATACCGTGTTGCATTCACTGACCAAAAAAGCCAAATACTGTCTGGTTCAAGCCTCTCACAAGTTAAGATTAGCTTATTTTCTTAGTTTTATATGATTGTAAATTGAATTTCTTCAAATTGTCTAAATAAAACCAAATAAGGCATCAGACACAGTGAGTTGACAAAAGAAAAAGTCCATCAGGATTACTATGTGATGTCTACACATTCGCCCCTCCCTCTCACAATCCTTTAATTGATCCATCCTCCCTCCCACCATCCTTCTTTCTACCACCTCACCCTCTCTTCTGTCCCTTCCCTCTTGTGTTTTTACAGTGTTATTACTCCCCAGTCACCTCCCACTGTCTCCATCGGTGACTCCAACAGTTCAGGGCCCTTCAGTACGTGGGGTATCTCTGATATACTTGTGTTCTAGCTACTGAGGCATGAAATTACCTCTGCACCCCATCCAGGCTCCTCAAAGATGCCCGACTGCTGAAAAATTTAACACAAATATTGGCAGTTAAGAGAGGGAATAAGAGGCAGATGAAAAAACACAATGCTAATCATCTGTGTATAAAAGCATCATTGCATCGTCGAGGCGCTATGTTGGCTCTGTTCTTACCTCTGGGCTTGTTGAAAAATTAATCGCAAATATATTTGATGGTGGGGAAATGATATGAGAGGCTGCACAGTTAATTGTGTATAAATCAGATTGTGTAGTTTTAGTTTCTGGATTTGAAGAGGCAACAGTACAGGCTGATTCCTGTCTGTGCTTTGTGTTGGTTTAAGACTTGTCCTGTACAGGAAAACTACTGTGTTGTGTTTTTTCAACTTGGACGTGTTCATTTTGAAGGATGTAGTTTGTGGTGAACTGCACTGTTTTATATTGACAAGTGTTTCTAATATCTACCCTCATTGATGTGGTGGACAAAATACTGGAAACACGTATGTCATGTTAAGCTGGCAATATCTAAAAACGCATCTTTTTCTCTGCGTTTCGCTATTCATAAAAGCCAAAAGGAACAACAGTTATATTATATATATATATATATATATATTATATACAACTGTTTTGCCATGTCATTATTGCATTTCCAATTTAAAAACATGTTCATCCCTCAGTCAGGATTCAGTGTGCAGTGTCCAGAGCAGCAGCTGTAGATGTATGTGTGCTTTGTTTAAAGAGAGAAGCAGTGATGAATTATTCTTTGGTTTGCCCTTGTACTGCTGTGTGTGTGTGTGTGTGTGTGTGTGTGTGTGTGTGTGTGTGTGTGTGTGTGTGTCTCTATAAGGCCTTGAATTCCCCAAAGGACTCTCTGCTGTGCTATACACTACAGTATCTGTGTATAGGTGTGTGTGTGTGTGTGTGTGTGTGTGTGTGTGTGTGTGTGTGTGTGTGTGTGTGTGTGTGTGTGTGTGTGTGTGTGAGAGAGAGAGAGAGAGAGAGAGAGAGAGAAAGAGAGAGAGTGTGTGTGTGTGTGTGTGTGTGACCTCTGTGCCACTGGTAACAGTGAAGCTCCCGTCGACCCAGAAACACTACCGGCAAGATTCCCTTTGTATTTTCTTTCCCCATCATCGTGCTCTTTCCTTTTGGTGTTTCCCACCTTTCATGTTTCACTGTCTCATACTTTTCTCTTTGTGTTCACAAACTTCTTTCGGTCTCATCATCTCAACTTCTTTCCCTTCCATCTGACTCTTTTTTTATTTACCGTATCAATTTCTCATTGTTATTTCCTAACAGCAGCCAATCTGTCACTCTCACTCTAAACCTATTATATCTCTTGTTCTCTTTATCTCTTTCCATTCCTCATTTTCCCATCTGTCACTCATCTTAGTCTTCCCTGCGACCATTGTTTTCTCTCTCCATATCGCTTTCCTTTACTCTCACTCCATCTCATATTCCCACTGCCTTTGTATCTCTATCTTATCTTTCTCTCTTTGCTTTTCTCCATATCTCTCTCAATCTGTGTTTGTTATATGTGCTGTGGTAATTCAATAACACCATGCAGTTTTCTAATTACTGACTCTGTAACCAGTTTCTCTCACTCTAAGAAAGATTGTCATCATCTATCTTTTGCTCTTTTCCACCAATATTCACTGCTCCCGAATCTTCTCCCTCTCAAACCCCAAAACATAAATAACTCATCTTCCTCCGGTCGTCTTCTTCTCTAATGCACACAACACCCTGTCTCCGGTGTGGCGTGTTATGTCGCTGATTTCCCTCTCTGTTCTTCTAAGACCATCTTCACTCTAATCAATCACTCTGACCCAGATAAAACTAAGTTTAAACCCGGGCTGCTTTGATGCTCTGACCCATTTAACAGCACTTGTGTCCCTGCAGACAACACACTGCTTTCATTGCGTCCCTTTGGCCTGAGATGGACGACAGGGAACAAACACGAGTGTCACGACCTGCCTGCTGCAGAAAAGTTGATATGGTGGGAAAAAAGGGACTGGCCAATGAATGATTGATACTCTACTGTCTGGCTGAATTAAATCAGTTAAAGCACTACCTGTTTCAGGTTATCTCTTTCAAAAGGTAACATTTATGATCTTATGCTGGCATTGAGGACTGCAAATATCTATTTTTTTTGTACAAATAAGAGCAGCTTTGCTCGTGACATTTGTAAAGACGTGAATGGGAAGTATAAGAAATAAAGAATAGGGACTCTTTGTTAAGGATAAGAAGTTTATCTGTTAAGTGTACCGCAGACTAGAGCTCCAGCGATTCGAAAAAATTCAAAATTAATCGGCAACTATTTTGATAATCGATTGTTTTGGTTTTTCAAGCAAAAAGGCAAATATTCACAGGTTTCAGCTTCTCAAGTGTAAAGAAAGCAGCTTGAAGACATCACCGTGGGCTTGGAGAAATTGTAAGAGGTATTTTTTTTCACTATGTGCTATCATTTTATCCACTAATTAATTTACAGAATAATTGATAATGAATAACCTTCTTCAATTTCTTTAATGAGATTTAGAAAAATGTTCACCCTTTGAATTAGATTGATGGTATCCTAATGTATCTTGGAAATAACAATATATGGCACGACTAGCTAGTGACTGTGCTAAGCTTGTAAATAAAGGGAGTGAAAACTAAGCAAAACCAGCCACAGGTTCAACGGGTTGAATGAGGCCTGAAATACAAACACTCTGGTTTTACCCTCAAATTGTCACACTGACTTTACATCTTCACTGACCTTCCATTAACCCTGAATATATCTCCTGCTCTCTCGCTCTCCTCTACTCTGAAGGAAGTCACACATGTACATAAAATACACCAATGCTACATGCTTTTCACAAGTGCATGCAGGAATAAACATAAAAGAGCAATGTAGGTATGAACATAAACACACGCTGCAGGCTAACCTGCATGTAAGTCAATGCCCTGTCTTCGCTTTCAGACAGTCCTAACACACACACACACACACCCACACACACACACACCCACACACACTGCAAAGTCTCCGGCTACCCTTGCCCCACATCCCTGAACTTGCTCCAAACAATAGGCAGCACTTCCTGAAAGTCAGAAATAACAGGGAACAGTTTCCTTCAGCAGTAACTGGGGAATAAGAGAGGGAGGGAGGGAGGGTTAGAGAGAGACAGACAGAGAGAGAGAAAGGCACAAAAGTGTCCAAAATCACTCCTCATGCACTCTTTCCATAATTCTCATTAGTTTATTATATAGTGAACTGTACATTTAAATTTAGGACACCCATGAATCACACATTTACATGAATTTTCATTTCTATGACACAAGCATTGCATTGTGGAATTTTTAGCAAAATGTAGTATACTCACTACTGATACTACTTTTTTTCTTTCCATTGTGGGAAATTTTGAGGGCACTATATAGAGCACAAATTACACACTGATAATGAATAATAATAGGTTTTATGCACATTTTCGGTTGGTGCATGAAAAAACATAAAGGGAAATGCCAGAGATTTAAAAAATAAAAAGTTTAAATATGTTGTAGGATCATCCAATATCAATGTTGTTTTCAGATAAGGTGTCCACCTGTCTTAAGATATCCATGTATCTTAAATATAAGATAAATTAAGATTCAACTGTGTCCCTGAAAGGTGTGTGAAGATTGTGTGAAAGAGAGCATAAAAATGTCAATTTTATATATGTATATGTGCCCAAGCAGACAAAGTGACCTTATCATCCTCAATGGACTAACTCTAAATCACAATGCTCTCAAAAACACACACACACACACACACACAGAAAAAGAGAAAAAAACCTCTTGAATGACCTTCAAGAGAAATATGGGAATAAAACACATGCAGAGAGGAGGAGAGAGAGTATATATATCTACTTGAGAGAGAAACAAAGAGAAACCGTGAGAAAGAAAGAGAAGAAAATAGAAAAGGAAAGGAAAAGGTAGGGAAAGGGGAGAATAAGAAAGAGAATCGGAGTGACGAGCTACATTTTTCCTGTCACCCTCCAGCCACTGAGGATTTTTTTCCAATTAAGGCTGTTATCTCCTCGAATGCCAGCCCTCCTACCAAGACCCCACATGGTACAATCCCCCTCTCTAATATCTTTCTTTTCAGTCTCTCTCTCAGTCCTAAACTGTGTAATTTCCTTCTTTCTCTTCTCAGTGTCTTCCGCCTTTGTTCTCTTTTGCTTAATTTCTCTTGTTTTCTTTCTCTCTCTTTCTCAGTGGAATACTTCAAGTTCAACCAACTAACCATCCTGCTTTGTATCCCCTTCATTAACATCCCTCCATCTGTCTACCTCTCCATCTTTTAATCTCTCCACATCTCTGTAACTCCTTTGTGCTTGGTCACCTTGAGGCAGTGTGGCCACAGCTGGAATAAAAGCATTTTTAGTCAACTTCTACAGCAGTCTATGAACAAAAGACCACCAGGATTCAAGCTGCTAACACAGCGGCAACATACAGTACAATGGATGTTCTGCTTGCTACGGTGTGATCGTCTGCAAAAGAAGGTCTAATACTTTCTGCTGGCAAGAGGACAATAGTGATTTGACTGATGGGGGCTAATGTAGGGCTGCAAAATACATGTAATATTATACTGGTTAAGACAAAATATAAAAAACTGATGTTTAATTGTGTAGCTTGCAGGCTCAAACCAGGAGGGAGGCATGCTGTACTGCACAAGACTTCCTGATAAACATCCGGCAGCACAAAAAGTATAAGAACTTGGAAAGGACGCAGGAGCTCTTTAAAAGGATGAGCACCAACTGAACCTTCAGATTCTACAAAAGGTAAGATAGCAACAGTTTACTCAATGCTTAAATAATCCAAATAGATTCAATATTTTATGTGAAAATAATAATACTGTATGTGAATTATTTTATCTGGTTGCACCAAGAGGGATGAATAAACTGTAAGCATTTTTTGAGCAGCCAAGATGATACGTTGTTGCAAAAGGACTCACACAACCACAGCAAAGAGAGTGCAGAAACGCAGGTAACCAAAAAGTCCAAAAATAACAGCAGCAGTGAAACAAATATAGACTCAAAAGCCAGTTTACTCTTATTTAAAAAATATGTAAACAAAGGCAGAGGAAAGGGAGATGCTTTGTTTTGGCTGCAAATGTGTCTCTTTTCATAACAGACTGCTGAAATTCATAAGCCTTCAGGCTGCAATTCCAACCTTCAAATTCCCTGAACATCAAACTCAGTTTCATTATCTCCCCCGCCATCCCTTCAATCAATCCTTCCCTGATGACAAGACACCTGGAAAAGACGCACCCTATCCATCCTCCCCTCTATTTCTCATAAGCCCACAGAGACACCCTTTCTCTCCGTCCTTCTATACTTCCTAACCTACATCCCTCGGTAAAATCCGACCTTGCCTCCTTCAAAGGTCAAACAGCTGGAATGGATCGATGGTTTTGGAGAGGGAAGGGAAGACTGCAGCAGAGGAGGTGAGAGAGACGAGAGGAGGGGGAGAGAGACAGAAATGGAGAGGTATGAGTGAGAGAAGGCTTTGGAGGAGGAAGAGGGGGGAGGGGGAGATGGGGGAGGACAGGAGGAGGAGAGAAGAGACGGGCGGAGAAGAGATTTTGAAAGAGAGGAGGGAGACGGGATTAGGAAATCCCTGCATCAGCATTCCTCTGGGTCTCTATGAGAGCAGCAGGAGAGGAGGGAGGGAGGAAGAATGGAAGGTGATAACAAATGGGGAGAGAGAGATGGAGAGGGCGAGAAAGGGAGCGATGGAGGAGGAGGAAGAGGTGGAGATGGTCTGTAAGGGAGGGTTGGGAGAAAAGGAATAGGGAGAATAGGACAGAGAAAATTAAGACGAGAGGGAACATCTCCCTTCTCCTTGTTCGACTTAATTGCGTTGATACCCACAGGGTGGTAAACAATAGAGGTGTGTGTGTGTGTGTGTGTGTGTGTGTGTCCTGGTCAACAGTGTGCTACATACACAGATACTCCAGCAGACAACGTGAGACAACAAGAGAGTATGATATACGAGCGTATAGCTTCACAGACAGCTGACACTGCACGCATGCAACATAAGAAAAACAAAACATCAGTGTGTTCAAATCTGAGACAACATCTTTCAGTTGTCCGTCTCACTCGCATCCGACAGAACAGATATGCCACAAAGAGGCAATATAAATCCGCGCTGATGCACTCTAGTGTTCAAGTTTGGTCAAGCGTTATATAACACTGCTCTGTTGGGGTACAGTAGAACCCGCTCCACCAGAGACAACATGTGGAAATAGCTAACAATAGTTTTGGCTCTGTAGAGAAAAGGTTACATTTCTAAATAAAATATGGCTGCTTCAGTTTGTGGTGTTTTTAATTGATATTATCGGAGCTCCATTCGTACTTTTGTGAATGAGGCATTGCCATTGTTAGGTTTGCAGAAAATAATCCCTTTCCAGTTCCCAGTAAAATATCGACGGTCTGCAGCAGCACAATAAAGGTCTCGCCAGTAACGCAAAGCTCTGCTTTGTAAAGAATATCAATATCAGTACAGACTGGAGCCTGCAGCCGCCACCAGAACATAATCAATAATTCACAAACCTCCTTTACACCTGTGAATCACCAAAGCCTTCATTTTCTCTGTGTTCTTCTGTGTCTGCTGTTAAATGCCTTTTTGTCCAGTGTGTTTAACTGTTTACACCCCTCTGTCTTTATCTTGTGTACATCACTTTGCAGCTTGGTGTCTCTCTCTCTAAAGGGTAGTTTCCTGTTTTTCTTTTCTGCCAATAATTTTTTCAGTTTCTGGGCCGTACTTAAATTCTCTTGTATGTACTGTAATATCAAAAGCTGAGAAACAGATGAGTGAGACATTCATGTGTGGATGAGCGCACACACACACACACACACACACACACACACACACAAACACGGTTCCCTGAATCATATCAGCTATGTGAAGAATTCCCTTCACTGAAGGGTGAGCATACCTCAACACAACAGACTCAAACACAGCTTATGAAACCATATTAGACAGTTAGCAAATAGCTGGAGAACCCGTCAGCACTGCAGTATTCTGGTCAGTCGACAGGCTGATATGTCAGGTGGAAAATAACTTAAAACATCAACTCGTACTGTTCACATGAGGAACATCGCAAAGTGGGATCCAGGGCATCCAGGGTTCTGCAAGTCGTGTTTTTTGCATTGACAGTATGACAGGGGTAAGAGAAATTCAAGAATCGGATTGACACTCATCAGTGCAAAAGATGGGTAACTGTGTTGGAAAATATCTGGTTCATTTCATTCAGAATTCAACGCCCACATACATAAAACCTAAAAAAAACTTGGGGAAATTGGAATTGAAAGTGGGGAAAAACACTTTTGGAACTAGCAATGCAAATGCAAAACATATGAGACAATCAACTAGCTAATAATAAGCGGAGAATTTCAACCACTTACAACATTAGAATCCTTTTAAGAGGAAGAAGTTAAGTATCTGCTGGTATCTGCAATCTCATTCTTTCGGTCACTATCCAAAGTTCATGACCGTAGGTGATGGTTGGAATAAAAATGGTAATTCAATTTGGTAAAAGATCCATTAGTGTGGATGCAGCACCAATTTGCCTCACGCTCATCATTAGTGAACAAGAAAGGCAACAAAGTAGCTTTCACTTCTCCACTCTTCCAGTTACCTTAGCCAACTGAAAAAAGCCCACATCAGGAAACACTGAGCGTCCCTGCCAGCCGCCTTCCCAGCCATCCATAAACAGCAAACTGGCAATTGTATCGAAAGAACACACAGTCCAGCCAGACAGAAGCAGACAGACCCAGATCCCCTGCCAGCGACCCAGCCATCCATCCAACCCTGACCCACATCAGGGGCCTGGTCCTGGGCCAAGGCCACGACCATCGGCCCGTCAGACACCGAGGAAAAGAGACAATGAGCAGAAGCAGGAGAGAGAGAGAGAGAGAGAAACGGGTGGAAAGATGGGGCCTCATTTTACGCTTTTCACTCAGATTAGAGTGCTCAGGAGGAGGCTTTCGAGAAACAATGGAGAGGTCAACCTTTCCCAACTCAGAGCAAATCTGGATGCGACGTCGATTTAATTTTATTTATTTTTCCTTTTCAAAAGGAGTGCAAGTTTATTTTCACTTCATCTGGCCCTGACATCAAATTTTGCTTTTCCCTTTCCATTGCAGCGCTTTATTGGCTACACTTGGTATAACCGAGAAGTCCCTGGAGTGGCAGCAGAGTGGCAGAAATGAAGTCAACACTAGATGAGAACAGAGATGTGTTCTCCTGAGGCTCCCAGGCTGACTGAGCACAGTAAACATTGTTTTTCTTCAAAGAGCCAAAAGGACGACAGGCTAAATAAGGATCTGCCTGAACCTCAATGTTTAGCTGAAATTTCCAGTTCCATCCAAACTCAAATACACACTTTAATCTGAATTTAGACCATAGTAATCTTCTTCATCAAGAAAGAGTTTACTAAACAGCACAGCAGTGAAGTGGATGACTACTGCAGCTAAGACGGCACAAATGCAAGCTGTTTGTTGTGAGGAATATTACATCTCATACTGGCGCACAGAAAACTCAGACTAGAGCTAAGAACAACTAGAACAAACGGTTCTGTTCCATTCAGCCGTTCAGCTACAACAAAGAATTTGCATGTTTATCAACCGCCATACTAACAAACAGCATTTATCCCCTTCAGTGAGACAACTAGTCCTGCTGAGCCCAGCACGGCCTCTCCTGGCCTGGCTCCATACGGCACAGTTAATGATACTTTGATCCTACCTTGTCGATCTCCTGCTGCAGGACCTGTTTGGCGACCTCCAGGTCCTGAAGACGGACCCTCAGCTCTTCGTTCTCCTGCTCCAGGCGACTCCTCTTCTTCTCCACGCTGTCCAGCTGGCTGTGGAGACGGATGGACACGTCCTTCGCCACCTGAGAGGGTGAAGGGGGAAGGATGGAGTTTAGCTCAATGTGTCTACAAGGTACAACATGCACAGAGAGAGAGAGAGAGAATAAATGCACGTCTTGTTCCACCTTCTAAGATCATTGTTATAAACTTATTTTCTCAATCATTGTCTCTTATGTACAAAATCTGTTTACTAAACTAGGAAACACTGTGAAAAAAGTCAATTTTGCATAACCTTTAAACTGTCATCATAGGATATTGCTCAGGAGATTACTTTTTGTTGCTAATCCCTGCTCAGGTCTCTCTATTTTATTTCATTTCCAAGCGTCAGAAATGTTCTAGGAACACTGCCAGTTTAATGCTGGTTACTTTAGCTGAGTCTACAAAATGTGTCGTTTCTATCAGCAGGAACTTTTTCTTTTAATTTAATAAAGCCAAAAAGATCATTAGTATCAATCTGGAAGGAACTGAACTTCATACATAATGTGATTATATGAAAGTCTGATTGTGTCCCCCTGGGAGGATTTATTCATTAAAAGTTTCTAATGTCAAACTAGGACAAAGTCAAACAGCACAACAGGAGACAAAAAGCAGCAGTCACATACTCGTAGGTTTAGTGGAATTATGCAATTTTTATGTTACAATTCAAAATAACAATGACCTTATTATAGAAGTACAGAGTCATTTTACACAGAAACGTATTAGTGATAGTTTGTGATCGTTGGTTAGTATTTTTAGCCAATCAGAAATTAAAACAGAATTAAAGGAGCGTTTTGAAGTCCAAATAGCACACTGTATTATACTGGTACTGTACATGAGGTAAGTGGTTGTGTTACAGTTAAGGTTCTAGATCCAGGATTACTGGTTAACAAAGCACAAACTGAGAGCTAATATTACATCACGGTGTTCATTTCTGTAACCTCTGTTTCTTGTTGGCAGTGGACATTTTTGATGGGCTTTTTGTTCTAGTAATAATGCATAAAGACTTTTAGGAGCTGGGCAATAGAAACTGCATAAAACCTCACATTTAGAGCTATAATGATGGCCATTTCGGACTCATGCTGCAATATACAATCTTTCACTGGTATCTGGTAATGCTGTCTTTTGTGCTGAATTACAAGCAGTATAATTTGCTATTTACATGACAACAAACTATTTTGATATTAGTGTGCAATGCAAATACAGTTACCGACATCACACGATTTAAATTAAAGCTTGATTATTTTTGGGCACTTATGTCTATAGCGCAGTGAGAGCCAGGAAAGATGGGAGAGAGAAAGGTATGACATACAACAAAGGTCCTCCGACCAGCTGGTATGCACCTTAACCATTCTATCAGTCGCCCAATCACAACTTTTTACAAGCACAATTTCTTAAAGCCCAAGTTCGAAAAAGGTCACCACGTAACAGCAGCTAATAAGCATGAGTCGCACACTGAAAACAAAAAATGACAATACTGGATCAATATTAACCCATTGTATCAGGCTCAATCAATGCCTTATGGTTAATGAAAATAATGAATGTATAATGGGATGTGTGGGAGTGCGAAAAACAATTTGCTTTAATAAATGTCCATTTTAACTTCAAAATGATTGCTTTGGCTCCAGTGAAACTAAATATGAGTGCTTTTATTCTAAAAGGCTGTATTAGATTTGATGAATTTAAACTTTAATGATTCCCATCGGGAGCTGAGTTAATGGATATATTCAGTTTAAAATAAAAAGCTTGTGTTAAATCAATCACTCAGGAGCTCAAAAATGTACTTAAACCCCATTAACCTCAATACTGATTTAATCTAGTGGGAGAAGATTCAGTGTCTGATGTTTTAAGAGTTGTGTGTTGATAGATTTTACTTTTATGTTAACAATTAGTGAGTGCAGGTCTTATTTATTTATGTATTCTGTACTTTGATATGGTCGCACCTGGAAAAGGATGTGAGAATCTCAAACATACACAAAAGTGGTGACCACTTAAAACCACATTATCCTGCTTTAGTACTGATCTGCAAAAATGGCCTGCCAGCTGCTTTCATTTGACTATATGGAAACAAGGGGAAAGGTCTCGGTCCATTCAAAGCACAGCAAAACCTGGTAATAATATGACATAGTAATGTCTGGGACCAAATGACTTTAACTATGTGGTACAGTCACCTAAGACAATTAAAAAGTGTCAACTTCTACTTAATATTTTTAAAAGTTTTAAAAAGAGTGCAAGAAATCATTAATTTCACACAAACAACAAACATGCCTTGAGGATATAAAAATCAAGTTTGCATCTGAAAGTGTTTAATGTGTGTTTTTCTATTAAAATGTTACTTTTAATATATATTATACAGTCTGTTTTGTTCCCAGTGTGGAGGGAAGTGCATAGTAGCTGCAGCTCTGGTGTAACGGCTGTGAGAGAGAGAAATGTATCTAATTGTGCATGAGCATAATTAATACTTGTACACTTTGTAATTACATGTGAGTGGTTGTCTGCATGCGTGTCTTTTTTAATACTGTGTGTGTGTGTGTGTGTGTGTGTGTGTGTGTGTGTGTATCCACACGGTTCACACTGGCACAAGTGGTGTCTCACTGCCCAACTGCAAAATCTGAACACAATTTGTAATTGTGTGTATTTACTGTGTCTATATGAATGTGTGTTTGTATATGTGTCTGCGTCTTTGTGTGTGTATGTGTGTGTTTGAACCAGTGCCAGTGTGCAGCTGAATCCCACAATGCCCCTCTGTACTGCCTACTCTCCCTCAACCCAATGGCTCCCTGAGCTCCACCACGCTCCAATTCATGTTTTAATGTGTGAGTGTGTGTTTGTGCGTCTTATTCTGCTGTATTTCTCTCTGCCATTCAGATTCTCTCTTGTTTCAATAATAGTTCCCCTTGTTCTTAAAATTTCTGTTACAGGGCCTCGTCTCTTTCTCTGTTCTGTCATTTTTCATCTTCTGGTTATTTTAAAGCTATTTAAATTTAATATCCTCTGATTTGCAGTCATTTTGCTACTCTCTATTATTAGTGGTTGAACCTAAATCCAGTTCATGAAAGTCTTTCCATTTGCTGGTGAAAACATGCCCCTTCCTACAGCTAACACTGTAGTAAACACAAATGCTGACAATGCAGTATTTTTGGCAGTTACCGTATAACAAATTTCTGTTTCCACGAAAGCTATTTTAGCTCAGTTCAGTCGACCATCAGAGCTTAGCAGGCAGGATTTGTTTCTTTTAATTATGACCATGGTCATTCCTTGAACTTAACCAAGTATTTTCCCTAAACCTTAACAGGTTGCTTGTTGCCTAAACCTAACCAAACCTTAACCATAGTGGTGGCAGATCAGAAAATGCTTTTATTTTTAGAGCGGTGGTTTGTAATAGTTTTAGAAGGCGCTGACAAATGATGTGGTCCTGCCGATGGTTTTGTTCTGGAGGGTAGTTACCAGAATGTATCTGGTCATTTAATTGAAAGGAATTGGTACAGGTTTTTGTAAATCCACTTATAGACACAACTCTTTAATAAGCATGTGTCTTTGACCTTTATGAATAATGTGATAAAACTGCTCCTTGGAATAACTACCAAGGCTTATGTGTTGACTGAAAACAGCTTTGGCCGGAGGGATACGTCAGTTTTGGATTGGTAGCACTGACTGAGCCAGCGGACTCTCTGCACACTTTAATGGCACAAAAAAGAAAGTCTAATATGCAGTAGCTTTTCATGAATGTTCATTGGACATAATTTCTCAGTGTGTGATACTGCAAAGACATGAAACTCAGTAGATTTCGTCACGTCTTTTGCGATCTTTTGACTGTGACCACTACAGTAAAATCCCTTCACAGCCTGCTGCTGTATAGTTCCTGGAAGCTTAAATATATGGGACATGGATTCCATCAACAGAAGATAAAAGGAAGATCTTGTCACAGTCCCACAATGTCTGTTTGGCAGACAATCTCTGGGACGTGTGGTGCAGAAACATGACAGCAGTGAGAACCGAGTTGTAAATATGGAGATGAAATATGAAGATACTTGGATCTCGCAGATTACCCCTTTAACTAAAAGGACGTCTTCTGCATATCAATTTGCCCCCACGGTCTCTCTCTTCAACATCAGTGTTTGTGTATAAAACACAGAGGAGTTCATGTGTGCTGGCTGAAAGCTCCTGGCACTATGTGGAGGACTGAATCGGACAGAAAAGGTGATGGATTAACACTCTGTGCTTTATTTTGATTGGAAAGAAAACAGCTTTTATTAATGGGATGTTTTTTTTACCACTGGAGGTTTCTGGGTCTTCAGCTCCCCTCCTCCTCGCACTTTTACTCCTCCTCCTCTCCTCAATTCTATAAAGTCCTCTTCTTCAACAGTCCTTTGTCAGCCTTTGACTCCTAATAAATGCTGTATTGTTCTTATATGTTAAAGGGAAACGTGGAGGAATTTAACGCCATTGAAGCGGTGGTTTTACCCAGCAACAGAGCTATAGGATGTAATTAGCATTCAGTGAGGGTGCTGCCGGGCTGGGTGAGAAAGTGCATGTGTGAATGTGGGTGCGTGTGCATGTGAGTATGTGTTAAAGAGAGGGAGAGAGAGAGAGTGAGTGTGGGTGTGAGCAAGTGTGTGTGTGTGTGTACGTGTGTGTGTGTACTTGTACCAATTTGAGTTTTAGACCATGGGAGTGAGGACATTTTTGGAAAGTGAAGATATTTTTGCCCGACCTCACTTTCAGAGACACCTTCAGTGGGCTGTTTAAGGGTTAATACTTGGTTTTAAGGTTGAGGTTAGAATTAAGTTTAGGTGAAGGTCAGGGTAAGGGTTGGGGTCAGACATTTAGTTTTTATGGTTAAGGTTAGTGTAAGGGGCTAGGGAATGCATTATGTCAATGAATGTCCTCACAAGTGTGGATGTTCAAACATGTGTCTGTGTGTGCGTGAGAGTGTGGGAGAGTGTGTGAGAGTATGTGTGTGTGAGATGAAGAGAGTATGGAATCAGGAGAGTAGGAAGAAACATCAAACCTCCAGAAGCAAAGATCCTTTACTCACACACAACAAAACGAACATCCACAACACAGACACACACACTGGCCACAGGGCAAACAGTAGTATCATTCAACAGATGGCAGTTAGTCATCAAATGGATCTCTTTCGTGTACACTCTGCGTGGTTGTGTGTTTGTATGCGCTCAACAACCAGATTCTTGTTCCTCTTGTTACCCAGCTTGCCTGCCCATGCACACCCGCACACACACACACACACACACACACACACACACACACACACACACACACACACACACACACACACAGAGCTGTCGTGTTTCCATAACAGTCATCTTTATAACGATTTCCCTCCCTGAAGATTTTATCAGAGGTTTTACATACAACCAGTAAAGTGTGTGTGTGTGTGGGGGGGGGTGTGTGTGTGCGTGCGGTGCCTGTGCGTGTGCGTGTGCGTGTGCGTGTGTGTGTGTGTGTGTGTGTGTGTGTGTGTGTGTGTGCGTGCATGTGCCTGTGCTCTTGTATTTGTCTTTGTGGGGATCAAATTGAGTTTTAAACCTATATAATAAGACATTTTGTCCGGTCCCACTTTCTCAAAAGGATTTAGGATTAGTGCAGTGCCTGTTCAGGGCGTGACTATTTGTAGTGCGTGCCCAATCCATTGTGTCAAGGAAGGTCCTCCAAAAATAAAGGAGTACACGTGTTGTGGAAGATGATCAAATAGTTCGAAAAACTACATTTAAAAAACAGAAATATATTTATCCCTTCACTTCCAACACTGAAGAAATCATATTTTTTTTCAATTACTGAAGAATAAAAAAGGGATTTAAGTCAAAGCCATGATGTGATATGATGCAATGTTATATATCTTTTAAGTTCTGTTTTAATTTCTTTTAAAACGGTTATTCTTGAGTTGATAAATACAAAAACCGACCCATCATCTTACAGAGGGCAGCAGCAGGCCAGGCTCATTCTTGATGTGTTGGTGGTACTGAAGACCAACGTGGAGAGATCTTGTAAGGTGCATTTGTCCTCTTTGACAGAGACTAGCAGTTTCCTTTTTTCCCGATAGGATAAACGCATCCTTGACCAATATCTCTACTGAAGGTACAGAGGTGAAACTGAATGATTTCTTTACCCAACAACTGGCAAGCTAACAAACAAGCATCTTTCCTAAACTGCCAGAGCACTCGTTTAACGTAAGGTACACCTTGTTTACTTCCATAAATAAAGTTATCCTTCAGACTGAGCCTGTTCTGTTTAGTAACAGAAGGCGGCAACAGTACAGCACCACGGGGAACACTGGGGTCATGTCCCAGAGCGAGGACAGAAGGACTCCTAACACTTACTGAAACATTTATGTCTCTTGGTGTGGGAGGAAACACGCAAACCCGAAAAGGCTTTATTCAGCCTTGATGGGGTTTCAGATCAGGACCTTTCCTTCTATGCGACCACACAGAACCACTTCGCCCACATCAAAAAATCAAGCTCAGCAGCCGAGTCCTTTGTTGTTTTAAAATGTAATTTGTGGCTGAAAGCATTTCGAGTCAGCTCGCCAGTCAGCTTGTTTTTTTTAATTTACCAAGAGCATTAACATTTTTATAGTTTAATACATGTTGGAACCACAGTGTTAGTTACAGATGTTCTTTCACTTTGCTTTTTTGTCTCTTGCTATTTTTGCTTCCTGCAGTGATTTAGCTATACTGTTGTCAAGTAAAATAAGAAAATAACAATTCATATTGATGCAAAATCTGACAGAAACACTCTTTCAGCACTCAGTCCTGTTTGTTGTTTATCAAATCACAGAATGTGGCTTCATGCTGGGGAACGATGACTCCACTGAAATTGAAAAGCATCTGAGGATTTACAGTCAACCTTGGAGGTGACTATATTGTTTTGTTTTTTTAATGAGCTTTAAAATATGCTTACAAAGTGTGTCTCCCTGTAGGATTATCGACTGCTTACTGTTTAGCTGAACCCCTCAGTTTATCACAGAGGAGAGTACTGCAGAGTCAGCTCGGAGCTGCACGGACCGATAAGGAGTGTTTTTGAAAAACTATCTTTCACAATCGCACCAATGGTTTTTAAATGGCTGACAAACCAATATAGACTGTTGCTCTGTCTCCATCTGGTTTCATTATACATTGGACATGTTTCATTGCACTTTCTGTTGCAATACGTTCAATTTGATCAATAACAAATGAACAAATAACAAACTCATATTTCTACAAGATAAAGAACCATTGACTTATATACAGTGGTGAAATAAGTACAATGTAGTTTATCGTATTCTAATACATCATATTTTACATTTGTTTTGCATGCACAGTCTTTATCTGCAAAGTTTCAAAATGCAGCCATAAGATAAACGCAGAAGGTCATAAAGTAGGAGTATTTTAAAACATTGTACAATAAAAGTATAAAGTTGTGCATAATGACACAAATCTCAAAAATTGTAATGGAGTAAATCTAAATAGTCCACCTCTGCTGCTGTAACATCCTCCATAGTTTTATATCTGAGGATGTTGAAACATACCCTTATGATTACAATGTGCTTGGCACATCACTAAAGAGATACCTCGGTTAGCTGGACGGATGACAACTTTATTCTGCATATAAAATGATGAATGACAACTTGGAAGATATACACTTTTTTGGTTTTCTACGTGTTATCTCACTCAGGAGCGTCTACACTGGATTTCCTCATATTGCATCAGTTAATCACTGCTGATTTTGGGTGAGGGCTGTCATCATTTCATAAGAAGAAATAGTTGTACAGTCCTGGAAACGCCCACGATACCTACTTACTTAACTTTTCACAATGTGTCTAACACGTACAAACATCCATGGTATAGACAGGTACAAACTAAATTTCCATATCACTAATGTAGCTGCTCTCTTGCTCACAATTTATGATTTTGTCAGTTGTAAAATACTGCATAAATTGAGAGAACAGTTTACATATTTTATTCAGATGTACTCAAAAGACATTTTTGACATTCCTGACCTTTTTAAACATCCATCCAAAATTCTGGCCTCTCAACACCCATTTAGAGGATGTTACATCACAAGTAATCTGCTTCATGTCTATATATAAAACCATTATGTGTGAAAGAGAGAGAGAGAGGGGGCCACTGGCGTGACAGCTGTTCCAGTACGGGCTGAGTCTCTCTTTATCTATCTCTGGATAAAGAGAGAAGAGAGAGAGAGGGATGGACAGCGGGAAGTGACAGAGGGTGGTGGAATGTGATGAATTCCCACAAACCTTGGCGGGTCATTTGGCAGTTGGAAAAGTGTGATCTCACCTCCAATATCACCAACCATCATCCAGTCCATCCATCCGTTCATGCATACATACATACAGGCATCTGTTTTGAAAAGCTGAAACTGGTGAATGTTTTGCATTTTTGCTTGATTCTTGACTTAGAAGGACTCATTGACTGTCAAAATTTGGATTGAGCAATCAATGAATCAGCTAATCACTTGAGTACAGTTTGTTCTCTAAATCCCACCCCCGAACAGCGATTGTTCAATCATAGTTTAGCAACCATAACTAGACACGACAGGTCTGTCAAGCTTTGGATTTCTCCTGTTCCAAAACAGTGTGCATGGAGCTTTAATAAGAGCAATACTTTGTGTCTCAAAAGTTTGATTGGGGGTAGAGATGGCCCGATACGGAGTCTGATCCGAGGGTTATAATTACCTAAAGGTTGATGAAATATGTCTATGTATAGCTTACTACCTACAGTAGTAGCCTAGGATTATTTCCAAAGACATGGGACTAGCTCTATCTAGCATTTCTTGTGGGTTACAGGTAATGTTAGAAATGTTAGCTGCTCAGGACTGTAACATGCACCCTGTGAGAAGCAAGGTGCAGCTATAACAGAGTTAAGAGTAACAAAAGCAGCTTTGTCCTGGTCTTCATTTGGTTTGGGGAAGTTTGCACTCCAGTTACTCCATCCAAACTTAAGTTAGAGTAGATAATGTTACTTTTGCCAAAATCATGGGTTTTTCCTCATCTTTTTCTCTTGTGAAGCATACCATTTGAAAATATCAACATTAAAACATAAATTTAACAACTGTGCTCCTTCGTTGAAGTATGTTTTTCTATAGTCAGCTGTGAAACCATCAAAGGGTTGTGTTACAAATAACAAAACTAACGAAATTAGTTCTGCAGGGCTGTAAAAAAGCAGTGGAAACTATAATGGTAGAAATAATCAATACATGTAGCAGAGAAATAATACTAATTTGTTCCTATGATGTGTGTGTGAGTGTGTGTGTGTGTGTGTGTGTGTGTGTGTGTGTGTGTGTGTGTGTGTGTGTGCATGTTTTTTAGCTTCCCCCCTCCCTTACAGACACACACACACACACACACACACACACACACACACACTATATAACATATGGAGATGAGGCTGGGAGCTGGCCCTGCTCAGATAAATGTACCGGATACTGCTTGCTGCTTCCCAGCTCTAATCTAATGACTTTGTGTGTGTGTGCTGTTGTGCTTCTATCTTTGTGAGGACCAGTTTGACTTTAAGACCTTGACAGTGAGGACATTTTTTGGAAAGTGAGGACACTTTGTACGATTCTCACCCTTTTCAAAATGCCTTTGTCTTTTTGAACGTTCAGACTTGAGGTAGTGAATGTATTATCTCAATTAGGGTGCTCATAACTACAGCGGCATATACTATATCTGTCTGTGGGGAAGTGAGAGAGGAAGGATTATGTGTGATGAAGCCCATAATATCATCTAGAGGAAGTACACGCACACACGCACTACACTCTGCAGTTGCAAAAGAAAATGTATCCTTGGATTTACTGGACATGTAATGTTTACATTAGCAGTGGCACAGACTCTACACTGATGCCATGTGCAGCAACATAGCACCATAAAGCTGTCCTGTTTTACAGTCACTGCTGTAGTGGTCTAATGTCTCTCCTTATTTGGGCAACCAGCAACCAGAATGAGAATCCAAGTTCCAGACTGCTTCCAGTCTCAGTGCTAAGCTATCCTTAACACATGCTGGACTGCTCTTTATACTGAAAGCACAGAGATGAAACTGATTTCTGTCTTCTTATCGAACACCTGGTAAGACAGAAAAGAAGCATATTTTCCAAATGTTGGGGAGTATGACTTTAAAGGATCCATTCACTCAAAATTTCAAACATAATTTCTCACTTGAAAGACCTGGCTCACATCATAAGTGTTTGACAGTTTATAGTTGGCTCTTAAAGGCAGAACTGATTCTCTCTGGAAATATGAAGTACAACTGCTGTGTTGACATCATGAGAATCCTAACAACTATTTCCTGTGTGTGTCCAGATGTCTGTAGCCTGTGGGAATGAGAGCAGTGTGTGAGTAGGACAGGAAATGATGTCAGATATTCTTATACAGATTCTGATGGCCGTACCCCTGCAAAACACACACACATGCACACACACACCCACACACACCCACACACACCCACACACACCCACACACACACACACACACACACACACACACACACACACACACACACACACATAAAGTCACATGCAAGCAAAAGCCAAATAAGAGCATGTGGCGTGCATAAGGAGATTTTCTGTCAAAAAATATTCATGTGACAAACCCATACGCCCATATTCTCCTTAGAGGAGCACTAAAGGTCACGTGAACAGAAGGACAGACAGCAAGAGAGAAGAAGAATGTCATGGCAGTCAAAGTCTGAGTGAGGGCAAATTCATGTGTGTCTTCCAGTGTGCCATCCACAGAGTGTGTGTGTGTGCGTGTGTGCATTTGCCAATTTGTGTGCATTTGCATGTGACTGAGTCAACAAATCAGGGCCTTAAACCATCAACAGTAGTTAAGCCAATTTCTTTTGTAAAGCAGCTCAGCGCAAAGCAGCTCAGCAAGTCAAGGTCAAGTCGGACCGTGAAGTGCAACACTCGCCGGGCGGGAGGGGGGTGTCCATCAGTCGCACTTCCAACTGTGAGGATAAATCTCCGAAACATCATGTAATTGTCCCAAATAACGAGGGCACCAATTGTTTTTCACTTACTTAGAGAGACTCTCAGTAATCAGCGTAATCACCAACTGAATTCCTTTTCCTCCTTTTCTATAACATGAAATATTTTCTGATTGCTCCCCATTGCAGGAGGGGCTCATAAAAAGTCTGACAGTCAATCAGTGTCTGCTTGCTGCAAGATTTAACAATTTGGGAGTTGAAAACTGAAAATTTCGTTTGATTTCACTCATTTTAGAGATAAAAGTTTTGTTCTAAGATAATTATCTTATGACCCCTTAGATCCATCTTCAGGAGCCCCCCCTCCAGGTTGGACACAGCTGGTTTAACTATCTGATGAACGTGATGAACTGCTAAATTGTTTATCTTTTCAATCTGTGCTCGTAAATCAAGCAGAAGATAATGTTGGTTGTCTTAACATGCTACTAAGCTTAACATGTTATTTGTTGATTGGTTTATTTGGCGGCTCAGGCAGCAGCTCAGCATGCTGTAATGTGCCGCTGGCATGCCACATGGTGATGTGGTAAACGTGGGTGTATGCGCTGTTGCTTGCTAAGGTGAGGCAGCTGAGGATGATGGTGATGTCCATGTTTTTTATTGCTTAACAGCTACGCAGGCAAGTGTCCCAAAAAACAGGAATCCACAGCTTCTACAACTGCTGCTTTGAGTATTTCTACTTAAAATATACTTGAGGACATTCAGACTGCGCTACTGTTTGTAGTCATTGTCTTTTCTTTTTTTTATACTGCTGCTCAAGTTATTTTCCAGTAGAGCTGAATCAGTGTTGAGTCACAGGGGCAGGAGTGAGTGCCTTGTTTTTATAAGACTAATGATAAAGCAACCAAAATAAACAGAGGAGTGACTGTGAGAGGCTGGCAGAAGAGAGGCTTAGCATGGGCTTAATGCATGCACACACACACACACACACACACACACACACACACACACGCATGCACACACAGCATGGTGTAACTTGACCTGCCGTCTGAGTCTTTGGCCCTGGCGGCAAGAGGACACAATCAGCCATGTGTTGTGAGAGAGACAGAGGGGGGTCAGGTTGTTTTCTTTCATTTCATTTTCTTCACTATCCTGTGTTTATGATCCATCTTCGCTAATGAAACCAGCAGATGCAGACTTGACTCGTTTTTTTCTTTCAAGCCTTTCCTTTTTTTTTTTCTCGATCATTTCTGACCTCACTCTCCCGCTCCTTGTCCCGACGCTACTATTTGCTACAAGTCAGACCTCCATTCAAATCAACTAATCCTAGTTGAATACTTAAATACCTTGTTTTCCCCTCCTCTATCTTTCTTTGATTTTTCTTTTTTTCTGTGCATTTCTCACTATACGTTTTTTTTTCTGTTTTTCTTCCCCGTGTCATCCCCCCACTCTGATTGGCTGATTTGAATTTTCAAACAGTGACCAATCCCCCCTCTTTTTTTTTTTTCCTTCCGGACTCAACACACACAACCTCAGCGACACGGGATGTACGCTCATCCTTCCCTCCTTCCTTCCTTCCTTCTTTCCTTCCTTCCTTCTTCCAAAACAACCAGATGGTGAGACAGCAGCTGAGAGACAGACAGCAACAGCCGGCGGAAAGCCTTTGGAGAGTGACATCACAGTCTCACTCTCACACTCTCCCTCTCACAGGGTATAAAGAGCTCATTGTATCCTCTATCGCATGGAAAATGTTAGGGGAATGTTGTGAATTTGACAGCGTGTATCCATAGTCCAGGGTCAGCGTGACAAAAAACACGCACAGAGGCTTTACCCAGCACTCAGTGTGTTGGTGTGTAACTGGCCTTTTACCAGGGATTCCTGAAGTGATTGGGATGACTGTTGTGTATGCATGCTCTGAAGGACGCTTGTAAAAGAGAGTGTTGTCTACATGCACCTTTACTGTATCTGTGTGTGTGAAATTGGAATGACTGGTCTGTGTACGTGTGTTAACATGCATTTGGATGGAGAGTCTTAATGTGGTGTTCGGTCCATACATATTTTAAACAGGGAAATTCCTTAAACAAATTTGAGGAAGCCTGACCTCATCGCGGTCTTGTGACTTCAACAGTGTGAAGAAAATGGGTCATAAGAACTGTCTCGAAAAAGACATCAACACACCCAAAACCAAACACAGCATGTGTGTAACAACAACCAGCCATATTGAAGATCCTTAAAAGTTGGGCAACAGTGATGAGCTTTTTTCTCTGCTGTTTTTGACTAAAGTTTGGTCACGTCACCACCAATACACTGGACTGATTTTCTTATTTCAGATTTCCGCTACCCAGCTTACTAACTAGAAGTGTAACAATGCAGCAAACTCACAGTTAGGAATGATAAAAAAAAAGTAAGGGTTCGCGGTTCAACATACTCAATATATTTCATAAGGTTGGAATTAAAAGAAATTCTGACTTAAGAAAGTTAAGTTTAAAATATTAAAGAGGTTTTCGACAGAAGTAGGTTTTGGTGCAGAGTTGGAATAATAGAATCTCTTAAATGAAAAAAGTGGATCTTTATCTACATAAAACTAAGAGCTCCGTGTGTTTTGGAATAGAGATTATGCTCTTTAACATCAATAAATGATCTTACAGCCACACTATGACATCTTATTCCAGATATCTCACATCCCCTGTCCTGCTCCTCATATTGTATACTGTATCTATTGCTTGAACACTGCTTATCTTAACTTACATATTCCACACAGAGCTCCGTTAGCCAGTTCAATTGGTCTCTCTCAAACATGCAGGCACTTACTTTGACGTCTTGCTCCAGCGTTCGTATCAGTTCTCCATCCACCTGCCCTGTTTGGGCCACGCGAAGGGAACGCCGCTCTGCCTTCCTCAGCCGGTACTGCAGGATGCGGCAGGTCTTATTTGCCTGAGAAACAGAGACAGTGTGAGTAGATGATGTTATGGGCCATCTGTCTAAGCCATCTTTGATACTTTGCTTCACTTTATTGAGCCTTCAAGGAAAACTCGCCTTGCAGCCGCCATTAAAATTCAACAGAAGACATGCAGTACACAGACACATAAAACTGTAGGGCAAGTCATTTGTTGCTTTTTACTGTTGAAACTCTTCTTTTAAAGAGTCCTTTTGAATGTCCATGATGCACCTGGCTTTGCGTAGCACCTCTTGCTCAAAAATGATTCAGATGATGAATGACAGTCCACTCTCTTACTTGCCTGTTTCGAAACATTTTGCAGCCTCTGCCTGCTTCTTACATTTAAAGTTCCAAACCAAGATATCACAGAAGAAGAGCACGGATTCAATGAGTGTGCTTTCACTTAGTCAGACGGTCCTCCCACCTGCTCCAGCTGTTGCCGTAGTTCCTGCAGCTGGTAGACGTCGTCCTCCATGTACATGTCCCTCATCTCCAGCATCTCAGACCTCAACTCCTCCATCTCGTCCTGGAGACCGTGAAAAAGAGAGAGGGTAAGTGCATCCGTCAGAGACTTCTCACTGAGCATCTCTGACTGTAACTCAAAGCGCTGACAGCATTATGAGCACATGTGGGTCATAAAGGGAATCCTTTAATGTTTAATAAGAGCCATTATAGCTTTTAGCATCTTTGTTATAAATGCAAGACAGTCATCATCAAAATCATCTTCCATTAACCTTGTTATGATTGTAATCCATGCCATCAATCACTGCTCCCTGTCATTAGCCACCACATCTTCGGCTTCATCATCCTCATTATGAGGATCACCATTACAACAATTAGCGTCTTCTCAAAATGAACTGCTATGTAATATTCTCTCAAGTCAGATAAAAAGGGTCACCAGAGAGAGAGACCTACACGTTGTAAGTAACAGAATGGTGAACTGAGTAATGCAATTTGATAGTGCATTGATTCTCCTCTCTCTCTCCCACCAGCCGTACAAAAGAGGTCAAAGGTCAGGGTCAGGTTATTAGATTACCTTAGAAGAGACTCTTAAACGTCCCTGCAGGGAAATTGAAAGCAAAAGAAAGGAAATTCCTGTACTCAAAAGAACCCTGTACATATGAATAACTTACAGTAGTGTTGTTATCTGTCTCTCCTAAAGACGCATTATAGATAAATGATTCATTTCAGCCTGACAGCATGAATTGCATCATCCCTCTGAATCGTATTCAAGGTGCAGCGCTTGTATTAGCGTGTGTGTCTACACTGAAATGAACCACACCCCACTAGAAGAAGTCTGGGTCACTGGGCTTTACGGGTGTTACACAACGCTGTGCATCCATGAGTGTGTAATGTGTGTGTTGTGCGTGTGCACGATGTGTAAGCATTATAAGCAAAAGGAATACAAGATTTAGTAGTAGTAGTAGCGCTGTCGTAATTTACTACAGTGGAGAATGTGGGTCAGCCTCTGCAGAGCTGTAACTGAAGCAACAACGAGCTCTGGGCATGTGTGTGTGTATGTGTGTGTGTGTGTAGAAAAAGACAGCAAGAAAGTGGAGTGATTGGGCAGTGTGTTTACTACCTACAGTATAAACAATTTGAGTGAGAGTATGGATTGTAAACATATTCACAATTAAGGTAACGTGTGTAGTTTAACATGCAGCAAGAGGTGTGTGAGTTAGAGTGTGTGTAGGTGTGTAGGTGTGTAGGTGTGTGTGTATATAAAATCTTGTGAAAGAGATTTGTTGATCGAGCTAAAATAGACTGCAGCAAGAAGCAATCTGCACGACACTGACCACTGTGCTGAGAGAGGGGAGGAAGGAAGGAAGAAAGGAAATGAAAGAAATAAAAAAGGGAAGGAAAGAAAAAGCAGGGAGAGGAATGACTAAAAGAGATAACAAAAAATGAAAAGGAAAGACAGGAAAAGATAAATATAATAGAAAAACTTAAAAAACAGAAGATAATGAAAGAGAAAAAAAGGGCGGAAAAAGAAGTGGAAGCAGCAATGGAAAGTGGAAGAGATAGAAAAACAAAGCATTAAAAATGTCGACGAGGAGGAAGATAAAACACGACAGCAGAGAGTGTGCGAGGACAGTACATGAAACAAGGGAATCACAAGTTAATGTGGCGAGAGGCTGAGAGAGAGGTGGTCCACTGACCTGCTTTTCCTAAACTAAAGAAGAACAGGGAAGACATGCGAGCAACCAGCCAGTCAGGAGAATGAATTTCCAACCAATCAGATGTCAGAATTTAGTGAGCCTAACAGATTTCTGTGATACCTGCTGTAGGACGGGGTGAAAGCACCTCATGGCTGCTTCACATGTAAGAAAACACCGAACATTATCATAATGAACGGAAACAACGGACATGGCTATTGTTAGTACTGACAGCTGTCAAGCTGGCACGTTAGTATTGGGACATTTTGTTGAAAATGGAATTTGATGCAGTAACTCTTTGCTGGCTAGCTGAGGTAACATTAGGTATCAGAAGACTCCAGTCATGCGCAGTAAGCGTACAGCCAGAGTGCGTGCAGGTGCGTCCGCAGGTAGACAGCCATCCAATCATTCCATTTTGGGCGATTGCATTGATTGAACGGGCTTATTACAGGCCTGTGACAGCCACAGATACCAAATTTTTTTCTTTTTTGCATCAGAGCATTTGATTTATTGATTGCTATCGGGATTTACAGAGAATTTCAACAAATAGCCTATAACCAAAATAAAATGCTTCTACGACAACTGTAAAATATTGGGAATATTGAAGGATAGTAGTGAGTAGGCTAAAACAGTCATCTACACAAGCTTAGCCTGCAGAGATGCTCAACTATTAACTTAAATTGTAGTCACAGGACAGACATTCCCAAAAATTAAGCCCTAAAAGCCCTATCTTTGTCACCCTGTCAGCATTTAACTGCAGCATGAGGCCTGCAGTAAAGACCTGCATGTGGTTTATCATGTCTAAGCGCAGCATGTCGACCCGAATGATCATTTAATTAATTGTTGAGATTCCTGCCGAGTGAGAGCTGCTTCAACAAGGTGTGAGGATGGTAAGAATGGCCGGCAGCATTAGACAGACAATTTAAACCGCTGCTGGCATGTCACCTAATGATAAGTATGTTCTGGCTTTAGGAAAGTAGGAAGATAAGCGGGTATTAAACATGAACATCCGCACACACCGAAATATAAATTCATAGTTAGAGAGATAACTAATTATTGACCAAGTAGGAAACACCAGCTTCACCAACAAAGAGTCAGCATATTAATATGATCTACGCGAAGCTATCATCGAAGATAGACGAGCCAGGGCATAAAGCATGCACTGACGCAGAAAAACGATGAACATTATGGGTAAAAATAGAGAAAGGGAAGTGGAGAGTGTGAATTGGAAACTGAATCTAGCAAAAGTCAGACACAGAACCTGGAAATTGTGGATGAATCTGACACTTCAGCAGCATGTTGCTTTGATCTTCACATTACCAACCAGGTGTTCCTCACAGCTGCAACAACAGGCCCAACCAGACTCGCTCCACTGCCACGCCTCCCATGAGGCTTTGGGGTGGTCCAATAGGGTAGCTCTGTTGCATGCTGTCCTATATATTCAAGCAGTAGCTCTTGACTGCCACAAACACACACACACACACAAACATGGACACAGCTGCATCCACTAGAATAATATGCATCTACATCTTATCTCATCTACTGCTGGTTTTTTCCCAACCAATAGTCCAAAATCCGAGCTATTCTTTACACTGACATAAAAGAAAGAAACGAAAAGCTTGAACTAGCAAATAACTAATGATCAACGTATAAACACTAACCTGGGATAAATAACAATAAGAAGCAACAATCCTAATTATTTTGATGGCTAGCATAACTACGGTAATAATACTGTCAATTATATCATGACAATTAAGATTAAGGCATCTTGGCTCGTGTTTTTTACAGCAGCAGGTGCAAAAAAAAAGAAACAAGTAAATCACCATAGTGATCAATAAAAAGCACTTCAGCTGTGTGAAGACTAAAGGTCCACCAAGAATCAAAATTCTCCAACACTGTTGCAGAGCTTCCTGGGAAAAGACGTGGCGGCCCTCCTGTTTAGACAACTGCTGTTGATCAGTCACCCTCTACAATCAATCTCTGACAATTACTGGCTTGTCTGGCAACTGCCAGGTTAGTGCTTAGGGACATGCTAATGTTATCGACCCGTCCCCTAATCAATCACTCTCAACGCAGGATGGATCTCCTCGACTGGTGGATCCACATATATCACATTTCACTGCCTGCACACCTGCGAGAACTGAGATGCCTTTACTATCAAAATCTGATGATATACCAGCCCACTGTGAGTCCCGGTACTTGTGATGATGGTCTGGTTATTGTTTTGAGTGCTGATGTTTATGTTTTTTGTCAGTTTGGCAATTGTGGAAAAGGCTTTTTTGAATACATGATTTTGACCATTCCATGTAAAAAAATAAAATAAAAGGCTTCAATATAAAAAAAAACAAGAGTTTCGAGTTCAGAATCCATATTATAAGAGTATTTTACTCTTGTTAGGATGGAAAGACTCTCAAACAGCTTATAGACAATCACAGGATACTTAAACCCCTTGTAAAACCAATGCTAATCAAATGTCCTGGTAAATTAGCAGCAAGGCAGAATGAGGCAGAGTTCACTGCAGGCTTTAGAGAGGGACAACCCCTCAGGCTGCTGATTAAAATTACATGCTCACCTCCATCATGTGAGCTAGGGGGAAGTGTAACCGACAACACCGACTGGCAAATTATTGTAGAAGGGCCACCGTCTCCAAAACACTAAACCCACAGTATATCTACCTCTTTGCAGTATTTCCCATTTTCCTCTACACTGCACCTGCAGATATCCCACACGACACATGCCAGGCTGAGGACAGAGGCTGCATGTTTTCCTCATGTGCTACTGAGGCTGCAGATTCATAACATCATCATCCTTGTAGTGAGTAGCCTTGGGTGGCATCCAAAAAAAAAAAAAAAAGGCATCTCTACAGACTGGGAAACAAGTCAGAGGGAACTGGTAAACAAAGCCAGCAGACTTTGACAAGGCATCATGACTCTGACAGACAGAGGTAGGTTTTCGCATATTGGTCTAAAGCAAAATGCCAATGCGAGGTAGTGGATAACTAATTGATTTATTTATGCTGCCACGCCATTTGAAAACCTTTACACTGATCCCTGGTGCATAATCTGCTCTGTTTGGAGGCCAGGGGGATTAAAAGACAGCCTGGAAAGACGGCAAGGTGAGCCACTTGCGAGACATTTTAATTTAAATCCACACATTCAGACTCACTTTGAGGTAATCGTTCTCAGACCTCAGCTCCTCTATTTCCCGCACAAACTCCTCGTGCATGCCGTCCATAAACTCCTCTGTGAGGTCCGAGAAAGCCAGCGACGTGCTGGCGGGCACCCTGCTGTCAAACGAGGTGGCCGAGCGCTCCTCGCCGGGGGACGCGCTCCCTTCCCCGGCCTCCGCGCCCACGGAGAGCCGGTCCCTGCAGTCCCTCTCCGCGGAGGAGCCGGCGGTCCTGGCGGCGGCGGCGGCGGCGGCTCGCCGGCCGGCGCCGTCCCCGGGCGGCTTGTCTCCGTCCGGCCCGCCGCCCCGGCTGCTCCTCGACTCGGCGTCGCTGCTGGCGGCGTCCGCGGAGAGCTTGTTCTCCTCCGAGGCGCAGTCCGACAGCTCGGAGCTGCTGTCGGTCGGGGAGAGCTTCCCGGTGGCGCAGCCCGAGTCCTTGGACAAGTCGTCGGATCCGGTGCTGGCGTCCGACACCTTCCTCCGTCCCCCGGCGCTCTTGCCTGCCTTGGCCGCCGAGGTCTTGGACAGCGCGGCGGAGGAGGAGGAGGAGGAGGAGGATTTGCTCGCCGGTTTGCCGCCGCCGCTCTTCTCCGCTTTCCCGTCCTTCCCGGGGAGGCTCCCCACGGGGCTGCGCCTGGAAATGCGGCTCCCCAGGTGGATGGCTCCGGGCTTGACGCTCAGGGTCGGGGCGCCGATCCCCCCGCGGACCTTCGTCAGCGACCACCCCGGCACGTCCTTCGGTCTGGCCGGGGACGGGGCCCGGTTGATCTTCTTCTTGGCCGCCGGAGGCTGGGCGGGCGGCGCCGCGGGGAGCTCCGCGGCTTGGGGCTGCTGCTGGCCGGGCGCCGCGTGCCGCGTCTGCCCGCTGTCCGAGCCCTCCGTCCCGCCTCCGCTTTCCATCTTCTGCCGGAGATGGACCCTCCGTTCCTTGGGCGAGGCGAAGAAGAGGTGAGTCGGGGAGCTGTGGACATCAACCTCCTTTGTTTTTGTCATTCATTCCGCTTGGGCCGGACGAGGGAAAACAGAAATGAAAGCACCTATCCGGGCAGAGGGGGAGGCAGAAGTTGGAGGGCGAATAAACAACTGCAGAGCGACACAAAAGGAGGAGATCCTCACTCCGGCCACAGCGAGGGCTCCTGCGGTGCAACAAGACGGAGGAGCAGGAAGCAGAGTCCGGATACTGCGAAAAAAAAAACAGAAGCAAGATATAATCCCGTTTTCCACAGTGTGTGCCGTAAATTTGTCAGTTATTCCGCTTTGTTCTCATGGATCCTCTCCTCAGGATGTCTGTCTCGATCACGTTAACTCGCCGGTTCCTGCTCAGAGGAGGACAGAGAGGCAGTGTGGTGGATGTGGTCTCCCCTCTCCCTCCCTCCCTCTCCCTCCCTCTCTCTCTCTCTCTCTCTCCGCCCAGATAACGGGAGAGAGAGAGAGAGAGAGAGAGAGAGAGAGAGAGAGAGAGAGCCTCATTTCTGCAGCTCTCTGTCGCCACCATTGCAGGATACCAGCAGCAGGACACTAGGAGCAGGCAAAAGAAGACGTGTGGACGTGTGGATGCTCTGAAAGATGCATCGCTTGATGAAATGGGATGGGGGCAGCTGCATTTAAAATAGAGCCGCAGCATTAGTCCATTAATCGATTAGTTGTCAACTATCAAATTAAACGCCAACTATTTTGACAATCAAGATATATATATATATATCTCATTTTTTAAGAAAAAAAAAATCCAAATTCTTAAACTTAGAGATGTTTATGTGCAGGTCAGTGTGTGAAAGCAATAATGTTTTGCAGCCAGAAACCACTCCTCCTATGCATTTACTGTGCTAGACCCTTCCTCACCACTGCTGCTGTCTGCACGCTGTCAGCAATTATTATGTCTGTTTATTTTCATGGCAAAATATGTCCATAGCATTTGTAGACTAATTTCCCGCTAACGTCCCTAAAATGGCTTTTCAGTTCTGGACCTGCTTTTCTCTTTAAATGTTGCCATTCATAGTTGCACAGTATGAAATTCAATTACATTAAAGTCAATACAACATTATTTATCCCTATAAAGGCAACTGCATGCAGCAGCTGGCCAACCAGATCAGCAGATATACACACAATAGCTTGGAGAGGAGAGAAAACACTGCTAATAACAAAGCTGACAAAACAATTGAAAACTACACGCTTAAAAACTGCATGTGGAATTGGTAATCAATACATAAATACAAACAATAATAATTATAAAAAAAAAACACAAGCAAATTCTGTTCCACAGAATGAGATCATCCATCAAAGTAGACATGAAACCGTTCATTTGGTTTGGCAAAAGTATCTCTTAAATCATATGAAAACTTTTATTTTATTGTTCAAAGTTAAGTCTTTTCTGTTATTGCTGCATCCTGACACTCACAGGAAACCTCATTATTGCCAGTAAAGAGTATTTTAATATTGTATTTAAGATGATTAAATATAATTTCCCATGAAATATCCAACATATGTTTTTATACAAGAGGTTATCCTAATGAGAAATACAGCGGTTCCTGTCATGATTAATTCACTTAATTTCTGCTGTGGGTGGTCAGAGCATCACCTTACTCCATGTGGGACTCCCTGTTCACATGGCAACACAGTACAGTAAGTCTCAGGTTCTCTCTCTCTCTCTTGCTCTCAGATATCCTCAGACAACACACTTTCTGATGCACAGTTACTAAAACACAGCCTGCTGCACTCTACCAAAGGCTGAATAGGTACCGGTAGCTATAGGTTAATGCCTTCAACCCTGCCGGAACCTCCAGTTCTAATTGCAAACAGATAGTATTATTACAAGTATTATTAGTTCAGATAGTATTATTAAAACCCACAGATCAGATATATATATGTCTGGCTGATCCATCAGAAATGCATATACAGAGGTTATATCAGTCAGAAAGCATTGCTTGATGATTTTATGGTGATTACAGTGATTTTAATGACAGTTAAATGCTGATGTTTAGCAAATGAAGTCTTTACCAGCATGTTATCATGCTAACATTTGCTAATTAACACAAAACATAAAGTGGAGCTGAGGATGATTTGAATGTCATGAGTTTTGCATTTATTAAGTCACACATGTAAGTATTAAACAAATTGAGGTTTAGACCTGATGGTGGGGCGCTAAGAGAAAAGTTAAGGTATCACCAAAGTGATTATAATTAATCCTGAGGTGGACATGAATGACAATAGACAAGACATTTCACAAATAAAACACAAATGTCAACCTCACGTGGCGCGAGAGGGCAAGGCAGTAGGCTTCATTGTCTGGGAACTATGTCTGTACAACATTTTCTGCCAATTCATCAATGGTGAGATATTTCACAGGATATGTGAAAACTTTAACCTGGTGTCACTGGAGGAACAGTTAGGGGATCACCAAAATGATTCATCGTCTGCAGACCATAAAAGTCTGGAAGAAATTACATGGGAATCCATTCAATACTTTCATTCCACTAAAAGAAATAACATGTTATGTAACTACATCCCCTTATACAGCATTTACATATATACAGAGCAAGTAGGAACCATGAAGATGATGGGTAAAAATGATGGGTTTCTGCTGTTTTTTCCACAAGTGACAGGGATGTTATGTCATTGCCTGTCTCTAATAATAACCATATTCATGTTTCTCTCTCCCATATGCTGTGTTTTCTAAATAGTATCACTGCACTGTTACACACATTCCATGATAACGTCCTACGGTAAAGTCACAGCATCTCTATTCATGTTCACTCTCTTGTTTTTTTCGTCTCTGTTGGGGCTGTTTGTGAAACTGTGACCATCATCAGATTAAAGTCTCATCACAGAACCAATGCATGTAGATACAGTGTGCGGTGGCAGAATCACTCTCTGTGAATGATTTATGGGCTGAAACTCTAGACCGTCAAACACAGAATTAGAGTGGTTAGAATGTATTTTACCAATCAGGGATCAGTACTGGTGATTGGCCATTTGTTATGCACCAGTGTAAAGGGTCTTGTTTAATACTGGCCACATTTACATCCACACAAATATGCGATTGTACTGTGACAATAATGAGGGTGATAATAATGGCTCTATAATAATGAGAGTGACAGTTGATCAAGGGACGATTAATATACTGGCTCTCTATCCTGAATTCAATCTGCGCTGTGGCTTTTGTTGTTATTTCACACTAAACTAGGAAATCTGATGTGTTTGTCAAATAAAAAGTGTTTTTGTTTCCACCAAACTTTCCATTCCATTTAACTTTTCTCACTCCTGTGACATTTTTTAAATCCTCTGAGAGTGATCTTGCATTTATAGAAAAATGCTGCCATGAGCAGGAGGAGGGGATTTTAAATCGTGCAGTCTTTAAATCATTCATGGCCAATGATCCTGCAGTGGCAGCCACAGAATTACATCTGATAGACTGTACATCTTCATTCACACCAGAATTGCAGAACGGCTGCCAATAAAAGGATCAAAAGAGAAAGGTCGGCACACTGTTAGGCTCCAAGTGAATAGTTTTATTCTCTTTTTCTCATATCAAGGCAACCTTAGTGTGAAAGGGAAATCAGGCACTGGTCAGCAAGCAGCAAGGAAAAAACAAAACATCACAAGATGGCGATCACAGTACTCCAGAAAATAGAGACACCAGAGAAACCAGAAAAAAATATAAAAATGGATTTGGAAACGCCCTAAATACACTTGCACTTTAGACCATGAGCCATCGAATGTTTAAATAGGGCCCTGAAGGTCTGGAACCTCTATCATGAGGATAATCCACTAGTGCAGAGGAAGTGATGCATTAAATATTTCTGATTTGTTTTGCAGATAAGAAAAAATAAGAGGCTTTGTGTAGTTAGCATACAAGCAGCTTGGCTGAATGGTGACAGAATCAAACTGACAAAAAAGATGTCACCGCACTGTCTACAGTGTTTGATACTATTTGGAGAAGCATCAAATTAAAAATACAAGTATTGTTAAGCAACAGACATGTTGTAACCACTACAGGGACACAGAAGATTACCTCTTGAGTCATACACATGTGAATTTCACAGGTGGCACTACTAACATTAACAATGGCTCTGTTCTATTCAAATGTCCCTGTAAGTGTGCCAGTGAGCCAGTATGCACTGAAACTGAAGCAGCTAAATGGAATTCAGCCATCATTCATTTGATTATTTACACATGTCCTTTTCGTTAAAATGTCTTCTGTGGAAAAGGCCTATTTTGGCGAAACCTTCCTGCAGTAATACTGCACAAACCAGAAGCCATTTACATGAGAGGTCCAAGTCACAACGGCTGTTTTTGTTGCCTTTCTGTGCATTGTAATTCTATACTCAGATTACACACTTATTAAGGATCCAATTCAACATGGAAATTGCAATTTGGAGTAGTAGAATGGATCTTTGAATCATTAATGAACAGGCCACCCATTGCTGCATATAACGATTTGGTAAAAGGCATTCATTGAATAATTAAGCAGAAACCCAAGTGCTACACAAACCATGTTGGCCCTCACAAAGCATCAAGTTCCTACATAATAACCCTGTATAAAACACAGAGTAGTGTTTAGCCAATTCATAATAAAGTGAAATAATATACCAGTATTACAACCATCCCTCTAATGTTAATGCAGTTTCCCCCTTGCTCTTTGTAAAATGCAAAGCGACATTTATTAGGCCCACTGTCATGAGGACACCTCTACCCTCTAACACACACAAACACGCACACACACACACACATCTGGAATTTATTTTATTTTATTCCATCCTATCAGCAGAATAGGGTTGTTACTGTACAATAACAATTCAGTGAGCATGGCTGTTGTCCCAAATTGAAATTAATGTATTTAAAGTACACAACATAGCTGTTAATAGGAACCATTTGTTGATTTCCTATGTCAAACCACGGCTAAATGCAACCAGTTTAAGCGTGTTCTCTGGGGTATGAAAATGTAGGCAATGATGTATAAAGTATATGAAACAAGACGAAGTCAAGTGACCACAACAAAACATGGAAATACCTACTTCATTTCATATCCCAGTCTGCCTGCTTAATTGTGTCTTTCTCTGCAGTCTTCTTGTCTGGATGTGGAGTGGCTACAAGGCCAAAGCTAGACCTACAGTTCCTCACACGTGTTGCCGACTTTGAAGGTGGAAAACTTGTAACTTCCAAAATGTGTCATCCACAGTTTCGCTGCCCTGGGCATCGCTGTGCTGTGGACACAGAACTTTCTCTGTCAGAAACCAGACAGGCAACCTGCCAGCATGGCGGGCTGACGGACAATTAACCAGTTATTACTAGTTATCTTTTTTTGTTTTTGTTTTGAAAGGACGGTTGAATCATGTAGCCTATTAATCTAACTTTAATGAGTTGCATTGGTTTGTAACAATTTTAACAATCTTAATTTTGCTTCATTACTTGCTTCCTTGATGCCAGTGATTGCAACAACCAGCCATCTGACCTCTCATCAAGAATGCAAGTGTAAATGAGGTGATGAACACCAAACTGGCACCACGATGCCTCACACCACCCCGCTGTTGTTTAGGCTTCGATGGAAGACTGGAGGGAGGAAACCCGGCCGACCAACCAGCAAATACTTGTTAACAATGAGCATAGTTTACTAATTATCTGTGAAAAAACACCCTGATGTGCCTTTCATTGCCGTCCTATCTGGGTATTAGAGTGCATGATTTCCAGTCTGCTGAGAGGAAAAGGGACGATAATAGAAACTTGCTGTCTTTGCAAGTTATCTTCAGTCCAGTAATTGGAAAGCAGTCAGTGTGCATTGGTGGTTATGAAGACGAGCTGCATCAGCAGTGCCACTGCTACGTTCTGCCTGCTGACATGAGGAGACAGATATGTTTCTTCTATATCCACTCTCTTTGTGTTTCCTTGTTGCTGTATGTTGTTTTGCACTTTTTAAATGTAGAAACATCCTCTACTTGTTTTATTTTCTGTCACAAATTTGATCTTGTGTTTTTTTGAATGGAAAGTTCAGGTAACCTGTCAGCCCAGTTTTATGATTGACAGCAATTTCATAAAAAACAACAACAATAATAATAATTCTCCTACTTGCTCAAAGTACTAAAGGGATGCTAAGCAGGGAAAACATTTCTATACTAGGACAGGATATCACTGTTTGTTAGCTGCCTTTTTATTTCTGTGTCCTTAATTTTCTTAAACAGAAATGTTTCAAGAAATCTCAAAGAAATAATTTTTGGGATTTAAAAACACATTTTTTCTTTATTTACAGTCAAACAGACTGATGGTAAGATAGCAAATAAACTTATTTTCCAAAATTCATCCAAAAGTAATTTTTAACAGCTAAAACTGAAACAGAGTAATCATTTCTGCCTCATTCATTATTACTGCATATTTTTTAATTACTTCCACATGTTCAATCACTATAGTGAACTAAACCTCTGAGGATTTTCCCTTAAAGACTGATATTAGTGGTTCTGCAGCAGTGTTGTCAGCCTCAACACATTATTTTGAATCCCCATGTGAGAGCCAGAGAGGAATTTTTTCTCCTGCAAGAAAAGTGAGTCTCATGTGCCTCGCTTTATCTGGAATAACAAGTTTCTCCCCAGCTCTCCCTCCCTGCTGGGTACAGTAGATGGCCTATATATAATGATATCAAATCACAGACCTCCCACTGTTATTGCTGTATCTCACCTGGGGCTTTTCAAAAGTGTGTGTGTGTGTGTGTGTGTGTGTGTGTGTGTGTGTGTGTGTATGTGAGTGATAGAGAGAGAGAGAGTGATCCCATACTCTTATCATTGTTTGAGACTGCAAAATAAGAAAACATTTGAATATTATGATGATATTGACTTTAAAAGGCCTCTTTATTGGATTGCCATTCATCAGTTCTGTATCTTGATTCCAAACCTCATCACAACTATTTAAAATACAATCTTGCATTCAGAGGAGGATCAAAGCCTCTGCCCTGTTGAAGTATCCTTGAGAACGGCACTCAATCCCTATGAGCACCAGGGGGTGCTGTTTCATAGGTGATACTTTGGGAAAGGGGCACTAAAAAAAAATCCACTAAAAGGATTTTCATTAAAAGGGGTACATGTGCCGTATTTCCAGTTTCAAAATCATGCTTGAACATTTTCAGAAAACCAATTGAACTGGAATTCCAAATAGATAAATAAATACGAATTAAATACAAAAACAAACCGTTGACCCTCATTTATGTTCTTGTTTTACTCAAGTACTGTACCTAAGTACAATTTTGAGGTACTTGCACTTTGAGCATTTCCATTTTAAGTTACTTTCTACTTCACTGCATTTCTGAGGGGAAAAATGCACTCCACTACATTTATCTGACAGCTTTAGTTACTAATTGCTTTGCAGATTCAGATTAGCAGTACAAAATATAATCAGCTTGGATTATTATAGGTTAAACTACCCAGCAGTAATTAACATATGCCCCACCCAGCTGCAACATTTAAGTGATGTACACATTAATGTATCAATAACTATAACTTAATATTATAATATATATTATTCTGAAATGGGCCATTCTGCACGATGAGCACTTTGGTAATATAATTATACTTTGTTGCTAATACTTGTAGTTTTACTTGAGTACAAATTTTAATGCAGGACTCTTACTTGTTACACTTTTTACACCATGGTATCGCTACTGTTACTTAAACAACCCTACAGATCTGTTACTTATGTAAATATAATACACATTTGCACATCATATTTTCTTGGGAAGTCCATACCAGTGATTTTATTCCTCCAATTTGTAAATTTTAATGAATTATTGATCTTGTCTTTGTACTATACGTTTTATTTCCATTGTGGTTCCACAATTGTGTACTGTACACATGTTTTTATTTATTCCATTATGTTATATAAGTGTGTGTGTGAGTTTAAACAACTAAACATTCCTTTCATACCAGAAAATATTATGAAAACCCAGCCATAAGAGTTGGAGAGCTGATGAGCAAAGTTTATCTATCTTTTACCTCCATCTAGTGGGGATCAGAGGAACAGCTGCAGTAAAGGCCCAACAGACTGTCAGTGCAGAACAAGGGAACATCAATACATGAGGAGGAAAAGGCCTGTTTGCTGGATAGTTTGTATGATAAAGATCAAAACATTTGCTTGGCCTTTTTATGTTGAGATGCAATGTGGCAAAACAAACAGGAAATAAACTATGTAAATTATTATTCTGGTGCAGAGATTGATGTTAAAAGGCAGATAAACTAATTTGTCTAACCAGCGGCTTTTCCCCGATAATACATGTCATCATGAAAGAAGAGAAGGTGGGTTTTTTTCTCTTCAGGAATTGTCATTTTTTTCCTCATTCACATAGCAGCACATGTAGACAGTGGCAGTAATTATTTGGACTATTTTTTTCAAATGTACAGCACCACTATTTCCACATTCTTAGTTTGCATGTTTGTGTATTATGTATGCTTGTGCGACTCTCTGTATGTACAATACGTGACTGTGTCTTTGTGTGAGTGTGGCTGTGTAAAAGCAGGACTTTGTGTCCCACTGTAAAGCCTGTGGGCCTGAATGGAGACCATTTTCTCCTCTGCCCCACTGTTCTCTGCCTGCTCCCTCCTCCTACTTGTTCTCATCCTATTCTCTGTTCCCTTTTCCTCTCATCACACCATCATGGCTGTTATGTAACGTGGGAAAAGAAATACACTGCTTCTCTGTCTGATGCTGCCTACAACAGCAAATCATTATTGAAGATTACACTTTTTGTGTGTAGTCATGCGTAGAGTTCACTTTTAATAGCGAAGAAAAAACTGGCATGCTGTTGAATGCTCTGTAATATATTTGTACATGTAGTACTGAGTGTGTATTGGTGATGCTGACAACATATGCCTGATTCTCCTTCATATCTTTGTTACTCTCTAAGCAGGCAGCCAATTGTATCAAACATATCAATGACTGATACATTATTGATGAGAGAGAGATAATACACGCTGGCCAAGCTGATGTCCCATAAGCAGGGCTTGAAATCTACACCAGCTATCCAAAGGCCAAATGTCATACCACAACTGTGGAGCTGTGGAAAGTAACAGCCTCTGTAACAAAACCTGTGCAGAGCCACTTAAAGAATTACTTGTTGTTCATGATCAACCTCAAGTTTTTCTTTTCTAAAATATAATCAAACATCATCTCTTGATATGTTCAGACCCCCCAAAAAGAACAAGATTGGGGTATAAATGTCTAAAACTTTAATATGAATCACTTTGTTCATCACTTTTAGCAATCTACATTATTCACTGTCATCATGATGATCATCACCACCATCACAATCAACTTATGGCATCCACAACATCCACAAAGCTACCCAGTGCAGACACAAATTCCAGTCATTCTCATCGTGTTTAGTTAATCTGCTCTAAAAGATAATGAGGGGACATTTGAAATCTGAAACCATCAGGGTGTGGTGTTAAGAGGCCACCTACAAGTACTGTTTGTAACAAAATCCACCTGACTTAATGTTGGCCCCACAAATGTCCAACATGGATCATTAAAACAAAACTATTTCAAACTACTGGTGAGATCAAAAATTATAACTGAGATATGTGATAGCATAAATACATATTTACCTCAGAAAAACTTATTGTAAATCTATATTGATATTGATTCAGTAATGCATTATAATAAAAACCCTACAGTTTAATTTATCATATGATGGCAAAGATCCATCACATGAAAAACAAGAAAACCAAAACAATTCCAACAACATGGGCAGCGTCACCCATCCTTTTTTTTTTTTTTTTTTTTACCAACATGTATTGCTATTGGTCAAGCGGTCCGGGCCTTACACCTGATTGGCTGAAGGCCCTGCCCGTCGTCCAGCGGGCCACGCCCCCCACGCCCAGCGTCTTCCGCGTCTGTGTCAAGCCGAGGCTCCGCACTGAGCCGCGCTCCGCTCTCCGGACCTGTCCAGACCTCCACCTGCACGCCCCGCACAGGTAAGGGGACCCCCGCTTCACCGCTGCTGCCTCTGCTCTCCCGCCGTGTCTGCGTGGCCGCGCTCTTCTTTTTTCTCTTCGCCTCCCGTGAATCAGGAAGGCGGCTCACAGTGGCTAGTTAGCCACCTCTTCTTCTTTTTTTTTTTTTTTTTTTTTTACCCGCCCGCTAACGTTGACGCTAGCTGTCAAAAAAAAGCTCGCTGACGTCCCGTCAGAGCTGCAGCCGTCGGCCTGCCGTGTGTCTCTAAACACCAGCCCCCGTGTGCTCATTTAAATCGCCTTGTTCTCTTTTAAAATTGTCGGCTGGCGTCAGTTGTTTGTTTGTTTTTTTTTTCTTTCGTTAATTTGGCTAGCTCGGCTGTGAGTGCTAATGTTAGCCGGCCAGCGGTTGACGGCAGCGTGCAGCCGGGACGGGTCCCGCTCGGCTCCGATGGACCGAGGTGGACTCTGAGTTTCATCAAGAGTTTGACCTTAGTGACGCATTTATTCCCACCTACTGTGAGTCATCGGGCTCTCCGCAACGTAGAAGTAAACCGCACCAGTACATTATCTGGCATGATGGTGCTGGCGCGTCTGTCAATTCAAGTCTTGCCCGTCGTGAAATGTGAGGCAGACGGGGGGGGAAAAACGGGGTATGTTGGAGAGTAATGTGTGACACCCGTTCCCTTGTGTAAGAAAGATGTGTAGCGCTTATCTGTCGCGTTTTACTGCCTCAGCAGCGGTGGGAATGTCCCTCTGCCTGTTTGGCTTCTCGCTGCCTCCATCATCTGGATCTGACTCACAGGACAGACTAAACAAAGCGTTGTCTTTTAATGATGGTGTACTGTAGGTCACCGACACAGCAGGCTGTTTGTCTGCCCTCCCTGATCAACAATATCTGCCCTTCAGAGGCAGATATGCAGACAAGAATGCAGACAACCTTTGGTACATGTATAAGATACTGAGGTATTTATACACTTAACTGTTAACGTTGTGCAACTGTATCTTTTGTAGAAGAATCAGTAACAATTGTTGCCAGACTATAAATGTGTTGAATGCTTTCGAGGGTTAAACATTTTCTTGATGTAGCTAAATTATTTATCAGTTAATTGAGGAAGTATGGGAAAACAGTTGGTCCTAGAATAGTATACATGAAGTTTCACTGGAAATGCGTGGGATGCTTTACTGTGCTGTACTTGTAAAGTATGTATTATATTACCTAATGAAAACTGTTCTTCTTACGATGGATTTTAAATTGTTTCCAGTCCTACAGAAATTACACATTTCTTTCATTCTTGTTTGAAACTACGAGGTGTCCACCGGAAGACACACACCTGCTGAGTTTATTTCTACATTACACAAGTCACAAGGGCATTCTCGCTGGAATTACAGCTGTTGTCATTTTGTTATGCGTCTTCCTGTCTAAGGTGCCTTAATTACTCCCTTAGTTAGTTGCTATGGCGATAGTCTCCATTTGCGAGGGGAGCATCGCACTTCCACACCGCGGATCAGCAGAGTGAGACAGTTATGCGATGAGAGACGTCTGCGTTTGTTGATTTAGTGGTTCGCTAGTTAAGTGTTTATCCTGTGAACACCTTAAGAGATAGTTCAATTATGCAATATGTATTTTTGAGTTCTGTGGTTGAATTTAAGGCAACAGGAAAGAGATTTTGCAAGGCATGTTCTAAAAGCCAGGTTTCAACACAGTCGAGAGGAATGTTGCAGCGATGGCAGTGCCAACACACGCTAATGCAGATTAACACCAGTAGAAACATGAATTATTTTGGCACCCAAGTTGTCGTTTTTGGATCTGAAATCCAAAAACTACAACTTGGTCTTTTGGAAGAATTAGATGTGGAAAATAATTACTGTAGATTTCACATTAATGTGTGTGCTGCTACCTGTTAAAACATATTTTGTCTATACAGTCAGCTACTGTGTGAAATATTTAATATAAAGGCACTAACAGGTTGCTCACTTACTTTTGCAACTGTACAATCAGTCTTTATAACTTTGGGCCTAATGTACTCGTGTTCATATCTGCGGTGTGTTGTCCCATGGGGATAAGGCAAAGTTTGAGCTACTGCTAATCTAGGCAACCATCCAGGCAACAGGGAAACAGTACTGTATGTATAATTTATCATAGAGCAACACTATCATAGACCAATCAGGAGCCTGTCTCATACACAGCCATTGTATTGTCTTGTTCTGCTTTGATTGGTCACAGGGTGTGCATGTTTGTCAGCAGGGACAAAGTGTGACAACAAGCCTGCTATGGATACACCATAATATCTGCCATTATGGGCTATATTGGTGATAATAAGTAGTATATAGATATATCTGTCAACAATGTCCTGCTGTTATTTGTCAGATTGTGCAATCAGCAGTTAAATTAGCATTAAGTACTATGGTAATTTAAAAAGTACCTTTTAAAAACTGAATTCACTAATTCTTTGCTGAAGATATCTCTGAAGTATTGTGCACAGGGTAATTTTGGACCCCAATATACATGCATCTTGCTTGTGTTTTGTTCATGACACTAAAACAGTTTGTCGTTGGTCCATATAATACTGTGTAATTCCCGTTAACTAAAGGTGGATTTATTTTTATGGTTGGGCCGTGCGGTATCTACATGTGGACGCTTTGTATCTGGGCCACAGTTGTTGCTGCAGCTTAACTTAACTACATTATTTGTAACTACATGTCAGGGCTATGGGGGGACCATGTGCAGACTGCAAGAAGTGTGATTGGGCAGCTTTGTTTGCTTTTTTTTCTTCCATCTTTCCTGTTCTTGTTTACTGATGGTGAAGACAACATCAACAAACACTCACTGCGCAAGTTGAGGAAGGGCTCCGTAATCTTCTCCTTCTCAGTAACACTAGACAACACAAGTATTCTGTGATCTGGCAAAGTTGCACTGCTGCACATACTGACTGTAAACTTGAAAACTGTAGCTACCCTATAAAATGAAAATGTATCTTGTCTTAATAACCTTGACATAGAAGCAAAAATCCAGCTAGACTTGTCCCCCTAAACCAGTCACACACACGCACACAATGTTGATCACAAAACGTGCTTTTGTGCGCGTGTTTTATATGTTCTCAGTCAGGAGTGTCAGTGTTGGCGTTTAAGGGTGGACACACAAATGAAGTTTCGAGGTAAGATGCTGAGCAGGCTTTCTATCTATAAACGTGTGTGAAAGCAAGACTCATCCGAGCAGGTTTTACCTCCTTGCAGGTATCACTGGCACGTGCTGACTCACACAACACTGCGTGTGCGTGTGAGAGAGAGGAACAGTGTGGTCAGCATCCTGCTCAGAATGAAACAGTATTGTGTTCCCAGAGGGTTTACACTGAGTTCTAGCAGAAGGAACATGAAGAGGACAGACTCATCACTTCAGTCAGAGGCACAAAATGACTCAGGGAACGCTTTAGGATTGTCCTCTGCACAGTCTAATTCTCAAACAAATATAATATAAAGATAGAACTAGCTTTAGTCTTTGCTTGGAAAACCAGCTCTTCAGTTATTGTTTTCATCTGTTGTTGATGGACTCGACACACATACAGTCCTTCAAAATCTTGTTTTCAGGCGATCATTGTGGAAGTTAAAATTCTATAACTGGAAATTTGAACTACAGAGTTATTCTGTCATTAGCTCAACTCATGCAAACTTGTTTGTGTAGTTGTGTGGGCATTAATGTTTTTCCTTCCTGGCTTATATTTCTTCACCCATCCTTTCTTATTATGCATTAATAAAAACAGAACGGTTTTGCTTGGTTTCAGGGCACAGTGGCTCAAATCCTTGAAGTCGTTTCTTTTCATAAGCTTGTATTTCTTTGGCTTTTAAGTTGCTCTGTAGGAATGTCAGCTAGGTGGCTGAAATGTGACTATCATTTGTATGTGTTTGTTTGGGTGGGACAGTGTTTATCCCTCTTGTGATTTACTTCCTGGGCTAAATACCTGATGCAATCTGGAGGTTGCACCAGTCTCTCTCTCACCGTCTTTGGTGGACATGTTTGATATGTTGAGAGATTGCAGAAATGTTTTGTTATCTTTAGTTTTTCCCTCACAGGCTCATCATTTCGTCCCTCTGCATGTTGTTTTGCTTCAGTGGGAAGAGGAACAAGAGATGTAAAGAGGTAACAAAATGGGAAGGAAATGGACAAGGTAACATTTTCCTCACAGTTAACCAGTTGACAGTTGTGCATTTTCAGCCTTTGTTCAGGTGTCCAATTTGCAGCCCAAACTTGCTTCTCATAAGTTTTGCAGTTTCCGCACACATTATCATTTATCATTTTTTCAGCTGCACCAGTATGTGATTTAAACTGATTAGGTACAGTATATAGCTGTTGTACCTTTGAGTTTTATTTCCATTCTGCTGAGCAGTCGTTAATGTAGCCAGCCGTGCAAGTCTTCCTCTGCAGGCCAGGAAAGATGTTGTTAGCGTTAGCACTTACAGTACTGTTTCCAAATCGCTCCAGTCACTGGATGTACTCAGACAAAGTTAGTCTTGGAGTGAATTTAATTTCATACTTGCGGTCATAGTCTAATAAAAAGTCATTTGTGAGCTATTGACATTTAAACTCTCTTTTAGTAATGGTCTTGTGATATGTACTTCCATTTCCCTTACCTCAGGCAGCACTGATGCGTCCTATTACGGATTACATATAGTAGAGGATGTATTTAAAGGAGCAGTTTATGAAAGATAAATAGAGATTAAATGTACTTTATACATTGCTGTGATAGAGTATGAGCCAGCTTTTTGGTTTCTCTCTCTTTTAGTTTTTTTCCTACATTGTCAAGATGTTGTTCCGTGTTGTTGAGATAAAAACAGGGAGTCTTGGACATAAAAGGATTCTAAAGCTTGGTTTGATTTTCCTTTTACTTCTTTATAATTAGATTTTTTTTTCTGCATCAAGTTTGTTGTCTCACTGTACTGTATCTTTAATTTACCTACAACTGTTTATTTAGAGCACACAACCCCAAAACACTTCCATCCCCAGCGATTCTGTCCTCCAAAGTCAACTCCTGCTCCTCATTTTCTTTTCTGCACAAAATGAGTGCACAGACAGCACCCACAGCACCCACAGCCAAATGCTGCTCTGTGTTGGACCTCTGAAACAGTGGCCTGTCTGTGCTTCTTGTTCCCAACGTTGCCTCTCAGGCTGCGTTCACATGCTGCCTCCTTCTCTGAGATTGGCATGCCACAAACCCATTCCCTTCATCGTAATCTTAATCTGCTATAACCTAAAGCGCTTGCTTGGTAGATTTTAATCAAATGTCACACAAAATCTGCTAAATCTGGGCCTCAGAAACAACTTTTAAAAAACATGCCAGTTTAGAGCACAGTAAAGTTACCTGAATTCTTCTCCTCAGCTTGTTTAGTTTGTGCACTAAAATGTTGGTGAGACAAGAAACTAAGGATGGTCAACAAAGAGCAGTCAGAAAAAAGTGTTTTGTGATATGACTTTTATGTGTGTTGCAGACTTTATGGATACCATACAATTTATTGCAGCGTGCGTGTGCCTGTGTTATGCTGGTCATCTGACCCTTTTTTGACCAAATAGTTCCAGGAACTAAGCAGCCCCGGGAACTGAACTGAACTATAGGCTATAAATGTCCCTTTCTCCCATGTTATTTGTCATATATTAACAGTAGTTGAAACACACCTTAAATTGTTTTTTCACATGAGACAACAGCCAAGAGTTTTGTTGTTCTTTGTAATTTACTGTTGGAACATTACCCAACGTCTGAGCTCCACCAATCCTACAGTTGTTTCAGGCAACTTTAATTAAAGTGTTTCCCTTTCTATTTATTATATGCTCCTAGGTCTATTTTGCAGTTTCCTCTCTCAGCGTTTCTTCTGACTTGTGGTATGTGTTTCACGGTCTGTATAGGTGTGTCACCTATTGAGGAAGGTGTGTGTAAAGAGAAAGAAAGGTGTGTGCGTGCAATTCATTGCGCAGTACTGGGCTCTGTCTCGCGTGGCAACAGCTCTCGTCTCTTAATTTCTTTCTCCTCGTCTCTCTCTCCGTCTGGATCCGGTCCTCCCTCTCTATGTCCCTGCGGCTCGGGATGTTGTTGTCAGTCCTCAGAGGACGGCCCAGAGGGACGTTGCTAGGCTAGTATCAGTACGCTGGACTGAATGAATGGAACCGCCGCATCGGTAGGCTTTTTAAGGTTTTGAATAATTTGAATAAAGTTTGACAGTGGGGTTGCTATGGTAACAAGCTAGTATTATCTGTTTGTTTCAAGAGGGCAAAATGAAAAGGTGAGGCCCATGGGGGAGAATTTGGTAGATAATAATAATAATTATTATTATTATAATAAAAGTTTGCTGACTAATGATCTGATTATGACATTATTACAGAATTCCATTAGATTGTTTTTACAAATGATTACTAATTTTGTCTCTCTAAATGAATGATATGATAGGAACTTTACTCACCTCATACATACGTGGAAATCTGAAATCGAGGGTTTTCTTTGTTTCTTTTACATGACTGGTGTTATCTCTAATTTTGTTTCTTTTTAATAATTGTAGTGGTCTAAAAGAATAGACAAATGACATATCAGGTTTCATGTCTTATATTAACAATTGCAGTACAAAAAATGCTTTTAAGAAATATAACAGCACTTATTCAATAACAGTTGAATTCCCTGCTCTCCATTGCCAGCTTTCAAAAAAATAGGAGTAAGGAGCGTAAAAATACTTTTCTTTCTTTTAGTCATTTGCAAGGTTTGAAAAAAAATTGTCTCACATTTAAGGCTTAATCTGTTATCTCCTATTTTATATGGTCTTGCTGTCTTGCAAGTTACCTTATGAGAAACACATTTTTTTAGATTTGTGTTTGTGTTTTGTGTTTTAACTTTGTGTGCAAAGTTTTACAACCACTGTTAGACTAGCGAAAGTTAACTGTTAAGGATGTAGTCAGCAATAAGGTGTGAATTGTGTGCAGGAAACACTAACATAGAAGACAATCTTATCTCTACAGCCATCATGCCAGACACACATGTTTCTCTGTATTTGTGTGTATCTAATGGAATGAGAGAGCCCATATCGAGGTTATTTGAGATAACCTATTGTCCGATTGTGTTTTTGGTGTGCCTATGGTGCCATGCCTGTCATGGTTACGTAACGGCTCACAGGCGTCTGGGACAAATTGAACGATATGATCCGAGAGCCTATTGCAGCCAATCAGAGAGCTCTTTGTCTCTTTCTGTCTGTGTGTGTGAGTGTGTAATTTTGCTAAATTTAAGGAGGTGAAAAATTTGTTCATTTTTTTGTGTACAAATAAAACATTTGTATAATATTGGTTTATCAGAGATACTTAAATATTTAATTTCACCTTAATCTGTAGTTGTTGATGCTGGTATGAGATGCAAAGAAAAATATGTTCTACAAATCATATAAGATGAATAATTTAACTTAATAATCAAGACAACAGCATTCATAAGAGTAATTGAGATTAACATTTTAGCCAAGATTAATTTCCAGATACTGAACTGACTCCAAGTTGCTGTTTCTTTTCAAACATGCTAATCTAATTGTTGAGGTCTCCATGTCTCCATTGCCTCCTGAGCCGTGCTTCAGAAACACTTAAAGTAGCAGAATCTGTTTAACATCTTAGAAAGGCCAAGGACAGCCTGAGGGTTGCAGTTCAACTAGTGGTCAAAGTCATACTTTTTCTCAAGTGTTGCCACATAATCAGAGGGTACGTTCTTATGATCTGTATAGCTTCTGTGCACACTAACCTTAAAACTGTGTCTGCTTTAATTGGTTGTAAACTAAGAAAAATCTAAAAGAGGAGCCAGGAGTTTGTTGACTATAGGAAGCATCATGTTGCTGACAATGTCAGCATTACTTACTTGTGGTTACTCCCAGGCGTGGTTTTAGTTCATTGCTGGAAGCAGTGTGTTATGAGATTACAAAGACGGCTTTAATACAAAGAAAAATCAATTACAGGCTGGATACTGAGAAATTCCTACTTAGAGAACTGTTGAATTTTAGGCAGTAAATAGTGCCTTTTAACTAAGGCAGTGTGCCATACCAGGAAATTCTTGCAAGATTAATAATTCATAGTATTAATGAATTTAATGTAGGGCAATCAACCTGACTTTTGAAGTTGGACAAAGTAATTAACTATGACGTCTTCTGGTCAAAATGTGATGTTTTATTGATGGCACAAATGTCAGAACTGTTTATTGCATCAAACCAATAATGCAATACTATTATTGATTACAGCCTCAGTCACCATAACCCTTGCTCACTGTGTTGTAATAACAGTCCCACCTTTTTACCCCCACAATGAGTGGGGGAGTGCAGCTGCACAGATGTACATACTGCCTATTTCAGATCTTAAAAAATGACAAGGAAGGTTCATTAAAGCACCATTATTCTTGGTATGAATGGATCCTACAGTTCAGCAGCAATAGGGTTGTAAAGTGTGGCCTAGGTGGTGAGCCGGTAATAACTCATGCAAATAGGATTTTCAGGCATGTTTGCTTTATTCACAGACATACAGGTTGGCATCACTTGCTTTTGTCATATAGCGCTGCTGCTTCATATCAAAGTGTTTCCAAGACACCATGTTTAAGTCTGATGTATATTTTTTTCTTTTGTTTGGAAGATGTAATGTCAAATTAAGTCTTAGTAACTGCTACAGAATGACCTACTGAAAAGGGACTTCAAAGATTTTCAGTATTGACTTTGGACAAATGAAATTGCTCTTTGTTGGCCCACCAAAATTTTTACCCTACCCCTATACAACCATTTAAATGGTAAGTTAATATTTGTTGCGTTGACCTCTGGTTTGATGTTGAATCTTGTGATGTTGACAGAACATGGGTAGAACACTGAGTACTGAAGCACTGATGCACAGAAATATGCGTGATAAGGGTTATCTCAATTTTAGGCTTTGTCACCCGTAAGAAACAGGCAGTAGTTTGGGAAAGTCTTTGATTAATTCAGACTAAGTAGACAGATTTTTGACACTTGAAAAGTTAGTCACATTTTCTCCAAATTGGATGATAAGCAGTCGATTTTCTTTTTTTTTTTTTCACAAGCAATTTAAACCCATTTAGACAAAAAAGTAAGATACATCTATTATTGTATTTGGCTAATGAAAACACCTCAGTTTAGATTTAACAGGAGCCATCCAACCACAACAAAAGAAGTGCAAGGTTGGACTTTGAATGGGCTGGTAGAACAATCTAATACCAGCTTGTCATCCATTCTGTGCACCTTATCGATTGTATGACGCCAAGGCTAAAGTTCATTTGTGTGCTGAAGGTGTTAACTGACAAACCTAAAACCCTTCCACTGTGTAGAAAAAGGCAGAGTGAGAGGAAGGGAAAGAGAGAACAAGCACTGTTTTCAGCAGTTCACTTTATAAATAAATAAATGTACGAAATGATTGGTCTCTTTTGGGATTAAATTGCACTGCAGGTATGTAAGGATATTGTGTTGCTGACAACCTTATAAATAAATATTATTGTATTTACTGCATTGCTGTGTTACCCAAAAGTAACTGTATTGCTCATAAAACAGCTGCTTTTGATTTAAAAATGAAGACATTTTGAATAGAAGAGCAAGTGCAGATGATACCAGGTGATGTTGTCTATGGCTACTACTGAAGGCTACTAATTAGTTAAGTGTTGTAATGGCCCCTGTAAGCACACAGGACAACCCATGGCCAGTAAAATTTAATGCCGGGCCAGTAGGTTAGGCTGTCAGTGTCAGTGGCCTGGAAACCAAAAAAATGAAAATAACAATTTTTCTGGTTGTGTCCGTATTCAAGGGGCCATTAAAACCAAGTGGGCCAGTGGGGGAAAATGTTACGTTGAACCCTGCAGTGTTGGAGATACTGAAGGAGCTAAAGGACAATAAAACTGTAGACAAAAGCAAGGAATACGGACTCAACACCTATCTTTCTGGGGTTGCAAAAATATGCCTACAAAGTATGTTCAGCATATTACTGCCTACAATGTAAACAGGAGTTCAGTAGACCTATGCAATAACAAACCACATATTACAGGTTTTGTTATTTAGGTCCAGACAAACACTTGATTAGTGTAAAAATGTATGCAGTCTTCATTGATCACTGTTTGAAAATAATTTGAAAAGGAAATAATAAATAGGCAAATTTTCCCCACAGTAGAGCTAAACAGACCACAGACCTGTCCAGCCTACTGCTGAGCTTCTGCTAAAAATGATGAGTCAATGTGTAAGTCAACACTTGTGGTATTTGCCATGTGGGCTGTGTCATTGTGATGAAACTGTTTAATTCCTATTTGGTTTTCTTGTAGTGTTACTAAGGTCAGGCCATGCGGGTTGTAGTGGTGAGAGAAACAAGTGGATAAATTCTGTGTTATCATGGATCGTATTCTGTGTCACTGAAGAATGCGGTGAAGTGTGCAGTGATACAGAGCCAAACCATGACTTATTAATAGAAATTAGATATTATCTTTTTATACAGCAAAATAATGTGGTTTTCTGCCAGCACAGTGAACAAAAAAGCTATTTGCGTTTTAAGGATGAATACCATGCTTATTAACCGTAAGAGTCACTTCACTCTGTATAATGTGTTGAGGGATTAAACTGGAATGACAGCCGGTCAGTCGAGTGTTTCCACCTTCACTGATAATCATCCTGTCACCTTTACTCGCTGAGTTTCAACAAGGTGGAGAAGCATTATCTGTGTATAGCACTATGACATACAGTACATTGTTGTGGCCAGTTCAGTCAAAGGCTTAATGTTCTGTTTTTAAAGCTTATTTAACCAAATGGTGAGGGGATAAATGTACATCACTTGCTCAGTTGCCAGTTTCTGGCAACTTGCCAGTTTCTGGCAACTGAGCAAGTGATGTACGAACAAAACAGGCAACCAATCAGAAACCTGGTTTATACATGACCATTGTCCTGCTTTGAAGTGATAAGCTAACGTGTAGAGAGAGAATACGATGTCTGGAAACAAGCCTCAAAGGAACACATCGAAGACAAAAACTTGGGTCATTCAAGTTTTTTTTAAATTATTTTTTAGCTGTGATAAATTTGTCTGCCAAACACTGTTCTAGCATTTGTTGCTCGATGGAAATTTTGAACCCCATATTACTGCCCTGATTTTCAAATAAAGTGCTGTTGAGATTCAAAGGGATTGTTCATTATAGTGTTTGGTCTTGTAAAGAACTGATAATAATGTGGTAGTTTGAAAATTAAACGCTAGTGTCGAGCCAATGTACCAAACAAAAGGTAATCAAGGCCCAAAAGGCCTGTGACAGTGGTGTCCTGATTATGTAACCACTAGACCAGAAAACTCTCTGTTTGCACTCAGTGGGCCATGATAGACAAGGTTGTTGGTCAGCCAGACTAAGCAGAGTTTCAGCTGGTAGCCTGACCCTTAGCACTTTGTCTCATCTGAAAATGTAAAACCGCTTCCTATGGAGGGCCAGTATAAAGAGTACTTGTAGTCAATACACATAAACAATGTTTTTGTCAACAAATTAAAATGAGTTGAAAATTTAAGATCAGAATATAAAATAACACTCTGACTAGTGCTGTAGCTTTGAGGTCAAGGTCTCTAGGTCCAAATAAAAACCAAATAAAACCCCCTCCTGGTCATAAGGCAGACTATGGAAATTTCAGTCTTTGTTTAGCTCTAATATCCAGGATTATTGTTCAAACACTGCTGACTAATAAATGATATTATGTTTCCTCATTGTGCAACTTCTTAAGACTTTGTTCTCAAGGGAGGAGGATTGCAGAGATTTTGTGAAAAATCACAGTTTAGGTGTAAATATATATATATATAGTTTTTCACAGTGCTGCTTAAAAGACAGGCTTGATTTGTACAAAAATATTGTTTTCTGCCTCATACTATTGACTTAGTCCCATTGTCAGTCCTGACGTTAACACAGGTTTCATGGTAGAAAAATGACTCTTACCTTCATTGATTTTGAGTGAACTAAAGACTCGGGTTGTTTTTTTTTTTTTGTCTCTACAGGTTATTAATTTGCTTTTCTCAACAAAGCCAAAGAAACACAAACTGGACTCTGAAGTTACATCAGCTGTCCATGTGCCGGCTTTGCTCTGATTGACATCTCCTGGGTGTCATTCTCCTGTGGTCAAACCATCTGCCAAAATCACTGGGACATTCCCCGGATATTGAACGAACATTGTGCTGTTGCCGTGGTGACACTCCAGAGGGACCTTGATCGACAGGTCTCCTTCCAGAGAAACTCAGAGGGGCCGGCACCAAAAAGAACATGTGCTAGAAGTTGAACATCTGTCCTAAACGACTGGTCGGCTTTGAGTCTAGAAGATGAGCAATGAGGATGAGTTCTTCGACGCCGTCACAGGTGCTATTTCTGATCTTTGAACAGCTAGCCTTTAGGTGTGTGTGTGTGTGTGGGTGTGTGTGTGTGTTTCTGTGGGTGTGTGTGTTTCTGTGTGTGGGAGTGTGTGTTTCTGAAAATAATAAAAAATTTGAATCTTAGATATTTTGCAGATGGTCTAAACATCTTTCTCAAAGAAAAGACAAAAAGTTGCAGCAGTTTGTATTCTCACAATTAGAGTTTACTGATGAATTCTTATCAGAATTTGTATTTTCATTAACCAAATACATATATACACACACACACACACACACACACACACATATTGATTACGTTTTTGAGGACCTTGATTTGTCTTCAGGGATTGTGACATTGTTTTTTCTGCAAGAGGCTGTCAGTTCTAATTAGATGGTCTGTTTTTTGTCTCCATCATAGAAGCATAATACCGTCCAATGGAACCTAACCTGCCTTAGTCTGATGATTAGTTCAATAATTCAGAGGTGTGCTGTGTTGTGGTGGTGATCAGTAATAACAACAACACCCTGGATTCTGTGAGAGTGTATTGTTGTGTTCACATCTGTATGTTTTTGTACTATATTTGCAAAAATAAAGAAATAGACTTAGGAAAAAGCTGTTAGTTAAATTTGAGTGTGATTTTTAGAAGAAATGCTCAGTTACATTGTGAAATTTGTTTTGTTTTATCTGGCAGAAAAGGGATGTAGAGGGGATATAGTAGGCTAGTGACTGCCCAAAGTCAGCACTTAACACTCTTTATCTGAGATCCCGTCTTGAGGAAAGCAGTTCCAACACCAACAGCCCCTTTTATTTATGATTTATCTTAAGTGGATTCAGAGTTATGGTACTCTGGAGACTTTTGACAAGTAGTCCTCCAAGTCAACACTACGGGATGCCGTGCTAATTACAGTTGCCCTGAAGGGTCTGATATCCACGCATTAAACAGGGATGTTGTGTATGAGTTTTGTGTCCCTCCAGTGTCACAATGACTATTTACTATGAGAGGTGTAGCTTGACTTTTAACCAGTGGAATACTGACTTGTGATGTCAGTAAAAGTCGTGCAGTGGTGTGAACAGCTATGAATTCTGGGATATAGAAATAAAAGCATGTGGACGTGACTTATGATGGTGGTGAACATTTTGCTGTAGTAGAAACATTATAGTTACCAGCCTCTTGTGCAGTGTTGAACGGCAAGTCATCGTGTTGTTTTCTGAACAATTATTAGCGTATTTGTTTTTGGACTTTTATCTGTCGTTGTTGCGTCCTGGTTTTGTGATATTGCTAGGCGTCCATGTTGACATACAGTCATAGCTGTGTTGCTATTATTTTCTTTTCTTTTCACTTTTCTTGTATTTTGCCGGTTTCCATGTAAATATAAAAAGGGAGGTGTGTGTGTGTGTGTGTCCACCTTTATTTGTGTCAGTATTATGATCATTTTACTAATCTGAGACAGATGCAGAATGGGGCAGATGAATTATTCATTTGTACATGTGCACAGGGTTAACTGTGATCAGGATCAGGTGGCTTCCAGCTAGGACTTATCTAAAATCTAATGAGGAAAAATAACATAGATAATAGATGTTAACTAGGATTTAATAAAGGCTATAAAGAATGGAAGATATTGTCAAATAACTGTGTATATTATAGATATATGGAGCTTTTCTGTGAGTTTTCTTGGTCATTTGTGCTTACTGGTTGATCTTAATGAATATTGACGATATCTTATATTTGTATTTGTGGCCCCAAAAATACACTGTCTGCTGATGACTCCATATTCCTCCCTCATAAACACTGGATGAAAGTTTTTCTAATCCGGTCAGGCTGTTCAGTCACTTTTCCCATATTATATATTCATGTGAGAGGCCATTTGCTTCACATTTATATCTAAAATGGCTTACCTGACATGGTAAGAATACACACCCGGTACCTTTGACATACTACTGACAGCTGTGTAGGCGTGTTTACTAAATGATAACCATTTGTTTTTTTTTAAGCTGTTGTTAAGGCCCCACCTCAAGTTCACAACTCCACCCTGCAGCACTAAATTCCCACATCCCTTGTTCATGTTCTAGTTCCCATCCAGGTGTACAGTAGGTCAACACCAGCACGTATTCCCCTAAAAGGTTTCTGCTAAATCCTAAACAGTCATCTGTAGGTTTACTTTTGCCAGCCTGAGTAACACAACTTAATTTACAACAAATATAAAGTAGACTGACAGATAACAGAAATAAATATTTAAACACCACAGTCTAAAAACCTACCAGTTCCTACTGTATGTATGTCTTTTTATGACTGGTGTGGTTTTGCAGTTCTGAAATCTGATAAATCTTGCAACGTGACAATAAAAATCTACAAAAAAAGTTAGAGCAATAGTATGTTTTTTCTGTTTTGTCTCTTAACTCTTGTTCATTTGTCATTCTTTTCTTTTTTTACCCTTATTTTTGCTTAGAATATAGGAAATATTTTTTTCCACATTGGAACCAATGTGTGCCATGGTTTCATAAAGCCTGCACCATGACAGTTTATATGTATTGTACCGTTATTTATCCTGGCCTGGAATCATGACCATGAATAAAAAAAAGATACATAAGCTCATTACTGCAGTGTAAGTGAAGAGGTTAGTCAACTGTTATATCCATTAATGAAATTTACAAATCAAACACAGGCAAGAAGTTCCTGATGCAAAACCGTATGCAAATTTATTGCATTATCTTCATGTTGCAAACAAAATATTTATATTTGACCCAAAATCAACTGCCAGTAAAATCATAGAGCACAGTGTGCTTCTATTTAATTCCTCAGAAGATTTGTTTTTTATTTGACTTTCAATGTGTTTTACCTCTTTCTTTCATTACTCTGGTGAATGAGCAGGTATTCTGCACTGAACATTGGTTGTTGCAAGATTTGTTATAACTATAACCTTATGTCACATTTCCTCTCCCACAGGCCTGGATTCAGACGAGTCGTATGAAGGGGTGTCGGAGGCAAGTTTCAAAGATGCCCTGGTGCTTGACAACAGCAGTCAGAAGAACAACGGATCAGTGCCACAGGAGAACGGCATCAAGAAACACAGGTACTGCTGCATTCCTGCTGCACGTATGTTTGTAGCTGTATTATGCTTTTGTCCAGAAACTATTTGAAGCCTCCTAGTGAAACCATGTTGGGCGGGTTCAAAACACTTATGCATGAGGGTTGAATGCTTTATTGTAACCATGCTGCTAAGTGAAGCTTTCTGTGTTTCATTGACATTTATTCCAACAAATGTTTGTCTAAAAAAAAATGTCCCACCCATCTGAACTCTAAGCTGCCATTTCTGCATGTAAAATAATTGGATGCTGTAGTTCCAGGGTTCTCGGGGAAAGGGAGTGAATTTTAGCAGGAAATCCTGATAAATACCAGGAAATTTGGTATTTGGAAGTTTGCTGTGATATATTCTGCTGTAGATGTCAATAATGTGTCTACAAAAGTTAGCATAAAAGAAACAAGAGAAAAAGATAGGAGCTGCTTTTACTGCTGTCATTGGAGGCTGGCTTTGTTAACTCATACATAAAAGAAATTTATTTATGCTGCCAAATTATTTTTATTTTGTTGCAGTAATGACATATAGAGTGGATATTTACCACTTCTCCATTCACTCCCACTAGAGCCACTGTAGGAAAGAGAGCCTTGACTTTTTCATGTAAACAATTCTGTTCAGGTGTGTTTGATCACAATCAACAGATATGATGTTAGATGTAGAGTGAATTGTTTCTTTCTTTCTCATTCTAGCATTAGAAGGTAGAATTGTTGCCTGCTATCAGACCTGACCGACCACATGCTGTGACAGCCAGCATGAGAGAACCAAACAGCTTTCTTTTCTCTCTCTGTCTGTATTTCTATATCACAGTCATCTCTGGAAATATTTTTGTTTGAATGCTAAAGACTTACTGGAGAAACACTGGCAATCCTTTGATGGATTCCTGCTGCTGCCGTCGATGGTCTGCTCACGCGCTTTCACTTCATGCTCTTTCATGCACTATAGATAGTTTAAATAGGGTCGTAAGTGCTTAAACTTAAAGGACGTTTTTGTGAAAATGGCCTTTACGTTATCAGTTGGTTCTGAGATGGCAAAGCTGATCCTCAAGAAAACATGTACTGAGTATCAAATATAGCTGTGTGTGTGTGTGTGTGTGTGTGTGTGTGTGTGTGTGTGTGTGTGTGTGTGTGTGTGTGTGTGTGTGTCTACGCACGCTCCATTCTCCATTCATGCCCAGTCATTTCTTATTTTCTTTCATTTCAGGACATCATTACCTGCGCCCATGTTTTCCAGAAACACTGTCAGCGTCTGGAGTATCCTGAAGAAATGCATCGGACTGGTAAGGTTCTGCAGATTTCCAGACACAACTCTGCTACTTTTCTGCACTTACAGCAATTATAGCGTCAGTGTTCCAGTGAAAAACACCATGTACAGATGGAAACTTCTTTAGTGGGCAATTTAGATGGCTAGTAGTTTCTGTAGTTTTCTCTTGCATTTGTTGGATTTTTGCGGGACCAAGATGGATATGTTGTATGAAATAATTTGTTAAGCTCTCTCCAAGGTCAGATCTAAAATACAAACTTCATGTTGTGTGCTTTTGACAGGAGCTGTCCAAGATCACGATGCCCATCGTCTTCAACGAGCCTCTGAGTTTCCTGCAGAGAATCACAGAATATATGGAACACACTTACCTCATCAACAGAGCCTGCTTGCTGTCCGACTCCATAGAGCGCATGCAGGTCAGAGACACACACACACACCCGCACACATACTTTTGCGTTACAGCTCATGACACATGACGGATGGTGACAAACACATAACAATTGGTGATACCAATCGTGTTCCTCCTTCAGTTGTCACATACAGCCAGCCAGTCATCACTGTATGGACTTGAAATAATATCTTGTTCTCAGTTTTTTTACTTTTAAAATTGCTTCATTTACTGTATCTCTACGTTTTGAGATTCTTTTATGAGTGCTGACCACATTCTGACACTTTTTAATTCCAAACAAGAAGAATATTATTGTGTTTTTGTGTTTTTTTTATTTCATTCATTTTATTTGCATAAAAACAACTAAACACAATTACGCTATGCAGTGAACTAAATGATATAAACAAATGGACCCCCATAAATAAGTAAATAAACAAATAAAGTGTTTGGTGAGAAAGGTTCAGCAACCAGTACTTAAGTAAATCTAAATTAGTTTTTTAGTTAGTAATTTCAGTTGCAGCTTTGACATTCTCAGTTAATAATAAGTGAATGTAATCAGTTGTGCTGGTGATGTAATTAAAGAAATGCATGAGCTAAAAAATATAGATTAGAAATGACCAAAGTCATTTAATTTGCCATGGAGGTCTGCACTAAATCAACTGATCCTCACTGTATTGATCAGTCAAACCCACCTGACACACACACACCCACAAAAAAATTGGTGCAAGAACATGCACATGGAAATTAAAACACACACGTATGTACATTGTCATGTCACACACACACACTCACTAACATGATCTGTAATTGTTTGTCTTCAGGCAGTAGCTGCTTTTGCCGTGTCAGCAGTTGCATCTCAGTGGGACAGAACTGGAAAACCCTTCAACCCTCTGCTGGGAGAGACCTATGAACTCACCAGGTAGGTGCGCGCACACACACACACACACACACACACACACACACTCACACACTCACACACTCACACACACACACACACACACACACACCGCTCTATTTTAGGTCACCCAGTTTATTTATTCTCTCTCTTCTCCACCGCCTTCCATAGAGAGGATCAGGGTTTCCGGCTGGTATCAGAGCAGGTATCCCATCATCCCCCAGTCAGTGCCTTCCATGCAGAGAGCCTGGTTGGGGACTTCGTCTTCCACGGCTCCATCTACCCCAAACTCAAGTTCTGGGGCAAGAGTGTTGAGGCTGAGCCTAAAGGGACCATCACACTAGAGCTACTTAAGTGAGTTTAAAAAGAGGCTTGTGAAACTGTGTGTGTTTATATCAGTTTATTGATCCAAAATCAGTTCCTTATCTTCTTGTCTTCTCTTCTTCTTCTATCCCCTTTGGAATTTTCTATGTTGTTTTCTTTTCCTCTACTCTTCCTTTTCTTTCTCCATTCTTTCTCCCTCCCTCCTATCCTCCAGGCACAATGAGGCGTACACATGGACTAACCCTTACTGCTGTGTGCACAATATCATCCTGGGCAAACTATGGATAGAGCAGTATGGCACAGTGGAAATAGTCAACCACAGGTAAACTATACATGGGAGGTGTAGTTTTTGGTTTTGGTTTTTTTTGGTCTTTGTTTTTTTTTTTTTTTATAATGATCCAAATAAAAAAAGGAAGCAAATATTTACATTTGAGAAACTGGAACCAGCAAATGTGGGACATTTCTGCTTGATAAATTACTTTTTCACAACAATAATTTTTATTACATTTGTTGGGATTCATTCTTTTCTTTCACTCTAATATACAATTAGTAATTTAAATGGGGAGTATAGTCATTTATGGCGATGATTTCCCTTTATTGTTGCTCAGGAGGAACTACGACATCATTGAGACACACACACACACACACACCTAACACACCTAAAGGTTGCTAGTCCTCACCCAAGACTGTCTAGAACTAGTTCCCTCAGTTCTTGCCAAGGAAAAGTTCAAATAAAGCAGAGTAAAACTGACACTGTGGTACTTGTAACTCACAGAGCTGTTCAGCATTTGTGCCCCAGCGCCTTTATTTACCCTGCCACAGTGTTTGATACTTTAGACTGCAGCTTGTTTACTCTCTGTGTGTCTTCTCAGGCGAACAATCCCTCGGGTCACTTTCTAAACCTTTATTTATCCAGGGCACCTCTGCAAAGCTTGTGTTATCCTTATTTTTTTGTCACGCTCTGTGTCATGTTCACACAGTTGCACAGATTCACACCAGGAGCTCTGTCAAATCACAGTCTTGCACAGTTTTCTGGCACAGAGCTTTACTGTTGCACTGATTGGATAAGTGCCTTAAATGGAAAACAGGGAAAGCTTCTTTTTTCTGCACTTAATTTCAGTCAGTTTGGGTTCTGACTGGCAACCTTTTGTCAAAACACCTCTAAGGAGGGTTTAAATTAAGTTGTTAAATAAAATGATATCAATAATACGCAACAGTAAGTATGATTTTCTCCTGAAGACCAGAAACCACAGTTTAAGAAACTTTAGCTTCAATTTTTAATGTTGGTAACTGTCATAGTTTGAACATAAATCTTCTAAGTGAACTTGATAAATCAAAGTTATTATACGTTAAATTAAATGTTTATCTAATGGCTTTATTTTTTATTTAAAAAAAACACCATTATTCTGAAAAGCAAATCTAGTGAAGGGACATTAACTGGTTCCTCTTCTCTCTTTTTTTATCCTGTAGCACTGGAGACAAGTGTGTGTTGAATTTCAAACCCTGTGGGATGTTTGGCAAAGAGCTGCACAAAGTGGAGGGATACATCCAGGATAAGAGGTTAGACTTTACTCTTGTGTTGCTACGTCATGTACAGTATGCATTTTATTATTTTAGAGCATTTAAAGTTGTTTTACTAATCTGGCTGTTGCTTTTCCTTTTATACTTGTTCTTCTTTTTCCTCATTTCCTCTGTGCACATCTTCCTCTCCTCCCTCTTTATACTGCTTCTTCTTTCTTCTCCAACTTTTGTCCTTCTGCCTTTCTCCCCTCTCTTTTTTTCCTCACCTTCCTCCAACTTTTCTTGTACTTCCTCTTCCCATGTCCAGTAAAAAGAAGCACTGTGTCATCTATGGTAAGTGGACTGAGTGCATGTGGAGTGTCGACGCTCAGACCTACGAGGCCCACAAGAAGTCAGAGAGGAAAGGAGACTACAAGAAGCACAAAAATGTGAGAACAAGTTGGAAAGTCTAATTTGAAACTGTTGCTTGTATTTATTTTCAACATTGTATTCTTCTGTAACGTTGAGTGATAAAAAACTAAACCCTCGTGATCAGGTCAGAATTTCTGAATCTGCTGTTTTTCAAGCAGGCTTAAGTTTTTTTGATAGAAATATGTATCGTATTGCTGATGATTTTGGTTTTTATTTTTATTTTTCTCTTGAATTCCTGTTGGTGTCCACAGCATTCTGTGTGGTCTTATTCAGGTAAACCAACAGACTTGTGTAGGTCTGTTATTCGTAGATAAGCATAATAGCTGCAAAATCTGTGTATTTTTCAATTAGGACAGAAACTGTGATACACAGTAGATGGTAGCATATGTAGATGCAGTGTAAATGAAGCCATTGCTAATGTGATCTAAGACGTCATTTGCCCCTGAACATTCTGATAGCATATTTTCAGAGTAACAGCAGTTACAATGGAGTGTATTATTTCCAGGAGGAGCCAGAGGGAGCAGAGAACGATGATGCAGATGACATGCCTGAAGTTCAGGAGACAGTTTCTGTCGTACCAGGAAGCACTCTGCTGTGGAGGATAGACTCCAGACCGCCACACTCTGCTATGGTATCAGAAAATCACATGTTAACCTTTGATTAGGAGCTTTTCTAATACAAAAAGGTCTGATGGACTTACAAACATGCAAGCCAGCAAACAAAAATGCAGTTTATGAGCTGTTTTAGTCATTAGAATTTTAACCAACGTTGATCTTCTTTGACTTTAGTCAGTGGTTGAGCAGATGTAAGTCATACAGGATAAATGTTTTTTAGTGTGTGTGTGTGTGTGTGTGTGTGTGTTTTTTTTTTTTTTTTTTTACAAACACACAAACTTCCTCTCTTCCTTCTGTAGATGTACAACTTCACCAACTTTGCAATGTCTCTCAATGAATTGGAGCCTGGCATGGAGGCCAGCTTAGCCCCCACAGACTGTCGCTTCAGGCCTGACATCAGAGCCATGGAGAATGGCAACATGGGTAATTTTGATAAAAAAGTTGCATATAAGTTCTGCTCTGAACATACAGTGATTTGTGTGGCAACAGTGTCCTGCAGAAACCTTAGTCTTTTCTCTTTTTTCAAAATAAAAAACATTTAGATTATTGTCTCAGTAACTGTAAAAACAAATAAAAACCCTGTGGCGGGATGCTACATTTCTGCTGCTGAATAACACATCTGAGAGTATGATTATTAAATGACTCCTTATGGGATCCAAAGAATAGACAATAGTAAGACAGTGCTGCCACCTGCTGGATGTCTGTGGCACAGTCTCATGTCTCAAAATGCAAAACTTTTACCTTGAAATTATAAATGTATTGCAGCACCAGTCTCTTCTGCTTGATTCATGAGCTAGATGATACAATTGTCAGACGTGTGTGTGTGTGTGTGTGTGTGTGTGTGTGTGTGTGTCTGTCTGTCTGTCTGTCTGTCTGTCTGTCTGTCTGTGTGTGTGTGTGTGTGTGTGTGTGTGTGTGTCTGTGTGTGTGTCTGTGTGTGTGTCTGTGTGTGTGTGTGTGTGTGTGTGTGTGTGTTGATCTTGTGCAGATGAGGCCAGTAAGGAGAAGGAGCGACTGGAGGAGAAACAGAGAGCTGCCAGAAAGGAGAGAGCCAAGACTGACGAAGAGTGGTCTACTAGGTGAGAAACGCATGCAGACTGACTTTCAATGCAATTAAACATACCAATAGTAAAAACATACCATAAGTATTTTGTTGTAGCTGTAAAAGATCAGCATTTATTTATTTAACCTTTATTGTGATCTGTATGTTGAACATACATGTATTTTTACGCCTTGTTGACAATCACAACAAAATAACAAGAATAGTGACAGAAACAGAACAGGATGATAGTCAAGATAAAGGAGAACATTCTTAATACTGTATCTGTCTTCTATGTGTTGTTATTGAATATGTTAAATTAAATGTGAACATATGATGATAGCACCATTCTGAATTTTGCATTTGAAGCTGATCATGTTTAGGTCTTTAATTTCTTAAACATTTCTTTTTTTAGATCTTCATTATAGATTTGTAGAACTTTATCCAGTAAGTGAAGGATGAAATTGCTGCAATGTTATATAAAACATAAAAATAAACATCAATTAATAATCTCCGTATATAAATGAAACAATAAAAAATACTGAACAAATAAATCAACATCAAGTGTTTTTGCCACTTGTCAGTGATTTTAGGAATGTACGACTTTTATTCTGTGTTCGTGTGTCTTTCAGGTGGTTCCAGATGGGGACCAACCCGTACACCGGCTCCCAGGGCTGGCTCTATACTGGCGGCTACTTCAATAGGAACTACCAAGACCTGCCCGATATCTACTGATTGCCCGCTAGCCTTCACCCTCCTCCTCCTCCTCCTCCTCCTCTTCCTCAATAACCTGCAATGATCTGCCTGTCATGAAATGGGGAGAAATGTTAAGAATCCACGTACCCATCTCACTGCCTTCATCATCATCATCATCATCATCTTTAAACTGAACGACACACCCAGCACTGATTGGAAAGACTTAGAATGAAGCCAAATGCCCGTCACTTCTCTCAAACAGCTGCCTGCTTGATGTTTGAGTCTTCAGGTCTTTTTTTTTTTTCCTCTTCACTTCGGTCTTATTCTCTTCATCTTGTGCGATTTCGTACACGTAACGACCAGCAAATGTTTCCAGTCTCTCTGCCCAGGCATCGTTTAGAGCACAATAACCATTTCATTCCCGACCAGTCGCAGCGGCAGAGAGTTGGTACATGTGAAACAACAGTTAATGGCCCACAAACTCACAGATCCACTCTGAATGTTTAATGTCTTTACAATCAAACTCCCTCCTCAGAGGAACACCTGCCAAGCCTCCGGACGGCAACATTTTAAACCGTCACATGTGTCATTAATGAGTATATAAGTAAACAACATGAAGTAAGACATAATAATCACAGTGATGGATTTATGGTCATGGACAGACACCTAGTCACCGGGGAAATCAGGGATGTGAATGCTCCTTTGACTGAAGATGGATTCTGAAGATGCTTTTTCTTTTTCGGAAACTTTTAAACACTCAGAAGATAAATACAGGTGACATTGTTCAATTTAAGGAACAAAATTATACAGAAAAACTGATGGTTTAATTGGTCAATACAAATTGGATGCAAGCATGAGCTCATTACTGTCCATGTGTCATATCCCTAAAACATTAAGTATCAACTATTACTCTCCCGTTAACCTTCCACTCAAGGTTTATGCATCGAAATGAATCACGACAACTACTAGAAAACGGATGTTTCCACGATAGCAGGGTGGAATGTGCAGCTTGAGTGGGACCAGACCTGAGATCGGAAAAGAAACCTCATGCGATGTGATGCCCTCCTACGTGGACACAGATGAATGAAGGGAGCACCGGTTCAGTGGCACACCTGAGCTGTTCAGCCCCGCGAAATGTAACTCTCTTGTCTAAACACTTGGCCTGTCACTTCTGTATATCTGTAAGAATAGCTGTTGGTTCTACTATACTATACTATACTATAATATAATATATTTAACAATCCTTTGTGGGTTTCTAAAACAGCATGTAGAGCAGATGGAGTTCAGAGCCAGAGTTTAAGAAACACTGAACTGAAGTTTGTAGGCAGCTTGGCTAACTGGGCTGAGGTTTACTGATATTCAAAACAGGCTTTGCACAAGTGTAGAAAATCGCAAATTTTAAAGCACATTTCTGTTTTCCCCCCTCCACAGGCAGGTCAGAGGTCAGGGTTTAGCAGATCACATAGCTTCAGTCTCCTGCTCAAGGACATTTCAGTAGGGTGTGTGAGCTTTAACTTGAATGTTCAGATTTTAGCAATAGTGACCTGTTCTTACAGAAGCACCCAGCTGGCCGAAAAACAAATCTGAAAGTCTGTTTAACAAGCGACAGAAGATGGTAAAATCTGATGGTCAGTGCCTGCATGTGCATGTAAATCTGAACCTAAATCCACTCCTACAGTGTCAAACCCCACACACTATAAAATGATTTTGACATTTTAAGTGGATATTTTACTCCCCGATTAGACACGACCACCACCTGTGTGGAACGGAGAAACAGTGATGACTTCAAAAATAACACTGATTAAATGTAAGATACAGAAACAATACATGCACATTCATCATTTGTGCATACAAGAGTGGCTTTGCTGTGTGAATGATGTAAATGAAGTTCATATGGTCAAATTCCCATTATTATAAATCTCACTATCATCATAGCATGATTAAAAAAAAAGAAAATAAATTATTCATGTCAGTGTAATATAATGTAAATTGCAGCCTTTGATTGGATGTTAGAGAGTGGATGGATTGTTGAATGGGGCTAATGGACCCAGGGGCAAAATGTCACTGAAGAAACACAAAACTACTGTCAAAGAGACACAGAATGACTGTCAGAGACTCAAAATGGCTACAAAGATGTAAAATGACTACAAAGAGACAGAAAACGAGATACAACATCATGACTCTATGTTGCACCCACTTTAGCTGCTCCGAAGCTTCGTCGTGACGTTACAAATACATTTAGGTAAATCAGTATTTTGCCGTTCATTCAAGCTAAGCTTCAAATTTCTGTTCAAATTTATGGCCGGAATCCAAATGTAGATGTAGGATCTAAATTCTGCTGACCGAACACCAAGCAAAACACCTGCAGTAAAATATCAGACTGGTATGGATTGGACAGATTTTACTTTGTTTTTGAATTGGTTTAAAAGGAAAAAAAGTTTTCGAACATTTTAACAACTTCAGACTTTGACTGCTTCAGACACAATTATAAATCAACGATTAAATAGAATTAAAAATCCCTTTATTCCGGTATCTTTGCTCTTGTTGAATCAGACACAAACTGTCTAAGGTTGTGTTTTAATGTGGCTCGTTGGTTCACTTCACATCAGGATTTCAAAAAGGTTATTGTAGAATGAACAGGTCTAGGTTCACCACACTGTAACGCTCTTCACATTACTTCAGACCTGTTTGCACAGATTTAAAATGTGGACAGCTATCCTTTAGGTTACATCCCTTTAAATAACATACTGGATAGAGAGAGTGCAATCTATTGAGCCGCCCCGCCGTTATCTTCAGAAATCTTTGTTTAAAAAAATAAAAAATAAAAAAATCACATTTTCATCAGTGCATTTAGGAGCTATGATGTATTTCACAATAACCAACTCTATGCAACTCCTTCAACACAACATGAACGGTTACATGTCTGATGTGTTATTGTGCAGGAGCTTTACATCCCCCTCACCCCCAACACACACACACACACACACCTTCAGCTTGAATAGTCAGATGTATCCCCAAATAATGACTTTGCCTTCTTATTCTATTTTATAATCATTTCCAATTCCAATGGAATATATTAACGTGTTGAATTACTTGGCACTACAACCAGCGTTCAGCCTCTCAGTTGTGTTTGTTTTTAAATGTTATTTCCATGTCATACTTAGTGCCTGGATTTGTCAGGCTCCCTTTTTTTCATTCCCTTGTTTTTATTTTTTTTCAATTTATGTGTATTATTTATGATGTTTGAGGTTTTCTGAAAAAGTCCTCCTTTTTTCTCTCTTCTTTTTTTTGCTTATGTGGCTAATCCAACCAGTTCTTAATTTCTCACTTTCACTTAAAAACAGGAATCTGAACTGTTTCATAAAGGAGCAGAGCATCTAATCAGGCTTGAAGTGAACATCATTCACCAGCTTAACAAGTGTTCATTTAACGTGTCAGATTTACTAGCTAATACGGTGTGTAGGTAGATGGACAGAATCAAATTCACGTGTTAAATCCCAAACAGAATTATTTTCATGCTTAGAAAATGAACTTGTCATTCACACAAACACTACTTGAGTTGCACTGTCACAGAAGAGTGCGAACTTAACTCTGTAAAGTAATTTCAGCTGATAAAATGATCCAAGCGGCGAGTGAACTTATTGAACGGTCACGTTCATCAACACTGATTAAGACTCTACCAGTCACAAGCCTAGTGCTCTGTCATTAAACTAGAATGTTGGTTCTTTCTATGTGAAGAATTTAACCCTCCTTCTCTCTGACTGTATCACTGGGTTATCAATGTTATATACTGTATGTGTACAAGTGCTGCACAGAGGTAATCACAAGCAAAACGGCATATTATTTTGTGCAACTGATTTATTTTTATAGTATTTAAAATGTTTTTGGTGAAAACATTGTACCAGATGTTTTATTTTGAGGTGGGGGACTGTAAAGGGGTCATATCCAATCTGTGGACAGCTTGGTAGATTAATGAACGTGGGAAATGTCTACTAATAAAATCCTAATTTCAGTTTTTGACTACGTCTTCTTTTTAAGAATAAAATGTATTCACGTCTCTGAGTCAAAACACACTTAATATCAACCAGTTTCCACTCGTCCTGTACCTGCAGCCATTTATCAACTCAAGATGACTGAAAAAATTAAATGAAAAAGACTCTTTAAGGTTGTATTTAACTTACAAGATAAAACAAAGAGTCTGGTTTAATAGAGATTGTGGATTGAGGGTCTAAGGATAGAGGATGTCAAATGTTCACGTAAAGCAAATCTGTGATTCTTGGAAATATGAATACAATTGACTTAATTTGACCTAAATGTACAAATATCAGACTAAATATCTACTAATCTACGGGCTGTAATGTTTGATGTTGGCCCCATGTGAAATGTTAAGGTATCATCAAAGTTATATCAACTCATCCTGAGGGGGAACATGAATGTCGGTACCACATGTCATGCAATCCATCCAATAGTTATTGAGATATTTCTGTCTGGACCAAAGTGGTGGACTGACTGACATCACCAGCTCTACAGCTATGCCACAAGTGTTGCTGAAAATGAGAGGAATGAAGAGGAAGGAAACTTTCTAAATCCGCTAGATGTAAATGTGTTTGTGCTTTGTGAGTGAATTACAAGTTAGTTTTATGAGGAGCTTTGCATTTAAAACTTTAGCAAGGTCTCAGCAGTGTTGATCCATTCAGGGTTCCTGGGGAAAAAATGAGATGTTGGGAAGTTTTCATTTGAACTTTGTGAATAGTCCCTATGAAGACTGCGTGTCTGCAAGAATACAGTATGCAGAAAGAAATTTTGCTGATTTTGATCTGAGATGATGTTTAAATAGACCAGCAGATAAAACTAAAACTATCTGCAGGGCCGCATACTACAGTGAGAAAATGTTTTTTTTTATTGTTAACTAACCCCAAGTAAAAAAAAAAAAAAAAAGAGTGAATTTTAAATAATTAAAAAAACAGATGGCAATCCTCAGCACTTTTTGCAGACAAAGATCTAAGAATAGGGATGCATAAAATGCACCAAAAAATAAATAATTAAAAAAACTAAAATAAGAGCTTACACCACAGTTTTTTTCTTTTTATGTATTTGTCTTTTATTTATTTTTCCTGATTGAAATGTATTGTAAGGTCATAATTTGTCATTCATCACATTACATGGCATGATGCACCAGGTCTACTACACCCATTTACAGGAGGAATACACGGAAACATACACAAGGTTTTACAATGGGGAAACAGGAAGTTTAGCTCATTGCACTTACAACAGTGAATGGAACACTTTGCAGTCATTTTGAGGTCTCTTGACCTTTTTCTGTATTTTATTTTCACCCTCTTTTCTTCATTCAATTGGGTTATTTTATGTATTTATTAATTTGGTTTTTTTTTTTTAATTTTTCTTATTTTTTAACACATCTCCATTGTCCAATTCACCCTCTTCATCTCCATCTCCCAAAAGATTATCTGTCCACCTCAAAAATGACATGGAAGCCAGAATATTTTTCCCTTTTTTTTTTTTTTGTCATTTTACAAACACAACATGTATAGAAACTCTACACGGACCAATGTTTTTATATTTTTTTTTATATCCGAATACAACTTTTTAATGAGTTTTAAACAGTCCGCACGAGCCAGCCACATACGTACACAATGAAATTTTTGTAATTTATTATTCAAATCAACAACTGCTCTTGTTTGTTATGTAGGTTTTTGTTGTTTTTATACACACAAAGTACAAGTTAGGGCAGGGAGGTTCAGGCTTGCATACGCTCCAGCTTGTGTCGCTGTGTAGTGTGCAAAGGCCTCTCTCATGCCTGTGTGCATGTGTGTGTATGTATGTGAGAGTGTGTATGTGAGAGTGTGCGTGTCGTGGTGTGTTAGCATGTTTGAGATTTACATGTTGTACAGAACAGTTCCTTCATGGCATTTACATGTTGTTTGTTCAAAGCGAACTCTGGTCGGATCTCATCTGGTATTTACACTGGAAAAAAGATGGCAGCCCGTGAGGTGTGAGGTCAAAGGTCGGAGAGGTTCAAAGGGTCAAGGGATCGGTGGATGGGAGGGTGGGGTGTCCAGGTCATGCACTTGTAGTTCTACTTTGATGATTCATTACAGGTGAAAGATGAATAAACGCTCCCTGATGGTTTTACAGTGAAAGATGGACTTGGTAGCTTTTCCCTCATGGTTTAGTTTGTTTCAGCATTTTTGCTCTCTTTTTACAACCTCTCACCTATGAAACATTTACTTTTGATATATATATATATATATATGTATATATATATACTTTTGTGTGTTTTAAAATCTTTCTCCGGTCCTGCTATACGTCGACTGTCTGCCAGACCGACAGCAAGAGCAGTGGTGACAGTTACTACACTACGTACTGTACAAGCACTGTTTGCTACCTTTTTGGTTAAGATCACACACACACACACACACACACACACACAGTCCGGGTTTCCCAAAAGCATTCTAAGCTACATTTAAATACAGTCGACTCAAACTGTTTAACTTTCTGTGGCGCTACAAGTTTGTCGTTTATCCTTTTCATGGCTGTACAGGCAGAAAAATACCTAATTCTGATACCAAATCAGTGCCACAAACGGTCAATAATCTGATTCTCTGACTGTGTGTAAATGCAACCTTATTGCTGAGTCTTGACGTCGGATTCAAAGATGAGTCAAGCCTTTTGAGATCTGACTTATTTTAAACACATATCGAATGGAAGCAACCTGTCTTGGCTACATGTCTGAAAATGTCACAAAACATCATTTGAAACAATGTGTGAATTTCAGCTCCTAATAATATTTAGAGAAATTTAGATTTTTCACTCATGAGAACTAGTTTCTGTTTTTGAGGGCTTTAAGAAATTAAATTCCGATTTGTTTACATTTGTTAACATTGTTACATTTGACTTTGAACACAACGCTTAGGTTTTATATTTTATTATTATTGTCTACATTTGTGCTTCAAAACACCTCTGAAAAACCAGGCTGTGGCTTGGTGATTTTGCCCACTGGTGATTGCTGTGGTCTGAACTCAAGTCCTTTGCGTTCCTGGATATAGACAGACACCATGCCGAGTATAGACAGAGACCACGACTGGCTAGAGGGCAGTAACAGGATGGCTTTCTTCATTGACCAGTATTGTAGTATAAAAGCCCTTGCTGCTATGCATATTTAAGTCACCTTCAGTGGCTGTATTCACACAGGGGCAAAACATTTTTACACATTTTGACGCAGATCTAGTTATTTTTGTCTTTATGGCTGTGCCATTCAAACTTTACTGAATCCTTCTAGTTAACAGCAGCTGTGGGAAGATCACATCTGTGTCGTAACGTGTTAAAAATCTGATTTATTGCGCCTGCATAAATGCATCCATTATTTTCATTTTCTATTGTCTATTTAACATCTCCGTTGCGATGCTGCATTTAGTGTGTGCTTTCCTGAGGCAAAAGTGATTGATGAACATTTAATTGAACATTTTATGTTTTTTACAAATTTCCCAAAACATACGACACACAATAGAGGAAGTCGGTATTAATTTGGGTAACTTTAAACTCGCTCTCATATTACTTGTTCTACTGTAATTTTTAGCTTCCGTGGTGAAGTCACTGATCTGGCGGCAGTGTACCTGTGAAGTGATCTCTCCGGGCTCGGTGTTGTTTGTCAGGGCCACGTGCACCTGATGTGAAGAACGGCCAGATTCAAACAGAACCAGAATAATCAGACTCTTAATACTGCAGCTCAATTTAACTCTACAGAGGCCAACCCTTAAGGGAGGTTCATTTTTACAAACATTGCCTGTAATATTGTACATAAAGTAGTCCAAGAGAAAGTTACAGTTGTCGATTTTAAAAGTGTTTCAAAGATTTTAAAACAACCAATCAATTGACAGCACAATGGCATTCCTTGTGTTAAAAGAACCAAAAAAAGACATATTTAACACCCACCAATCTGATTTTCTGAGATAAAATAAACAGGATGATATATTTTTCTGTTTAGGCGGGCTCAGATTTTTAACAATCTGATCATTGTGGTTGTGCATAAATCCAGCGATAAATAACATCTGCATAAACATAATTTCTCACTCTTACTATAGATTTTAAACGTAAATCTCTTATTTCTTCATTGCCAGCCAGCTTTCTATCTCCTTTCATGATAAAATAAATTCTTACATAGATAAATCATCTCATAAATGTTCCACAAAAAATATATATACTAACTTCTTTTACAGTTTCAGTGACTTGTTAGGCTATTTTCAACTAAAGTTGTAAAGAAGTTAAGGGATGTTTTCATACTGCATAAACCTCTTTTCAAATCTGTATTTTCATAAATAGCTTCTATTATTAACTGCCTGCGTGCTGTGAAGGTAAGTTTGCTGATAACTTTTTTTGTTTCTGAGACACAGAAAGTTACGTTCCACAGTGTATTTAGCTTATTAATCTTAGTGTGTTGTGGCAGTGCACATTTAAAAGACTCACACACTCACAAACTCACTCACATACCAGTTCATTCAATTTAGGAATGCCTTGAATGGAGCTTCACTGGTTGCATACAGCAGTGTTTTCAGTCAAATATACGCTATAAATTGTATACTATCATCTATTATATGTATATATTTGTATTTGAACTGGCTTTGTGTTTCACCTAAATATTGTTTAAATGCTTCTCTCTCTTTCTCTCTCTGCAAAACAACCACAAGTGCACATTCAGGTAGCTCATCACTAGGTATTTTGGACCGTGGTCATCAAAAAAAATAAAAACGTAAATAAAATAAATAAGGAGCTTTTCTTCTTCACCCCTGAGCAGGCACAAACCATAATAGGGAATAGACTGAAATATATTCTATTTAAATAGATTTTTTTTCTCTATATAAATCTCTGGACAGCCTTTCTGTATACTCAGTTTACCATAGCTTAAAGCAAACAACAAAACAATATGGCTGACAGCGGTTCAGATGTGTTCATGACAGGTGGGATCTCTCAGAGCTTCAGGTAACTTCCCAGTTAACCTTAGACAAGCAGCCCAGCATTTAGAACAGAAAATTGGCCATTTTTAGTGTAGCATCTTTTGTGAGACTTTTATTTTTGCTCATTCGCCCATTTTTCTGCAGGTTTCCTTTAAAACAAGACTATATGGAATATTCTCATTGGGAATTACCAGTTGGTCCTAAACAGATATTTTCTTGTTAGGGCGTAGAATTGTATGGCAAAGCTTTTTAAGTACCTGTATATTTCTACATCATGAAACATTTTCATTGAAAACAGTGGTGAATCCCGTGTTAGCAACACTGCCATCTCCTTACTCATCCTCTCAGCTCTGTCTGACATTTCCCAGCTGTCATGAACACATCTTTAGAGAGACCCTTTGGCAGAGACTCCAGGTTGGGGAGAGGAGGGGACCCTGAACATGTCAGGTTAACACAAGTAATACAAAGACCCTTCTTATTAATTCCTAACTTACCAGTGATATATATTAAAACACAAACAAGTTAACATAATCTCCTTATTTTGATCTGTGAGGAATGCTAAAACAAAGCAATCTTGATATTAAAATAACCCAGATGGGATAAACAATGATTATGAGACTTTTCCAATTTGTGTTTACACTTCCTCTTTCCTCCTCAGGTTTCTGTTTTTCCAAATATGATTCATTGCATAGAAGGACTGGAGATGAGAGGTCGCCTCTTCTGCCCACCATATTTGTTGCGGTTGAACTCGTGTTATGTCTTGTTTTCTTTTCTTTTCCACATTGGATGATTGTTGTTAAATACACGCATACAGACCCCCACACACATACATACAAACATTAGGAACAGAACAATATAGAGGTGACTTTGAGGTTTTCTGCGCCGGGCAGCATGCGAAGGTTCCCAGCGAGCGTTCACACAGACAATATACAGCAGAAGTTGGTTGGTTCGTTGGTTTTGCTGAAGGCCTCGCAATGTTTGGCCCGACAGAGTATGTTTTGAGTACCGAACCGCAGATCCCACAATGCACTGCAGGAGCAACAGCAGGGAGAACACTGACCTGAGAAGTTTCCAAGACAACTGACAGTCTGAGAGAGAGGTTTTCGGGGGTTGGGTTACAGGTCTTGACGCCACCACGATAGAAAAAGAAAAGTTTAAAAAAGGCGAGTGACTTCGTGACACAACCAAGTGTGTTGTTTTTGGTTCCTCAGTCACATGAGTGCAGATTTTTTTTTTTCTCTTTTTGACACCATTTTCAAATGTGTGCTTTCACGTGCGCTGTGCACATTTGACAGAGTGAAGACACATGCTGATACACACTGAAATGTAAGGAGCTCTGCGGGGCTTTTTGCAAACTCCCAATAAACGTCCATCTTGGAGGGTCAGAAGAGTCTCATCGAAACCCAAACCCCTGCAGGTGACGATGTCAAGTCCAGTTCTGCCGCGATGTGTGACTGGTCTGCTTTTCAGTGCCTCTCTGCTGCCCTGCAGTGCTTTCAGATCAGACTCCAGCTGGCTAATACAAGCAGAGCATCACTCTGATCCTTTGACTGGCTGATTAAAGACATGTCTCACCACTGGTTGGAGGAGAAACTCTGGGTGGTACCAAACTCTTGTTTATAGGTGAGCTCCTGCTCTCTGATGTATTAATTACAGCAGTAGTACAATATTGGAGTACATTTTGTGGTAAGTCTAAGTCAGACTTGAGCGGTACATCAGTGGTAAGTTAGACAGACGGAGGCAACACATTTTCTGTTCCACTAACTTTTAAAATGACACAAGATTGTGCTCTTTACTTTCTTACCTCTTACTCTATTGCTTTTATAAGTATTGATCATAAATAAGAGTCAGAAAATTGACAGGGGGCTTGATGAAGGTAACAAAACATTACAAAACATAAATAAAAGAAAAATATCACAATTATCAAAAACAAAGTTAATTTAAAAAATATAAATTAATCTCACTGTGGCCAGTGTTCCAGCTGATATCACTACATAAAAAAGGGTGCGATGAAAATATGTGTTCACAGGGTGTAATAAAAAATATGCCACTTTTACTTCAAAATAAAATATTTTAAAATGATTAAGGCGATATTGGTAACCTGCAACATAAAAACCAGGCAAATAAAACTAAATTAGACAAAATGAAAAGAGAACACAAGAAATGAAACCACCTACAACAACAAGATAAACATCTGAGAGCCAAATGTTGTGGAGCAGTTGGAGAAACCCCATCACCACAAGCACTGCAGGTAAATGTTGTCTTAATGGCTTTGTAATGGCTGAAAAACAACCCAACCACATACGGCTTTCACTCCGAATACCAATCAAATTTTTTTTCTTTACAAAAACAAAAGGCTCCTTTTATTCCCGTGACCCGATTCCCGTGTGTTGCTCCGGAAATCTCTCTTCTTTGTTAATGTTTTCGTCGTCTAGCTAAGTTGTGTTTCCCAGTGTCTTTATGGCCTCTGTTAAGTAATGATGAACAGTGTAAGGTCTTGGATATAAAGTTCCATGCATTCCAAATTCCTAATTTTTTTTTAAATCCACTATACACTTCTTTAAAGACATGGCAAGTTGAGGATTTTTGGGCGGGGATTAGAAAGAAAAAAGAATCAGCATTCAATAAACGCAGGGAGGTGAGGAAGAGAGGGAGCAAAAGGTTTTAACAGTTCCAATCTGGAATGTAGATAGAAACATAGCAAACCGTGGAAAGAAACACACGCCGACACACTTGAGTGTGTCAGCTACGTTATTATTATAGTCTTATTCATTCAAAGTGACATTTCCATTAATTTCCTTTCCGACAGGTGATGTAACAGGAGGTCTTAAGTACCAGAAAAGCCTGCAGTATTTAAGTGAGTTTTATTCCATTTTCCCCACTCTTTTTTTACTTTGAGAAGAGATAGAAAAGAGGAGAGAGGCTGGTTTGTTGCTGTTACTCCTAGTTTGAGCACAGGACTGTGAAACCAAGGATCCTAGCATGCCACGATGGCTGTGGCAAGGCCACCATTTCCTGTACGCTGTTAGCAGGAAAAAGCAGCACTCATATAAACGGCGAAGTCATCAGCATATGGGAATAGAGTTTCACCACCTTTTTATTTCCTTCCATTGAAGCTGCAGTGTCAAATCCACACGGAGGGCTGAGGTGGTAGATGGCTTCCGTTGGTTCTACTTGTCTCAGCTGTGTAGATCTCCATTGATGTCAGTAGAGCTCCCTCTACTGGCATGGAGGAAGAGCAGTTTCTCTTTTTAGTGAAGGGGCGGAGATGTGTCTAACTGCTACAGGTTGGTTCTAGGGCTCCGTGGTAGTTTGGTGGAGTCTAATTCTTTGGCTGGGGACACTGGATGGAGGATAGATGGATGTTGCCTTGGAATGATCTGTAAAAAAACGAAAAAAGTAATTTGGTCAAAAGTATTTAACACAACACTTTTGGTGTGGCCTCTGTATGTTAAATATCTTTATAAATGGATGGATTATGGATGGAGACTATATATTTTGCATATATGAGCATCATAGCAAACATTGTTTTGCACATAACATGTAGTGACAACAATGTATAGAATAGGAACGCTCTATTGAAACACTAGAGTTCAATAAATGAGCAATTTCTGGGTGCATTTAACATTCAAAGTTTAAAGTACATTGGGCCTAAATATATACTATCAATGGACACACAAATTATAGAATAGAATAGAGTGGATTAGAATGGGCCGGACAGGGGAGATTACACAATAGATAAAATCAATTATCTGATTCATTGCTGAGAGTCTATTTTGCCCAGTTATCTTATGTTTTAAAGCTGCTTATAGGTTATATATTGTCAGTGAATTCAGTTTGGGGTGGAAAAGACACACAGGAGCCTCTCTATTCAAATAAAGGTAATTGCTGTACAGAGTTGTAATGATGTAAAAATTAAGTTGGCCACTAGATGGTGGATAAGCCAAGTAAAAGCACTGCTGATCTACAGTATACTGTACACTCATTCTCAAGTCAAAAAGCAACTGGACTTCTGCTCCCTGCAATACATGATCTAGGTTTGGAGGTTTATGTCCACAGCACGCTGGTATCTGTCTTCTGTCAAGCATGACATGAATCTTTGTGCGTCATTATCTGGTTAGTGTATTTCATTAGTTCATTGCAGGGAAATTCTACCCTCAGATTTTCCAACACCTGGCTGCAAAGAACAATAATGATAGTATAAACAGAAGAGTGAAAAGAGATGTTAATATCTGTGGCAAAGATGAACCGTCAAATTCTTTCTTTTTTTTTTTTTTTTACGTGTGTTTAAATGAATATCTAGCATGAACCAGCTGTACTAGGCAGCAGGAGAACAAGGCCAGAGATATTCCTGACATCCACAGACACCACATCAGCCTCTGCTGACACAGCACCTGTCGATATAATGTAAAGGGCACATGTTACGTTGCTGCCTCAAATAACACAGGAGTGAAGTCCCCTGATCTTGCATTACAAATTTGCTTCACAGTTCATAGATAGAGGCCTTTCATTGTGCAAACTAGTAGTGCTCAGTGATATTTTCCTCTGTATTTGTTCAGCTATAATTTAGTTGTCCTTCTTTAAACTGGGAGCTGCAGCATATCTTTTTTTTGTTCTTGCTTTTGGTCGTAAACCTTCTCTCTGCTTCAGGATAACAGAATGAGAGATTATTTCAACTTTAACCCTGTGTCCTAAAAAACTACATTTAAATTCTGCCTTTCGTCATTGAAGAAAAAATTCATATGCATTATTTATTCATTCTTTGCCATGCTTTAGAAGCTTTGGGAGTCTATTACCATATTTACAGGTTGTCTTTGCCCCATCCATGAACCCCTGTTTCCTGGTTTATCCAGTAGCAACATGTTTCCAATATAAGCATTTTTAGAATCACTGCCTTCTGGTTTTCTTTCCCACTGTGCCTGACCCACATTAACTGCCCCAAACATGCTGTATATTTATATGTGCCCAGCACCAGACTTAATCTGTTTCAGTGAACACAGCCCCCCAAAGGGCTGGTACACAACACACACACACGCACGCATGCACGCAGGCACAATGACGCACACCTAGATGTATGAATATGAGCACGGACACATTCACACACAGTAGCTGATTCACTGGACAAAGAGGTGGAGGGAAGGAGGGAACGAGGGGAAAAAAAACAAACACTATATGGCCTAAAGTATATGGAAAGATACTGTTGTGTACTTTTGGTCGAGGATTACTGTAGCGTAATGTATGGGTGACCACATACTTTTAGCCATATAGTGTACAAAAACACAAGGATGAGAAAGCAATGAGGGGCAGGAAAAGCAAGAAAGAGAGAGAATGGAGTTGAGATAGCAAGATATTTTTTCTCTCCATGGGGGGGGGGGGGGGGGGGGGGGGTGAAAGTGGAAATGGAACATACGGTGAACAAAAAAGGGGAGATCCTTACAGCAATAGAAGGAACAAGACAAGACAGGCAGAGAGGGAAAGCAAATGAGAAAGTGAGAATCTTGACAGAAAGAGGAGAGTGAGATAAGACAGCAAAAAAGTGCGAGAGAGCGAAACAAGAGAAAGAAGCTGTTATTTTTGACGGTGGGAGTAGAGTGTGGGAGGAGAGAGAGCGTTCTCTTTGCAGCAGTCACATGAGGCAGTTAGTCAGCGCATGGCTGCACAGCACACAGAAACACAGAGTCCAGGCTCAGTACATTATCTTTTAAGGCACATACGCAACACTGTGCACATACAGTAACATCAGTGCCTGCTCATCCCTCCCATTGTGCATCAAAAGCTTCAGAACCCACTGCACCAAGGCAAAAGACTGTATTTCAAATAGGGGAAAAAAAGCATGTAACAGATTTTCCTATTACTGCTTCTATTTTTACTAACCCAACTCACATAACACACATCTACATCATTTATCAGAGCCACATGCCATGGAATGAGCTGGTTTGAACATTGCTGTTCTGTCTAATGAAAATTACAATCATACCCAACTAATTTGGATTGGCAAACATGTATACATAAATTTTATATACAACGGATAAATGTGTGATACATTGAACCTACTGACTTTTAAGCTTTATGCAACAAAAACTATATTAGTAACATGCTATAAGGAGTTGAAGATAATTCGAGTGAAAATTATAGCCAGTACTTGGGCACAGCCTGACTAAGTTGGCATGACACAAAATCATTTAGAAAGTTTTTTTAAAAATCATTTTTAAACTTCTCCGACTGTAGTTTGAGTTTTGTATTATATAAATACAAAACCCCTTTGATACATTTTCACTTTGAATTGTTTGTCTCACTGGTTTATATTTAGTTTTTGAGGTCTTTAGGTGTTCGTCACACCTCAGAAATAATTCTGTGATTTTATCAAAGTGAAGATAAGTAAACCCCAAAATATACCTTGAACATTTTTAGATTTTGGAGGGCACCAATGTGCAATGACATAAGAGTCAGAACAAACAAAACACATCAGGTGCTCTGAGTGACGTCTCAGTTTGTTAGTGTCTCTCATTGAATGGCGATTGAAGACAAACACTCAGGCAAGTTTAATTTCATTTCTGAGCAGCATTTTATGTTGGTTCTTTTGGGAAACAAAATGAGCTACAAGCCTGATGTTTCATTGTCAGTTAGGTTAAAATCAGACAGTGGTTCATGAATCTCTGACATGCTCTTGGAATGAATTTTGCTGCTTTGTTTCTGGCCGAGCTGACTGATGGTTTTAAACCCACACAACCCAGATGCCAGTGCTTTTCAGGAGCCGGCCACAACACAACCACAGCGAAAACACAGAAGCAGCGACACAACTGGCTTCAGTCTGCGCTGGAGGACAGGGGAAGCTTGTCTCCACATGACAAAAACTGAGTTACAGAGATGGAGAATTACAGATGTACAAATGTCCCGAAGACTAAGTGATAAGTAAATTAAAACTGTGCATTTGTGCTCAGAGTACAAGATTTGTTTCTTAAGGGTTAGATTAATGTTGCCGTTTTTTTTTTTTTTTTACAAAGAGGCCCTGCAGAGTTTTCTTGTAAACAAACAAACGTTATGTTTATATTCAGTGTTACACACCAAAATGCATTGTGTGTGTGTCCTTGAGCTCTAACAAACATGATAAATGCATTTCCTTGCTCATAAAACATTTGCAAAGCTAACTAGCTAGCTTTAAAGTATTTTAAATCCAGTATTGTTTACATCTATGTTTACTTGCTGACAATCTTCGTCTTCTTCCTGGCCTGTGTTGGTGCTTTGCAGCAGATCTTGGTGTGTTAATCAGTGGAATAGTGTGACACCATTGGCATGACTGTGTACTGCTTCAAACTTGTACGTGCTCACAAGACAACTGAAAGAGAGATCCACTCAGGCCTTTTTTCCTTATAGTTGCTATGTTAGTGTTTTATCAACGATTTTTCGTCAACCGATCATGTGGAAGACCGTTCACTGTGATCCAAACTAAAAGAACAAAAGCATGCAACTATATCAGCTCATATAGGTTTTCACAGATGTATCCTGACATCAGTGCCTCCTAGTGGTAGTACCAAGAAAGACACTGTGACATATACAGCAATACATGTGAAACAAAATCAATATTATCATAAGTTTACCAGTGTGGTTTTCTACAGGTTTAAAAGATCTCGTGGGATCACTTCAAAAGGTAAATGAGGCAAAGTTAAAGGTAACTTACTGTCTGGCCTGCCAGAGAGAGCAGCGTGTTCTCTCTACCAGTGTGTGCTCAGGCCTGAGACATGAAGTATCCGGAGGATTCCAGTCCTTGTTGGCTGCAAGAGGAAGCAGCAGCATTTTAGATGTTTTTCTTTTAACAGAAACATCAAACCTCTGATACTTGGCTGGACATTATTGGACCAGACATAAACACCTACTGGATATGTTGTTAGTTTTCCATATTTTGGTAGACTATTTGCAGACATGTGATTAGGTTAAATGTCAAAACTTGTACAAGACTTGGGCACAATGGGACTTACCACTTCATTTATTTTTGTTTTTTTTTTTGTTTATTATTTGCTGGCAACTTCTTGTACAAAAAGATGTTTTCCTTAAAAAATGTTAATGAGGGTCACCAGAACGCGCCATTAGGTTTGCTCTCGGTACGGTTATGCTGTTTTAATTTCATATCAGAGTTAAAGGTAATTATCAGTTTCTGATCTTTTAATAGCATTCATGTCAAGATCTCATTGCTAATTACAACCAGGAAATTGGAAAATTGATTTTTCTGAAAGCCCTGATACATCTGACGTGAAGCGTAATGATACAGAAGTGCCTGAAAACCAAACAAATACGGACGCCTCATGTTAGCTAAAGCCTGACGTTCAAGGTAAATAAACCCACATTTAATGTATATGTTAAAGTTTATGAATGTAGTGTTACATTGACAATACACGCTAATTTTTAACCCTCATACTCCCATATGGACATGCTACTGAACTGGGGTCCAGGCTCTTTGCCTCTTTGCCACAAACATGCAGTTCAACCACTGCAGCAGCTGATTTGAATAATCAGCTCCCCTGGTTGACGGTGAGTCAATTAGTGAAAACAGCCAGTGAATGAAAACCTGCAGACTGTTGGCCGGACACATCCTGAAACTGTGGTAGAAGATTAAATGACCTAAGATTTATATTGTGTGCAGGTGAAATGACAACTCAAGCACTCACCAGTATGCTCAGCTCTCCTCTCTGTTCCCCTCTCTCTCTCTCTCCTTCCTCTCTCTCTTTTAGTAAAACAAAAGTAGGGGGAACGTCACAGGTTTTTCTGGTACGAGGCCTCGTGACTTCATCATTTGACATTTACATAGTCCTGCAAATACATGAATACATTCCGTCGATTTATATAATATTCTTTTTTATTTCATGTTAGAAAAGACAGCATGTCAAAACTGCCTCACTTCAAGTAGTGTTGTTGCTGGACCTCAAAACCACAGCAGGCAGGTAATTTGCGTACTCAGGGTGGGATTTTCATTAAAGGAACCATGTGAGGATAATGCAAGTCAAGCTGCAAATTGTTTATATCCCTCGATGCGGTTCATTTAAATAACATGGTACAACATATAACATTTTCAATGCTGTGCAAATTAAGATTTGTACATAGCTGAGACCAATTCCTTTCAATGCACAGGCCCAATAATTAAATATTCATCATGTGAAATCCACAGCTGTGGTAGTAGTGTGTACAGTATATGCACTCGACTTGATGACTCTATATCGCAGCACTGTGTATGACCTGCTCTATAAACACACATCCTGTGTGGTGCAGACAGGGCATCATTGTAGGAATAAGTTGTCATTGTTAAATTCTCCCCCTGCACATGTAGAACAGCCAGAGGACCAAAAAATAAGAAACACAAAGAAGAAAACACACAAGCACTCAGACATAGACACACTGCTTGAGGAACACACTGTCTGTTCTGAGTAAACCACTTTAAGCCGCTCACTCTCTGCTTCCTACAAGAGTCAACACACAACGCGCTGTACCTATCTGTCAACATCCCAGTAGACTTTGAACCGGCAGCATCTCAGAGATTTATTTTTGTACCTAATGTTGAGAGCGCCTGCTCACTGAAGAGAAGGTCAATGATTCGTGTACAAAGAGCAGGAAACATTACTTGTTTCCTGCTCTTTGTACACGAATCATTGACCAAAACTATTGCTGCTATCTGATGATTACCTTGTATCCTCCGAGAAGCAGAAAAGTGGTCTTTGCCTTTTCAGATGTACAGTTGGCTACATTTTATAAATTGCATTGTGACTTTTGTTTAAGAGTTCAATGCATTGAATTGCAAACTGCTCTTTTCAAACTGCTTGAGGAAAGCTGTTTTGAATTGTAAGAACCTCTGTTGCAACCTTTACCATAAAATAAAACCCAGAGGAAAATAAATCACCTTCCAGTTTCCTAGTCTGTTTTCAGTGCCGCTTCTTTCATGAATAATCTGTCTTCTGCAGGTCTGACTTTGCACACGACTTATTGGGATACATGGGGGAAAGGTACGAAAGAAAATACGTACCTTAATATTAGCACCTCAGAATAAAGAGGTGAACTTCTTGCCAAAACCGGTGATAGCTGGAGGAAAGTGGACAAGAAAAACAGGTTAAATGGGTGTTAAGTGAAGGGTGAGAACTGAGGGACAACTCATTAAGATAAAATGAGGTGCCTGGTAGGCTGGTTCAGTTATCCATCCAAGTGTGCTGTTATTAAGTGAGTTTGTTTTACCTTCTCCCAGTTTGCCGGCCTGCTCAGCGGCTCCTCCAGGCAGGATCTTAGACAATACGCTGTCACCCTCCATGCCAGGCTGGCCTGCTGCTGCGCTGCCAATACCTCCTGGCCTAGGAGCTGCCTTGGAGCCTGGACATAAGAACAGGGAGAGGAAAATAGGACGGAGGAGAGAGAAAGAGGAGAGGGAACGAAAAGAAAGAGAAGGATCCAGAGGACAAGAGGAGTCAGCATCTGTGCAGATCAAATATTAGGTGTTCATTGTTGTTGTGTCTTCTTCATTGAACTTGTGCCACTGTAGCCTTCAGTCATTGCTTGAGGCCCCCTACCTGTTCGCTGTCCACTGTGAAACCCACTTACCAAAAAGAACATTAATATTAGGCAATTCTTTAAAATTACATTCATGTTTTTTTAATTATTCCTAAAAACACTGTCATTACCTATATGAGCAACTATGATGCAGGCCTCGTCATGATTTTATTATATGTTTTTTAGTTTATTAATTTCTTTGCAAATTAATTTAATGTCTATTATTATATGGTGAGTTTTGAACATTTTGAGGGTGTGCATAAAAATTCACACCGTGCCGCCAGCTGTGAATATAACATAAAAAAGATGACATTTACGCTGGTAAAACGAGATGCGAGATTCATCCATTTGCCTACAACTACATCCTGCATCTGCATTGAATTTTGGTATTGGATATTAAAGTGTTCTGCGTGTATTTTGTAGGGAAAATTAATAAGTACCTTCATACTCAACAAAATAACTAAATGGGTTAATACCAAATTAACTAACGCGCTGCGTAGTGACTTGGTACACACATGAAGTGAAATCCCTCCTGTGTGTTTTCCATTGTGGGATTATCTGCAGATTAATCTCAGAGTCGATGAGACAGCACACACTGGTTACATAACAGAGACACAGTGGGCAGCAGCTGGCAAGACGTGGGAGTGGTGGGAATCTCTGTGTGCGAACGGTGTGTGAGTGTGTGTGTGTGTGTGTGTGAGAGTATACTGTACCTATGCCTGTAAGGGGGGGCTGGGCGGCTTTTGTGGCCATGACGGGCGCTGCCTTTGCTCCAATAGCTGTTACTGGAGGCGTGTCAATCTTGGCCTGCAGAGAGAGAGAGAGAGCGAGAGAGAGAAAGAGAGATTATGAGAAGATGACACAACAGAAGAGACCGTGGAGGGGAAGCAAAAGGCTCATCATTTAGTGACACAAACATCTCAGTATATACTTTTTGTAATATTAAAACTGCTGGTAATTGAAAACAGGAATAAGAGAAATATGGGATTCATCTCTCTTTACTCAAAAACAAACCTGAATGAGAGAGTGAGACAGAGAGATAAGAGAGAGAACATCGTGAGAGGCATCAAAAAAGAGAGAGAGAAAAGAGAGATGGAGCGACTGACAGAAGATGACAGAGAAAGATGCTCCCCTATTGTGTTGTGACAGCTGACTGAATGACATGAATGAGTGACTGAATGATGAGTTTCAACACAGTCGACTGTCAATCGGAGGATTCCTGTTGATAAAAGATCAGTTATCTACCTCTACTTGGAGGTTCATTCAGAATTTTATGATTGAAGAAAAAATAGTTTATCAAGTTTGCTTTTCTTGTCCAGGGAAAAAAACAATATTTTAGAATAAGAATATAATAACTTTTGTGAAACATCTCCTTTCAGGGTCCAAATATTTCATCACTGCAATTATATTGTCTTGACGCCTCTCAGTCAATTAGTTAAAATAGCCCATTAGACATTTGATTACACACTTGAAATCAATCAATTAACACTGATCATACAGAAACAGTTGAGACATTCCCAGTTCACTGATTTGGGAGAAAAATAACGCGCTTTACGGACAGATGAAGGAAAGGAAAGAGAAAAATGTTAAATGAAAGCTCAAAACTTTAAGCCGATGTTTCATCCTCTATGAAGATCATTAGATGCAGTTAAAAGCTCTGGGCAAAAAGCTAGTAGATGGATCCTGAGATTAAAATTATTTGAACTACTATTCCCAAGGTCAATAGTGAACATTCATGCACAAATGCTTGTATTATTCTTTTTTGTTTTGATCTCTGCTGTTGTTATGAGTCAAATTTGAATTTCAGCACTTTAAATTGCAATAACCTGAACAAAAGAAAACATTGTTATATGAATAAAGTAAATTGATTGATGTTTGTCTTAACCTCAGTATTTACAAATGTTGCCACTGTAGATGTCCCACATTTTCCAGCATCATTGCCTCACCTCATGGAAATTTTGATATCTGCTGAGTCAGTGAGAGCTGTTTGAAGGCTTTTGTGTTGCTGTGTTTCTTTACAGCTGTGCCCTCAACATTTTGACTAAACCACAGTGGCTGCTGCTGCACTAACAGAGAACGGATTCAGGGAAGATGCACATCTCTGTTGATATCTCAGGCTCTGTTGTGATCTCTTTCATATTTTTGTTCTTAATTTGTGTCCTCTGTTTTCGGGAAAATAAACTTGACTTGGCTTGAAAGACGCTGGACTGATGCCAAATAAGCACACAATATTCTGTATTAAACTGACTCCAGTTTAGCTGCAGAAAAGCAGAGGTGATGCATTATGATGCACTGTGCAGCATTTTGTTATTTACAGCCACTTAATCAATGCTTTTAATTACACAATGGACCTATCATAAGAGTGTAAGTGAATGAGTTTGCAGACTGAATAATAATCATATGACAAATTGTATTTACTGTTTATGGCTTCCTGTCAGAGCAATTCCACAGCAGAGCTTTCAGAATAATTTCCAAGACAAATTCCTGCATAATTTGATATCAGACCGTATGAATGATTTCACTTTGCTTTCTCACTGATGGAACAACAATGCAGCAATATGAAAATCATGAACGCCTATCAGGAGTGAAAGCACATAGTGAATAATGTTTGGGATATTCATAATCGACATGGTGACAGTGGCTTCGTGAACTTCATTGGTGACACATTCATAAATCCAGAGTGAATTCAGGAAGAGAAACACTAAACTATCTACATTTTCATGTAAAACGTCATATTCAGATTTTTAGACTAGCAAATACATTTACATGGATTTATGCTTATGGAGTAAATGCAGGGTGGAATAGATTATGCATGGAGACATTTTGAGTGCCAATTTCTTGAGTGTCTAGCAGACAGTGAATCAGCTACGTTCAGTTATCAGCTGTCTCTGTGTTAATCACAGTGTTAGATAAGGCCTGCCAACAGAGGCACAGCAGAATATAAATAAACCATCTGAACTGGAAGGAGATGGACCAGCTCATATCTTTGGGAGCATGGAGGGACACAGGAGGATAACGGGAAAGCAAGGGTTGAGGGTAAAGACTGGCTGAAAACTAGGAAAAGGTGAAAGGAGAGGAAAGAGCTGGTGCAAGAAATTAAAGACTGGGAGGAAGAGGAGGTTTGGAGGGGGAGAAATAAAGGTGAATAAATATAAGCTGAAGGACTGAAAGATGCAGGAGGATGAACTAAGTAGCAACTAGGTGTTAGAAAATGTTAAATTATTAAGAGCAGGATAGATAGAGAGACATAGATAAAAAACTATTTCCTGATCAACATGGTTTGTCACATAAAAACGACAAAATATTAGAAGACAGTTTTGTCATGATCATGAAACACTTCTTTTGTGATCTCAGGAAACCTCAAGAAAACAAGCTGGTTATGTCAAGATCACAAAGTAATGTTTTCGTGACAAAACAATACATTTAAAAAAGTCCTCTCTGGGCCTCTATAATTGGTGTGTAAAATAACTATCAATCTGTGTTATTTTAAAAGTGCTAAAATGTGTTTTTATTTTAAGTTGAAAAAGATAACCCTAACCTTTGTGTCACTATAGTACCATCAATTTGTCATATCAACTGGAAACAACCTCTGCAAACCTTGTTAACTTTCTCATTTACTATTTATTTCTACTAGTTTTCCGTCTCTGTACTCACCATGGTGGCTGGTGTGGTTCCTGCCGGACCTGTCTGTCTGGCCTGCCCCATGGGTCCACCCGCTGGTCCCATCTGCCCTGGCTTGGCCTGGCCCTGCCCCATGCCCATGCCCATGCTCATGCCCATGCCTTGTCCCTGGGCTGGGGGCTGCTGCTGAGGGCCGGTAACCGCTGCGGCACCAGGCTGCCCTGGCCTGGCCGCTGAAGTCTGGGCTTGTTGTTGGAGCTGTGTCCTCTGTCCTGGAGCCCCGTCTGTTTGGGGACCTGGACCACTCTGTCGTCCTGATCCCGTAGGCCCGCCAGTGGGGCCCTGAGCACGGGTGGTGCTGCTGCCGGACCTGGAGGAGCCTGGATGGAGAATTTTTTTTTAAACGAACAGTTTGCACTCATTGTTCCAAACTTGTCTCATCTTACCACCTAGAAAAAGGTAAAAGAAAGGACAAAAATCCAGAAGTCACCTTTTACAGCATATTCTATAAAACAAGATAGAATATCAGTGGTACTCTGAACCCTGCAGGTCTTTACATGATGTCAATGCAGGGAATGATTGACAGTCCAAACTAATCTCTGTGATCTTGGTATCATCTGTTCCTTGTCTTATGTGAACATTTCCTAGATATAGAATCTCAACTGATAAGTTCCAGTCAGTGACGTCTAACCTATCCAATCAGATTATTTCTGCCAGCAGAGTACGTCTGCCTCTGAGAAAGTTCTGCTATTGTAAAACTAAAACTCCAATCTGCTGATTAAGGAACTGCAGTATTTCTTTTATAGTATGGTTTGCTTATTATTATAATGGCATTTCAGTTTTATTACATTGTAAATAATAGGAATTGACAGGTGAAGCAGGAATGAAAGAGAGGATGACATACAAAAACAATTGTGAGCAAAGATCAAACCAGCGATTTAATGAATACACTGCTTAGAACACAGCCACAGTGCTGCCCTGGGAGAAAACTGATCCTTGGAAAAGTTACGCTTGATATAGTTAATTAAAAACTGTTGATCCCTGAGGGGACAGTTGATCGTAAACGAGCATCAAACTCAGTCTCAACAACAGGGGATATTAAATATTTCTGCCTCAGACCTAAATAAGAAATTCAAAGGGATCTTATCCAAGGATCACAGCTTATTATTACTCCAGTAATAATTTGAGGGTGTACCGTAGTTTAGGAAACTTAGTTTCGTCACTTCAGTCATTCAATATGGTTCACTGTCTTATTTATCCAGGGTGACTTAATAATGTGTGCAGTAAAGTACATTACATCATAAATTAGTGACCCAAATAATACACACCCACAATGTTGCATAACCAACAGGTGCATGTTAGGTCTGGCTAAAATACTAAATGCTAATATTTTTATGGTGGATCCTACAGCAATGACCTTTACATTTGCTTAAGAACTTCTACATTGAGTGAATTGTGCATGGCCTTTCTGCTGTTTGTGACAATGTCTGTCATAGCTGTGACTGCCGAGCTCAAAATGTTTTGATTTTGTTTGAATCAGTTACATTATGTGTTGGCTGCCTTAGTGAAGCTTATTTTGCGGTTAAAGAGGCAGGTTATTTTTAAGGTCATATTTATTGTTGGTTAATTCTGTGTCATTGTCTGAGTTTTGTGACTTTTTCTGGATAATTCTTGTAAGGCTATAATGAAAAAGGCAGTTGTATATATAATTGATTATTAGTTGAATGGACAGGCTGCAAAGTGCTGTCTATAGAAAAGGAATTTATTGTTGGTTCGGACATAGGGGCTTGCTGGTGTGGTTCACACCTTGGGATTGTGTGATGTTGTTACGCTTACATATTAATGCACTTTGTATATTTTGTAGCCTAAAGATGGTCTTTAATTTAATAGTTCTATAATAGTTTGTATAACATTGCCCTCATCATGTACCCTCCCCCTCCATTTCAGAATGTAACACAGTACACAGAGTAAGTCATTTTACTTTTCACTTGAGTAAAATTTCTTTAAAGTAACAGTACTTTTACTTGAGTAAATATTTTAGTTCACTTTCCATCCCTGGAAATACGCCTGTTACTTATCAAGTCACAGACATATCATTTGTTTTAAATGAATTCATTTTGGCACCAGTCCCCATTCTGGACACATGCCAGACTGCCTACACTGGGCAGAATCTGAATTAGGTCTAATATTGTCCAGTCATAAAATTGAATGAGCAAATTACTTTTGAATGATCTATCCTTTACTACTTCTTCAACATAAAATGCCCACATGACCTTTATAATGTATACTATGTATAATATTATACCATTATTAAGTAGTTAAAGAGATACAAAATCAGTTTCAAAAATGCATCAATCAATTGATCTGTCAAACAAACAATTTGCTACAATGAGAGTGCAAATGCAATGCTTGTACAGATGACATAAAATTCTATGTGGTGTAAAGGTACCCTGCATGTACCTGGTGGTTGTCCCTGCATGTCCACTGCCTGCTGGGACTTGCTGCGTGAGGAGCGGTGTGGGTCCGCCTGTCTGGAGGAGCGCTGGCCATGGTGGTGCCCGGACGGATCCCGGGAGTAGTCTGAGGAGTGGTACCCACTGGACCTTGACTCGCCACGCCTTCCTGTAGATGAGGATCGTCCTGAAGGGTCATGGCGCATTGACGGGTCTTTGGGGTGTGTCTTAGATGACCTCGAGGACCTCGGCTCATCTGAATGACGTGACGAGGTTGAATGTCGGCTAGTGCTGCCATGGTGCCGGTGGTCACGGGATGAAGAGTGTCGCCCACCGTGGCCGTACTCATCCTGGGGCCACAGGTCCTCCTCGGGAGGCTCGTCGTAATCGTGGTAGGTGTGTTTGACACCGTGGCGGCTCCTCCCAGACGAGTGGCTGCTGCCGTAGTGTCGAGAACTGGTCCGTGGCTTCTCAAACCAGTCAGTTTCTTCTTGGCCCAGATGGTAGGCTTTGGAAACCGAGAGCAGATCACAGTCAATCTCCATGTCGTTTGGAGACAGCGGCATGCAGGCTGAGAGAAGGAAGGAGGCAGGAAGAAGAAGACCAACCGCATGCAAAAGAAAAGAATAGGAGGGAGAAGACACAGAAAGAAAGGCAGAAAATAAAAATAAAAGTTTTACATCCATGCAGAATACAATTCACGTCGTATTCACACATTACAAGACAATATAAACAGGATAAAACAAACACTGCAAAACTGTCTGCTTTGGCAGCTGTTTTTGTGCTAAAATCTTTTCGGCTTCTAATTTAAAGCCAGGGAAAATGTATGCTGCACAGACATACTTTGCAAAGAACGTTTGAATTGTTTTCCTTGTATATGATTGATGCTATGAGTATGGGTTATGGTTGAGACAATAATACTGGGCCTTTTTGAAAAGATGGGGTCCAAATATATAACTGAGTATGACGGACTGTTTTGCAGTGTAGACAAAGAATTAAGAAATCAAAACACATGTAAACAAAACATCAATGCCAAAGACATACTTAGAGATAACACCCTGCAAAGAAAAAAACGAAAGAATACATCTGTGTCGTGCAAAGAAGACCTTTCGAGTGAATCACGAGTGTAGCGAACGGAGAAAAACGACCACGCCGACGAACCATGCGAGTATCGGACAGACAGACGACTGGACGACACAGGCGGAAGGACGGACAGGCAGGCAGACAGACAGACAGCAGTCCACTGATAAGAGAGCTCCAAGTGACTCATAGGAAGAAGAAAACACCAGCATGCAACGGCTATCTCTGGCTCTCTTTTTCTTTCTCGTTTTCATTGCTAAGCCTAGCCTCTGGGTGGGTGGGGGACGTTTATATAAACGGTGGGGGGGGGGCAGTAGTAGGTAGTGACTGTGTGGGAACTCAGCTCCCACAATTACCTTCGCTGTCTGACACAGCACAATGGTAATCGTCTATAATGTATGTATCATCCGATTTGTAGACGTGCGTCCGGGGAAGGTCCCGTATGTGGTCTTGTACATCTGGCAGCGAGTGGCTGGAGCCGTACTGGCCGTAATAGTAATGATATCTACTGCTGCGACTGTCGTACGGGTCGGGACCTAAGCTTGATGATCGCCCAGAACCCATGAACCTCCCCAGGGGACTGAGCGGGCTCTCTTCTTCAGAGTACTGCCGCGTTGGGTGGCGGCCCCGGCTGTAGCCAGATCGGTAGGAGCGGTCGTCCCTCTCATAGGATCGGCTGCGATACCCAGAATAGTCCCTGGCTGAGATCTTATCCATGCCGTAGCCGGTGGAACGTGAGCGGCCAGTGGAGGTGTAATAAATTCGATCGTCCTCCTCCCCTGTTGAACCGTGGTATCGGCTACCATGAGTGGTGCCACTGCCGATGTTGTAAGCGCTCCTCTTAAAGCCGTAATCCTCTATCAGCTGGCGCCCTCGAATGTGAGAGGAGGGGTGAGCCCCAACTGTCGCCGAGGAATAAGAGGCCAGATCTGCCTCCACATCCCGAGCCTCTTCAATGGGGGAAAACTTGGAGATTTTTTGCTCCATGCTCCCCAGTTTCCTGTGCTTGCTGCGCTTGGCGGACATGACAGCAGGAGCCAGGAGGCTTCTGGAGGACGACGAAGGTTTCTGCGCCCCGGAGCGGACGCTGCCATGTTTGCAGTCGTAGTCATAGTAATAGGGGGATCCCCCACCCATGCTAGCGCTCACGCTGCTGCTGCTGCCCCCTAGAGGTCCGTGCCTGTAGCTGCTCTTACCCCTGCCATGGTGGTCGTACAGCTCTTCCTGCATCGCTGCTTCCTCGTCAGGTGCCCTGCCGTACGAGGAGCTGCCAGTTCCCCCGCGCGTCGTGCCGCCAACGGTGCTGCTGTGGCCGTGGATGTCGCCCGGGTAACGCCCGCCGCCGCCGTGATGCATCATGTCCCCTGTTGTCGTGCCCAGCCCGTCTTTTGCCGTCAGCTCGCTCACGTCGTCAATCATCATGTAGTTCCTCGGGATGTTTTGCTCTAAGCCAGGAGCCCCGTACATCCCGTCTGCAGTGCTGTATGTGGAGGGACTGTCTACAGAGTGCCCGTAGGCATTGGAAACTGTAGCAGTGTATTGTCCATAAGAGCTGGCTGTGGTGGTGGTGGTGTAGCCGTAAGTGTTCGCAGTGGTTGTGGTGTACTGGCCGTACGAACCAGCTGAGGCTGAAGTGTACTGGCCATAAGTGCTCGGTGGCATGGTGGAGTACCCGCCGTAGCTACTGGACACTGGTGCCGAGCCATAGGGCCCATAGGAGCTGGCCATGGTTGTCGATCCAGTGTACTGACCATAAGAGGGCGCTGGACTGGAATAGGTAGCCTCCTGGGCCGTGGTGGTGACCACAACTGTGGGGTTGCTGATCGTCTCGTAGTTGGTGGGCATCTTGTGCTCCAGATCGGCTAGCGAAGTCTGCCTTGGTCTTCCCGGGTGGACTGTCAGGATATCAGCTTGGGGCTGCCCAGGGTATGGGGTGGTCTGGCTGGGGTAGGAGGACACAGCGCTGGGATAGGGTGAGCTGTGGGTGGGGTATGGGGGCTGACCAGGCGGTGCAGGCCCGAAACCTGTGTGCCCCGGCTGGGGCTGGGGCTGAGGCGCAACTGGTAACCCCATGTCTGTCTGGGGGTATGGGGGCTGAGTTTGGGGATAGGTGTGGGAAGGGTAGGAGGTTTGAGACTGGTAAGATGGTCCTGGAGGGGGGACATGGCTCTGGAGGGGCGTGGGCTGTGGCAGTGCCTGGGACTGAGACACTGTTGGATAGGGAGGCTGGTTGAAAGTCGAAGACTGGTATGGCAGACTTGATTGCTGAGTTGGAGCTGCCGGTTGGCTCTGGGGGTACTGACATGAGATGAAAGACGAGGTAGGCGGATACTGGGCTGCTGTGTTGAGATCGCTGGTGAACTGGCTGAGAGGGGCGGTGCTTGGCCTTGTTGACAGTAGACCATTGGTCTCGTGTGATGCTGCTGCAGCTGCTAAACGTAGGTTATTCAACTCACTATCAGACATATAGTCCCTAGTGTCCCCCATACACCTTAGGTAGGCAATATCCCTCCTCTCCCTCTCCTTGACCAGTGTCTCTTTCCTTTGATGGATCCCCAGCTCTAGGTATCTCAGTTTAGCATCAATCTCTTTCTCTTCCTCTTCCAGTTCAGCTTGCTGCTTTCTGAGCTTGGTGGACTCTTGCTCCACGGCCTTCAGCTCGTGGGTGAGGTCTTTGAGGAGGCTGGCTTTTGCAGCCAGGCCAGACCTGGAGCTGGGCTTGAGGCTGGGCACGGAGGGCAGGTAGACCTGTTGGAGGGCAGGCGTCATCATGGGCAGGTGAGCTGATGTGGTAGTCTCGTCCGGAGGAGGGCTGGGCAGGGTTCGCTTGACCTTACGGAGCAGTGAGCTCTGCTGTAGGGCTGCCAGCTGGAGAGAGAGAGAGAGAGAGAGATAGAGAGGGCGAGCGAGAGAGAGACAGCGAGAGAGGGGGAGGGATGGGAGAGCAGGAGAATATAGGGGGACAAAGACGCATGGAAAGAAAAGGATCGGAGAGGTAAAAAAGAAGAACAAGGGAGTGTAGAGAGTGATAAATGGGATAGGGCAATTAGCAAATTTAATGGAGAGGGATGGGAGATGGGACAATTGTGGGAACCAAGTGTGAATGTGAGATGGACAGGGACATGGGAGGGTAAGAGACAAAGGAGGCAGATGAATAAAGAAGGAAACAGGATTAAAAAGAGTGAAGGATGAAGAGAGAAAAGGTGGAAGAAGAATGGGTAAAATGGAGAAGGAAGAAAGGGAAAGGAAGACGAGGAGTGTACAGGGGTAAGGAGGGATACAGGGAACAGGTAAGGCGAAAGAGAAAATGGAATGATGAAAAGAAAGGGGTAGAAAAGTGGAAGAGGGAGAATCATGACAGGGATCACAGTGGGAGGAGAGATTTGAAAGAGATGGGAGGACAGATGTGCACAACAGATGAATAGAACAGGAGGAAGAGGAGGGAAGAAAACTCAAAAAGAGAAAGAAAAGTCAAGTAACAGACGAAACAAGGAGAGGATGCAACGACAGGGATATAAAAGGGAGACAAAGAAGACACATATAGACACAGAGACAAGGACAACAGGAAACAAGAGTGGAGCTTGTGTTAGAGGACATACAAAAACATTAAAATTAGTGGCAATTGTGCTGCAGCATTCCATTAATCAATCGACTACATATAATGCAAAGCATCATTTAGAAACTTTTTGCTGGGTCGTTGCTTTAAGGATTTTGGAATTCAATGAGTTTAACACGTCAAACACAACTATCTGCCCCATAACATTTAAGGCTGTGTTCACTGTAGACCATCACTAAGATGGTCTGAAAAGTTGGGAAAAAGAAATCAGTTACATGTAGAATGTAGACTGGTGAGTTAATTTTCCTAATTTGGGAAAAAGAAATCATTAACAAAACCACAAGCTGAATGACTAACACATTTTATTAATTTAGAGAAGAACTTTAGGTGAATCCTTCTGCTCTTTTGTCCTCACATCATTAACTCACATCAGCTCTGCTTCAAACTGAACTCTGCTCCAGTTACTTTGTAGTAAGAATGTATCATGAACAATAAAATAATTGTGATGTGCATTTGTATGAATAGAAAAGCTTAGCTAAACACATTTACATTAAACACGGAAATGAATGGCCTTGCAACTGTCAAGGAATACATTTCCCTTCAGTTATAGATTGGGAAGTTGGCAGCATGAATGTATGGCCAATATATAGTAAATAGACCTAAATCCATAAGGGATGTTACCAACACATTGTTGAATCCATGTCTTGTTGAATTTATGCTGTTCTGGAGACAAAATGGGGTTTTACAATTTAGGTAGATATACAGAATAAAGCAGCCACAGAGGTTATTTTATACATTTTCCATATGCTGTTTCTTCTCTTTGCAAATGACTTATGGATTGCTTCTGACAGCCCCATGCTTGTTTCCAAGGGTTATTGTGAGCTTTAAACTTCAAATCTTCAGACCAAGCCTACTGCACCATGTGTTCCACTGTAAACCCCAAGAAAAACACAAAGAACAAAAGACAAAAATTTTAGTGTATTTGATTAGCATTTTAGCTGTATATTTTGACTGCACAATATGGAACTAATAAAATACTGAATATGTGTGGGCTGCTTATTCTCCTGTCAAAAACCGCCAAGCACTTGTATCTTGTTCAGATGAGTCAATGTTTTCCTTTGGCTAATCAATATCATGAATGACATGAATGTCAGAGTGAGTGTTAGTTCATCTTTGCTTCTTCAATATGTGTAAATACTGTATCTTCCCTTCCCCTACCAAAATTTGAACACATTTTTGATTTTGTAAATAGATCACACAGTGTGTCATGTGTTGTTTAACATGTCAATCTGTGTGGGGGCGGCAAAATAAGAAAAAAAAAAATCCCTGTGGGGACTTATTAATCATATAATCTTATTATGTGGGCAGTGAAAACATACTCTCAACACTTCAAAGGATTAAAAGAGAAAATACTGTTCAGTGCAAACTATCTACAACAAAGGGGTTGTTCGTCACAACATCCACATTATTCAGGTCATAACTATTATGACTCAATATTGATGAGGGTAGGTGGACCATTCTAAAGAAAATAAATAAAAAACAATTTTAGTCATTTCACAGGCACTTTTCAAAGCAGTCTGCTTTGTTTTGTTTATCTTGCCGTATGCAGCAGAGACTTGGCATTGTGAATGGCAGTGATTTGACAATGCAACAGCCAATGACGTGGAAGTGAAATATTCCTGAATAATTGGATCATAATTGGATGAATTAAATACAATGCATGTTACATCTTACACTGGAGGCTTGCAAAAGCTTTGGTTACAAACATATCAAGTATCTTTTGACATAAACTACTTTAACCTCTCCATCACTCAACATTAGGTAACACAGAGTCTTTAAAAAATGAAATTAAGTCCTGAATGTCTCTTTTTCTGACGTCCGATGAATTCAGGGCCAAAATGTTCTGGAATGACCTGGAAGTAAGGCTGGCTGAGTCTGTATCACCTTTTCAATCTATTCTTCAAACATACTTTTATGAGCTTGTCCTAATTCCCTGATTTTTTAAAATTAAATTAAACCCAGATTGTCCTTTATTTTATTACTCATGCAGGCTTTTCATATTATATGAATTGATTTTAACTATTCAATTCTGGTCCAGGTATTGGTTTTTGTTACGTAAAAGTTCCCCAGTGACTAGATTTTATATTTGATGTTATAATTTATTGATTTTAATTTGCTGCCTTGTGCGTGGCACTGTGTAACTTCAGTTTTGAAAAGTGCTTTATAAATCAAAGTCATTATCATTGGTACGTATTAATTTATCTAGCTATTAATGAGATTTGAGTTAACTGTCTTAACAAATAAAGCCTTTCACTCCAAAAATGTGTTCATTCTGAGTGCAGTTTGCCACCTGCCATGTACCCTGTAATAAGGGCAAAGCATCCAGGTTTAATTTTGAAGATTTATTGCTTCTGGTTTGTAAGTATGATGACATTCAAGTAGTTATTAAAACACAGAATTCTGATGGCTTTTATCCAATGTACCATAATTCAAGAATTTTATAGATGCTCAAATCACAGTTAAACAGAGATAATACATTTACAGGAAGTTAAATGTACAGGCAGAAACATTCATTCACTAACTAGTTTACTAACCAGATTGAGTTAGTTTGTGGGCAAGCTGTTGAACACATTTCTCCAGTGGTTTCTATAATAAAGGCCCACAATACCTCATGAAAGCTTAACAGTGGATTCCACTTTGTATTCTACCTTAATGGCAGTGATTATAAGAGTGGGTGTCAATTGTTTCAAATTAGGAATGAGGTTGACGTAATAAAGTCTGCATGCCCTAAAGTACGTAGAAAACGAAACAATAGTGACATCTGAAAAATCCACAACAAAGGGAATTAGTCATCATAGCATTCACATAAAACATTCATAGCACTCATAAAATAAAAACAGGGGCAATGTGGATTGAAAGGAATGGTCTCAATCAAAGTTACATGGAGCCAATTCAGTATTCATGCCACTGACAGGTTTTAACTTTACTGAACAACATAAAAGTGAGTCGAATTATTGACTAGAGCAAAGATATGACTGTGAGAACTTGTGCTGGGGCCCTGTCACAGGTTTTACATTCTGCTGATGATCTTCTACACTAGTTTATCAAACTTATATTGTTGATATTAAAACAATAATTTGTAAAATGGTGACATGGTTACTGCAGGAAGTCCTGAAGATTGATTAAATAAAACTCACTAGGACTGTGGCATTAGCCAGCATTACTAGCATTAGCATGAACATGTGGAAAGAAAAAAACATCCCATCTGATTAGAAGCTGGAGAGATGCATAAATTCCATCAAAATACCAAACCACACTACCAGAATGTGTTCAATATGCAATAATGACTGTTAACTGTTAACCTGGACACAGTTAATAATGGCGTGGGTTTAAATCATAGACAAGGTATTAATAGGTCTACCAATATTTATTCAGAAAAAAAAGCAGTGATTTGAAACTAAGCATTAAGGCCTTTGATGTGAAGCCCAATAACCACTGAAGTTTTATGGAAGATGTGTTAGGCTTTTGCTGCAGCTACAGTTCACCACAGTAGTCATCCAGGGGAACACAACTTCTGTAGCTGTTACTGAATAATAATTGTTGTTGTTGGCCCTGGGCCTCACCTGTTGGCTATGCATTGCTTTGTTTTAACACTGCAAATGTCTTAGAGCTGAAATACCTGGGTAGTCAGTAACATAAGAATGTAGTGTGTTGTCCAAAAATATGTTTTTGTACTACACTTGAGAGTAGCTCCCAAGAGGTGCTTTTCAACTGAACACAAGGCAAGATGTAATCTAATTTTTATTAGCATGAAATTTGGCAAATCTTTTTCGGCCTGCGTTTTATAAGAAACAAATAGCAATTACAACAAAAAAAGACTTTTTCACTGTCTAGCTGATAACATGCATCACTGCCTTTAAAATGTGCTGTCTTCTAATTTTGAGCAAACCTTATCTCCACTGTTAGGTATCTTATCTATTATCGATTTTAATGTCTACATTATAATGTCTACATTCTCTGTAATTCTAAATGTATCTTTCAGTGTGTACTAATGTCTGTGCCAGCATGGTTTGAGTGGCTTTACCTGGCTCTGGAGTGCCTGTTGTTGATAGAGGGACAGCCTGGCCTTGGTGTGCTCGTCTGTGGTGGGGCTGAGGGGCTTGGGGTCTGACATGGACCTCTGGGTGCTCTTGATGGGTCGGGGCACAGAGGGGTGTCGCTGGGGGGACTCAGCGGTGTAGGACTTCTGCTGAGGTGTTACATGGGCCTTGTTCAGCCTCTCACTTGACAGCGACGTCTCCAGCAGGCGGTGAGGGGACACCGGGGAGACAGGAGAGTAGAGGACTTGTGGAGATTTGGGGGCGGTCTGCTGCTGCCGGATGATGCTGGAGATGGACTCATTGTGGAGGTGGTTGTGAGGCTGGTAGTTAATATCAAGCGGGTCAGGGCGGCGCCGCTCAAACTTGGCTGCGTTTGCTGCAATGTGCTGCTGCTGGCGCTGCTGGGTCAGAAGGTCGGCAGAACTTGATTGGTGTGTTCCTGTACTGGTAGAAGAAGAATATGGACTGATCGTGGTTGGCACACTGAGCTGGGGAGCTACAACAACCTGTGACTGGGCTTCCGGGTCAGTCTGGCATGCTAGTGACTGTCCTTTTTGGGTCCGCTCAGGTCCGGAAATGTAGTGCACGATCTCTACTTTATTTGGGTCCGGTACTGTCACGTGTATTGCTGGGGAGACTCTTCCTAGGTGCTCCACTTCTGTCTGGCAAGACATTTCCCTGAGAGTCTGGATGGCGATACTGGAGGATACCATCTTGGGAGTGTCAGTTTTAGTGTCAGTAGCTGCGGTGGATGTGGCGGCAGTGCTGCTTCCAGCGGCGTTGGAGTCAGAGTGCCGGGAGAAACGGGAACGTCTTCGGCGGACAGGCTGCTCCGTCTCAGCCTTGTCCTCGTCATCATCTGTCTGGACTGAGCAGTCAACACTGCGACCACGTCTTCTGGTGCGATGACGCATCATGTACCTGGTGATGGAGAGGAGAGAAGAACAAAACAATCAGGAAAGAAACAATAATGCACTATATTGTGGCCGGTTAATTACATTTACATTTTTTGTACATACCAATATAATACTTTTTAGGTACCTGCTGGCACCAATTTGCACAACAATAACTGCTCAAAATAACACTTTTAATTGTAACTCTATTTTAAAACAGGGTAACAATACTGATATACTGACAAACCTTTTTGGGTGGTTATGGCATTACCTCATTTGTGCAAGAACATGAAAATAAGTAATTTGCAGGCTGTATTATAAAGTGCTAACATAGACACATATCCTCAGACAGTTTACTCCCAGAAAGGTGACGTCTTTATTCTGTGTAAAATGATTTATAAATTATTCACAAAGATTGCATCTATATCTCAGCTTGTGCATGTTTTTTTAATTACAAAAAAGGGATGTGAAATAAATAGGAAGATTATCAAGGTAATCATTGCCTATAAACAAACACACACACACACACACACACACACACACACACACACACATTCAATTTCATCTATATCTACATCTACGCCCACATCCACCTACATACACTAAACACATGCAACCCTGTATCTGTCCACTCACTCAACCCACCAACACACACACATCTCTACCTCTCCTCCCCATCTTCATCATCTGTCTGCACACAGCTGTCTACAATCCTGCGGGGTGAGCCGTAAAACACCACGCCTTCTCCATCCAAGCTGTCCCGGCTCAGCCTGGTCATGGAGCTGTGTTTCCTCATGTTGCTTCTGGTCTCAATGTGCTCCTCCTGGCTCCTCAGACACATCTCTGACGAGGAGTTGGGAAGGGAGCGGGAGCCCGTCTGAGAGTCGATGTAAGGGTGCAGGGGCTGTCCGTTCACATCCAGCTGAAGAAAAAAGGATTGTTTTAAGGTTGTTAGCTATTGATAGTTTTACCTCCTCATCCATCATTGATTCAATTGAAACTAAAAAGGCTTTGCAATTGCACCTCATATCACATATCACATATCATCAAAACATAGTGCAGACATACATGCAAAGATCATGAGTTGTAGCATGCAAAGTCAATTCAGTTAACAGTTACACTGATCATTTTTAGAGCATCATAATTCCTTTGCGCACTGAATTTCATACGTTCTGCACAATTGATTTTACAGATGCAAAATTTTTTTGGCCGGCCCAGTTAATTCATGAGTTGTCAGAGTATGTGTTGGTGGCTTAATGAACCCTTTGAGATCAATTATGCTTTCGAAAATATAATGTAGAAAAAAAGGTAGGAAATGAAACAAAATTCTGTAAGGATAGGTAGGCATGTGTTTGACATTCAAAGACTTTCTCCAAAGGGACTGTTTCGCCAGGTGGTCAGACATGTGTAGGCAGGGTTCAGGCAGGCCAAAAATGTCTTAGTAAGAGCTTCTCAAAGCATGCTCCTTCTGAATTTTCGTAATCTCTATGCCCTAAAAGTTTCTGCCACGGCTTAGCAAGAGCTGAAGCTTTTAACATCAATGCTAGAGCATGTCACATCACTCATCTACCAATATTCTCCACTCCCCTCACCTGCATGCCCTGAGCTGAAGCTGTTTTCTGCCTCTTCTGCTCTACAAGCTGCTGCTGGAGCTGGTGCTGTAAAGACTGGATCTGGTCTAGCTGAGACTTCTGCTGGGCTAACTGCTCCCTCTGAAGAACAAGTTGTTTCTCGCGTTCATGTTGCTGCTGCTGCAGAACCTAAAAAATGTTGGCCGGAAGGGGAACAGAACACGTTGGCAAAAACAGAGAGAGGGGATGAAACAGAAAAGTATTGAGAAGCATAGCACGAGAGAGATGAGAGTGGATGGTTGAGAGGAAAAGAAATGATCAAACAAGAAAAATAAATGATGGAAAAAGGATATAAACAAATGAGAGAAACACAGAGAAAGGGACAGTAAAGACAGAAGAGGACAAGGCTGTTGACTCTTGGAACATCTGGTTGTACAAAAGATGATCAAATTTCAAAAATGCAAACCAAATCACAAGACTCCTGAAACTGAATGGGACATGGAGTTATTCTGGTGCTGATGGATTAATTTTGAAAATGGTTCCAAGTTAGTCAAACTTCTATATATTGCAAACACCAAGAATGGAAGCGCAACATAAAAGAAGTGCAGCATGTACTGGTAATTGCTCATATAATGCTCATAAGAAAATATTTAATAAATTTTCTTTGTTGCATACAAGATGACAGGCCGGTGCAAATAAGGAGTTAGGGTTTTGACTTATACTGTAGGTTATGAGATGCATATTAAACATTCCATCTCTAGTTCATTCTCATTAAGGAAGGCTTCCACACCTGTTTAACAGAGTTAACTTGAAAGATTTTCAACTGCTTGTTCTATCAAAAAAGAAGAAAATTGTCATGTTAGCCCCTCTGTTAACTGTTAAAACATCTTCACAAGGCTATTAAGAGCTGATAAAAGCAATATATTCAAATGTGTACTTGCTATCGATTATTAAATGTTTACAACATAATGGGATCCACTTTTCTTTTGCATATTAATCAGACCAACAAACGGAATATGAAATCACTTTCCATGTTTCTTCTGAATATAAATCAGACCAATAAATGGAACATGAAACCACTTTACAAACAAAATCTCAGCATCATCAGTGTCTATCACACATACATACTAAAAGCATGTTCATGCACACTTCATATACAGGAAATGTTCAGTATACTGAAAAACATAGCATGCAGACTACAGAACTCTTTTTTTGTAATGCAGGCTGGATGCAAATGTTTCCTTGAACAAAAAAGTTATTAATTGCATATACTGTATACTGTATATAGAATTTGTTCATTATTTTGATTATTTTTGGGAATGGTACACTATGTTGCAGAGCAGGTCCATTTACTGGTTATACATCAAATACGTGACATTGAAAGAACACAAGCAATTTAAATAATATAAAACGATAATAACTCAAGATACACAACAAGTACCACTACTACAAAACAACAAAACACAAACCAATATCGAAAGCAAAGCCAACAACCATAAAACATCAAACAAAACACCAATTATCAAACTCTCCATTCCGCCTCCTGTTTTTCCCTCTACCTGTTCCTTGATGTTCTGCAGCTCCTGTAACTCTCTCTGCACCAGCATCTGCTCCTTCTCCCTGTGAAACTTCAACTCTATCCTTTCCCGTTCCAGCTCCTCCTGCAGGCGCAGTTGCCGGAGTTTCTCCAGCTCCACGCGCTCCCTCTCCATCTGCAGGAGCTGCTCCTGTTGCCGATGCAACCTCTCTGCCTCAGTTTCACCCTCCTTGTGTATGGCACCTGGTGGAGGGAAGGGAGGAAGACCCCCTGGAATGGGTAAGCCACTGGTGGGGCCAGATGGGCCATGAGTGTGTGAAGAAGCTGAGGGTGGGTAGGCATGGCCTGCTGGAGGAAGCTGTTGTGGCTGCTGAGCAGTTGCCACCTGTTGCTGTTGCTGTTGCTGTTGTTGTTGACTATTCAGGTGTGCCTGGGACAGATTTATTGGCTGCTGTTGTTGCTCCATTGGTATGACAAGTGTTCCTTGTACTGATGTAACCTCTGCTGATGAGGCAGTCAGTGTGGCACCTTTACCGAGGTAAACTGGTTCATCCTGGAGTGTAGAGCTAGTACTTGTCATGGAAACAGACACTGGGGCACCTCCTGGTGCTGAAGTTGTTGCAACTACAGCTGTAGTGGCAGTGGTTGACGTTGTTTGGAGGAGACCTGGTGCTGGGTAACGGACTGGAACCTGTCCAGATAAGGGCATTCTGGGGCTCATTGGTAATCTGCTAAGACTGGATAGGGGCACAGGTGTCATATTTGCAGAGGGGTATGGCCGATAGACCCCCCTCAGTAGCGGGCGAAGAACAGAGGCAGGCTGGGTTGTGATAGGAAGTGTAGAAGCAATAGGGGTCTGAATGGTTGAGTAGATCATCCCATCAGAAGACCTAATAGCAGCAGGGTACATGGCTCTGAGACTGGCCTGCCTGGCATTGATAAGGTTGGTTAGTGCTTGACTGTGGGAGATTGGCTTCCCATCTAGTCCAAAGAAGAGGTTTTGTCTAAGGCTGAGACCTGCTGCAAATCTTGAAGTCCCAGATCCAGTTCCTCTCCCCAAACTGCCAAACTGCATTAAGTCTGGGTTACTTCCATACCGATCAATGGAATTGAGTGCTGCACACATTCGGCTGATCTCCCTGGCAGTTGTAGCACTGTACTGAGCCAAGTTAGCTTCTTGGAAGCCAGCAATGTCACGAGCAGAGTAGCCATAGTCTGAACTGATGTTAGACAAGGAATTATATCTCCTTATAGGCAGCGTTTGGGCTGTGATATCTCCTCCATGCCGTAAATCTGTATAGGAGCCATATTGCATACCAATATACCCTCCATAGCCCTGTTTCATAGCAGTTAGATCAATGGCAAGTTCTCCTGAGGCTTGGAGGTGTGGTTCTAGTTTAGAATGGTAGGACTGTAGCCCAGCATCAGCTAGGTTTGTATCAGACATCGAAGGCTGGAGCCTACCAGGGAAAGGTAATGTGTAGGCCTTACGTTCATCCATCGAATACTCATGGTAACTTCCAGATTGTCTTTCTTGGTCAGACTCATAGCTTAGAGGTGGGGCAGATGGAGGCCTTATGCCCTCTTTCTCAGAGCCACCAACACAGCTTCCGCCAAATGGAAGTCGGTAAACAACATCACAGCAAGCTGGTTGGTTGTCAGGTTTAATTTGGCCTCCTGTCAGATCCATAGCATCCTGTCCTTCTTCTACCTTCACTAACTGAGTCACTGCCCTGGTCTGCTCTGGCCCTCCATCCATCTGTACTACCATGCTATGTGGTGATTTGCCTCCAGACATCAAACCAGGAGGACTGGGCTTCCCTTTCAGCTCAATGGGACCAGTGCCATATAGGTCAGGGTTAATGACTGGTGATACAGCACTAACCACAGCTGAGGCAGTACTAGTCTGGCTGACTAGCAAGTCTTTTTTCAGTAGAGGTGGGATCTGGCCAGTAAGGCTGTACCTGGCCAAAGCAGATGCCTGTTGCTGGTGATGTTGCATCTGATGATGCTGCTGCAACTGCTGTTCAAGAAGCTCTTGTTGCTTCTGCAGCTTCTCTTGTTGTTTTTGTAACTCTCTTTGTTGGACACTGAGGTCTTCCAGTTTAGCATCAATTTTTGGTATTGATGGGTCAGTTGAAGGGGAAATTTGTGGTTTGTTCTGGGAAAGACACACGGCCGAGCCCATGCCCTGACCAAGATCCACTCGGTTTTGATGGGGATCACCATAGACTGTTGGCTGTTTGGGCTGGGTCATGAACATAGAAGCAGCCACAGTGACACTTACAGTGGTTGGTGTGGTGGTCTCCTGGGTGTTCAGATTCATAATCAGTGGCTGTACAATTGTTGAATGTCTGCTACCCTCTGATCCACCATGGTATTTCCTACTCTCAGTGGCCAAGGAGGTGAGATCCATTCCTTGGTCTGTCATGATAATAGGAGCTGGTTTGGAGGCTGTTCTGAGGTCTACAACACTTCCACCTTGGATCATATGACCCTGCTCTACCCTAGAAGTGCCCGGGACTGTAGATATTCGACAGAGGGAGATGTTATCCATTGACATGGACCCTCTAGTGTAAGTGCTGACTGTGGTGACCATACTGGTTCCCACATTAACCTTCTCCACTCTTTGTGTTTGGTAGAAGCTGCGTGTAGGAGACTGTTGGTAAGGTGGCGTGTCTGGAGGGCTGCCACATGGGGAGTAAGCGTCAAATGTTGATTGGCGGCTAAATCTGGTGGGTGAAGACAGTGGAGACGTAGCAGTGTTAACTGTCATTGGCCTAGCTGGGCTTTGAGGTGGGGAGTATGGGGCATCCTGGGAAGACTGCTGTCGATAGAGCCGTGGGGAAACTGATCGATGTGATGTTTGGGTTCCCTGAGCCATCACTGGAGATTCAGGCCCAGAGCCAGCTGAATCCATTCGTAATGCTGAACTGAAAGTCTGTGTAGAGAACTCAGCGGTAGCCCTTCTGGAAGGTGAACGGGTGGGACTCTGTGGTGGTGGCGATGGAGAAAGAGGAGGACTGGTGCTCCTGTAATAAGTAGTATACTTGGGAGAACGTGGCTCAATAATTCTCTCAGAAGAAGATGTTGAACTATCACGCACTTGGACCCCCCTAGTTTCCCCTACCCTTCTGGTGATCACTTCTCTTTGACTATAGGCCTGGGTAATCTCTGCAATTTTGCTGCATACACTTGAAACTGTAGCTGAGGATGTAGCAGGACTTCCTGTGTGTCGGCCATATACCATACCAGACTGAGTAGACGTCATAGTGTGGCTTGAACTAGTCTGAGAAATAGTCACTGCATCTCTGGCATAAACTCCATAAGCTGCGATGGTGGTGGCAGCCACTGCTGGAGTTATTCCATTCTTTCCTGCTTGGCTTTTGATCCTGTCTTTGTGTCCATCCTTTGCAGAAAAGTGCTGTGTTACTCGGACATCAGGAATTCGTCCTCCAGTCTCAGCAAAGGAGACAGGAGCTGAGATCTGGGTGGGGCTAGTCCCTGGAGTTAGGAGAGCGTTGCTTTGTTCCAGTAGCTTAGCAAAGGCTGACCCTGTGTCTAGGAGCTGTTTGTCTGGGTAGGAGCTCTCAATCTCAATCTCTACTTGCTCATCGGTGGCCTGCTGCATCTTGGTGATGTTCTGAGATGTTTGTCGGATCTCCTCATAAATATCTGTTTCTGTCTCTGCTGCCTCATTGTCATATCCTGTTTGATCTTGTTCATATTCATACTCTTCATCATAACCTTGTCCATTAACATCCTCCTCATAGTACTGCCCATGTCTTCCATGTTGCTGCTGTTGTTGCTGTTCTTTCTGTTGTTTTTGAAGCTTCTCTGCCTTCCTCATCATCTCCTCATAAACCTCCTCAGCGCTCTTTAGTGGTTTGGAAGTTGAAGATGGTGCTGTGGTGGTTGTTGTAGTTGATGATTTCTCTACTGGTGAGTAGAGAGACATAAAGGTAGGCAGGTTGTACTCACTGCCTGACTTGTAGAGTTTGGACTCGTATCCCTCAGCCTCTGAGTCCAGACTCTGAGGGGAATATTCAGAAGCAGAAGAACGATGGAGCTCCTCCATTTCTGCAGCTTGTCTCAACTCTTCTGTTGGAGAAGCATCTTCAATAGGAGAGAGATTGCTAGGTGGTGTCTTGGACCTCTCTCTGCGCCTCTGAGCCCTCAGCTCTTCCTTATCCCTCTTGGTCTTTCGCGCTGTGCTCCTTATTCTCTGTTGTTCCACCTCCCTCATCTTTTCCTGCTCTCTCAGAAGTTCCTCTTCCTCTCTCAGCTCGTCCTCTTCTGAAGAGTCTTCAATGGTGGGAAGGAGAGGGCCGTGGGAGCGGTGGCGTGCTTTCCTCTGCTGCTTGGCCTCTTCCAGCCTTTGCCTCCTGCTAGGGCTACTGTCACTGTCTTCCTCCATTGATGAGATGGAAGTAGGAGACTGGCCTGAGCCATATGAAGATGAAGTGGCTGGCAGAGTGGAGGAGTAGTCACCCCGAGAACGCTCCTCGGGAGACCCTGTCAGGCTCTCCATCTCTAGCTCTGGTTCCCGATCAAGGCTCAAGTCATTTTCATTGCTAAGTTCCATGTCTCGGTTGTAGCTATTAGTGTTATTTAGTTCAATAGTTTTGAAGCGCCTCAGGCCTCCCTGTGATGCCATCACATCTTCCTCACCCTCCTCCACTGAGCCTTTATAAACATCGGTAGAACTCTTAGTTTCCTCCTCAAAACTGCTAGAGTGGTGCTGAAGACGTCTCTTCTCTTTCCCTGAGTCGGAGATGGAATGCTTATGGTGGCTTTTCTTGGGTTTCTGGTAACCATATCCTTCGTCTTCCTCATCTTCTTCTTCCTCCATCTCTTCCTCCTCCTCCTCATTTTCTTCATCAGCACTCATCTCCATTATTTGTCTCCTCATAAACTCCTCATCTGTCATCTCTGTGGGCTCTGCCTCTTTTTCCTTCTTTTTCTTCTCTTTCTTCTCCTCCTTCCCTTCTTTCCGTTTACTATCCCAGTCTCCTCCATCCTCTTCTTCTTCAAGTATATCTTCTAGTTCCTCATCAGAGTCGTATGCATCTGGTGGGATTGACAGAGAGCGTGGGCGCTGCTTTCCTCTGTCATCCAAGTCCCTGTGCTTCCTCCCCCTTCTATCCACCTTCTCTTCAGAAAGGCTCTTTTCCAGCAAAGGCCTCATGGAGCTTTCTAGCTTGGTGATTTCAGAAGGACTTGGTGGGGAGCCCCGCCCACTGATCCCCCTCTCACTCAGCTTCATTTCTTCTTCTTGGATTAGACCTGTGATTTCACTGTGGGAGCTGGAGATGCCATCAGAGGAGTAGCCGGTGTCACTGAGGCTCTGAGGGCTGCGTGACAAGTCATGGGTGCTGTTGTTTTTTGTATCCTATGGAGAGATAAGAAAGAAAGAAAAATGCATTAGATGTGGGGAAGCTAAGGTTTTAATTTAAGTCATAATTTATGCAAAGTGTGAGAACGTGTTGATACTTGATAATCACATCAGTACGCATACAATTTAAGCCCACATACATTTAGATTCTGATTTTTAGACACATTTCTGTCCAATTTTAATATTCTCAATGAACAAATGTATACTTAAAAAAAAAAAGTATGAAAAATATTCCCAGATTGATTAATATATATCTCATTGCTTGTGCAATACAGGACCTAGATTTCTTGATTACAAATTCAGATAACAAGATAGTGTGTAACCTTTAAAATATGTCATCATTCTGCTTGAAAATGCATGCTAAAACTGCAGTCCTCTAGCCTCGCTTTGCCAAACTAGTACACATTTGCTTATTAGTCTGGCGATGTCTAGAACGCCTCACTTCATTTTCGTATGGCAAATACATATTTATTATTAACATAAAGTTTAAGTGTAGTTGTTTGCTCTTCTTTTAGAGAAAATTAACAGTCTAGTACATTTAATACTGCCGCTATAGCCGGTTGTGGAACGCTCCACATCGGTGGCAGCCATCTTGGTTATTTACGAAGATGCCTCAGTGGTGCTCCTCTCTGTCAGTTATCATATTAAACCCGCCTCATATCAGATAAACAGTTGTGATTGGCTCGCCTGATACCAGTACTGAGGAAATCTGTCTGAATGGGAGAGGGGCCAGATGTATCTGCCAGAGCAAATAAAACATGAGCTTGCAGATTTGTCTGTTCCCAGGCTAGCAGTCCTCCGCTTTTCATCAAAAGATAGTAGTTGTAAATATATCATTGGACTACATTCTGATCTTAGCGTTTCAAGAAGCACTAGAGCAATGACCCTGAAAGCTCCCATGAACAAATATCTTGATGAATATAAACTACAGGGAATTTTGTTCAAGCTCATTCAAATGATTTAATAGGTTTTTAATGGCATATGATTGATATTAATTATGTTTTATTTTTGGAACATTAGCTACCAAGTAATGACGTGCTATATATATAAACATTTTATTTTTAAGTCCAGAAGTCTACAAAAAGCATTTCTTGCAATATTGTTATAAAATGATCTATATTCCCACTGAGTAACAAAGGCTGTACTTGAAAACACTGATCAGACAGCACAACAGTATTCAGTAACAACATATGGTATTATTCATATGAACCCTAACATCCCATTACAGAAATTACCCTTTTTTGTTTGATGAGACATGTTGTTGTTTTTTGTTTAGAAAATAATAACTAGAGATGCCAATGAGCTCATTAGGTATGTGGGCCAAAATTGAATGCTTACAATTAATCTCTTTAAAGAAAATTGCTAAATTGCAGAAGAACAACGAAAAAGTGACAAGACAAGACTAAATCCACAGAGAACATGTTAAAGAACACGCTTGAAGTTGTTACTCAATTACACCATGGATGTTGAATTATACAGGAAAACACTGAACACTTACATGTAGTTAATATAAAAAATGCAGAGATTTTCCCTTCCTATTTCCAAAACTGAATAAACCATATTGCATATGAGATCCACTAACAGCTAACAAAATCCTTAATAAATACTTTTTTCATTACAATGTATTTCAATGCAGTTCAATTCAAATATGTAATAAAGATAAAGTATTATGCAACAATAAAACAGAGTATGGTGTGATTTTATTAAGAAGTAAATCTCAATTTAATAAATGACAGCATTAAGACAAAAGACATAATTATACAGTTATCATAAAGTGGCTTATCAATGTTAAAGATTGTTGAGCCATTGATGGAAAGAGGTTGTTCAAGCTGGGTATTTTAGGAGTGAGAAAATTTCAGTTTTTTGATAATGAGTGCAAAGTAAGATTGTAGAATTAACATGAATGGAACATAAAAACTACTCAAAACTCATTCATCAATGGCTCTGTCTCAGATGTCTGTTAATAACATGCCAAATCTTAATCTCAAATTGACTAACCTGGTAAATGAAAGGGGCATTGAGGAAAGATTACAAAATAGATACAAATTATGGAAATCTTTTCTAGTGAACCTCTTACGATGGTTATAATACTTCAGAGGAGACTTTACTTTGAGCTCTCTGCACTTTAAATTCCTAGCAGCTCCCCAAACGAAGAAGGTCTGCTCTGCCTTTGGCAAAGTAATCTTTATAAATATTTCAGCAGGAGTGAGGGCTGCCGCTAAGTAAAAAAAGGCATTATTTCACTCCCTCTGTGTTTCTCTGGCACTCTCTCTCCCTCCCCATGTCCATGAATGCCTTGCTGCCACTTGCAGCATCAGCATTCTGTGAGGCGGCAATCAATGACGTGCTTTCCAAACAGCCATGGACGTCAAACACTAAAGGAGGAAATAATTGGTTCAACTTACAATTTTAAATAGCCAGGATTGATCGAAAATCCTAGGTAGCGTCCTGTCATACCACAACTCTCTCACACCTAGTGTTTCGTACAAGGTAATTATCATGTTGACAGTGTAGTATAAAAAAAGTAAAAACAGTGCTAGGCTCTGCTCACCAAACTGAATAGAAACATCATTCACATGAAATATTATATATATTTTTACACAAATATTTTGTACAAGAATTGCAAAAAAAAAAACACTCTTTAAATAAGGAGGTACGGAGTTCAAGGGTCAGAGGCATAGTGAGCTGACTGAGTCATTATTGGAAACAAGAAATGCTACAGAGAAAAACAAAATCATGGTAACTAACATTTTCCTTTTTTCAGGGGAAAAATAATTTAAACAGAGTGTAGCAAAATATGGACTGGACAAATACAATACAGGAAATGGTTTCCTAAATTTGATTACAACAAATTTGATTTGTTATTTAACTCAAAACCATTCCATTGTAAGTAAATTAAGGCTCTGAGTGCCACTATAAACCAAGAGGCATCTCCTTTGTCACTGCATTATGAATATGTTCTTTTAAACTATAGCTGAATATAAAACAGATAAACAAAGGCATATGGGCAAGATCACATTGTATTTGCAGTTGTGTTTAGCCTTTCATTTAACTTCAGAAGTAAACAACTTTAAAGTATTTTATGGTTCAGTGACCAGTTGCAAAAGTACATTGTAACAGCAGGAAGCAGCAAAAGAAAAATGCAGGAAATATCTAAACTATTCAATAAGAAAATAATGGGAGATCTGTCCAAAACATACAGTGCAAAGAGCTTACTTTCTTCACTTTACCAGGAGAAAAGTCCAGCAAGAACGCTTTTAAAAAATGTCATTGTCATTAAAATTATAGTTTTGTTTCTGTTGTTTTTAATCTCTGTGTTGTGAAAAACAGAGGTAGTTGGCCAACCTAACACCAAACTAATGTAATCTCACCGATCTGTTTAAAGTTTAAGACCTTTACAAACTTTTACAAGCGTTTCTGTGTGAGCACGTCATCACAAATCTGTAATATAGGTCAGTAGCATGAATGGCGTCAACATGCCACTGTTATCCATTTACCTACATCGGGAGTCTAAACACAACATTAAAAATCTTGAAGGAAAACCTGGAGGAACCTGAAGGATTAGCTGCAAGTCAGGTTGCACATCAAACCTGACCAAACAGTTAAGGTAGCACAGCTTTGAGAGACTGTACAGTGTTTGATGTCTTGCAGCCCCCAAGCCCCAGTGCGTCATCACCCAGCACTAGTAGCACCTCGCTAGTACCTCCAGTATATCTTTTTTTTTTTTTTTTGCATTTTTGAGTTGAAACAGGATATCGATAAGAACTTGAATCCATAAGCAGAATCAATCAAATGATATCCAACCCTGGAGAGCACCCACACCAATGAACAATATTATTTTGCTGTATCGGCAGCTTAGGAGAATTGATTTTGATTGGCTGTCAGTGTTTCTACCATTCATAAAATCGCTCTGAAAGTGATGCCGACGATATCGATCCCCACTGTCGCTGGCGTTATAGTTGTGGCGTGCACTCTGCCATCCACTTGAGTTACAACGATCTTTAAAACAATATATTTTTAGTTATCTTGGTAGTTATTTTTAGTAGTCTGGACCACCCTTTAAGCTGCTTACAGACCTGTGCATTGCCAACCACATCTCAGGTTTCAGTGATTCACATAGGTCTGGTGTTGTGCTCATTGACGGCTGTTTCCATTGGTTGGAAAGACAATTTACCATTCAGAGCTTCGTAGGAATGGGATTATAAACGGGGGCCCCATCTTCCTACATGGCTAGCTAGCTACTCAGCTACATTGATGAAAAACAGCAACAGAAATTCGCTGTACAAGTTATTGTTAGTCATCTTACAGAAATGACTACTCTTAAAATAAAAACTTTTCTTGATCAACATTAAAAAGATGGCAGTTCAGTCTGATTATCGAGATAACTTAGCCTCGGTTTCACTTGCTTCAGTAACTCAGTCAGTCTTTCTGAAAAGTTAAAACATTCCTGTGGTTTTCTTTTCATATTTGAAGATAAATGGGCATCTCCTGCTGTACTACATGGTAGCATTTGAACATCTTGTAATTTTAACAGAGACAAAACCGCAGTTATGTTGTTTTTCATTCAACAACTGCAACTCCTATGAGGCTTTGATGGCGTCCTAATAGCTAAGCATATGGTATATGATTTGGCTCGCCTGCCAGGACTGTGAGGAGTTTGGAGGTCCAACATGGGCAAAATCCTGTAAACTACACATGTGAACAAGAGCAGGAGTTTCCATTAAGCTAATCAAGCTTGATGAAAAAAGTGTATGAATGTGAAGCAGGGCCACAGTGAAAACAGTCATGCATGTTAACTTAGCCTCCATACAAACTTTATAAAGGTCACACTAGAATTGCCAGTTTTCGTACATATGCCCTTTATGTTACTCTATGGTTTCCACAGATTATTCACTGAAAATCAGCCAAATTATTTGTATTTTCATTTCATTGCATTTCTGTCAATGCATTATGTATTTGGTTTATATTTGGTCCTTTTCCATAGCTTAACATACAGAGTAGTACATTGGACTGAAGCAATGTTATAAAACAAAAACTGACTTACATCATAGTGCCTGGACTTCTTAATATCCTTGATCGGTGTGATCTGCTCTCCTTTCTTCTGGGAGGGTTGGGTCTCTTTGGCAGTGTGGTTCTCAGTCTCGGTCTTGGGCCTCTCCTCTGTGGGTTTCGGCTGTTTCTGGGTCTCTGTTGTTGGTACTGGTGCTGTAGCTGGTGTTGCGGTCTTGGTGTCGGTTGGTTGTTTGGCACCGGTGGGTGCAAACAGTCCGCTACTGCCAGTTCCCGCGTGCGGTTTCTGCGTCTGGGACTGAACTGGCCTGGGACCCTGCTGATTGGTGAGTTTGTGGAGAGGGCTCTGCTGACTGGTTGGCGTCTGGTGACGGGGCGAACCCATTGGCTGGTGCTTAGGAGATTGATGAGGAACAGGAAGTGGAGGTTCGTCGAGACCGCCTCCGGACATCAGTCGCTGGGTCTGGCAGTTGAGACACAACCATTCCTTTTTCTGTAACACAGAGAAGACAAAAACCAAAGACAGTTAATGACAACCAGCCTGTTTTCCACAATAGTACAGAAATGTCTTGTTATTATAGTATTGCTATAAAATGGTCAATAAAACATATTTGAAGACACACTCCCTGATTTTATTATAGCCTCCCAAATTCTCAAATCTTCCTTCTAGTTCAATGTTAATGCTTTTAAGAGTGTGTTTTAAAGTTTCAAATAATCAACACTAACCTTGGAAGAAAAGGCACTCGGGCACTACAACAAAATCAGTGTTTTTTTTTTTTCATAAAAATACAATATAAAAAGCTAATAAGTGATTTTTTGAAAGAAATGTTGCTGGCTTTAATGCCAGGACAGTCAAAAAGTCAACAGGTAGGTTATTACTGTTCTATGAAAAATACCTCATCCAACCCAACTTCAAAAAATCTGAACAATCACTTTAAATATCAATAAATGTCAACTAACCCTAACCCGAAATTTTTACTTAACCTCTTGGGCTAGATATGATTGAAGGTTTAACGCATTAATTAATATTCTTAACATTAAATATGTCAATTCCTCAGACTGCAGATGAAGCTGCACAAAAACACACACACACACATATAAGTACTGTATGCATTATGCAAATCGTATTCCCAGACAGAGCTGTCAGAGCAGCAGCAGTCTAAGTTAAGCTGACGTACTTTCTAAAAAGGCAGTCACACTGACAGCTACACCCTATTTTCATCACATCAGCTCCACTCACTTCACACTATGTGAGGCTGACTGATGAAAAATTAGACTGTGATGCACATTGAACACACACATACACACACACATGTACACACACACACACATGCTGCATGTTTGTTTTTGGAAAAGTCTTTGAGACATATCCAACAGTCCTGCCTTCAGTTTCCTTTGAATGTCTCCCACCAAAAAGATTTGAGCACCAAAAATGTAAAGAAGCATTTTCAAAAGCGGAACAAATTTTAAAATATTTGAGCACCACACCAGACTTCATTTGATTGCGCTTGTCTTTTTGAGCAAGGATTGTGAATTATGAAACTAGTTTATATCTCATTGATTATACAGTAGAACTATAACTGAACATCCTGAATATTGTGGCTTTTACATCTTACAGGTCAATGTAAATAATTACGCATACAATATAATTATGTCTCTAGTAGGGGTATTTGGGCTAAGGCTTAAAAAATGAGTATGTGCGTAGCTACCTTCAAAGAAGCATCACCCTTTTGACTGTATAAGTATGAGCACATTGTGTGTGTGTGTGTGTGTGTGTGTGTGTGTGTGTGTGGTCCTGTGCAGTACTCCATCACTTAACCAGTTAGCCTACACTGCACAATGAGGCTTCATCTCATCATACAAATAAGTCACAACTACTCCTTTAACTATCATATAATTCTTCACCTTTTTTTTGTTTCTAAAGGGAACTCATTCCCTCATGTTCCCAGAGTACATTCAGTCCTAGAGATGTGTGTGTGTGTATGTGTGTGTCTCTGTTTACTGTCCCGCAGAGTAGCCCATCGCTGCACCACTTACCCTACATAGCACAAACAATCGGGCCCTTTCGCCGCCTGTCAATAGCGTTCACTAAAATGCTCCATCAGTCCTAATTCTGCATCCAGACCCTCTCTCTCTCTCTGTCTTTCTCTCTCTCTCTCTAAACGTCTGTCCTTTCAGAAACTGTTTAGCATTGTATTGCATTTTAACTTTACCTTCCAGCTCTCTGTTATTTCAGCAATCTCTTCCACTCTCGTTTAACATTTCTTTTCATCTTCTTTTGCTTATCGCTCTTTTTCTGTCTCTTTTCTGCTATTTTCTCTCCATCTGCTCCATCTCTTTTTATATTTCATAATAGGAAAAGCAATATCTCGTCAGTATCTATTTCCATGACTGAGTCAAATGCACACAAAACTGTGTTAATAAATGACACACGTGTTCAACCATCATTTTACCTCTCGGCCAAAGAGAGACCTTACTCATCGATGAAGGAGACATATTCGTCAGAATTGGTACTGAGGGAAATGGCATCACCTGTAGGGAATGTTTGCTATTGGCTTTTTTTGCCCTTTTTTCTCTTCATATACAACTACGACTATATGTGTATGTATATGTGTTTGCCCTAAAAACATAATCTAATGGTGTAGAAACCCACTCGAACCTTTATCCAGCTTTGGAGAAACCTGTGTTAATGTAAAAAAAGGTGCTTTCTCAAATTCAACACTACATTGGTTAGTCAGAAAAACAAAAAAAAATATGATGAGAAATGATGCAATGATGATCCACACATTGAAATGAAAGTGAAAGAAGTGAGAGTGACAGTCTGACACTAGTAATGCCAGGATCAATTTTACTGCATCACTTTTGAACTCTACTGAACATTACTGGAAAAGAAAACAGAGCAGTAGTAAAACTGGGTTCATTCACTCAGTCTACACCAATGCAGATGATCATGGATTTCCAACTGTAAGGGGTGGACATGAATGTCTGTACCAAATTTAAATTTTTTGTTAGTTACATGTTTGAAGAGTTTTAACAGTGGGACAAAGTTCATTGCAATGACCATGAATTTGATTATTGTATATGTGATTTTGCTTGTATTTAATGGAAATAATTCCAATAATTGTTTCAGTCATATTCCCCAGCCCGCATAACCTAAACAACTAATCCCAAATATAATAAAACATTAAATGCGATTAGACTAATAAACATGGCACTATTGTGTAAACTCACTCTCATCCTCCATTTAAAATACTCAATAGTACTCTTGTGCCAAAGCTTCTCTGCTTCTTTTAGTTTCACTTCCCTTCCTTTTTTCTTTCTGTTTTACTTTTCACACATTTACACCTGCAGTTTCTCTCTCTTTGCTCTCTTCACTAAATGATCGCTAAACTTCTATCTTTTCCCTTCCTCTCAGCTCTTACCGTCCCTCTCTTATCTCTCCCTGTCACTCTCCGTCTCCTTTTCTCCCCCTCCAACAGAGTGAGGGCTATTTTTACCCAGAATGCCATTGTTCTGCTCGAGCGCACACTTGCTTTAGGCAGCACTCTACTGCACCACACATACACTCATACTTACAAAAGTGCGCGCACACACACACACACACACACACACAAAGTCATACGGTTCACATCAATGCAAAATGGAGGAGGCCTGTGTAGCTGAAGGCTAACCAGAAGGAGAGAGAGAGATGACAAGCAGAAGGAGGAAGAGGAGGAGGGAAGGGGAGAAGAGAAGAGAAGCCCACTAGCGGAGGAGAGTATAAATGGGGAAAGTAACTGACACCACAAGTGCACATGAGTGCATGCACACACACAGTAAATCAGCTCAGTCCTGTGTCATGTCACTGTTTACTTTTTCAATATTTAACCAAAAAGTCACAAATTAGTAGTACATAAACATCATTTCTAGGAGACTGTGGTGAGGGCTGTGTGTGTCTTTATGAACCTTTCCCATAAAAAAAAAATAAATATAAGAACAAAAGATTTAGGATTTGACAAATCAAATATGTTAAAATGACATGACATTGTCTCTTTTTTTGTTGGGTTATAAGTTAGTGACCATGCTTTTAAAATCAATCGGGTTATGATTGAGGGCTGACCGGACCTATCAATTCACTCAAAATGTCGCTACAGTTTCTGCTGAGCTGTGCACCTCCTCTGAAAGTACAGCAGAGCGCACAGATGCAAGAATGTGTAATGGTACTGAATACTTGAGTGTCCCTGAGGGGTTTCCTAAAACAGCCTGCAATGATGATATACAAACACATCATCCTCATAGAAAGTTCTGAATAGAAAACTTTAGATATCCTGTCAAACTGAAAACGTCTAAAACTTTACACCTTTTTGTTGTCTTTTATTGCACTGTAAGAATGACAAAACAGAAAGTATTATTCCTACCGATCAAACAGCATTTTTTATATATCATTTCCTTTGAACATATAATTTGTGACTACCTTCTATCCTCCCTTGGTTGTGTCCTGGTTTCCTGACTTGGTAATTATTTTAACACCAACAGTCTTGAACCCAGATGACACTGTGAGTTTTGGGGCAGGTTTCACCGCTCGGTGCGCTGGTTGCATCAGTTCTGTCATCGTACGTGAGGAGACTCATTTATACATGACAACAAAGAGCAGATTTCATAGGAGCCCTCCCATAATAACTCTTTTTTCCTCCTGCTATTTTCAGAGCTACTTACTGTTGTTCATCGTCTGCATCTTAATTCCTTCCTCCTGAACTCCGTCTCTTCTTTACAGTTTTGTTTCTTCTCTGTACTTTTGTTGGTCAAGATACATTTTAAACTTTTGTCTGCTTTCTCTTTCTTCTCCCTTCTTCTATTTCTCTCTAACTCATCCTTCCCTCCTTCTTTGATCCCTGTTTGCTGTCCATCATTAATGCTTTCTGTGTTGGAAAAACTCAGTGGTTTAAGAAGTACTCATATGTCTTACTAAAGTAAAAGTAGCAATACTGCTCTGTAAAAATACTAAAAGTTCTGTACTTACCTCTACTTAAGTACTGTTCTTAAGTTGAGGTACTTGTACTTAAGTTAAGTTAAGTATTTTCATTTTATGCTGCTTTAAACTTTGACTCCACTACATTTCAGAGGGAAATATTGTACTTTTTACTCAACTACATTTACTGTAGGCCTATATCTATGAGTTGAGGTAAATAAATACAGATTTGTGCAGCAGAACTCTGTTTATTCTTCTTTCCTCCCACATTCACCTTCTCAAAACCCCTCAGATTTATCTTGTATACAAGGACATGGAATTAATACCCTAACGTTAATTTGATTTGATCAACATGGACATGTGTATAAAAACACAGCACACACACAATGCAGACACACACTGCACACATCCTATGAGAGGACAAATCAGGGATCTTACTGTAAGAAGGCAGTGACATCAGTGGAAGAAAGACACTAACTCTGTTCAGAAACACACACACACACACACAACACAACACACACTGGCTGGATTAAAGGTGGAGGATTTAATCTAACACCCCTTTTGCACAGTTAGAAAGAAGAGAGGCAGGGATAGAGAGAATAACAGGAGGAGAAGGAAATAAAATAAAAGATAGGAGGCAGTAAAAGCAAGAGAGACTATAAATGAAAGGAGAAGAATTTAGAGGAGCGCATCAAGAGCAAGAGGGTGAGCAGGGGGAGGAGAGGATAACAAAGAGAAATGAAGCTTGAGGAGGAGAGAAAGGAGGGGATGAATAAAAGGTGGAGGAGGAGAAAAAAGGAGGAGGGGAAAGAAATAGAGAAATAAATTTGAGAAAGGGAGGAAGTATAGAGGAGGTGGAAAGATGCTAGGGGAGGAGAGATGGGAGGGGATAAATTATATGAGTGGAAAACCAGTGAAGGAGAGAATAAGCCAGAGATAAATTAGAGGTGGAGAGGATGAAAGGAAGAAGAGTGAAACAAGTGGCAAAAAAAGGGGAACACATTACAGCAGAAGAAGAAAAAAGGAGTACAGAGAAGACGAAGTAGAGAAAGAGAAGAGAGAGAGAGTATAGAAGGAGACTCATAAAGCATAAGAGGAGAATCTCTTTCTGTTTCCTGGTTATATAACCCATACAGGTTTCATTTCCATTTCACAGATATTTTAAAAATCTCTTCTTCTCATTTGATCATCTCAATGGAGCCTCTTTAATTATGTAACCTTGCTTTGAGAGGCAGAGGCGTGGGCACAAGGCTGTATAGATGTGTGTTTGTGTTAATGTTTACACATTATGTTTTATTGCCCACATTACACTGTCACCTCTTTCACTTCCTACCTATTTTCTGTCTCCGGCCGGCCGACCAGCCATTTTTCACAGAGGCGATATAAAAACCAGATGACGTTGATCTGCCCACCTCTTTCCTCTGCTGATACTACGTGTAGGAGGATCTCATTAGAATATGTTGTGAATTTATAGCTGCCGTGATGACGGATTCTGACAGTAGCTAAAAGTATGACTCAGCATCATAATCTGATTGCAGAGTAACCATCATTATATCCATTATATTCCTTAAATAGCTTTATCACAAAGAAGCAGTGTGAAGTATGAAGCTATTTGCTAACAGACTTAATTTATTCACTGTCTTCTTCTTTTGGCCCCTGAGCAGCTCCACTGCAGTGGATGGAGGTTAAGTGCCATGCTCAACACTATTTTGACATTGTCTTTTGAAGGAGAGTTTTCCTGGCTGGATGTACACCAAACAGAACACAGATTTGAGCCGGCGACCTGACAGTGATGAGCCGGCTTAGAGACAGAAACAGACCAAAGGCGCGCTGTGGTCATAAAAGCTAATTTTAACAGGCTTGCTGTCTCATTGGGACTGACTGACACATACAGGCACAAACACACACACACACACACACACACACACAAACAGACACACATGCGTGCAAATAAACACCACCGAAGCAGAGGGAGCAACAGTGCAATCTTTGCAGAGCAAGTGTGTGTATCCCTGCAATAGTTTGGGCATGCATTTATGTGTGTAATGTTTGTGTGTGTGTGTGTGTGTGTGTGTGTGTGTGTTTGTGTGTGTGTGTATGGACTGCAGGGATCAGAGGATTGTGACTCCTGCAGTAATAGGATGGCAGCTAGCCAGCAGCAGAACAGGGCAGAGCTTCAGTGGGCCTGGCTATCTGGGCGCTGGGTCAACAGGGAACATGAAGGCAGACAAGTCAACTAACTTCTACAACTGCTTCATCATATGTATGGCTTTGTCACTGAAACAAAAAAACACCGGAAAACCAATTCATCATATTGTACACAAGTTATGTCCTGCATCGCCTTACTGTGAGTTCCAATAATCACTTTTTCTGCAATTAATCGAATTACTATGTGTAATGTGAGAGGAGACGCTGAGAATTATCCCCAACTTTGCAGATTCATAGTGTGTTGATTTTCAGCCTCTTTTAGCTCATTGTTTTTTATGCTACCTGCCCAGTGCAGTCGCAAAATTAACAACTAGCTGGCAAGTTCAGCAGCTAAAGAGCCAGGTTTCTCTGATGTTAGCTATAATAACTTAATGCAACTTTTAAGGGGGGAAAAAAAGTACAAATCTACTTCCATAGAGACTGCAGAAATATGCCTTGTCTGGAGCTACATCTTAAAATATACATTAAGTATGCCAAGTCTGTGTTCTTTCTTTTTTCACTCAAAAGGCTAAACTTGAAGCTTTTGGTCACTACAACCAAACACTGTCAGAGTGACATTCTTTTGCTGCTGAACGCTGTGCTATTTGAAAACTGAGCAAAGTTTAGTAACATGGTCTGTATGTTCTTGCCTAATAATGTGACATTACCAACATTTCCAAAGCTACACTTCTATTCTTTGACATTTGAAACACACAAGTCCTGTTTTTCCTGTTTTGTATCTGCAGAGCTGCAAAACAAGATACCTCTTTTGGGACGCAAAAGTTTACCTAATTGAAGTTTTTGCCTTCCTGTATGTACCCAGATTTGAACCTCATCCTCAGTGGTGGGGGGCTGTTGGGTATTATTAGGACTTAATTGATCTGGCCTTGGTTTTAGTGTATGAGAGACTGCAGCCTTTGAAGTGCTGAAGTATGTACTTTGAAGTGCAGGAGGCAGTCCTCAATTGGACAGGAGCATTATGGGTAAGGGAGATTGCTGGCTCATCCCGCAGGGCAAAGAAAAAGACATGATCAGACAGATGCTAGAAAGGAAGTTGGAGGAAAAAATCTTGAGGAAAGTTTAGCTGAGGGCTTAGAGCATGAGAGGAGAGGAGAGGAAAGTCTTCTAGTGTGAGATGAGCGAGTGAGATGGAAGGGGAGGGATGAGGAGGCTGAGAGATGGAAAATAAGTGGAGGTGGGGGTGGACATTAGAGAAGATGGAGTGTTGCAGGGAGAGAAAAACATGAAAAACAGAGAGAATGATTGGTAGGAACCAAATGAGAAAGTGTTGATGGTGACGTGAGAGGGAGAGGAAAATAAGAACCTTTCTCAGCACTGGTTTGCTCCTGTTTATTCCAGCACTCTATAAATGAATCATTATAGCCACAATACAAACTATACTGCCTCAACAGTAAAATGTTTAATAGACTGAAATTAAATTTGATTATAAGCCTGATTTTGGTGGAATAAAATTGAGAAAATACTTGTGTTTGTGATGGAACAAAGCAAGATCTCACTTTGCTCCAACAGCTTAGACTATAACAGGTTGAATATTTCTTGGTGAAGGAAGAGAAATGTTGTTTGATAATTGCACATATCAGTACACAATCCTTAACCCATAAAAAAATGTTGGGGAAACTCAACTAGGGTGTTCTAGGTGTTTTAGCATGAAAACAAAGCACTCCACCAATGTGGCATTGCACTTCTGTCTGAGTCATCAAAACCGATGCAGCAGACCCAGAGATAAACCTTTAACACAACTTGACCACAGACAGTTTGGTCGGGCATTCGGGTGTTATGCCAGTTGTGGCTAATGTAGCCTAAAAATGCTCTGCAGAGATGAGGAGCGGGTTACAGAGGTCTTGTAAACGTACTTCTCTCTACTGTAACTCCACACCCCCAGATTTGTTTTCATTTTCAAACTTAGTCTCCAGCTCCAACCGATGTCTGAAGGCTTTATGTAACTTTTTTCACAAATGCAATAGTACTCCGCAAGACCTGTAAACTTTGATGTGTAAAAACCAGGGCACTTCCCCTTTAACCAAATGCTTGCAGGAAGGGAAAGAAGTGATTGGGGTAGCACCAGGAGGGCAGAGGGAGTAATGCAGAAAACAGGATTGAAAACAGTGTGGAAAGTATATGAGGCTGTACGAGGAGATGGGCAAAATGGAGGAGGATAGAACTGAAAAGGAGAGGAGGAGGGAGAAAAGAATGAGGGGAAAAAGAAAGACATCAGAGAGGGAGCAGAGATGCAGACAAAATGTCAGAGTGAAAGAGGGAGGCAGAGGGAGAGGATAAGGATATTAACGAATTAGAAAGAGAGATGAGAGGAGGATGAGGGTGGAGAGAAAAAAAGAGAGGAGAGGAGGAGGGGAGAAAAAAAGAGAGGCGGACTCCAAAAATGTACAGTGAATTAGTTCTGCCTCGTGAAACTGGCAACTCTGGCTGAGAAATGCTTTGGGGCCGGGATTTCTGTGTGTGTGTGTGTGCATCCCTGTTTCAATGTTTGTCTATTTGCATGAAAAAGTGTGTGCTGGTGTATTTGTCTCCATATAAATTGTGTATATCCGGGTGCCTGGATGTAAGTGTGTGTGCTTCTTCACTGCTTGTGTTTGTGTGTGTGTATTTGCGTGTGTGCAAAGAGCATCACTGCCTCCCCAGAACAGAGCTGATGCCGTGTTGACATTTAGACAAAAACACAAGCTCCGTCTTTTAAAAGAGCAACTCTGAGAGTGAAGCTCGCAGAGAGCTGACAGGGTCAGACATGACTGCTCCTGCTGCTGCTGAGTACAAAACAGAAAGCTAAAAAAAAGTCATAAACTGTACCTGTCACATCATAACACATCATTGAATCTTAAACTAGTCCTTAAAGCTACTTGGGCAAAGATTTTTAATGCAAAACACAGGCGTATTATTGAAAACTGGGACTAATTTCTGGGGTGGAAGCGATGAATTGAAACATAATTAAAGAATTAAGTTTCCCCTAATCTCCCCTAATTCTGCTTTATCCAGAAAGGCACTACCAACAAGTCATCCTACAACAAGAGCATATTTCTTCACCAACACCACCACCACCAGACACTGAGTAGTACAAATAGAGAGAGAAATGCTTGGTTTAGTACAAAATTAGTACAGTACAAAAAAAGTACAAAATTTGAAGCATTTTCATATCTCATATTATTGTTTATCCATTCATTCATGTAAACAAAATCCAACTTACACAAACTTTATATACTGTATATATATATAAAGATTGATTAATTATTACATGTGAGAGTGAAAATTAAAGTTAAATATGTCCTCACACGACCAAAAGTACACTTTTGTAGAGGTCCACCTGGTTCCCAGCAGTAATACAGTATGAACACACACATAGAGACAGGAACAGTGTGTAAAGGTCAGTGTCGTCTGTCCTTCACTGTCTAACTCACTTCCTCTGTGTGTGTGTGTGTGTGTGTGTGTGTGTGTGTGTGTTTTGACCCTGACTTACAGCGCGCTGAGTCAGCCTCTAAAATCGCACACACTTTTTCTTGCACACTGTGCAGCCAAACAATATCTGGGTCAATCTGCGCTCTGCCATTAATGGGATTCAGTGTCTTGCTCAAGGGCACTTCAGCAGGTACAGCTTCATCTGTATTGCAGTGAGCTGCTTGACTGGGGTGCCTGCAGGGGAAGATGGGTGACCCTCTGCTCGTGTGGCTGCTCATTGGGAGTTATACACATGCCAGCATAAATTAAAACTGCAAAAAGAAAGTAATAGATAAATAAAAATATAGGTGATTTTATGCCCAAATATGTATGTGTGTTTTTTCAAATGCTGAGAGGCAGGAGTTTTCAGGCCTCAGTCGGGCGTCTTGCTGCATTAAAGCCGGGAATCCTTGTAAAAGACCACAACCTCAGTCTGACAGTTACATCCCTGTTACAGCAGGCATCTCTCGTGTGTGTGTGCGTGTGTGTGTGTGAGTACGCTGCAGCTGCAGAGTGATGTTGGCGCACCATTTGACATCAACTCCCCCAACATTACTAATAATACACTGTGTAATGTACTCAGACACCTGCAAGCACACAATCTCGCAGTGTACCAGCACATGCACACTCACAAAGCAGAGACCTTTACCCTCCCATCCAATCACATTTCTCTGTAGGAGCGTGCTCACACTGTGCTGAGAATTATCCACCTGCTCTGGGAACAGGGCCTCCAGATGAATCACACTGCTGCAGCTATTTTTTTCTTTAATTTTCCTTTTACGTTCAGTGTGTCTTGAAATGTTTCTTGTCAAGCTGTCATTTCCCTTTCTATCGCTCTCAACTCTTCCTATCCCCTCTCTCTCTTACGCACCAGTGCGTTTCATTCTCAAAATGTCTCTTTCCCCATTTTCCCCCAAATATAACATATGCCATATTCATTTTTTTTAAAGGGTTAATTTTAAGTGTAGCGTCCGTTATCTTTGGGTGAAAAATTATTTTTTATTTTTTGTCTTTTTGTTGCTATAATATTCTTGACAGTTAAGTTAAATTTAACTTTTATAATTTGATACATTAGGAAAAAATACTTATGTAGTGTTTGTGTTAATGCATGCACATTTTACATATGTAACTGTAAGAGAGAGAATAATAAAGATAGATTAGGTTTTTAAATGGGTGCTGCAAAAGAGATTTAAAGAACTGAAGAGCTTTATACAGAAAACACAAATAATTTTTGTTGGCCAATGCTAAAGTTAATAATATTTAATGCTGTGTATTTGTTTATTTTTTTCCTACAGTGTCGTTAAATGTTATGGGCTTTTTTTAACAGGAATGTTTAAGAATATTTGCAAAGAGTCTTATCCCCGTCCTCCCTGTGCATTTGTCTGTATGTCCATGTATGTGAGTGTGTATTCGGTGCCTGGCTGTTGGAGGATCTGCAGTAGCTGCAGGGACAACACGATCACTACATGGTGATTATTTGTCATCTCTGAGCAGTGATGACACGCTGCCTGTCTGCCGCCGCAGCTCAGATAGGCATTGATTAGGTGTCAGTGTCAATGCTCTGTCCCCATCGCTTGTTCATTTTACACAGAACAGGACACGGAGGCCTAACCAGAAAGTCTTGTCCCACTGCTGTGAGGGCAACCAAACGTGAAGGCAGAAATGAAAGACAGTGAAAGGGAAAGACTCTCATTTTGAATGCTCTGTAAAGGATAATTCTAGCTTATTACAACTTCAGTCTTATTTTTGTCACAATCAATCAGATAATCAGACAGACTGTAAACAAGCCATGAGTTAAGATTACTAAAATTAAGGTTTACACAAGGACTTTATTGACGAAGCTCTTCAGATTGCGTAAAGGTATGTTTATGTTACATTTAGTCTGTTTGTGTTTTGCTTTGATCTACAGAACTGAAGTGAAGAGGAAGTAACTGTTCAAATCAATAACCAATAACCATTAATTCACACACGGGTAGGAACACCTCTGACAGTGCAATCAATAGAAAGAAAATGGGAAAGGACACATAAGAGAATGCAGGAGGGCAGCATCCGCTGATCTGAAATTGCACACTGCAGGAAAAACAAATGGGCTTTTGTCGGTGGTCTCAGACCAATATGGCTGTTTGACTGAAAAAATATTCATACGGGCGTTTTCAAACCCCTGTAGATAAGGTGTGGTTTTTGTTTTGTGCACCCAACTATCAACCAAAACCTCCTCCCAAGATGGCTTTGCGGTGCTATAACAATCTCACGTTCCTTCCATTTTGGCCGATTTCACATATGAAGTCCAGACTATGTGCGGCGTTGTCCTTCACACATGCAGCACACAGCAGGAGATGTCCGTGTCAGACGCGCTCACACTTATAGAAAATAGTCCATTTAGTTTAGGCGAGGGCTGCAGGAGGCAGGACGTGACGCAAAAAGTCACTTCAGTTTGTAATTCAGCGTTTTTTAAGATTTTCACCAGAAATAAAGGCTTTAATTCACGAGAAATCACAGGAAGTCCTCCCTCCCATTAACTAGCTTTTGCAGCTTTTAGCAGGCTGTGTTTATCAGCGCCAGCCGCATTTATAAAATACAGCGGCTGTGGATGAGACCAGCTGACTGTTGGAAGTCAACACGCCCACTCCCTCGTCCCGACAATTACCTGCTGTATTTACACATGGGCTCACTCAGACATTACGCAGACTTTGTACTAGGGAGCTGGCGGGTTAAAGCCTGTTTAAGCTTGGACAATGTCCGGACAACTACAGGGTAGCAGTGCATGTGTGAAAGGGGTTTAAGACAAGACAGTCATTATTTGTATATCCACAAGAGGTAATTGTAACTTGTAATGTCTCTGTTTTGCACCATTTATTTACATGTTCACTCTGTTAACTGACTATAAAAAAACTTGCTGTAGAAAGATTTATAATTTTCCTGAAGTCATCTGAGGACAAAGACTTGCAGAAGTAATTCAGAAGCTTAATGTGAAAATGGTACAACACTGGATAGTCATTTTTCATTATCCAAACATTAGCTAGTCACAGGATTTAGCTGATCCAGCAAATACGGGAAGTCACCCTGAAGTCCCTGCAGTCTGTTTTCATGTAGAACATAATAATTCATGAGTGACAGCACAGCTGTAAACTGTGGTGAGGAGTCAAAGGTGAAATGAAGTAAATAAAGAAGAATGGATGGTAGCAGAGGGGCAGGGGATAGAGGGATAGATGGAAAGAGGTAGGGAAGGGAGAGGTGGTTTAAGAAATTAAGAGGTGGGGTAAGAGGAGAGGGTTTGGATTTAGACTTCAGTTCCACCTCTGTTCCTGTTTTGAAATGCAGGAAAATTGAGGGAAAGAGAAGGAAGATAGAAGGGCACAACAGTTCTTATATGATCATGGACATTCACTTCAGCAGAAGCACAAACACAACCTGCACTCATACTGAATAGATTTAGCACATTTAACCCCAGCCATTATCCTAAACTCAACCTAAACCCAAGTCTAACCTTAATCCTAAAAGTCTTAAATGAGTAGTAGTAGTGGGGACTTTTTGGCCAACTTTTACACCTTCAAATGGCTGTTTGAGGGTTAGAGGAATAGTTCAACAATTGGGGAAATCCACTTATTTGCTTTCTTGCCGAGAGTTAGATGAGAAGATCATCATTACTCTATATACAGAGGGCAGAGGTGGTTGGCTTATCTTAGCATAAAGTCTAGAAACAGGTGAAAACAGTTGTTGGATTTTCTACCGGTTGCCAACTTCATAATAACAACGAGGTTCCAGGAAGTCTTCTGGCCAGGAAATAGTTCCAGCAAGTAACTCCCTGTAAAAAACATTTTACACTTTGTTTTGTGTATGGATTCAACAAAAGAGATATAAAGGGTTGATTAGTGAACTTAAAGGTGGTGAAAGCGAATAAGCATATTTTCCAAAATGTTGAACTATTCCTTTAACCCTTAAGCAGCCTTTTAAGGGCATAAAAACGGGCCCAAAAGTCCACACACTCCAAAAATCTGCTCACCGCCAAATTCTGAGACTCTACCTGAAAATGATAATAGTAAAAAGGTACACACACACACACACACACACACCCACACCCACACAAATCAGATGTTGGCAGTCCATTCAGTTACACTGGGCTGAGTCAGTTAATCATTGGAATAAATTTGTTCCATAACGTGCAGGGTTTGATTGACCATGAGGCATTGCCTGCTAGAATAGAATACATCATGAGCGAAAAGAAATGCCCATCACACTACACACACACACTGCATTACACTACACTGTTATTTCTCTGTGTCCCTTGAGGCAACTTATTGTTAAAGCTACCTTGAACCCTACAGGAAATTTGCTGCCTTTCAACACTTCAGCACACGTGCACACACACACACACACACACACACACACACACACACACACACACACACACACTTACCCCTGTGCACACAATTAGAAAAAAACCCCTGGAGCACTTTTGCGAATCAAATTACAGTTCAGGCTTCTCTGAATCCAATGGGAGTAGATTCTGCCCTGTAACTGACCAATCAGTCTTCTTGGGTACTAATCAATAAAATTCCCTGTACTGGAGTGTGTGTGTGTGTGTGTGTGGGTGTGTGTGTGTGTGTGTGTGTGTTTGTTGTGGAGGCAAGATCAATTGACCCTCCTCTCCCAGGGGAGTCACAGAGATAGTACACCTGCTCTTCTCTCTCCCTCGCTTTCTGTTTGCCATAAAACTGTATGTCACTGTGCTTTATTCATACTTCTCCCATATCACAACTCTAATTTAATCTAAATTTGATTCCATTGATACATATGCATTTTATTTTACTATATGTAAATGATGAATGGTTTTAATTTTTGTCATCATTTAGCTATCACTGCCATTAGTGATGAACAAATGGAAAATAACTAAAAACACTTGTATTTATACTTTTGTTTTTCCCTCCTCATAAATACATATTATAGCAAACCGTAAAGAATTTTGTTCTGAGTTAAATTAGATTATATCCAACTTTTTTTATCTGTATGCACTTTTTTTCTTCCTCTTCAGCCTTTCTGATGGAAACCGCAGGTTTTTCAACATTTAAAAAGGCCTCGTTGAGACAGTTATTCAACATCCATTATACTTCAGAAAAAACAGACATCCCCTGGCTACCGACACTATTAACATAATAAAGTGTAGGAAAGTGCAGTATCTATTTGGGAAGATGGTAATTTGAGCGTGGACAAGGAAAGAAGTGGAGCCTGCTGAAGAGATGTGCCACTAAATATAGTGATTCATAATAAATATGAGGCTGCAGCAAGAGTTTGACAGCTGCACAGGAGCTCCTGCTGAGATACAGTTTTCACTCTCACCATCTTTTTCTTTGATCTCTTTCTCTGTTTCTGTTTTCTGCTGTCTCTGCCATTTGATGTCATCCCTCTTATTTTCCCATCACTGTCATCTCTTTTATTTCATAGAGTTTGGAACCAACTAACAGACTCGGAGTCAATAGACTCTGGGGTGGTGTTTTCTTCAATATTTATGTAGCAGTTGGCCAGCAGTTAGCAAACTAAAAATGGTTATAGTTTAGCTGTGATTGTGGTGGGCAACTTGCTGAATACAATACAAAAAAGTACAAAGCAGATCTTGTTTTTAGGTATTTACCTCCAATGAAAGTTTCAAGTCTGCAATTTGATCTTCAAGTTCTTTAGGGCAAGTCCAAGTTAGCTCACAAGTCCTTGAAAATGCCAGTCTTAAGTCAATAAATATAAATGTAAATGTAAATATTTGTGGCTGTGCAAAGCCCGCTTGTCATTATTTTGTTTCTTTCTTTATTTTTACTGGGGTATCAGCTCCAAAACTGCAACTGCAACGACACAACGAAACTTGAAAAAACAAGTCCTTATCAAGACTCCTTTTTGTAACAGAAGTCTGACTTAAGTCCAATTCCCAAGTCTACAGCTCTGTTATATACAAGTTAAAAAGAGGCAACCTAGACAGAAGCCACTGCCGATTGCGTCATTAAATGTATGTGGATGGCAACTAACTATGGTTTCTTTTGTTATACTTTCAAATATGGACTGATTCATTCAGGTTCAACACCTGACTGTCCCTCTGCAGAACACCTGTGTGTGTGTTCAGATTGAGGATGCGTAATTGCTTCAAATCAGACATGCATCGGCTATAGGTCCACCTATGAAAGTAATGCATTCCGAATCGAAAATGTCAGATTTGATGTGGCATTTTCTGTTTACACTATCAAAATGATGTAAGAATTCAAATATGAGAAAACCTTTACCAATGAATTTTAACATACCAAATGTAAACTGGAGTGTAGAGACGGTAATTTGATAGTCCTGCTTGCTTGTGATAATTATAAAACATTTAATAGTAAATCTAGTAATGTATTATTAATAATAAATTGCTATACCTATTCCATTTTTAAAATGGATCTATTAAGAACATGATACCAGGTATTAATTCAGGCAGCAGTCCAGAAACAGCTGAGATCAACACCACGGACAGAGGCAGCATCCATGTGCAATGACTGCAACTCACCAGCAGGGGGAAAGACAGCTACTCTTCTTAGGAGAGCTGTGAGACTGACTTGTTTTAGTCTGGACAATAGGACACACTACACAGATTAATGTGGTGCTAGTTAGTTTCTCAGATAGGAAAAGGGGGAGTATATTAGCATTTCAAAAACACAAAGAACAAATGATACAGAGGGAGAAAGAGGAAGGGACGTGAGGGAGAGAGAGAGTGAAATAGAGAAGAATAAGAGGCAGAGAGAGAAAGAGGGAGATACTGTAGAGAGGGAGAGAGCAGCAGCAGAATACAAACCACTGAGCTGCTGGTTGCAGCTGGATTTTTCTAGTTCTACACACACACACACACTAAGAAACCATGCTACCGCTCTGGTTTCTGGCCATGATTTTCATGTTTGTGGTGGTGTGTTTCACCCAGTAGGATATTATACCCCTCCGTAGTGTTTTTGATGGTTGACTATGACAGATTTCATAAAAGAGAATCCTGCCATTCTGAATATTTCCATTTCATTTTCATTAGAAATAAGCTAAAAATCAGTTCATTATACAAATATAATAGTCCTGTCCAGTGAAAGTCCATTTCAAATATTTGTTAGTGGAGTTTTAATTTTAATGTTCATTACAGCAATAATTCTGCATTTTCAAACATTTTCAAACAAAATAAATTTTTTTTATTTCAGTTTTTCTCATGAATCATTTATGCACAAAAGGAGAATTGATTTTTTCCAAATTGATTAAATAATTTCATGTTGATATTGACAGCCTTGGACTTCTATAACAGAGAGACATTGTCCAGTAACTGCACGCACACTGACGCAATTGCTCATACGATACAACATTTACATACACACAAACAAAATATACTGAGTCAGTTCTGTCCTTTGAGACAGTCCCTGTCTCTCCATCTTTCTCTACCCTGTGTGTCTCTTTCTCCCCCACTCTGCATCATAGTACAGTCCAATCCTAACCTTTTTGCTTGTTTCCATCTCACTCTCCTTTAACCATCCATCACTTTCTCTCTCTATGTGTTTCTAGCTCACTCTCTCATGGTGTTTGTGAAGAACATTATTGCTCAGATTTGTCACCATGAATGCAATAATGGCATGCATGCGTGTGTGTGTGGGTGTGTGTGTGTGTGTGTGTGTGTGTGTGTGCAGCCATGTTAGGATCTGTATGTGGTTTGCACGTGTGTTAGCTGGTTTCTCTCTCCTTTTTGTCTTTCTACAGTACCTTGACATTATTGGTGAGATTTGTCACCATGTACACAATGCGATAGAGGCAGTGTGTGCCTATACTTACTGTGTATTTACTGTGTATTTACTGTTTCATGATTGGTGGCTCCAGACCGTCAAGAGACATGCATACATTGGCACACACATACACACACACACACACAGGTCTTTCAACACTACCATTAGTTGTCATGACTCCCACTGAGCTGAGCAGATGAACAACATGCTAGTGACAGAGCTAATTCACCAACCCACGCCACAATTACACAAGGACAGAATATATCTGAGCATGTGCATATGCGAGTGTGTATGCGTGTTTTCCTGAGTGGTGCTTGAAATGTAATGCACTGAGATTAAATTGGACTGCAAGTCTGAAGTCACTCTCCAACTGCTTCTTTTTGCCTTCTGCTTCTTGTGTAGACTATAATTAACCTGTTCTCAATTTCAGCACTGTTCTCTCATTTTATTGTATGTTTTCAGAGCAAATACAGTACTTTATCATTTGCAAAGATACTAGATTATATATAATCGATCGCCAAGTGTCCTGATACAGATAAATAATGAACGAGGTGGAGGTGAGGGAAACGGACGGACCATAAAAATGAGTATACCCACAGATCTCTTTTATCATTCTGTAGGCAAGTTTAAGATCAACCTTAACTTTATTGTCCCCTTGGGAAAATTTGTCTTGATGCTGTTCAGATTTAGACTGCACGTGTTTTTCCAACATGGCATTCCCAGAGGTGGAACAGTGAAATTCTATTGATCAGCACACATCTTGACGTTTGTTGACATATTTGCTATGGTGGACCTTCAAATTGTTGAGAGGCAGATAAAGGAACATCACGATTAATTTTATGTGTGACCGCAGAACTCAACCCAATCATCAACAAAAGGACACAGTTTCAAATTTGGAGAGGTATGCAGCAGTGAAAAGTGAAAATGTGCAGACCAAAAAAAAAAAAAAAAAAAAAACACTCTTATTTAAGTATTATCATCAAGAGTTCACTTTATCGGACATCTGCAGGCCGATCACAAACTAGTACTCTCTGCCACCACAGTATTTAAAGTACAATAGAAGTTTAGAAGTAGATATCAGAATAGGGATCACTTTGACAAATGGATAGGGAACATATCAGTTTAACTACATACCTGGAATCAAACAGAATAAACAATATTCTGTAATAATACAGAAATAGTAAATGAGTTTCTGTTCTGCTGAACAGATAGATATTTGGGCAGTAAATTGTTGTTCATCTCCACTACAAAAAAAGTTCCCTCACCAAGGCTGCTGAATGTGTTTTTATTGTTTTTTGCATATCAAATGGCAGATTGGACAAACGTTTGCAGTGTTGTGTGGGAGGGTTTTACTCACAACAGCTTCAGGGGTGCTAGTCTGTAAAAAGTGTAATGAAATCTGGCTCACACTGCCTTAAAAAAAAAATAATAAACCTGCCAACCTTAGTGAAACAGTTTCATTAGTCCGGATGCCGGCCATCCGCTCACTCATGCTCTTACCAGCAGTTGTTTGCAGTACATACCTCATCTCACTTACATACATACATTACAGTCATTTAATCAATGCTTTTACTAGTTCATAAAACCTTTCATGTTTACTTTTTTCACTCATCTCTGGTGTCTGGTGTCATTTTGGAAATTATGTGTTTGATGTTGCCCAATTGCTTGAAATAATCTACATTGTCAGTCCAAAAGTATCCATATCGGCATGCATAATCCCACGAATCCTAATGCCAATAAAGCATCAGAAGAGGGGCAAAAAAGGAGGCAGAAGGAGAGAAAGTCTGAGTGGGTAGAGGAGAACAGCTGGAAGGACGGAGGGAGGGATGAACGGAGGAGGTAATGGAGCAGAAACACATCAAGCTTCAGTCTCAGGGGCAGGACAGCCAGCAGAGAAAAAAACACACCCACAAACACCAACAGAATGGCGCGGCCCGTCTGGGAATCATCCATTCATTAAGCAGCACAGGGGAGCTGGAGGAAAACACGGTAAATGTATCTGGCTGGGTATACCCTCTAATTTTTCCCCCTCTCTCATGAGATCCCTCTGTCTCTCCATCAGTATTGCGACCTCTGACCATTTTTTTATCTGGTTAATTCTGTTGCTCCCTCTGTCAGATTCGCTCTCTGTTTCGGTTGAGTCATCATCTAAGTCATTCCCTTGATTTCTCTCTTCTCTCAATCTTTCACTTTCAATCTTTCCCTTTTCATCTCCCTGCATGGCTGTCTGGTAAATGCAGTTCTGCTGTAAATGCGCGCGTGTGTGTGTGTACAGAGCTCACAAGTCAAGTGTGCACACATGTATCTGTATCTACATACACATATGCTTGAGTGATGGATTGTTTATATTTGCATGCACACGACTCTTTAACTGTGTGTGTCTGTCACATCTTGGTAGCTGTCAGTGTCAGAGACGGGCAGCCACACACACAGGATATGACAGCTGATTGGCAGACGGACCACCAACATTCGTCATGGCAACCACAGAGGACATTGTCAGGCTGTCAGGGAGAGTATATACAGAATACTGCAGTTATTAAGGCTTTTTTTTAATCATGTGGACTCACACTTGCACTTGAACCTACAACTGAGCTATATGCGGTTGGCTTCTCTAGTTTTATTTCATCTAGAGATAAAGGTAGAAACAGTGCTAAAAATAGTAGGTACAATGTGTGTGTATGTTACATTTAACATAATCTGAAGGAATTCAGACATTTCACTGACATTGTGATACTTGATAATAATTTCGGCCAAACATACACATACAAACCAACCAGGAGATGACAAAAAATACCAACAGTGAAATATGTGATCAAACCAAATACTAGGACAGTTTTACAGTACTATTAGTTCAAAGACAGTCAATATTTGAAAGGAGGCAATATTTTTTTGGGGGCGGGGGGATTTCTCCACTTCATTGTCATTGTTGTTGTGTTTATGTTCATACATACACTTTGTATATGTATTTATTTATATATTTGTACATAGCAGTTAAATGTTTATTATGTCTATTTTTGTGTATGTACGTTGAGAGCAATGGTCTGATTCTGATTTATTTTGCATTATAACCAAAACATCTTTGTATGATATTGTAGTCCAAAGCCAAGAAGGGACTGCACCACCTGTGACATCAAGCCTCTGTCAACACAGTGAGTCCCTACCAGCTAGTGACCCTGTGCCCTGCAATAACATTCATTTATTCTTTGTACCTCATAATGATAAAGATTGGCCCATTGCGGTATGGCTGCAGGATGGAAACATAACTGATTTATGTGATGATAGGTATCATTTCCCTCAGAGTAACCTGTGGAAGAGCCATTTAATCATTGAGCGCCTCCAGCTTTTAGATCTCAGCCCATTCTATGACAAGTAAGTCCATATTTCCTGCTCACAAGTCTCATTTTCTGAGTCTCTTTTTGGCATCAGTTATAACAGTGAGCAATCTGAAATTTCTCTTACTTGTTTAATGCGACCTGATTCCAATTCTTAAACTTTCGTAATCGAAGTCAGTGCAACTGATTTATTAACATAAAAGTGCATCAATTTCTTATGATGGCAAAATCAAGCCATAGAGGCTGCAGGAGCAAGTGGTCATCTTAAACAGATAAATGAAGGAGTGACACGAGCATCTTAAACATTTTAAACAGAAAAAATTATCTTGGACTTCTGTGGTCTTGGCTACAGTAATGATTAATAGCCTACACACATTGTACACAGTCGTATGTGATTTGTACATTGTGTTAACTGGACTTTGGAACAGCCTCCTGCAATGTCAGCGGGTGTTTCTTTTGTGGTTTGTACACTTTGCGCCCTGTTTTTATTTACTGTCTTGCCAATGTCTGTTATTAAATAAGATAACAACAGCAGTCTTTAAAAGAATATAATACCATTGTACATTTGCTACATTTTCAGTCTTTTTTCTTATCATCTTGCATGTTAATATTTGTCTTTTTGTTGACATATTAATCAATATCCTCAGCAGTTCTACTTCCAGCAATTTAGATTCACACTTTTAACTTTTAAACTCTTCTTCCTGTGGATATCTCTGATTCAGTCTGAACACATGAACAAACACATGAAACACAAAAAATCCAAAATTGTGAATGGACGCTGGTGGAGAGCAGAGAGAGGAATGAATCAGAGGAGCCATTCATCTGCTTTGCTTCCCTCCTGAGGTACAGACAATAAGTGGGTGAATTACATGGTGTGAATCAATGTTCTCCCAGTCTGTCACGACCCCCAAAACACACACACCTCCACCTCCCATTCATACACACAAACACACACACACGCACATATACTCACACAGATTGTGGGAGTATACAAAGTGCATGACTAAAAAAATGAGAGTGGTACTACCATGATAGAAAAAAAGAAAGAAAGCAAGAAAGAAACAAGACCGATGAGTGTGCCTGATTCACTCACCCTTTTCACTCAATAATCGATGTGAGTCATGATTGTGTGCGTGTGTCTGTGTGTGTGTGTCTACTAGGTTTCCTTTAAAGAGCAGATTGCCTTTTTATGATGCAAAGTATTTTGTGTGTTATTGTATCTCTCTTTTACACAAAAAGAAGCACACACACACACACACACACAGATATGCTCATGAGTCACTCAATTTGCAGAGTTAAAATGGTGTGTAAGAGAGAGATAACATGTAAAAGAAAGTGAGATCAATGTGTTTGTCTTCGATATGAAAACATCACAACCCCGGAGAGAAACAGAAGGAGCTGTGGGGGCAGCGAAATGTAAAAAGAGACATTGCTTTTTACTTCAGTCCATATACCCACGCAGTATGGTAAGTCCCTTTAAGTTACAGCGGTTGCCAGGTTTCCTGCTGTCAGGGCTTTTTATGTTGCTCCAGTAAAAATGTAAGCTGTGTTGAAAGATCCTGGGCAATCAGAAATTCAAAAAAAAACAGCAAACTAAGTCCATAGTGTGACACACAGGAAGTTCAGGGTATAAGCTCCAGTTCACACCTGCCACCACCCAGGTGCCTCGACCCACCAGTGCCCTGTGCACCTGAGCCACCCATGCTTCCTGTCACGAAGACTAGCGGCTTATAGGAAACACACGTTGAGACCAGTGCTAATAAAATACTCAAGGAATGCCATGAACAGATGCTGTGCTTTCTGACAAAAAGCTGTGAGTTATCACATAGATTTTACTGTAAAATTAAAACCATTTTCTTTGTCTTTTTGCAGTAAATGGGTCAGTTGACAACATTTCAATCTAGCAATCAAAGATTTACAATACGTTTGAGGGCATGACATTGTTCTGAGGCTGAGAAATGAAAAGAAAACTATGAAATTACTGAATTTATGATCAATAAATGTTTAATGTAAAGAGTAAAAATACAGTTACTTACGCAGCATATTCAGCTACTACTGTATCTAAATATACTAACTACAACAATGCCACAAATCCTCGATAAACATGAGCAGCTGATGCAGCAGCATGTTACGTGGGCCAAACTAAATATTCACGTTGTTTTCGTGTGCCAGAGGATTGTTGTGGTAATGACCAGCTGCCAGCAGTGAATTCTGACTTTCCACTTTGAAGAAACGCAGCATCAAACTGTATTTCCTGTTGTCGGACACCGCAGCTCAAGATGCAGTTTAAAGTCGACATATTTCTCAAACAGAAACCTGCATTCTGGCTCTGCTGCAACCTCCAGGGATAACAAGCTCCATGTCACTTTAAGACACTATTACTCCAGTCAGCCATAATGACTAAAGAAGATCAAGCCTCTACTCTTTGTATTGCTCAAATAGAATCCTTCATTATGGCTCAGCAGCAGACTCCAGTTCCAGCAATAGTATTTTTTTTCCTCAACACATCTGTGCCCTCGGGCTTCGTCTTGGTAAAACAGTGCTCATCTTGTTTTCCATCACTGGCAATTGGCAAAGCTGTTACTGAGGTTCAGTATCTTAACAACACTCTGGTTCTCCATTACCCCTCTTCCTCAGTGGTTGTGATGTGTGCTGGGCCTCATTTTGACTCGCTAACTGCATATGTCTCTCAAACAACTCTGATCCCTGCAGATATCTGCTGCTTCATTAGATTTATAGGTTGTTCTCCATTTAGTTTTTCTAGGATATGTTTTTCCATGTCAGTGAGAATGTTATGCAGGTGTATAATCCTGGGGTAGGATGTTTCTTCTTCCACTCTATTGTGGCTCCAGATGTACAGGATTATAATAAGTTATATATATTAGTTTTTTTTTTTTCATTCTTTTTATGTATTTTGCCATTGGTTTCAATCCATGTTTGCGCGATATGAAAATCAAATAGTCAACTCTCAATTCCTTCATGTGTCAAATTGAACATCAAGTCAAGTTTCATTTTCAAATTGACATATTGTTGCATGGTAATGCAAATGTACAGATGTACAGTATTTATGTCAAACTGCACAACTAAAGTATCCTTGGATGCTAGAGCATACAATGATATTTTAGGCAAACATGATCTTCCGACTTTTGTGACAACCGTGTAGGGAAGAATCTCTCCTGTTTCCACCTGACAAATAGTTTACCAATTAGGTGTGGAAAAACCTGACTGGCTTGCGCAGAGCCCTGAAGTCAACCGCATCCAGCATCTTTGGGATGAACTGGAGCGCTGTATGTGTGCCAGTCAATGCTTGATGTCACTAATGTATTCACTGGCTGAATGGGAGCAAATCTCTGCAGCCACACTGCTCCAAAATCTGGTGGAAAGGCTTTCCAGTGGAGTAGAGTCTGTTTTTATGTATTTGTAGTATTATTTGTTGTGGTTCAAAATGATTTTCTCACCACAAAAAAATCAGCTAATACATCTCAGCACATTTACAGAGTCCTGTTGTATAGCCAATATTATATATGACACTTTAAGAGGTTTAAGTTAACTGAATCCTGCATTTTGGATCTGGAAAAACAGCTGTATTTTTTTAATATTTCTAAAACCTCAGGGAGAGATAGCCCCGTTTATTATCGTTATTCACACCTCCACACTCCAAGGAATGAAAAATAAAATTGTCCTCCATCGAGGCCCCCAGCAGCTTCAGCTTCATGCACTTTCACTCTTCACCCCGGTGAGGGAATTCCCATCTTCTCTTCTGCAGTATCGTCCCTACACCTTCGGGTTTTAACTTGTTCAGAATCAAAAATTGGGCTTCTGTGGGAGTCTCCCATCGTGTGTGTGAGGGGTGCTGTTAATCAGCTGTGTAGCCCAGGGGAGGGAACAGCTCTCCTCACTGACCCATTTAAAGGCAACATGGTGGAGAGAGTTGTGAAAGTAGGACAGGAAAAATATAAAACTTAAAAGGTACTGCACACAAAAACTCACAGGCACAACACACACCTGTCTTCTGCTGTTTTTGTACCAGAGATGAACATATCGATCTGCCTCTCTCTGTCTCTTCCCCCACACATTATGTCTATGTCAAACGTGTCTTCACATAAGTGCATTACTGCCCTAAAGAGATCTCAAACTGGTTCCATTTCTCTTGGAACAGACTGCTTAGTATATCCCTGTGTGTGTTGTTGAGGCTCTCTGAGGGAGACACCACTTAATGGTCCCCAAGGGGGGGCCATTCTGCACTCTCTTGAAGCCTCCACTTCAAAATAGCACCAGTACTACTAACTGCAGGGGGGGCAGTAACACACCTGATCATGGATACAGTCTTGTACACATGCACAGGGAAATACACAGACATAAAATAAGAAAATACTCTCATAGGATTTCCTTTCTTTTCACGCTAATGCAGACACGGTCAAGATAAAAATCTGCTCAATTTCGACAAAAGAAGCTTAGATGAGGCCAAAATGAAATTAACACTATTCAAAAAAATCTGATGACAATTACTGATGGTGATGAAGGATTATTTACTCTTCTTCTATCTAGAAGTATTTATAGAGGATGTCCTCACCTGCACTCCTGAAAAATTTAGCAGGACACATTTTAGAATAGCATGTTTCCTTGCAAACTTCCCCAGCCTCTCCTCTGTGGTTATAAAGAGGGAACAAACTCGCTGCCCTCCTTCTCATCCCATTCTCCTGCCATGATTGCCGTTCTATATGACTTTATCTGTTGCACCACTGCCACTCACTGTATATATACATATCTAAACTGGACAGGAGCATGTAAATGTAACTCTGACAAAGTAAGTCAGTATAACACAATACCTTTGAAGCTGGAGTGTAGAACTTTTACATATAAATTAATGTCTGTTACATTCAAGCCCTCGCCAAATGAGTTCACACAATGGTGATTAAGCCCATGGCTTATGCAGCGACATTCCTGCTCTAGAGCACCAGTAGTGATGCGTTTTACATCAACCAGCAAGGATTGGTTTGCAAGAGCTGAGGGGGGAACAATCGTAGCGACAGAGTTGGCTACAGCAACTCGGAGTATGCCGTAGCCTATGGCGAAAAAAACCTAATAAGTGTCCAAGAAAAGTTTCTAATGATCCAGATAACACAGATAACCACTGGCGCATGTCATAGGCACACATCGACAGTCTTTTAGGAAATGATCCACTACTTAATTAACTGTCACAAAAGTTAGTAGCAAAAGCAATATATTGCATTGGTGATGAATTAAAGGAAAAACAAGTTATGACAGCTTCCACCATTTTGGACTCTCAGACTTTCTGTTCCCTGTCAAGGTGGCTTGTTATTGGTCAACAGTGCAAATTCGTGCAAGTTCACCAAAATTGAGTTCAACGTGAAACATTTGAGTGAGTAAATCCACTGATTGTGACGTTTCCATTGGAGTGAATTGATTTTGCTGTGACATTTTAATGTTTGAAATGCTGTATGATGGGGCCTTAAGCCCGTGGAGCGCTACTGGAGGGATGAGCAGCTTATTGTAATATATTAAATCATTTCAAATCACAATACCATTTCCTGGTTAAGGTACAACTCTGACTTCTAGTTTTGATTTCAATATTTACCATGTTGAATACACTCAGTGACATTGTATACAACACAGCATGTAGTTTGTATAGTGAGTAAACTGTATGAAAAAGGGAAATATTTTCCTCTGTGGGTAGAGTAAACGTATCAGTAAAAACTAACATGTACTGCAGTGTGTCCTCCTTTAGAAACCTTTTCTCTGCCTCTGATTAAGGCCTCCTGTGTTTATGGGGGTGGCAAAACTAAAAAGATTTTTTTGAAGTGCTCTTTCCGTATGTGTTGGTCTGTGTGTGTGTGTGTGTGTGTATGTGTGCTTTATAGCAAGACCTTTGATTCCAGCAGGGAGCTTTATGTTCAGAAAAACACTTAGAGAGAACAGGACCAGAGAGAAATGACTCTGAGAAAACAAGTTACAGAGAAAAAAGAAAAGTGACTGTAATGGAGCTGTAATTCATCCGCACAACAAGAGCTGTACACAACAAGAAAGTTATGACAAAAAGAAGAAGCAAATATACTGTAGGGAAAACGGATGTAGAGATGAGAGGATGAAAGAGGAGAGGAAGGGGACACAGATTGTGGGGTGGATGCAGACTGAAGATGGAGGACAGAAGGATGAACAAGGGCAGAAGAAGAAAGGGAAAGATGCAGGAGCGGGACAATTGAGGGAGGAGGGTGATATGGAGGAGGTAGATGGGGAGCTAAAGGCAGCATACACCTGCAAGAGAGGAAGAGGATACAAACAGTGAAGTGGACAGACTGAGAAGGAGGAGGAAAGACTGTGGAGTGATTCTGAAGAGGAAAAAGATGAGTGAATGGAGGTGAAGACAGAGGCCAGGGTGGGAGGAGGAGTGACCAGAGGACGTTGAGGTGACAGAGAGAGAAGCAATGCAAGGTGAATTGTTTCATGTCATAATGAGGGTTTAGAATTATTTTAAAATTGTAAAGTCTCTTCTTCACGTACAGTATTTTAGGTTTGTGTCACAACAAAGGAACAACAGACATGTTTTCATCAGTCTTCAGTCTGATCACTCAAAGAGAAACATCTAAAAATGCCACTTGCACCTCCCTCTTGACTAAACTAAGAGAGACAAACCAAGCGCGCTCCTTGGCATACGTCATCTGCAGGTATTTAAGGAACCAACTGTGAGAAGTCAAGTAAGCACGCGATGTCGGGCACAGACGTCACTCTAAACGAAAAAAATAAAACACACACAGCACTGAGTACAAGAGTTCGAAGTCTGCAACAAAAGGTTTTGGCAAATATTCAAGAGTATATATGGTACATACCTATGTCCCAACTTTAGGTGAAACTGTTTAAGATATTTAAAGGATTTGACACACAAACCTCCATAACCACCAAATTTCAAACTTCTGCAACTTCTTGTTTGAATAAGGTAGATCATTTCAGTTATTTGAAATGCTTAAATATCTCCCCCTAAAATACTAGAATTTTTCCACAAGGTAATGCAATGTCACATATACAGCATATTTTGTATTGTAAACTATATTAAACAGTAAACAGTATTGAGTGGTCATCACTCTATTAACATATATTGTCATGATTTCTCTGAAATACATATTAAGCATTTGCAAACTTTGACATCTTGACTGAAATTCAAAATAAAATTCAAAATATTTGAACAAAATTAAACCACGATGTCAGACAGGTCTACCCGTGGCTGAAAAGGTTATGATGATGTAACTGAACAGTAGACAACAATATTGTATCATTGAACTGTTGACAAGCTACAATATGGTACATTTCTGTGTATTTTCTGAGACCAAAGGATTCTGTCCCTGTTTGTGAAAAAAAGTCTCCTTAACAAATACCAATGCAAATACCTTGCAAATGGAGACAGGATTTACAATGGTAAATATGTCAAATTACCACCTTAACAAGTTCAGTGACCTTCAGAAAAACAATGGATCCAGATGGTTAATTTTTTTATGACTGCATCATGATTTTTATAAGAAACTGGCTGAGAAATAAATGGGAAAAAGCAAACAACACATGCAGGAAAAGTTACCTGTCTAGCAGTTTTTTCAATGCATATTGTATGAATTATTTAAAAAGTAAGATAAGTTAGGTGTGCTGAATAAGTCAAGAGCTCTGAGAGAGCGAGAGAGAGAGAGAGAAAAAGAAAGAGAGAGAGAGCAATGTAAGAACTAAGAAAAAGAGTAAATGGAATAGGCTAAAATTAACCAGTTTCCTGTAAAGATTAAAAAGGTAAAATCATTTGTGAAAATAAAGAGGAAATAGAAAATAGAAATTAAAGAAGAAATGCCATAGAGAGACAATAAAGAGAAAAGGAGGAAGACATATAGAAAGTGGGAAGGCTATTTTACACTCATAGCAGGACAGTGATCAGAAAGTTGCCAGTTTGAATCCCAACTGGGAAAATATGGGTGGGAAAGAGAGAATTAAAAAAGGAGGCTGAGAGGACAAGATGAAAGGGACAGATGGAGAGGAGGCGGGTGGACAGAGGCAGGGAGAAGAGGAGGGAAAGAGTAGAGGGAGAGGAGAGGATGGCAAGCCGTTGTATTATTAATTGTAGTGAGATGTCCTGAAGTGCAGGAGCGAACCAGCCGTCCATTAGGAGCTCTGTCGTTCCCGCTGCTGCTCTCCTGCTCTATTTTTGTTCTGATTTCTTTCCAAACAGAGAAGTGTGACGCACACTATCCTTCTCTTACCTTTGACTCCTCTTGCCTCGTCCCTTCTCCTCGTTTCTGGCCCTGAAGTATATCTAAAAGTCTTTTTTGGGCAATAGTTTTGGACTGATATGAATACTTTAAGGCCAATACTGAACCATTTGTTCCTAGATTCTTAGACCATTTTCATGGGCAAAAATTTAGTTGTTACCCATTTTAAACACTGCAGTATAATCAATCTCCTTTGAAAGACTGGTGAATATTCATCAGGGAGGTAGTCATTTCCTATTGATTGGTGGTTTGATCATTTTTGCATATTCACATTTCTTTGATTTGAACAGTTACACTCATCTACACATCTTTGGGGAAAATAACTAAATTGGAAACCAGATCTAACACACAGAGAGAAGCAGTGAACACAAGAACTACTACTACTAATCTTACTAATACAGATACATTTAACTTGTATGGCACTATTTTTCATATTTACAATATTTTATACATTATATACTGTATCAAACCACAATATATCTTAATATATACACAGTGGATTATTGTGACTAGGATGACTAGAATCAATTTAGTTGTGTGTGTGTGTGAGTGTGAGAGGGTTTTGTTCTCTGACCATGTAAAATTAAATCAGACTTGGACATCATCTTTCAGGTGCAGGTGTTAGTTTATGGCATTTAATTGTTTGGTGTTGACTAAATGTCACACAGTTTACGGAACAATATGCAGCTTCTGTCTTTTATAAAAAAAAAAATGTCTTTCTGTTTCCTTGCTTCATTTGTTTGTGCCTCTCTGCCCTCTGCTCATCAATTTACAGATTATTATTCTTTTATTTATTATTCTCAGTAGACCTGAAACAGGGGAAACAATACGTGAACATAACAGACATAAAGGGACAAAAGAATGAAAGATCTGAATACTGAAATGCGTTACATAAATTAAACAAAAACTAACTCTAATGACCCTCATAGTGCTGACAGCAACCTTTATAAAGACCAATCATAGCTGTGGGAACTTTTCACACATGTACACACACATTACAATAAGATGGTTACTATAGCAGCAACCAGTAAGTCTAATGTAGAAGAAGCTCAGCTGACTGCGTGAGCAAACCATGGAAGCTGCTCTAGATCTTCAGCTGTGGTTACATGTTACATGTGTTTTAATAATACAAGTCCAAGAGTTCTGGAAACAGCACTACTCAGTAATGCAACAGATTACGAGCGATTGGTGTATCTGTTTGCAGTGCAGCTTTATGTTGTTTTATCGAAGAAGTCGGTTAATAATCTTTTAATAAAAGGAGTTGGTGACAAATACATTGGATTACCTGTGACTGCCTCACAATAAAAGCCACCTTGTGGCTCAGCAGTGGAACGCTTTTAATGTGAAACAGCAGCTGTAGGAAATGTTCAGTTTTCATTAGCCATACCTCAATACTGCCCTGATACATCTGTAAGAGTACCATCAGTTATACGGAAACAAAACTGGCCTTATTCCCATATTTATGGCCATTCTGACCTTGGGTCACGTTAACATTGCATTCACTAGCTCCGTTGTAGATATTCAGGAAATTTATAAAGATTTCAAAATAAAAATAACATTTTACATCAATCATTGTATATGCTTGTCTCTCAGTGTTACCAAAAATAAACACAGAAAATAGTCCCCTGGATTAGCTATTGTAGTTAACCACACATGGATCCAGATCTGGGGGAAACATTCAGGCTAACCAGACTAACTGTAGTGTCTCATGTCAATATTGGCCTTTTTGTGGCAGTAAAACATCATTGTGCTAGTTTACTTTATTATTGTTGATGAGGAGCACCTCATTAGCTTTGGTCTCTGCAAGGTTAGACTCTCATCAGGGGAGGAGGAGCAGTTTCAGTCTGGTCCTTTGAAGGACACATCTTTGTGGGCTGTGTCTTTTGCATGATCCAGCCTCTTAACTGGAACACAGCATACTCATATAACGTGAACACACACACAAATTCAGACACAGATATAACAGTACACACAAACACACCACATGTGCACAAACACACCAGTGTAGATTAAATGTCACAATCCCTAATCAGTTTCCTTCAGATGTGCAGACACACACAAATATAAATGCAAACTCACAAACACACACAAACACACACACACACACACACACACACACACATTTAGACACATATCCAGGTGGACTGAGTGCAGTAATCCTAATAATTGTTCAGACAGCAGTGATGGCAGCTGTGAACGCCTGAATGACAGGCTGGACAGAGAAATGGCCTCATTCACTCATTCACTAACACCTGCTTATACAGTGTGAGTGTAGTATGTGTGTGTGTGTGTATGTATGGGGGGGGCTGCATGGTGTGTCATCATTCAGACCTTCATTAGGAGGCTGTGTAATCCTCAGATCAGACTGTCACATAAATTATACTTGTACATTTTTGAAAATGTACACAACATACAGTTTCTTTTCTCAAACACTCTTCAAGCTCCATTTGATTTATTTAAACAACAATCATTGCCTCATTTTTTTCTCTTAAAGAGGTAAACACAGAGTGAACAGCAAAAAACTCAGAGCCAAAAAGCACAAGGAAAGAAGGAAAGGAAGAAATGCAGGTCTTATAAAAGGTGAATGAGCAGACTAAAGGAGAAAAAAAATGTATTAGGAAAAGGGAAGGAAAGAACGGATAAATGAAACAACTATGAGAGGCAGGAACTAAGTAGGGAAGCAGACAGGACAGAGGGGGCAGGATAAACCTAGTGACTTTTTAGTTCCAGGAGACGCTGCCTCCCCCTTACATATTTTATCTCTTTAGCTATTTATATATTAAAAAAAGAAACCTTTGCTGAATTATTGATAAATCAAGCGAGCGCTACCCTCCATGTTTCTCTATCACACAGAGTTCCTGTCTTTCTCAAACAGTAACTCTCATCTGCACCACCTTGTCAGACACATTCATATTTCAGTCAAGACACATGGTTGTATTTAGTCACAGTGTCTAGCAGCCACTGTAGAGACTCTGTAAGGCTATACTAGGTAAATCGGAACATGATCACACAAGTTTGTGGTGGCACTAAATGGAAAGTTCACCAAATTCAGTAGAAATCATCCTATGGGAAACGTGAATGCATATACAAAAGGCAAATCCATCCAATGGCTTGTGGGGTATTTTCACTCTGGACCAAATTGGAAAAGAATGTTTTGTCAATCTTTACAAAGTCAAGGCCTTTAGAACTCAGATGAACTAAATTAGGTTCACTGACCTCAGCAAAAATGGATTCTTGGATCTTTGTCGTCATCTCTACCTCCCCCTCTTTACTTCTCTCACTTGTTTTTTCCCTGTATTTTTCCCCTACTGCTCTACTTACTGTCTATTGTGCGTGTGTGTGTGTGTTAGTGCCTGTCTTCCCTCTAGACCAAAGGCTGCATGTTATTCAGCTCTACATGTCTTTATTTTTCTTCTCCTCTCTTTGCATCTCTAGTCCCACTCTTTTATCCATACGTCTCTACTGATCCATTCTTCTTCATCATCTTTGTCTATGGTCTCCATCTTTCCTGGCTTGACTAGAACTCAAATGTTAGTATTAGTTACACTATAATACACTAAGCCATGATCAAACCTTATTTACCGAAATAAATAATCTTATCTGGTGGTCATAATATTCATTTTTTAATCCTTCTGACATTTTTCTCTTCCTTCTGTCTATTTTTTATCTTTCATTCACTTCTTCTGGAGAGCCGCAAGACTTAACCCACATGGCGCACACACACAGATACACATTCATTACATAATATGTCTTCTTTTGATCTGCATGTGTGTGTGATTTCTTACGGTCCAGATAACATTTTGACCCATTCTTTCTCTTTGCTCTGTGTGTGTATGTTTATCACTGTCCTTTACACAGTAGTAGTACTTATATATAACCCTGTATATTATCTCTAGTTCTATCTTGAGGCAGTGACAGTACATTACAGTACAGTATTGTGAACAACCGTACTCCCCAAAGACCCTGAAGGCATCATGCTGCCTCAAAATAAATGCAACACGAGTCATCTCAATCTGCCTGACTGACTGACTTACACGCATCCTTGGTTCTTTTTTTCCTCAATTCTTCTCCTTTCTGCTCTTCTTTCCACTTTGCATCCTTCTTTACACACTAGTTTCCTTCTTTCCCCTCACCCTCATTCCTTATTTTTTATTTCATTAATGACTTCCCTCCTTAAAATGTCTTTTATTCCTTCCTTACATGGTTTGTTCCCTTTTTCCCTACATACTGCATTTCTTGCATAATTCCTCTATAACATAGATCCTGAATTCTTTACTTTCTTCCTGTCTTTTTAATTTCCTTTCCTTACTTGATTTCCTTTCTTTTCTTTTTTATTGGTTTCTCTCTTCCTTCTTTTCACCTCCAAGCCTCCGTCTGGATCGATAAAGGGGAGGTAAGAGAGCAGTCGGCCTTTACACTCGTTTCATTGTGGCATGAGAAGAATCACTTTCGAGAAAAGAAAGAAAGCATAACTGAAAAGGATGTCTGTGTTTTGTGATTCTGCTTCTCTCAAAACTTTAATTCTTTCTCATTCTTTTCCTTTTTGCCCTTGCTTGGTCTATATTCTTTATCTTTATTTTTTTTATCTCTAGTCCTTCTGCCTCAACCTTGTACACTCTCTTATGCCTCGGTCCCCTCTTCTATCTCTACTTATTGCTCATTGTATGCCCAGCTATGAATATTTGTTGTTTTTTTTTCACCCTTCATACTTCCTTCTTGCACTTTCTTCACCCTCATCTCATGAACCAGGTATAAAAAACAAAAGCTTGTTTGGAATCTTTTTAAGTTTGTAAAAATGAGGTTTCACTCATTTAACAGGTAATGGACTTTTGGAGGCCATGTAACATCTATTTCAAAGTGACAGGGTGACTTTGTGTATGTATTTTGGAATAATAAAAAGGACATTGTGGATATTGTGGCATTGATAAAATGGATTTGTATATCTTAACATGCCATTAGGAGAAGATGATCTGACTCTTTGCATTAACTGTTTATATATTTAACTACATCTGTGGTGGGATGATATTACTTCTGATTGATACCTGTATTGCTTAACAGTACATTTAAACTACTATGACTAAAATAAATCATCCTCAAGCCAATATTTTTTTTTTAATTTGTTGTTTGGTAACTTGTAGCATGGCCTTATTTTACTGGTTTACTACAGTTTGTTAGCATGTAGCATGTAGCATTTTATGACAAAGTAATTTGGCAGAAGCATTGTTGTTCTAGTTTGTTGCTGCCATATTGATTCATGACCCAATAGCTAAATGCCTTTCATAGTTATTACCCATGGGTTAGTACATTGTTTTCTCAGTATTGAGCCTGACTATGGTCATCTTATATTATGCCACAGAAGAATGCAACATAAACTCCTGTTTTGTTACAATTCTTACAAGGTATTTTTTTTTTAAATCTACACTCCAATTAGTAGGATTACTAATCTCTCTTGTGGAAATCACATATATAGTCACATACAAGCCACTGTAGCTCAAGGGGATAACAGAGGAGATAGGAGTCAATGGTCTTGCATCGCTGCTAGTCACTAAAAGAAAATGAGATACATGCTGTATAAATAATTTAATGCTGTCAGTCGTATCCCTGAATTTGCATGTTTGTTTATGTACAACAAAGGTGTGAGATTTTAAATGTTTTAGGCTTTATCCCAACCTTTCCACAGGCCTTTTAAGAAAACGTTATATATTATTATACTTAATAATATAATGGCATGGCTCAAATATTTGTTTGCCTTCCTGTTAAATTAATATGCTAAATGTGTGTTTAATTAAGAACAAAATCAAATGAAATGAATAGAATGAAGTGTTCATTTTATGAAGAAAAATGTGAGCATGATAGGTAATATTTAGTTAGTTAAATATTGATTAAATTAATAAAAGCACTTAAGAATATTTTTTATTAATTTACTAATTTCATTATTATTGGAATGAGATTAAACCAAGCTCAGACAGATCCAAAAAAGGGGGGTGCATATAGATGTATATGTACATATACAGCATAATACCCATAGACAATATAAAACAAGAAAGCGGGGAATTATGGATTAAAGAGAGAGATAGAAAACTAGTGGAAGCCTAAACTATGAAAAGTTGTGAATGAAAGCATTATTTAATAAGAGGACAGAGACAGGTATGGAGGGGGCAGAGAGGTAGTTAGATGGAAATTAACAGAGAGAAAAAACAGAGAGAAAACTTACAACTATCAGAGAAAGAGAAAGTTTGTAAAAGAGCAAAAAAGAGAAAATCTGAAATCAAATATAGGCTTATACTACACTACACTGATGATGATAAAAGAGTTAGAATGGAGAAAGGAGAGTGAATTCCTCAGAGGAAAGAGAAAGATTAGAGGTTCAGGTCTAACTGCATCTACACAGTAAAGAGCAAAAAGTCCAGCAGTGGAATGAATAGCATTTTCTATTTGTGCTGAATGGTATCGATTGTCTGGGAGGAGATGATACCGAATGTGTGTGTGTGTGTGTGTGTGTGTGTGTGTGTGTGTGTCTGAATACAGTTTTTGTTCTAAACATATGTTGCTGAAATACATATATGGCATGTATCTGTGTGTGAGAGACTTGTGTGTACACTGTGCGGCATGCATGTGTAACTCTCTTACCTCCACCAGATGTGGCGTAGGGTTGAAGCCACACAGGTTACACACTTGGCTGTGACACTGAGTACAGGTGTTGTAGTTGGGCGGGTCGGAGCTGCCGATGTTCAGCTCCGTCTTACAAAGAGGACAGTTCACTTTAGGCTTTGCGGGCGCTGGAGCAGGCACAGGGGCCGCCACAGGCTCCTGCTTCTGCTGCGCTTTCTGCAGCTGAGCAGCTGGTTGCTGATGTTGTTGTCCTTGCGGCCCTTTTTGATGATGCGCGGGCGACTGCTGTTGCGGCAGTCCTTGTTGATGGGGCAGGGTCTGCTGTTTCTGGGTTGGCACATGCGGTCCACCCATTTGGGGACCTCCCATTTGGCTCGTCGCGTGAGGGCCCCCCATTTGGCTCGTCGCATGAGGGCCCCCCATTTGGCTCATTGCATGAGGACCCCCCATTTGGCTCGTCGTATGAGGACCCCCCATTTGGCTCGTTGTATGAGGACCCCCCATTTGGCTTGGCGCATGAGGGCCACCCATTTGAGTTGGAGCATGAGGGCCCCCCATACCAAATGGTTTGGTGGCAGGGGCCCCTTGTTGTTGCTGCCTGTTGTCAGGAGTTGCATTACTGAACACCACCTTGCCTCGTGCAGGGCTTGGCTGGGTGGAGGCGGTGGGTAGAGGGTCGACATTGATCAGGGTACTCGCCTGATTGAGCAGCGAAGCCCCAAAGCCAAACAGTTTGGTCAGGCCGTCTTGGGCAGGAGGAGGGGCCTGACTCTGAGGTCTGTGGGCTGGGGAGGAGCCAGCACTTCTGGTCTGGTCATGGTGCCGCGCCATAGACTGGTGTATCGGAGAACCGCGACCCAAATCAGGCTGGGAGGGAGCCTTGGTCAAGCCAGGGAGGGGCACAGCGCCAGGGTGGGGAATCCGTGGACCGCCAGGCTGGTTGGGACCTCCAGCAGCTCCTGGAGCTCCGGGACCTCTCTGGGAGTACGGGTCGGACCTCATGCCCTGCTGAAAGGGCCCTGTCTGAGTCTGGGGGCCGCCAGGGCCTGGGTGTCTCTGCAAGCCCGGGGAAGTATGAGGCTGAGTCTGGGGCCCTGGCTGGGACGCAGGGTATGACTGAGGTTGAGACTGGGGATACTGCTGGGACTGGGAGTATGGCTGGGACTGGGAGTAGGGTTGAGTCTGGCCGTAGGGCTGAGGCTGAGGTTGAGGCTGAGGTTGCTGCTGCTGCCGCTGCTGGAGCTGCTGTGGCTGCTGCTGCTGCCGATGGGTGGGCTGACTCTGTGCCAAAGGCTTGGGCTGTGCTGCTGCTGCCGGCTGTGTTGGCTGAGGTGCGGGCTGCTGAGGCTGGACGATAGGTTTGGCTTGGTGGGACGGAGAGTGAATCTGCTGTTGGCTCTTAGAGCGAGGCGTGGTCATATCAATGCCAAGAGCTCTCTGCATCTGACAATTCAGACACAGCCACTCCTGGACCTGTAGACAGAAAACAGATGTCATTTTAACCATGAAATTCAGTGCTCCTCTTTTGACAATATCACACAAATTTTTCAGCTTGTTCCAAACCTTCATTGATGCTATACACTTAGTATACTGTGGGTAATATTTAAAGCCAAAACGTTTTTTATAACTGTACCAATCAATCAAATTCCCCAAATACAGCCTAGCATATTTGGGATCTCCAATAGAATTTAAAATAAGGTTCTGTGTCATTGAACAATGCTTAGCCACACAACATGCGTTTGTACTGACTGGGTCAGTTAGGTTGAAGAGGTTAATAATGTTTTGTAGGAAACGTCTTAGCACTGAAACCGGGTAAAATAAAAGCAGATGGAAAGTAAGAAAAGGAGGAAAATAAATAAATATATTTCTGTAAAGATAAAAGACTGTATAGATATAAAACATCACTATGATTCATTAATTCTTCCCTTCCCAAAGCAGATTGCTATTGATTACTTTAAATATCATTGCTGATTCAGACAGGATGCACCAGTGTCTGTATTCATCTTAACCACATGGACACTGTATGCATTCAGCCAACTTCAAAGCCACAGATGATAGAGAGAGTGCATTTGGATGGCTACACATAGAAAATTGTCCATCTTTCCTCCCGTGGAAAACAGGAGTGCAGAAAGAATAGTTGTAATCAACCAGAAATAGAGGGAGAGAGAGGTAAATCAACCACAAATTGACTGCAACGCTGAGTGATTGCCGAGCCGAAACCGCAACCTGAGTGAAAAGCATTACATCTCTCTCAGACACACACATATAAATCCACACGGGTACATAGGTATGGACACACATAGAAATCAAGTGCAGACAAGAGCGGGTCACAAACAGATATAATAAGAGACACACACAGTCAAATGAATGAATACGAAACAGCCTTCAGCAACTAAAAATAAAAAATGCATCACCCCTCCTCCTCTTCTTCTCCTGTCTTCCTCCTTCCTTCTCTTCTTCCTCCAGATTAGAGCTGATACTCCCTCATGTCCGGACCTTGCTTGGCTCTCTAATTTCTCCCGAATGCAAAAGACACACAGCTCCTCTCTGAACTGTGTCAACCTGCTCTCGTCCTGTCTGTCCTACTGAAGCTTTGCATCCACCACAGCGACTCAGCTGCCATAAATAGTGCTATTTTAGCTCCACTGCAACCAGAGCAAAGCTAGTAAATCTCTGCACGTTCCAAGCTCCCATCCCCTTTCCTTCCCACAATGCAATGCGCAAATGTACTGTGTCACCCCACCCGCAATCCACTGAACCCCCCCCCCCCCCCCCGCCCCCCGATTATTTTGCAAGATGCTACAGGACGAGGTGGATCTTTTAATTTGAAGGAAAGATGTGGAAAGCACAGGGAGAGGACAGGGGGGAAAAAAATCCCTGCATCGGTCACGTACTCCAACTAAGCAGTTCCTCCCACTGTGCTGTCCCAGCCTGCTTTGCTGTCTGGCATTTTCTAGCTTGACAGCATCACTGATCCCATGTTCTGTTAACTCAGCGGCTACGGCCACTTCCACAGCCTGACATCCTTCTTTCCTCCTTAACATATCTCTTTGTAGCTGTCTTTCCTCTCCTCTCTGCTCCTCTCTCCCTGTTTTTTCTCTTCTTCACATCCTCTCTTTTATTCCCCTACACTTTCCCATTCTTTAGCCCCATTTTTCTGTTCTTCCTCTGATCAGGTTGAAAATTAGGTCTCGTTCCTTGAATAGCTGGAGCGGAAGGAGATTTGAAAGTATAATTTTGCTGCACAGGCTCCACCCACGTTGTGCTGCCATAATTACATCTGATGAAGACGGCGAGATGGAGATGAAGAGAGGTAGATAGGGAGAAAGAGAAGGGTGGGGGGGGCTGATTTTAATGAGTCCCTGTCTATCCCTCTGCTTTATAAGCAACATCACAAGAGACACTTGAAGGAATGAGGGATAGAACGAGGGATGGAGGGATGGGAAAGAGCAGAGGAGGAGATGGAGAGGGAGCGAACAGTGGAGGGAGAGGAGTCAGCAGTTTTCTTAATCCAGGCAGCTCTTCAGCTTTCATCATGTCAAGCTTAATCAACAGCACAGCAGCGCTGAATATCCACTTCTGCTTCACTGTGGTTAAAACCAGTGAATCCTTTACACACCGGAGTCTTGTTGCTAACAGGTGAGGAAGAATCACATTATGCATGGGTGGTATCTAGCTGTACAGATAGGTTTGGATTTATTTGTCCAGGTGTTGAGATATCAGCGTCTGATGTTTCTGCCCAAGTACAGTGGAGGTAAATTTAATTTGTGTTGATTTGAAACATTGTATTCAGCATTCAAAATTCAATAGCAACTTGCCTTTCCAGTGTACCCAGTTACCCTGTGATAACCTGTCAACAGTATTCATAGGGACTACTTGTTTGGTAAGAAGTAGTTTCAGTGAAAAGTGTTCACATTGAGGTCCACTGTTGGTGATGGCAGCAGAAAAAACATTGGAATCTCTCAACCTAAACAAATACAACAAAAAATCTCCATGAGTTGATATTAGCAGTGCAAGTAAAATTTTTAAAATGTATCTATTTCTGGTGATTTGGGTGATTTAACGCAGCTGCAAGCATTTTGCAGATTCTAAAATACAAACACGTGTGCTTTATGTGCTTGTAATACTGCACCTGATTTTTTTTCACTAAATGTGCACTTTGCATACTAAACTGTGGTGCACTTATTCTCTGCTTTGAACTGTAGCACCACTTCTTACAGAAAAATAATGTATTTTTATAGTAATATTAGATGATATACATCATCAAAAATCCTTTCCAGCAAAAACAGTGCAACAGGAAGTGTCGTCTGTGAAATGACATAATACAATCAGGTGATACAATATGCGGACTCACACAGACACAGCACAATGACAAGGTTTAGATCCAGAGTTTTAATTCCGTTATTTCTCACTTAACCTTTAACCAAGGAGTCCCACTGAGATGAAAAGTGCCTTTTTCAAGGGAAATTTGGCCAGGAAGCAGCATGTAGCCACTGAAAATGTAACAGGTTCCGGTTAATACAATAACTAACCCAGGAGGACAGTGCTATAGTGAGTGGGTGGGGATGAAAGACATCACAACTGCAAAGGCAAAGCAGTCAATATTTGAAAATGTGGTGGAATATTACCTCTGTCAGGTCTTTGCTATCATTAGCTGGCTAACACGTCTTTAACATTAAAATGTGTCTTTACTGTTTGCCAAGTGTTTTTCACAGCAGACATGACTTGTTGTAATAGGACAAGCACAGTTACTAATAACACTAAAGATGTCTATATTCTATTAAAGAGACTACGTCTACATACACACTAATATTCCACTATTATTCTGAATATGACTATATCAATCAATCAATTGGGGTTTTTTCCGCAGTTTGTGACAAACCTGCCTACTTTATAAAACAAACATTTTGAAAGACTTGGATAGCAACAGGTTTTTGGACGTGGGTCATAGGATGTGGGGGTGTTTGAGGTTAGTCGGAATATGTACCGCTGCATGTACACAGAAATATAAGTGGAACAGTCATTTAATCAGCCATGTAAAGAGCTTAGCTGTCTTTTTCGGAATAAGGGGAAAAAACAGAATATTTCGCACATGTAAACAGATTCAGTGTGACAGTGAGCCTGCATAAATCCCAGGACCCTGAAACTGAAGCAGCTAAATAGAATTCAGCCATATTCCTTTTATAATTTATACCTGTATATTCAAAGATGTCAGTGGGGGGACTAAATTTGCTGTTTGTTGTTGTTGGAAACTATTGCTCCACAATGCAAAGCACATGGAAAGGATGGTAAAGATAAAATAAAATAATTGTGGACAGTGGTCAAAAGGCCCAAGAAACATTTTCATTTTCAAGTATACAATTATTAGCCATGAATATTTCCATGTCTCCTCTCATAGTCTTACCTTAAAGTACATTAATTTCTTGTATACTAACTGCTAAAACATAAAACAAAGATTAATATACACTTTTTGGAGTCATTATGCAGTATATAATTGGGACACAGTATTTCTGTTTGCAGTTGGAGGTCAGTAGAGATCACATTATAATACACAAGCCTGCAGCCTGAGACAAAATGCAGACAATGAGCAATCCCAATCCTCTGACCCTCCAAAACTGCCTAGGGCCCATTGCAGATGCCTGACCCCCATGTTGAAAACCACAGCTCTGACAGAGACTGATAAACCTGTCACAGGACAGCTTTGACAGGAGTCTTATATACCTCAAAGCATTAGAGTACAGGTGTCACCTCAAGTTATAGTCCATTCACTACTTTCTGTGTACGGTTCACAAACCAGTCAGTTTGCATATGGTGTGTCAACCAGCTCGGGCAATTTTCAGGCCTGTGGAAGTTATTACAAGAACAAATTGCTGCAAATACCTTTTCTGAAAGGAAGAAAATGAGCCCTGACAATATCCAACGATGCTGACTCTGCACTCTCCAGCAGGAAGAAATGTAAAGCAGGAAACCAGTGCACCAAGTAGAGATAAAGGTTGGTACTTTTTCTGAAAAACTCCTCTCTGCAGAAGCACATTTGAGCCTATATCTGCCAGTTTTTGTATAATTGTATTTAGAGCTACATAACATTTTATGCATACACCACAAAACCATGGTAATTGGCTTGAAATAAAGAAACATGTACAATAATATCCATCACAACAAGGTTTACAGGTAGAAGCATCCTCCTGGATCTGACAACAAACACTAACAAAATAAGTTAATTCTTTTGGGTATTGCAAATGCAGCCTTCTTTAAATCAGAGACCCAATGGGAGACATCTGTATTTTATATTTTTTGGTTTAATGAGTTTTGCATTAATCCATCTGGGTACTATTAGTTCTCTGTCCATGTAGACTTTTCAAAACAGCCAATCAAATCGCTTCATTTCAAACCAAATTTTATAAAACAGTAAAGTCACCGTTCTATCATAGACGGACAGTTAAGGTGATTAACAGCCTGCTACACAATACAAGAGTCACAGATTTTGAAAAACAACCCACATAAGCTTTCATGCTAGAATCTCCTTCTAATCTATGAACACATGTCTGTCCTGCACCACAGCTTGTTGAATGGGCGTCCAAACAAACACTTACTGGGAAAAAGCGCACCTCTAATGTCAGTTTTTAGGTTGACTAAGATAGACAATTTGATGGACCACTGCAGTTTATTTAACAGCATGTACACTTACCTGCAAAATTTTTGTTCACATTGTCTTTCATTCCCCTGCCAGGGCAGGGCTTGCCAGCTGCTGTCAATCAAACACAGACATGCCCCTCCAGCCATTATTTTTAGAGTTGTTTAAACTTTGAGTTGATTTAACTCCTTATTGTAACATAGAAGGAGGCAGAATAGCGTTGATGGTGTCATGTTATTTACATGTAAAAATTATGGCTCCACTCCTGTCACTCTTATTTCTCTGCAGACACCTCTCCATCCACTTGTCCACTTACAGAAACATTCAACCCTCTGGACACACTTGTGTACACACACACACACACACACACACACACACACACACACACACACACACACACACATACAGACAGGTCTGAGCTCTTTCTGTAACAATCATTAACTTGGAGGTCAGGTCTATCTATTCAACAGGCTAAACTCTGTCAGTATCGTGTCTCTATCAGATCCACACACACACACACACACACACACACACACACACACACAAACCTTCAATTGGATTAATTTCACCAGGTCTACAGGTGTTAAACCATTGAACAAATGTTGAAACACAGATAGAGAAATGCATTTGATGATGATTAAATTCAAACAGATAATGCAGCTGCTGAAAAATAGCAACATCGCATTACACTGCAGAAAGTGTTTGTTGGAGAAAGATGACTTAGTGCCCTTTTCAAGCTTTCTGATGGAAAAAAATACTAGAACTATTGCTACCTCTACTTTAATGACAAATACTGTTGTAGTAATAGAGAGACTCAACATTATTGAGAAGCCCAGGTAGAAAGTCAGAATGTGTATTATTATGTGTATGTATGCACTAAACAATGTGGAGCTACATTATAAGGATATACAGATACAGCTTCCTGTTTTGCCATCTTTGGTGCACTTCATGGAGATCACATGTCAATCTAAAGAAGATAGCAGTACTCTTTAATCTTTGTGTTGGTGTATTAGAGGGAGTTTTTATAGGGGCATTACAGTGTATTGAAACTGGAAGCATAAAAAGACACACTTAGTCTTAGATTTCACAAACCGCCTATTGTTTGCATCACTGCCGTGTTATATCGACTGACTTCAAGAGATTATCAGAGTGTAGAGTAAAACAGTTGTATGTACAAACCTGTACACAAACTGCAATATCTATCAACATCGTTGGAATATGATACTTACATATCATGCAGCTCTACTTTTGAGTACAAAAGGCAAGTGGAAGTTGGACGGAGCATCGTTCACTGTGACTCTAATCTAATTTGTCATTGATTAGCCTGGAGACACAGAGAGCGTAGCAGAGAGTAAGGGATAGGACCGAGAGCAATCAAAGAGCAAAAACAGCATATAAATGAGGAAATCCATGAGATCTCCCTTCCTTCCATTACCTTATCTCTGTTGGTTTTTCTGCTACTCTCTACATATTAATAAAGTAGCTAAGAGAACGTTAACCGAGCCACCTGATAGAATACGGAACCTGGTACGTCATGTGTTAAATGGCCTACATTACACAGGATGCAATATGTCATATTCTGTTGTGGTCCAATATTTTTGTGCAGGTGGATAATACCTGACAAACAGTATGCATATCCTTATCTGTACACTTTTCTTTTGACTGGTGGCGTTATCTTACTCACACACACTCACTGTCTCCCTGTAAACCCTACACAATGACAGACACACACACACACGCACACACACACTAACCTTTGAAAAGAAGTCACCGTTCCATCATGAGGAGAGACAAAAAAAGGAAGTCTGACATACTAGGCCTTGATGGCAGGATGAGCTATTTCCTGTGGCTGTTGCACGCAAAGTGTGACATGGATACAGACCCTGTCACACTAAAATACACACACATACAGTGCACACTCACGGCGACCAGCTGCCATCATAAAATATTCACATCTCAGAACTCCAAACACTACGAGTGCTGAGCAGGTGTTAACGCCGTTTCACAGAGAAAACTCGAGGTGTGATTCACAACATCGTCTGCAGCAACATCGGCAGACATTTCACCTTCCGAGTTGTTTTTATTGTGTTGAGTGAAATTCAAATTACATCTCAATAACAGTCTCATTTATATTTAATTTTGAAAATGCCTTTATTTCCATGGGGTCGTTTCAGTGAACATGTATGAGGGTGTTCTTTCACCATGCTGCTGCACGATCATACATAACCTGGAATCTGTCCAGTTGACCTGACCTGACCAGCCACAGTCCTGTACTGCAGGCAGCTCCAGTGGACCATTTGGATTATAAATGTCTTATTCAAGGGCACCTCAACCGATTTTATGGACCCCCACACATGTAGAACCCCCAGCACTCCAAACCAGTGGTTTCTACTTTAATTTGACCACGTTGGTGTCTCAAAGAGGCACTCTAAGAGTCTCACTACATTAGTACTGCAAATTCATAGTTTCTGCGTACTTCACGCTGTAGTTGAGCTTATTGCACTTATATAGTACACTGTGTATACTGTAGCATATACTGTATTGTGAAGTGGGGCTAAAACAAACAGTAGTGTCCCAGCCCCCTATTTGAGACTCCATTGCACAGGGTTTGTCAAAGTGAAGACCGAAAACAAATGGGGCCCACAACAACATTTATTTGCTTTAATTATATAAGTTTTTACAGTATATATGTTTTAGTTAAGATGGGAATGTAAGTGACAACATGCAATGCGGTGACCTGACACAATAAAACTACAGACGAGAGGGACATGAGGAACACCATGACAAATCACAGTGGTGTCTCCACTGCTAAGTCCATTATTTTCTTCATTAGAACAGCAACAAAAAAACTGTGGGAGTTAACTGATAATAAAACAGAAGCAGAGGGACTGTTCCTATGGTTACCTTCAGTTTATTACACATGTACCTTATACACTGATGTCATTCCAATATCCCTATGATTTAAGCTAATTTTTGGCAATTCTGCACCTCACAAGTTACGTTGAAGTGGTGTGCCCAAGTTACGTTGAAGTCGTCTGCCCTTTATGTAGGGACGTGGACATGTGTAGCTAGGCCAACTTTCATGTGGGCGACCCAAGTTTGCGTCCCATCAATGACCTATGATTAATGTTCGTCAGTGTTATTTGCAATAACCACCATCTTTTCTCAACCCTTAACCAAACATGCTGTGTAGTACAAAGAAATAACTTTTAAAATGTCGACATAAGGCACGGAAAACGTTGGCATTAAATATCATCAAGGGTTTTGAAGTATCATCCAATATCAGCATTCTTGTCAGGTGATAAGGTGGCTGATTTAGAGCGGTGGTTAAACTGTATGTTTGAGATGGTATACTTTACTTTCCCTTTACCATGATGATGATGAACACTAAATCACAAGAAGTCACAACCTGAAACATGAAGTATTTTCGTAAGCATCTTTTCTTAAGCATGACTTCTAAATTCAAGCTGTTGTCTTTGTGACAGTAACAGCACAATCATATCTATCTACAACAGCTCTAGTAAACAATGGGGGAGTGAAACAGCACAGTAGGAGTAGAAGTTGAGTACAACAGCTGTGGATTTTTCAGTGCACAATTTCACTCACTATGGAGAATCATTGAGAGCTCTATTATAGAAATACAAGTCGAACACAGTTGCCGGTGCTTTTATTACATCAAAGTGAGCTAAAATTAGCTTGCCATGAGCTGTAATTGGCTCGGAGTGGCTGGAAATGTCAAATATAATGTAAAGTAAATGAAGCCCACCGCAGGTATTAGAAGCTGCTCATGGTTTGGAGTTGTGGTCTGGACTGAGCTGCTCACTTTCTCTGTCGTGGGAACAGGTTACACACACATTAACGTATATACTGTACATACAAACACACACACACTCTATACATACGTACACACAAATACCCACATGTGGTGCACTACACAGCCTCACATGCTCCTGCAGAATCCATATGCACCTGCACACAGGGACATGTATACAGCTTTTAATAGACCTGTCTATCAAAATGGTGTACAGCCTTTCTGGGCAAAGTGGAGGCGTAAAAGAGGCAGGGAAAGAGGGCAAACACACAACAGTAAGTGTTTGTTGAAATGTAGGGAAAGGATGAGGATAAGATGAATGTAGGGTGTTGGAAACTGAGACAACAAGAGAGCAGAGAAGAACACATGCCTTTCAGGTCGAGTTGGGTTTATTTATGGAGCAATGCTTTTCAAAAAAAGCACAACATAATTCAAGGATAATGGAAATATGAGAACAACTGCTTTACAAACTGAAAGAAACTATGAATCTGTGTGTGATTATGCTAATTCATGCAGCCTATATTGAAGCTCAGAGACACCCACCAGCATAGGTGTCTGATTAGAGCTCTCCTCAGGACTCAGAGGACTCCTCTGTTAGCTCCGACTGGACAACTTACACAGTTTTGATTTTTTTAAAGCTACAAGAAGCTTAACATTGTGAATCTGAAAATGTGTTAAATAAGTATTTTAGTATTAAATATAAGTGTTTCTTAACTTTTAGCATCTGTACTTTTATCATTTGTACTTCCTGGTGCGCTACAAATGATTTTATCACAGAAAACAAAATATTCCAAATGTGAAATACTGCTCTTACTTAGCCTGATAATTGTCTGATTGAATTATATTCATGTTTTTGGTAGGTGGGGTTAAGTTGTTTGCTTTTACTCTAATCAATCAATAACAAGGAACGTACCTGACCCGCCGGAGCCATTTTTAGTCACCATGGCAGCTGCGGTAGTTATTACTGAGTAAAGTTAACTTAACATTTTTCAGAAACTTTTAAGAAATATGTTGATAATAGTTGTTATGTGTAACGCTGTGTCGATGTCGAGGGAATTTAGATTACACAAATCTTTCTAATGCCTATGAGGATATTAAGATAGGCAAAGGAATTTGTTTTGGAGTCAGAATGAAGAAGGTTAAATCAGGATCAAGTAGAAATGTACAAAAAAAACGGTATGACACATGTGCATGAAGAGTTATTCCTAAAGAAAAATGAGTACCCATCATTTTAAATATTAGATTTATAATGACAAGGAATATAGAAGGCTAATATATATGAAAGGCAACATTAGCGGACACGCAGGGGACACATGTGGGCTTACTGTATGTTTCACATTTATCTTGACTTTTAGTCACTGAGTGGAGGCTCTTATGCAGAGTGACTCCAGTGAGTGAACAGTTTGTCTGGCCGCTCACAGTCATGGCAGTAGACTAATGTACTGATCAATATTCCACAGAGAAAGAGGACGTTCCAGGAAGTATTCCCATGATGAAGCACCGAGATTTTACAGCTAATTGTGGAAACACTCCAACCCACACACACTTGTGTTCCCTCAACTTGTGAGGACACCCACTAACATAATGAATACTCTAGCCCCTAACCATAACCTTGGCCAACATAACTGCATGCCTACCCTAACCTTAATCTAATTCAAACTTTAACTCGAAGTCTTAACCTTAAAAAAGCCCTTTGAAGAGACGAGGACACCATAAAATAGCCCTTACTGTCCAAAAATGTGTTCACTCAAGCACAGAGTGAATTTTACACAAACTTAACCCAATTAAACAGGTTTACTGGATGATATAAACAACAGAACTGTGAGCAAAACATATTTTACACCACTAACAACTGACATTAAAAAAACAATGTGAAAATAAAAGTGAAAAACCTATAAATATATATATTAGTAGTAAGATTTACAAACTGTAAAACTTATAAATTGTTATTACAATGACAATAACATGAAGGCATGTATATGCATTTGACATAATGAAACAGGAATAATGCTTTTTTTCAAGATGTGTTAAATTGGCAGGTTAAGCAAGAATGCGACTAAGGACATTATATAACATTTTAAAAGGCAAGACAGTCCCCGTGGTAAAGTCAATATAATACATACTGTAGTTATAGTATTATAAATATCACTTATAAAGATTCATGCTGCCATTAAAAGATGGGTAAACCTGCCACTAAGCACCGACAAAAAGATTGATGGCGTCAAAATGAAAACAAACTGCAGTTTAAAAGGAGGGTTATGCAAGTCTTCTATTGACAGAATTAGAACACTTTGATGGATTATATGCTCAAGATTTTAATGATACTGAATGATCAACTTTAATGAAAGCGAATATATAATAAAAATATAGACAAAGTGATACATAGCATTTTGAAAATGTCACACTTAATTACTTATGTACTTAAAAATAAAAAGGTTTACTTTGTAGAATTGTTCAATTACAAGCAAACCATCCTCCCTCTAGGTTACCAAGGGTTTGGAACCTGCGTCATTGTGCTACATTAAACAAACACTTTCTGCTTAAGAATTACATTCATATGTGACTTAAAAGATAAGATGGGACATCTGTCAGCAGCAGAAAGCTGAACCAAATCTAATTCCAGTTCCTGTAACTTTGTCCGCAACTCTATGGTGTTCAGACCACAAAGGAATCAGCACAATAAGAGCTTCAGTTGTATTGAGTTCATTTTGTCATACTGTGAAATGGTGGCTTTTACGAGCCAACATCCTTGTTCTTAAATCTCTGAGACCTTGTGTCCTGAGGTTGATTCCTATAGTTAGTTTAGATTACTGTAATATCTGAGATAAAAAATATAGGTATTTTCAATTCCTATGATTCACAGCACCTCTGTCTTTTAAAACTTTGTAGGCGTTTTATACAGTTACTGAGCCTCCTCAGGCTCTGCTAAATGAGAAAGAAAACTGTAGTAGAGCATTTAGCAGTTTAATTTAACCCTGGAATATTCATATGTATGCAATTTTCTAGAACAGAGAGACAAGTCTGAACCCTGAAATGTAACATCTAAAGACACCTTCATTCAAGACCTAATAGCACTGCAGCTGACAGTTAATTCTCTGCTTTGTCCTGATGAATGGACGACACACACACGCACGCACACACACACACACACACACACACACACAGGTCTATCTCAGCATGATTACCATCAGCAAGCTCGGGGCCAAGAGAAAGTCATAAAACACAACACGCTCACCTCTTACTTCTGAAGCTCTGCCCCAACACACAAAGACACACGCACACACACACACACACACTACCACACACACTCCAACATCCGTTCCAATTTCATAAATCCTATTCTTATCATGCCATCTCAGTCTCGTACGTAAGCACACCCCTGTTCCCATCCTCAGTGTCATCCACACACACACACACACACACACACACACACACACCACTCTTTTTGTGCCATTCATCTATTGCCTCTCTTCACTGAATAACCCCAAATGGTCGATTGTATTGACCACTATTACACTATAATGCATGTTTCTTAATTAAAATCTGCCTCAGCACTTTGAGCCCAGTTCAATATGATCACAGCCTCTATGTGAACTCATGTGAAGAAGAGTGTGCCTGTGTGTGTGTGTGTGTGTGTGCATGTGTTTGTGTGTGTGTATAAATATGCACTTTTATGCATAGAAAGATAGATGGATAGATGGATGATAGATTTAATATAGCATGCATGAATTTGGTTGTCAATTTGTTTGAGTGAGACTGACAGACACACACAGAGAGAGAGAGAAAAGAGTGTGTGTGTCTGTGTTTGTGTGTGTGCAACTTGTGATTAAAAGTGTGGGTCTAAGACTGTGCTGTTAGATCAATAGTCGATTTGAGTCTGACTGAAACACAATACCATGAGGTAGTGCGATCAATGGATGGATGGATGGATGGATGGATGTAAAAAAAAGTAAGAACTTATAAAATGTTTGCAAGTGATGGAAAATAAAAATGCAAATGATATAGTTAGAAACTGAATGGGGAGGGAAAGGACAAATAAAGTGAGAAAGGAAGCTGTCAAAAGAAACAGGAGACAATAAGAACGGATCAAAGACAGATAGATAAAGAAGATCGCATCAGGGTAGATGATGAGATTTCAATGCATTTTATCAATACCCAAGAGAAACTGTTTTCTCTTGGGTATTGAGGCAAAGTTTTGCTCATTTTGGCTACTATTCATTGGTTTAGTTTTTCATTTTTAAATTAGGGTCCAACAGATATTAACATCAGAGATGTTTTTGAACTGAATTTATAAAAAAAATAATATTTAATCTAAGTCTTTTCCCAGAGCTTCCAACCATATCTGCTGCAAAAACTGAACATTAAATAACTATATTACCCACAAAAAGAAAAGAACAAACAATTCGTATTTAATCGTATGTCTCCAGGTGCAATTACCCATAAACTGACACCAGCAAAATAAATCTGCCTTAACCAAAATGGGAAGAGGATTGTTTTATTGGAGGAAAATAGACAGGAGGAGGAGAGCGAGATGAGCTTGGGGAAGACCAGAGTGAACCTCAACTTACCAATTATTTATTAAAGAGAGCTCAGCCAGTTAAAGGGGTTCAAAACAGATATTAGCGTTTCTTTCTGCCTGGAGGGATGTCAGCCAGTTTGACTGAGGGAGACTGTCTCTTCAGCAATTCTTCAAACAGCTCAATGTTTATTTTGCGTGTCAATGCAGCAAATGCAATGACATACTTACCGTGCACAAGTAACCATCTCTAAGATCCAGTCTATAAAAAGTTGCCACTTTGAAACCTGATTCAGACAAAGAAGGTGAACTGAAGACACCAGAATCATCCCAAAATCAGAATAAAGATGGACAAGGAGAAGGAAGAGTTGTGAATTATGTCGTAAGGAGTGTATGCACGCCAGTTTGGCCAGGTGGGAATGGTTTCTATTGTTTCAATTCAGCAAATGCTGCTTATATTGACAATTAAACTGCAAGTAAATAAAATGCCACGTCTACCAACAGCACAACAATACAAACTACTAGAAATGGCTTGTAGAGGCTATATTTAACTAGAAAATGTACCATACTTACTCTCCTTACACTGCAAGTCCAACTGAAATCACTATGGCTGTCTATCAATTAAAATTTTAAATCATTAATGATATGCTAATTAATTTATCAAATTAATCGCATATATCGATATTTGCTTGGAAATAAGGATATTTTAACTAAAAAACATGACATTATTGTGGCACATGACTAAGGCATAGAATAAAATTATTAAAAGGGGGAATTAGAACATATGCCTATAACCTATCACAGCCTAAAATGTGACCATAACAGTTTTTAACATTAGCTCATCACCTCAGCACCAATTTTGTGCCTAAAGCTGGAGTGCAGAACTTTTGTCTCCCCCCCTTGGTAGTGATCCCAGGGAGCTACAAAAATACTTGGTTTTAAACTCAAAACTCCTCAGATTGTAGTGGCATTGAAATACAGAGAGACTTACCTGGCAGTGAGAGGCTTAATCAGCATTATGTGAACTCGTTTTGTGGGGGCTTGAAGGTAACAGACGTTCAACAATATGTAAAAGTCCTGCACTCCAGCCTTAAGTGGCGACCACATTAACCAGTCTTTTTTTAACTATTTACATCCAAAACTGCCGCACGGACCGGTTGGAATTCGTCAGAGGTGTGTGTTGGTGAATTCACTCTGGTGGTGTCTGTGGCTCCCTGAGTGCTAACAGCGCTGCTCTCAGAGGCTCAGAGCCTCTGATATAATGACAATATATGCGTTAATTTGCGTAATTTTTTTTTATTGCGTTAATTGTTTTGTAATCAATTCATTGAAATTAACGCATTAAGTTGACAGCCCTTAGTCATCCATTTTTGCGGTCAAAAATAATGTCAGTGTGTTTTTTTTTAATGTATTGCTATTCAATTTTTATTATTAAAAGGAATAAAAAAAGGTCCTGGGGAAATGGCTGGAGGGGAGTATCAGTGTTGATTGACAGCATCTGGCAGGCTGAGCTCCGGCAAGGGACCAAGAGACAAAGTGAACAAACATTTGGTGTAGATGCGTGTCATGGGCAGACATCATGTTGTTAGTGGTATTGAACAATAAGGACCACAACAGCATCCAACCCGACCAAGTGACATTTGCGGGTATGTTTCCGTGCTGTTTAATGTGCTGCAGCTGTGCAGCTAATTAGCTATCTAGCCAGCAAAATGACATTAGCTTAAGGTCCCCATTTTCCTAGTAAATGTTTGTTTGGTGGCTTGTTCAACAAGCTGTGGTGCAGGACAAGACGTGAGTTCATGTTTGTAAGTTAGATAAGGAGACTTTAGCAGGAAAGCGAATGTGCTCAGAGTCTGTGGCTCTTGTGTAGCAGGCTGCTGTCTGGCTCAGTGTGACCATCTGCTCTGCCTTCGATAGAATGCCTGCGTTACTGCTTATGCAAGATTTGATTGGCTGTATTGAAATAATTTACGGAGCACATACCGTATGGATGCTGTAGCAAACAAAAGTAGATGCAATTTGAAGTTCATCACAGCATCTCCAGTACCCCCTATTTATCAGTCATACCGGCCGTTTCATGTTCCGATAGCACACTATTTTAGCAGGTTTCCCTGCCCTTGCTGCTACGTAACAAGCAGCACACGGGCATGGGTGGGAATACAAATGGGTTTCCCCAAATAGATTCACTCATTGGGGGCCTTTTGTGATTTGACAAATTACCTGCACCTGCATGTGACAAAAACTGCATCGCATCACCACCAAAACCCTATACGTTTAATTGCAGTGTGCGTGACGTATCTTGGTGTGAACACCATTGTGGCCATGCTATATCCCTAACAGAAGACAAAGATATTTTGGGGCATTTTGGGGGGGAAAAATTAAAAAAACATGTGGAGAGTTAGACACACTTTAGTTTTTCAGATTTCTCTCAGAGGGGAAGAGTGACCTGCTGAGTTTGATTAATTGATTTAACATTTTAATTTTCTGCCTTGATTAGATTTTTCTTTGATGACTTGAACAACCCTTTGAGGCAGACATGATATTGAGGACATTGCACCAAAGGGTGTCTGCAGTCTTCAAGAGAAAGATAACACATCTATCCACCCAGGAAGCCAGCTCAGACTACCAGACAGTGCAGACCTGTTTGCAGAGGTATAACAGTGTGAATGAGTCGTATCACCTCCACCTCAAACAGTCTTATCATGCAGGGACAGCACCCAGTCAGCCTTTAAAAAACCTCCTACGGCCAGTCTCTCCCTCTCCATCAACCCCCGCTCTTCCTCCTTCTCTCCTCTTGTCCTTTTATCTCGTATTCCTCCCATTCGGTGTGTGCATGTGTGATAGGAGTGGACATCAGTGGTGTCTGCATGTGTTTGTGTCCCCTTTGGAGAGGGAGGATGATCAAAAGTGTGTGGACATGCACAAATATGTGTGCAAGACATCAGTGACACGGAACAGAGCGAAAATGTCTGAAGACTGCGGCCGTGTCCTTAAACAACTTTTCTCTTACCTGAAAGGTTGTCGACTGACTGATGTGAAAAGAGCATCAGTCGTTTCAGCAAATACGGCTGTAGAAATTATGTCCATTATCATTCCCTAACCTTAACCAAGTGGTTGGTATTGTAACCATGACAACAAAGGTACCCTAACCTTAATAAAGTAGTCATTTCAACTCAAACCATGATCTTTTTCTAACCCTTAACCATAGCATTGCCACACGACAAAATGTTGATTTGTAACGGTTTTGAAAGGCAGTCACAAATGTTGTCCCATCAAGATAGATGCACCAGATCAGAAAACACTTCTATGTGTTGCTATAAAAGCCATGGGAAAACCATTACATTTTGGCCTTTAGGACTTGTTGGGTATGATCTAGGAGTTGTTAAAACACAAGCCCTTCACTGGAAATATTGTAATTCTCTGAAATTTACCACTGGATGGTTTACAGCACAAAAGCTTATTATTACTGCAAAGTCTAATAATGTAGGGAATGGATGTTCAATGCAAAAATCACTTGAAGCCAACAAAATAAGGTATAGCCACTTTGCCAGCAGTGAAGTTAAGGGTCAAAGAGAAACCTCCACTTTGTCCCAGAAAGTAAAAATTTGATTTAATGTTGAGAAACTGTACAGTAAACATGTCAGAGGATAATAACTCATATTAGCCAATTTCCACTCTCATTATGTCTAAACCAATGACTAGTTTTTTTATGGTAATTATAAAAAAGAATAACTACAGATGCATTAAGCAATAGTTGTTACATTAACACTGAATCAAACAACTCCAGATTATGTGAAATGGTCACATCTATTGCTTCACTATATTTTCTTTTATTCAGTTAGTCTTTCTCAGTGTAGGTTCTGTCTGTCTGTCCGTCTGTCTGCCTGTCTGCAGGCATCTGTGAGTGCCAGAAAAAGGCATTAATCATTTAAAGCAACTCATTATAAATTCCAAAGCTTGAACTCCTGGGTTTGCGGCTGCATTCATGTAGAACATGTATGCATGTGTGTCAATGTGACTAATGCTGACAAAGTAAGCATGTGTCTGGATGCTTGCATGTTTATTTTTCTAAGTATGTGTGTGTTAATGCAGATGTGTAGAATATGTGTGTGTGTCCAGGTGTGTGCTGCTAGCCCGAGGGTTTTCTCTCTCTCCCTCCAGCTCTCGCCTGGCTGGAGCCTCTCGGCTGCTCTGTACTCATGGTTAATGCATGTGGAGAGAGAATCCTCGTCCCTCCAGTTTTCTCCTCTCCTTCCTCCCCCATACCACCCTACTTCCCCAGAATAGACCCCATCCTCACCATACATGAAAAGATATAATTCCCATCACTCCCCCATTTCTGGTGCACACCTCAGAGGACGAGTCAGAACAACATAGAGAGGAAGAGAGACAGGGGGGGAGGAGGGAGGAGATAAGTTGAGAGAGAAAGGGCAGGACGATAAGAGGTGGGATAAAGAGGGATGAAGGGGTGATAAAGAGACATTACAGCACATATTAAAGGTAAGGTGAGGAGAGGGAGTAAAAGGAGGCACAACAGAGGGGAGAAAAGCCTTCTTTGAAAGAGACAGCTGAGAAACTCCCTTATCCATCACTATATCTGTTTGGCATGTTAATATATCATCTGATCAACAATCACAATGACAAATACTGACTAATGACTAAAATATTGTAACTTTACAAGATAATTTTCTCTCTTTGGTCTCAAGACATTCCAAAGTGGCAAAAAGAGAAAAAACAATAAATAGAAACGAAAAAAACAAAGGTTTATGATTACCAATGATTATCTTAATATGATCACAATATTATTTTGATATCAATATGTTAAGATTATGTAAAGGAGTAGTCAAAATCATAAAAGTCTATATTCATGTCATGGTCAAATTGTTATATTGCTATTTAAACCAAAATCCTTAATTCTTTAAAAATATATACCATATCTAGTATTTCAATCCCTCCATATGATAATTCACCATGGAGAGATGATAAAGAGAAATGTTGAGTATGACAGAGTTCCACAATCAGGTTTTGTTTTCTTGCTCTATTTCTGTCTCTCTGGTAGCTTGCTCTGCCAAGCTGGCTTGGCTTTAACCAGTGCCAGGTTAGAGAGACAGAACAGGCACAGGCCACACACACACACACACACACACACAGACACACATAGGACATCTATCGCTATGATACTTCCGCTGAGGCTATTTTAAGAGATAATTCTGAACTGTCATTACAGTGACACACACAAACATACATACTGACACCGTTTCCCATATCTCATAGCTGCTATTCAGTGGGAAATTTTATTCCACTACAACAAAGTGGACTGCAGGCAGGTACATTGGTGCTTGCTGTAATGCTTTCCCTTGCTGGCACTAAATATCCAGAAGCATAAAAACATGCCATTTGGCGGATGTTTCTCTTCAAAGCACCTCACTCTACTATGAGTGTCGGTTTCAACTAAAAAATGCCCCAGTAGAAAACAAACCAATTGTGTTTGAGTCCAGGTTTTCTCAAATCCATTTGGCATTATTCACAAATCATAGCTCTTACCCACACAGTCTCTCTTGAGGAAAAACAGTTCTTATTTCTATCAATAAATACCCCATTTACACTTACACTCATTTTAAGTGTCTCATAACCGGATATTTATCCATATATATGTGTCTCTAATGACGAGATTACAAATCTGATTGCAATCCGTCTCGGTTTTTCTGGGGTACATACAAATCAGGGTCAGCCCTCCTCCAGTCCAGAAGGAGGTGGTATTGTACCTTAAGCTTTTTGGTAACTGCTTAAAAGCCAGGACTTCTGTACTTTAGCAGTTCAGTTACAATAACAACAGTTTAAACCTATCGATAACATAACATGATCGCATGAATGAATCTTGTTTATGAACTCTGAGCGAGACAAAAGTTTGGGTGCGATTTCAATCCCTCTTGAATGCTTCTTGGATGCATTTACAGTACGCTTAGCTTTACACTGAGCCGACTGCAGAACAGAAAATGAGATGAGTAGTAGTAGGAAGGTATTAGGTGTTCTAAACTGAATTTACTTACTGAACTTATAAAAGTATAAATAAAACATGAATAAATAAAACTATATAACCTCTAAAACAAAAACAATACTAATAAAAAGAAAATACAGGTACAGGGAGCGAAGACAGTCTGCGGTTGTATTGTTTACATTTACATTTTGTTGTGTCTGCAGCTCTTCAGGTATTCCTGGAAATGGGAACAGAAAGTAATGATTTCTAGGAATTGTCATTCACATAATATCCTGAAATAACAGAGTCAATGACAAGGAAGGAGTAAAGCATACAGAGTGCAATCTGTGAGCTCTGTGAAGACAGAAAAATATGAGATCAAAGACACAGAAAAGACACAGAAGGTAAGCGTTCTTGTTATTTAGTTGATGCGTGTTAGTTCTGTTGTGAGTTTTTGTTGTGCCTGATTTCGTACCACTGTACATGCATGTTTGTTTCTGTGTTCGAGCGTACAGTACGTGTCCCCGGGTGGCCTTGATAAAGCTGTTGCCATCACAGTCACTCCCAGCAGATTTCTCTGCCTTGATGTTCCAACATGCCCACAGAGCTTTGCATATGGAAACATACAGCAATACATCTCAGCATACACGCACTCAAACACGCATTATAGATACAGTGACCTTCACCGTGGGTGAACTGGTTTCCATGGCGACAGTCATGGTCGCCTGTCAAGGTGTGAAAACTATTAACGGCCAGGACTTAGACAAGTGGATGGAAGGGATAAAGGTGTCAGGAAGGAATGACAGGGAAAAAATAAGAGGAAACAGGATAGCCAAAAAAAAAAAAGGCGTGAGCTCAGTGTGAGGCTGAGGAGGACAAAGGGGAAATAGAAGAATGTCAAGTGGAGTGGAATTTTTTGAAGAAAGTGTGCTTCTGTGTGACTAATTGGAAAAAACAGGGCAGTAACAAAGACAGGGTTAGACGTTCTATTCCTTCTGGAGCCACTAATAGTCAGAAAGAGTACGGTGTAGCTGAATGTGTCCTACAAAATTGTGTAAAGACTATTTAAAGTTGGAATCGTCTTCTGCAGCATGCATTTGTGATTCCATCAGTAACTGATGTAGCAGAATAGCCTATTAATTCAACCTACTGGCAGGTCATGAATTCTTGTACATTTACTATTCTAAAAGGTGTGCGGCAGGTCTGTTTTGGAGATAGCCCTGTGGTGCACAACTTCAGATGTTATTGAATTGATCCATGAAGCATATGAAGACTGAAAGAAAAAAAAATATAGCTAAAATGGAGAAAATGGTAGCAAAGAGAAATTTAAACATTTTGTTTGGTAAAAAATGCTTACATATCCATCAGACACAGAATGTACATAAAGACTGCACACACTCGACATATTATATCAGAATCAGAATCAGATTTATTGGCCATGTATGCGTACACATACAAAGACTCCAGTTTTTCAGTTGCTGTCAACGTACATACACAGAAAATAGACAAATAAACAAAATACAAGGACAACAAAGGTAAGCATAAATATTTAACTGCTATATATAAAAATAAATATATATACAAAGTGTATATATGATCATAAACACAACAACAATGACAATGAAGTAGAGAATAGTGCAATGATGTAGAGCGCAAAGATGCCTGGAGAGATTGTCATAGGATACTTTATATACATGAAGTAGGTGGAATATGTATAAATATCTATACAATGTATGTATATATGGTTATATGATTAAGTGTTCATATATAACAGAAGATGTCCAGTTGGCTATTGTTTATGAGCTAGGTAGGTAAGTTACTTAACTGATTTGCAGGGATGTACTGGGACTGAAATTCAGCCCGGGACCAGTCGGTCAGTACAGAACAATGACATATGGGCTGTGGTTGTAGGGAAAATCTTCATGGAAAATCTGGTTTGTACTCCTTTAAAGCAAATACAAACTGTATTGCATCAATTGATGTTACCATATGCATGTAAGAATGGGTGTCAGTGCCCACATATGGCAATCTACATACAGCATGCACACATTTCTTCTCTCATCAGATTTGTTCAGAAGTATACTGTGTGCCTCCATATGCCTGTGAGTTAGTGTGTGTGTGTGTGTGTGTGTGTGTGTGTGTGTGTGTGTGTGCATCTCCACTGAGCTGTCAGTGCAACTGGAGGCTTTCAAATGGGATTTCTTCTGCTTCTTTGGCAAGGTTTATGCCGACGCTGGGGCTTTTGATTCGCCGCTCACTCACGGACAGCCATGCATGACAGACTGCTTCCTCTACCGCAGAGAAGGAGAGAGGGAAAGATGGAGAGACAAACTGAACACGAGCAGATGGAGAAAGCAAGAGGCAGACAGAAAGGACAGAGGTGGAAGAAAGGCAACGGGTGCTATAAAGATGTATGGACCTAACATGCCAGGAATAACAGAAGACGAGAAAGACAGAGACAGAGTGATGGACAGAAAGAAAAGAAGTCTCTGCTCTGTAGAAAGTTTAGAAAAAGGATATTTCCAACACTGCTTGGAAAACATTTTTACCCACATTTCTGCGAAGTTGAAAGGTGGTGTTTGAGACGTGATTACTTTCACCACTTAAAATGTGAAACTTAATTGCATGTCAGGATTCAGGCAATCACTTTAAATTCTCACTGGCAGCGACATCCTGCTAATGACTAATATAAATTATCTGCGACTGCTTTTTTGGGTTTGCCATATGATCTCACTTAAGCCAGTGTGTCTGCATCTCAATTAATATTACTGTTTTGGTAGGAAGCACTCAGACTTCAAACTGTGTGAAAGAGTTTGTCAACAATAACTGCTAGTGTTACAGACCAGCTGTTTTTCTTTGAAACTGTTTTACATTTGACGTGGTTTAAGCTGGAGGAACTATTCTGGAGCTATTGTGTCTGGATTTTTTGAAGATTTTGTCAAAATAATATCACTATGAAGGCTTAATTTCTGTTGTAGCCTGTGTTTGGCTTCAGGAAAGATTGTGGTTTGGTAACATAGTGAAAAAAATGACCACATCCTGCCTTGTTCTTCCCTATCTAATACCAATGTACTGTGGAGCCTTTTATATGAAGAAAGTTTGTTCTGAAACATTAAATAAAGACTTGGGCAGCAGTTGGTACTCAAACAACAGAAGAAAAGTGAGAGACAATGGAGCAGTGATGAGCTGACACCAGCCACTATATTTATCTCAGTTCTAGGTGTCGTCTGAATTATAATCATTATCCTCCGTCTGCCGTGATGAAAATATATCCTCTCATTCAGGTCAACGCGGTCGTGTCCGTCATTACAGAGAAAAACGTCATTGTTTTCAGTCCTTATTAGCGACCGGTTCCATTCCTCTGGGGACAAACTGCCATTAGGGTGATAAATATATTATGTCATCAGCGAGAAATGTAAGAGGTAATTATCCAAGTGTCATTCCTGTAACCTGTGTCATTAGCGTTATTATTATTATTATCATCAGCAGCAGGACAGCTATCAGGAATAGGGCAGCCACCATTGGAGCTACATACACATTACTGAGATGGGTGCAAGCACTCATCATGTTATGGGTTTGTCTCATGGCCCAGCTGGCATTTCATCTATTTAAGATTTACTACTGAATTAGATCTAGACAGTAAAGTATGGTTGAATAACAGAATTACTTTCACAAGTCCTGAAAGATGATTGTAAAGACTTTCTCCTAGCGTCACTGTGGTAAGAAATAGAGAAATCCTTTACTGTGTGTGTGTGTCCCTGCGTTTTTACCCAGTGCACCTCGTAATGTGTTCCTAGTTCACTTGCCTGATTTATTAAGGACCAGTTATTAACTGTGATGGGTTTTTTAAAATTTTAATGGACTAATCTTGAGACTGGAAGTGTGTGTGTGTGGGTGTGTGTGTTTGTGTGTTGGGGGGATAACAGACGGAGTATGTTATTTTACTGTCGATTACTTTTAGGTTTGAGCATGCAAGTTCATCCACTTTTTGCTTTTTAATAATAGAACTGGCTCGTCTGTTATCACATGACTGAAGCTCAGGTGTCACATGATGACGGCAGTTCTACTCACTGATGAAGTCTGTGAGATGTGGCTGAAAGCTCTTAAAAAGCTAGTAAGTGGAAACATTTGCTTGCTCAATCCCAAAAGTAATCTAAAGCATGGTAATCTATTCTGTCTGTACCCCCATCCCCCACCCCAGATATGCTTTTTAGCTATTTTTTGCCTTCATAAGATTTCATGTGTTTATATACAATATCCTAATCGGCTGCATTTTATGTTTTTTATAAATGTTTTTACTGAAACTACCCCAAATCTTCACAATGATTAGATATCTTTTTTTTTTCATAAACTTATTATTAAAATGTTGGCAATTATTTCCACCAAGACATTTTTTTTCACTCGTCAGAAATGTGTCTTTCAATGCTCACAGGTGGTCTGTGAGTGTGTGCATAATGCATAAGCGAGGAATATGTGACGTTCTGCACATGACCATAATGTTGCCTTCCGCAGTTGTGTGCTGTGCAGTGTGTGAGTGAGAGACCTACAACTGTGAGGTTTAATTAACCATGATGAGGGGATGCATTAGCCCAAAAGTGTACGGGCTGGAATGTCTATATATTATATATATATATATATATATATATATATATATATATATATATATTATAATATGTACTGACGTCCTCGGCCATGTCATCATAAATCTGTTTACATCCATGTATTGTCTCTCACCTCTGTCTTATTTCTAAACCTTGTTCTATCACGTTCTCCATGTTTTTTTCTCTTTCTCCTGATTTGTTCTCTCACTTCTCCTCTCTTGCCATGCCTGTCTCTGTCAGTGTCTCTACCTGTTTTTCACACTGAAACACCATTTTTCTCTTTCTTTTTTTTACTCATTAACAAAAGTGAGAGATTGAAGGGGAGCTTACCCAAAAACCTGGGTCGATTTGACAAAACTGACAACAAAACATACTGTATCACTAACTGAACAAACTGGATGATACTCACTTCTTGTAACATTGTTGATGCTACAAATAATACAATGAAGTTAACCTATTCTCCCAGAAATTATGTTCACATGCCAATAATTTTGAATGGCTAATATGTTTTGAAAGAAATTTATTGCTGTTCGCATTATGCTTTTTATCAATTAATGAGAAAACAGTTTTAATGAACATATCTGCAAAGTTGCAAAATGTGCATACTGACTTCTTTTGTCGGGAGCAAAGGAGGAAATCAGGCGCAGTTACCACAACAGGAGACCAGTGTTTGTTTTCAATATTGGTTTCCGTTCCCTTTTTTTATTGTTATTTAATTGTTATTGTTGTTGCCATGACGACGAAGGTCCCCTAACATTAAGAAAGTAGTCAATTTAACCTAAACCAAGATGTTTTTCTAAACCTTCCCAAGTTGTTTTTGTGCCAGAAAACAAGAAAGCAGCTGTAGATTTTAAGCATCTGCCTTATTTCTTCACCTGATCACACCAGAAGCAGGTATGGATGGATTGAGAGAGATGATGGGAAGGAGGAGGTGCAGTAGCTAAGTGGATCGATGGATAGGTTTGTTACCTCGGTAACCCCCTCACCTCATTGTTCGTTCTCTGCTTCAACGTGTTGTCAAGATGAAAGGATAAAGAGAGGGATCAGTAAATCTTCACTGTGAGTAAATCCATCAATACGCAGGTAATCAAACTCACAGAGTTTAACACTGTTGTTGGCAGAATGTCAGATATAAAACCTAATATTTAAATGTTTTCCATTTTTACTCAGAGGCCTTAAAGTAATCAAAGCCAAACCATTGTATTGATTCTTATGTAAAATGTTTAACTATAAAGCAAATAATTTCTGTCCGTCTGTCTGTCTGTTTGTCCTTCATATATATCAGGAACTGTTTATTTGATCTACTTCACACTTAGAGGGACCCAATGAAGTGCAGTATTACATTTGGTGCAATTTGGACACCGAACATGTTCAATATTAACAAACTTTGAACAAACAATTGACCAGCGCTGTGTGCAGCAGTGGGGTTGGGGCTTCAGGGCTCTGTGGACTGAGTCGAAGCATCTCGCAGCGAATCTGGTAAAAAAAACCACATTGATAATTTATTATAAACGATATAAATGACTGCCCTTTTTTTTTTTTTTTTTTTTACGTAAGACGACTTTGAACACATGTTTGTCAGTTGTGTCTACAGCTGCCTATAAAGGAAGGAATCTCTCTCTGTCTGTCTGTCTGTCTGTATGTATGTGTGGATGACCATCAGGTTCTCAACAACACTGCAAGCAGCACTTCCAGGGGCACGCCCCGAACTGGCACTGCACTAGTCTATAAAATTACACAAATATGATAATGATAATAACATAATTGTAAAGCAAATAAAATATACTAGAATTCCAATGTATGTAGTAACAACACATTGGTTAATGATTATTTGTTCCAATAAAACTCTAAAATGGTCTGTAAATTAACAGTGGAACAAGAAAACACTGTGTATATGTGTGATTACTGAACACAATGAAGTCACACACACACACACACTTGCATGAATAGAATGTGTGACAGGCAGGTGCTAGGATTTAGAAGAGGGAACAAAAAAGTACAATCTGCAGATTTCTCTGGAAACTAATTAATTAGTAGCACACACACACACACACACACACACACACACACACCCACACACACACACACACCCACATACACACATTTCTATTAGCATCCCTATGTGCACGCTGAGTTTAAAATTAGTACACAGTCTGCTGAACAACAAACAGGCTACAGGGAGGAAGACATGCTGCCAAAAGACTTTGATGACAAACAGCTGAGAGACAATAGAGAGATGGATGCAGGTAGCTGAGACCAAATCATTACTGTGGTTATTTTTCTTTTGCTTTTGTTGTTTTGTTTGTTGTGTTCAGTTGACAACTGTGAACCTCTGGTCAGTGCAGCTGTGGCTCATCTAGCTCCGTCTGCAAAGACTCACACAGAGTGCAGAGGCTCAAAAGATCATTTTGTGGGAGTTAAAGGTATAATATGTAACTTTACGCATTAAATGTCAAAAAAGGACTAGACCTCTGTGGCCCTAAATGTTTCCGACAATGTTCAAACCCATAAAAATCCATAATTGTTTTCAAGGAAACAGTGTTTCATCTGGTCGCCTGTCAATGGCGTCTTCATACAATGACACAGACATGGATATGATATTTCATAATGAAATTTTCACAATATCAATGTAGGTTACTACATTGTGCTACTAATGTTATAATATATATTATATATATATATATATATTCCCAGTTGACATTGGGCGAGAGGTGGGGTACACCCTGGACGCCAGTCAATCACAGGCTGATACATCACTGTTTTAATGGACAAAGTAACGTGACAGTGGAAAAGATTATCAAAATGCCACAGTGAATTCAGGAACTTGAGATTTATAATTTCTTCTTATCAGCCTTGTTACTTGATACTTTGTTAACGTTAAACTTTCCATTTCCACTGGGCTGCTCACTCAAGGCACTTTGGATAAAAGCCTCTGCAAAATTGAATGCATTATATTCCTCTCACAAATGGCTTATAGAGTCACTTTTCTGCATGGAGCTGTTTGTTTGAAAAAAAAAAAAAATGAAGCAAAAACGGTAATGTTTTTCCTGTGACAGAGCAGTTGAATCTCAGCATTTTGTTTAGTTCTTGTACAGCAGCAAGAGTTTAGACAATGTTTAACATTTGAGAACTTAAACTGCTTTTGTTAAATAAAAATAATGGTTTTGATAGAAAACATTTATTTGTTTATTATTTAAGTAAGATGTCATAAAAAGAATTGTTTTGATATTGTATTGTAGGAAGTTATCCTGAAGCTAATCTGCAGTTCACATTTTTTTTCAAAATGCTAAGTATAGAGGTGATCCATTGCTTCCTTGCCTATAATCTTTACACCTATCTTTGCTATGGCAATAGATAACTTACAGTACAGTTTCCAACTAAATTCAACCAATTAGTTTTTTCTCCTAAAACTTTTCTTCCTCTGAGCTCCTCTGGAGGCAGATATAAATTGTGTTCAATTCAATCTAAGGAGGTGAACACACTCAAAGAGTTACTATATATTTTATCAATGTTAGTTGTCACATTTTAATCTTATGTTTTAATGTTGCATTGGTATAACATTAAAGCAAAGAAAAAGATAAGGGGAAACTAATTATAAGAAGCTTGTTAGCCTCTGACCTCCCTTCCAATATATTAATTGCATACATAATAAAGAAAGATATTATTGTATATTTATTTATTCATCATTTCTTCTTTTAACATTTTGGGTGAACTCAACCAGTGGGATTATTTCAGTCTCCAGAGCTGAACTACCATTTAGAAATCAGTAATGCTCTGCAAATGAGGGAAGGGTGGCAAATGGTTGCTGGTTCAAACTCAAGCTGTGAGTTTGTGACTGTAGAGTGGGTGGTATTATAGAACAGCTGTGGTGCACAAAACATTTAATGGCCATGGTTGATTGTTGAAATTGTTTTCTGAAACCCAGAACATCTGGGAAAGGTGACAACCTGTAGCGCTTCGTGACATAATTGTCATGCCCAGTATTCAGATATGAGCCGCCACAGTGAGGGTTTTTAGCAGCTTTCCCAGGTGTACTTTTTCAGGGACTGAATAACTCATAAAAATGAGTTGCAAATACATGGTGTGTGGGTGTTTCGATATCCCTCATCCATATTCATAAGAGCTGCAACACTCAGGGTTTATCCTTTTAAGGTGCTAAACTGACAACTCCAGCACACAGCACACATCACACACAAAAACATCAAATGAAAAAGGGTTCATCTGGTTCATTCCAAGATGCTACTTATCCATTTTAGAGAGAAAAACGCTACCTGTAATTTTCCAGTAGACATTTCTGTAACACAGTCTAGTTTAGTCTCATAAATAGATGTGTTTTAAAAGTAAATACTTTAACTGCAAAAGTGTTTTATTTGTCTTTTTGATGTGTTTGATGAGTTAAATTCTACTACATCATACTTTTTGTATTCTCCCAAGAACATGACAGAATCACCAAATTAACTTCAAATAAACTGCTATAGTGTACATTTTAAACCTATTTAACCTATTGAGACCCCACACGCAGTTCTCACCAAAACTTTGAGGAACTCCGACTTTGGGCTTCAGTTTCAAAACAACCTGGAATCATGATAGAAGAGGATTTTGTTGTCTTTCCAAAAGTCTTAAATGCAAAGTGTTAACAGCACTTGTTGGTTAGCTGCTTGCAAACATTTTACTGTATGCAAAAAATAGTAAAAAAAAAAAAGTAACATTTTTTCTGTTACAAAAAACAAACAGTCTTATCATGTTATACTACATCTACAGTATGTACATTTCAGTGCAGGTTTCTACAAATCAATCACTTATCATTAGGTCATGAAGGTCAATTAACATTATGAAAGCCATTTTCCTAAATGCCACCCTTCTTGAATCAGATGAATTGACTATAATCTTTCTCTGATCCTCCTCTATGGCCTAATAATTGGTGTCACTCTCCTGGTTCAGTCCTCTAAATGTTATCAGATGAAAAAGGCGTCAGAACGCAACAAGATATGGATGCTGGCAATGCTTATTAGATTACCAGGACAGAGAGAACATTGATTAAGTACGATGATGATAGAGGAAGCTGAGTATTAATCTGTAATTCTAGACAGAACAGGGTGGTCGCCCCTCAACACACAGCTGTAAAGGAACTAGAGAAATTCTGTGCTTTTAAGGTGACAAAATGGCTGATGCTCCTTTTTATCTTATTTCAATTTTTCTCCATGATCTCTTCTGTTCAATAGGTATTTTTCCTTCAGTCAAGTCAACAGCGTTTAAACATGGAGAAGAAACATTTTGATGGCATGAGAGGACTACATGTACAAGAACTTTGTGCTTGTTAAACAGTCATAATGAACATACCTGACCTGTTTATATAAAATAATCTCTTTGGCTTGCCTGGCTAAGTCTGCAAAATGTTATCTGATGCAAATAGAATCAGAGGGTAGTACGACGGATATGGAGCCTGGCACTGCTTATTGGATTACCAGGACACACAGCACGTTGATTAGCTGTGATAATAATGGATAATGTTCAGTTTAAGTATTAATCCATAGTTGCAGACACAACAAGGCTGGAGCTCTGCCAAACAGAGTCAAGGGAAGGTTGTTGTTTTTATGCCTACAAATATTTATTGTATACAAGGGTAGTATGTGATATTTAAAATTAAGTTTTTTAAATAAGGTTAAATATTTATGTGTATTGTTTCAGAAGGTAAAGCATCTCTGGGAATATACATCTTATTAGCACAGTCCCATGATATTTAGACTCCAAGGCCACCACTGTTAACTACATATAAGTTTAAGTCATTGACTGGAATGTGGCCTTATCATTTGATTAGTGCTTATATGCATACTGTTTGTTTTCATATAATTGTAAACTCAGTGAAGTGTTGTGTATGTGACCTGCTAATGTGTATTTATCTCATACAGCCGTCGGGCTAAGTCACCTTAATGTTGTAAACTGCAGCAGAGAGTAATGAGGTTTGCAGGGTGGGACAGTTTATTACATTACGAGGATTGAGAGGACATTGATTAGCAAGGACAATAATGGAGAAGATAGTGAATATTAATAGGAATAGGGAGCTAATCCATAATTCATGGTAACACAAAACAATGGGCCAGTGCATTCAACTGTACAAGACAGAGGAGTTGGAAGTCAAATGCAGCAGTTTCTTTTTTTTTCAATGCACAGTTTGTGTGTTCAAACTTGTATATTAATTTATGTTTTAGGAAATTATTTCATAACATGATGTAAGAGCCAAATATCCTTTTCCCCCTTCCTCTTAAAGATGTGTGCAGAAACAAAAAAAGTTTCCTTTTTATAACTAAGGTGGTGGTTGGATTTTATGCTGTTGTGTTACATTTCATGTTATGTTTTTAATTTTGCCCTACAGGAAGTCCCTATGGGTTCCTTCAATTAATTAAAATAACAATTTATTGCACAGGCTTCTTGCATGAATTATGTTGAGCCAAGTGGGGATGACTATTTGTGTGTTATGTGTGGGTGTCTACAGTACATATCTGCACTTGTGATAGTGTCTGTGTATGTGTGTTTGCGTTGGTTTGTGTTGTGTGTGTTAATCTATCACAAGTGCAGTCCAAATCCTTAAGTCAGAGGCTTATCAACTCCTCACTCCTTCCACTTCATTAGCATTATCCACCATTATTAACCTGTGGTACTCGCTCTGTCTCTCACTCTCTCTCATACACACAAACACACACACACACACACACACACACACACACACAGGGACATGTGTCTCAGCATGTGTATGTGAGCAGAGATCAAAGCTTGGTCTTAAAGATGGTCCCCCATGAGTCCAAGAGAAACTGCCGTACTGTAAATACAGTAGGCAAATCTAGAATCACAACTAATAAAACCTTCACCACATGCTTTGCTAAGAATACGTTGAAATTGATTTGAGTTGATGACTGTTTAATGTTTTCTGGAAACTTAAACAATGCTTGGTAGGTGATGAGAGTCCAAAATCAGTCGCTCAATGCCAACATAGCATTAAATATATCAAGAGATGAAGGGCAACCAATGTTATGTCAAAGTAGTAAAGTAAAGAAAATTAGAAGCAGTGAACCTTCAACAATTTCTGTAGGAAATGAGGCTGCACATTCAATCATATAACAATCACAGTTAGGATTTGGGTTTCAAAAGTAAACCTGCTCAGGTAAAATATTGGCACTGTGTTTAGAGGCATTCTGTACAACTAATAATCACTGAAACTGAATTTACAGGTTCACTGTGTAAAACCGATTATGATACATCATTTACGTATGTTTAGCATTTCAAAAATGTACAAATCTGCAATATAGCACTGATTAAAATAAAATACCAAACAATACTCCTAATACTTCCAGTACAGTATACCAGTGTTATTATTAATAGTATTAGTCATTTACTATTGCTCAGCAGTGGATGCTTATTTGTTAGCATGGAGCATCAGGGTCAATGATGTACTAAGTACACATGGATGATTCTGGTGCCAATGTTCTCCCCCACAAAAGCAAATGAATAATGAGACACAACAACACAGCTGTTTGTTTAATCCAGCAGAGTGTTTATTGCGCTGTCTGTCAGTGGCATGCCCCTGGACCTGAGATCAGTGGGAATCAATGGGTGCCAGCATGGCTAATATATCAGACGTAGCTTTGTGCTTCTGCACCTTGTGTGGTTGTGCTCTCTGTCTGAAGTCTTTCCTGTCTGCCCAGGGTGGCTGAGATTTGATATTTGTCACCAGACGCCGACAAAGGTCTAATAGTTTGAACCCGTCACCAAAGGCAAGCGTCAACATCCTCTCAATCAAAGAGAGCCTCTTAACCTCCTCTCTCCTTCTCACCCCTCCATTCATCTCTGAATATCTCTAAAGTCGCATTAATCCGTCCTTTCTTTCTTTACTTCTCAGTCGGTTTTAAATACTGTAGTGTTTGGCTTCCTGTCTTCACATCACCTGAGTACAATGAACTCTCTCTCTCTCTCACACACACACACACACACACACACTGTCAGGACCCGTGTGTCTTGCCTCGGCACATTAATGGAGATGCTGCTGGCACCAAAGGAAGGTTGCTGAGCCCTTACACTCACTATCACAAATACACACAGAACTACAGCCCAAAGTCGTACATACACAAAAGACACACAGCTTCTATATGCCCTCTCTGTCTCTCTCTCTCTCTCTCTCTCTCTCTCTCTCTCTCTCTCTCTCTCTCTCTTCTCCCTAGCCTCAATCCTTCACTTCTTCCATCACTTTCTCTGCACTGACTCGTTCGCTTCATTCACTCACTTCAATTCCGTCAGTCCAGGTTCATTATTGGCTCAAAAAACAAAAGTAGCTACTGCCAAAGCAAAAACATCTCTCCCTCTCCCCTCCCTCACTAGCTCGAGCAACAAGCCAGACAAAATCTTTATCCTGTCTGTCTCGGCTGGATCTGTTTCCAGACTCAAACCATAGTTGTGTGCTTCCTGTTGTTTATCATCTGAACCTGAAACATTAATCAACAATGACTTCTTTCTGCCTACCAGATGAAATCATATTCAAACCAAAATGCTTTGTCACTATAAATCAGCATTATTAGATTATTGATTCCATTTACACAGCCAGAAAACTACAGCAATCGTCCCTTGTTGCACAAATTTACAGTGGCAAAGTAAGGACAGACATAAGAAAAAAGAAAAGTGTTAAACCATCCTGCACATACACACATAGTTAAACACTCTCATGTGTTGACCTACCTCAGTTAGGTGCGGGTTGGGGTTGAACCCACACTGGTTACAGACGGTGGCCTTACACTGGGTGCAGGTGTTGTAGTTGGGTACAGCCGGTGGGTTGGACAGCTCCGTGGTGGTGCACACAGGGCACAACTTGCTGCTCGGCATCGGTGCGATCTGCGGCACCGAGTAGGGTGAGGTGGGTGTCACGCCGCGGTCAGGAGACACAGAGGGAGACCGGCCTGTCCTAGAGCCGCCCGATCCGCTGAAGTCAACTTGGAGGTTTCGACGGGAGGCGTGCTGACCGGGGCTTTGACCTCCATGGCCTCCCATGCTGGACCCAGCTGGTCCGTGACCCATCCCGTGGCCAGACCCCGGGCCCTGCCCCATGCCAGGCCCCTGGCTTGACTGCATATGTCGGGGGGAAACTGGACTTTCGTGAGTGGCCAGTCGGTAGGGCTCACTAGCTCTGGACCCTATTCCTCCACCAGTGCCCATGCCTGCTCCTATTCCACCTCTGCCCATTCCTGCTCCCATTCCTCCTCCAATTGCCCCCATTCCTCCTCCCATCCCTACTCCTCCAGTTCCCCCCATTCCTCCTCCACCAATTCCCCCCATTCCTCCTCCACCTATTCCTCCCATTCCTCCTCCACTCATTCCTGTCATCCCACCTCCTCCTTTTCCTCCCATTCCTCCTCCCCCATGGCCAACTTGTTGCATGCCAGACTTCGGGCTACCCATCGGACCCATCGGACCCCTGGAAGAGAGGAACAAGGCAAAAGGAAACAGATTAACATCATATCAGATTACAGATTTCAGTTGCTGGTAAATTCTATGAAATTACATTAAAAATTACAATTGCAAAGTTAGGTCAGATTTCTGCCATCACCAACAAGAGTAACCAGGACATTGTTTTAAAAAGAGTTTGTTTATTTAACTGCGTATGTACAGTATTGTGCGAGAATGAACAGCTTGACAGGTGTAGCAACAGTAACTAAGAATAGTTAGTTTTCTGTCTGTTTAGGACAAAGATCCTATTAGACCAAAATGTTTTAACTACCCACAACTAAGAGAGATTGACTAATGATTTGGCAAATAACCAAACTGTAATGATTTCCTTCTGACCCCTAAAACTACTTTTAAAACAGTTTGCGTCAGTGTTCATTTACATTTTAAATAAGAAATTCTTTGCTGAATGTGATTGTAGTATTGTTAATTTTTTTATGCTGTTTGGGCAGAGTAAATGTAATAAGCAGCACTGGTTGATGCCACTCCAGTATTTAATGGAAAATAAATATTTTTATTTTAAGTATTATTAAATGAATGAGCACTACAGGAAAATTCAGCTTGGTAATTGTCAGTGTATTCTAACAAATTCAATTATCTTCTTACTGCTGGAGAAACAGCAGCAGAAACAACATTAAAAAGCAGCAAAATAATTACTGATTCATTCATTGGTAGCTGCTGAAAGCCGTGGAAGGACCTCTGAACATCCACAGGCATCAACAAATTAAAGTGGAACATAACAGGCTGCAGCAAGACTGACCACGCACACACATACGTGCACATTGGTACTGTGTGAAAATAACACACATACCCACGCCTAGACAACATTCATTCAGAGCACACCGCAGGCAGAAGACACAAACACACACCTGAGGGGAAGCAAATCGTTACAAATCTGTGCCTGAGGATATTACTAAATAATTAAAAGAAGTTGATGTTAACAATGAAATATTCTTCAAAGTTCTTTCCTTTTTTTTGTAAATGGGTTGATTCAAACTCCTGAGTTACTCTTTTTGACACAGTAATGTAACAAACACAAATGTGTGTGGACATGAGTGTGTATTGTCTTGTGAAAGTAACTTATTAATTCCAACAAGGCACGTGTCTAAAGGGGTGTAACGGGGTGGCAACAATTTATATTTGTAGATAGTTTGTAATCCAAGGTGGTGGGTCCCGTGCAGCCTAACTTGAAGATGTTCCCTAGAACACTTCAAGGACAAGGTAACAAGAGGAGGGCGTTTAATTCTACATAGAAAGAATATACATGACTAGAATCTTCACCAAGGTCAGGATTCGACTTATTGTTTTGTATGCAGACATTTTTCACTGCCCTCTGCCCCTCGAGCTACCTTCGCTTCACTATCTCGATCTGCAAACTGTTAAAAAGCACTATATAAGGCAGAGAACCATGGAAATGCCTTGGTGGCATGGTCTGAAAACAGAAGGGGAGCTAAGAGTAACACATCTATGTTCCAATCAATGGATAAAGACCACCAAAAAAAGAGTGAAAGAGAATCGTGACTATATAAAAAATGTGGCAGATGTTCTCCCGCTTACTGCTACACAAAATATTCCCCAAAGAGGCCAAGTGAGTCAGGAGAGTTGGAGAACAGGGGGAACCTCCTGCTCATATTGGAACAAATAGCAAAACATGACCCAATAGTGAAAAAAAAACAAAAAAAAAAACAGTAGTCAGAATAACAGAAAGGAAACCTTTTTTGATGAGCAATGGAGTGAGATCCAAGACACAGCTCAAAAATTCAATATCAGCAATTAAAGGGTAAAAAAAAAAAGGCAAAGGAAGACCGGCTCTAGATGGGTCTGTTGTGACATCCACTGTGGGTGAACGTAGAAGTGACCAAGATGACAAGGATGGTTTTCGAAAAAACATCTTCTATCCAATCCTTTTTCTGTGATTGAGAGTTAACATTGCCGCCTCTATACAGGAAATGTGTTTGGCCCTGCTTCCGAGCTAACTGCACCTCTAAAACATTTGCTAATAAACACCTGTTGACTGTAAACGCACAGAGACAACCCTTTCTGTATGCTGTCTTTATCTTTGAAAACAAAAGAAGAGGGAAAACCTCATTCTTCATTTGATTTCAGGAACTGAAATATCTTGGCGATAACGATAAAATCCTGTAGCTTTGTTTTTCATGTTGACAGAATTTTTAAGTTTTAGGTTCCTTGTTTAATCTATTAATTTGTCAGACTTGTAAGTCCAAATTTGCTGGCTTTAGTGTCCTACAGTTGTGTATCTCATGTACAGTATCCTGTATTGACAGTTATGCATCCCAATATAAGATAGTATGTCTACGAAAGGAAGATTTTTTTCTATTCTATTCTATTGCCTATGCTGCTGTTGATTGAATGAGTCAAGGCTCAGTGTGTTACCAACTTTGAATTGGTCAGAGCACAGCTAAATTGGAAATGTTGATTTACTGAGCTCCAGTGTCACAATGTTCTAGTCCGCTTCCCCTTTCACTGGAAGGTTTTCTTCTCGCGGACAGTCTGGCCGTGACAAAATTTATCTCTCTGTCTCTGACTTTTTTTTATTTATCTGTCTCCTTTGCAATCTTTCTCTCTACAAACTTTTCTCTTTCTCCATCACACCCCCGTCTCTTTGCTCAATCGTTCCTCTCTTCATTGCCTCTCTGTCTCTCACAATCTAATATGTTTTCAGTCCTAACTGACCATGGTCTCACTCCCCGAACCTTGTTTGTCTTTCTTGCACCAAGTCTACCGGTGGAAAAAAAACGCCCTTGCAGGTACTGAACTGGCAAAAAATAAATAAATTTGATCTTGCAAGTTTCCCAGTTTTACTATTCAGAGCCTTGTAGAGAAAATCTGAGCAATCTGGTACAAATTCTTTTTACACAATGATAGTGATTTCTGAATATTTCTAAATGTTGAATGAGATATTGAATGTTCATTTTGTTCAAAAAGTTCACCTGCCACAACCATCTGAAGTGGATCAAGAAAAGGCTGACAGTTGGCTTTGTAGGGACAGAGTGATGTCAACAAATAGAATGTACTGATTTTACTGACTGTACACTGCAAAGTTTGCCTGTGCTGTCTCGCAAATAAGGGACTAGGCATCCTTCAATAGCAGTTTCAGACGAACACAGAGGGGCAAACGAATCAAAAACACGATCACTGTGCACACACACACACACACACACACACACACACACACACACACACACATAAAGATCCTTTAATCAATACCACCCTGTACAAATACTCTGTTACATGAAAAGTCCTGCACTGAAAATGTTACTTAAGTAAAACAATAAGTATAAGTATAACTAGGAAAATGTACTTGAAAGTAAAAGTAAATTATTTTTATTCATGCATGTATGTAAAAACACTATTTTACTGTTGTAGTTAGTTTAAGAGGAGCTCATTTTTAACTATGTTGTATGCTGCAATAGATAAGATAATATTTTCATTTTGGATTAATCTGCTGATTCTTTTCTCTGTGAATCAACTGATTATTTGGTTTGTAAAAAATCTGAAAAATAGCGAGAAATGCCATCACAATTACCCAGTTAGTTATATTCCACTACTGAAGATAGGGGTCGTGTGAGTGTGCATAGCAGTGTGTGTGTGTGTGTATGTGTGTGTGTATCGTGTGTGTGCGTTTGAAGGGGAAAATGGGGTGACTCAACAAAAACCTTAAAGCTTCACTGATTCACCCGGCAGAGACATTGAAGAAGTCGGGATAAGAGACATAAAGCTGACAGGGAAACCGATGAAGGGAAAGGAGAAAGAAAGAGAAAAACAGATTCAAAGGAACATGAGCTACAGTACACTCATAAAACAAAATTGGTTCTATATTTTGCCAAAAACGATTCTGTCTGTATTCTGCCACCAACACTTGGTTTCAGTTGGGTGTTGTGTTGCTAGTAGCAACCCCTACTGTCACAGGTCTATCGCAGTTTTAATGAGGGACAATCTAACTAATTCGACAGCTACTCTAATACTTTTGTGAATCCAGTTTTTTGTTACTGTAATTGATTATTACAATACTCCTTCTTTTTCGACTCCTGTCTTAAGACATTATTGGAAGTGTGTGTAGTTTGTCTGTCACACCGAGTCTGGTACTGATTTTGTGATTGTCTTTAATCCATAAATGCTGCTATACATAGATCCTTTTTGGCTCTACAGTATATACAAGCTTTTAAGTGTATATAAAATCAGTATCAAAATCAAAATTAAATCTAGCCTCTATTTCATATGGAGGCAGCATTGAGTCTTCTATTTGGAAAATAATATAAAAAGTATGAACATTTTTATTCCTAAAAAAACACATAAATTGGCAATTTAATAACAAGAATGTATCATATCATAAAATTATATTATATTCAAAACTGAAAAAAACCTTCAATATTCAAGGTAAGACAATATGAGAAAGAAATAGAAAATGAACAAAATATAACAATGAGAGAGCTGATACTTGTTTTCATTTTCAGGAGGACACCATCACTAATTGTTCTGAGAAACTGAGGCTGATGCAGGTGACAACCCAAATAATTGGAACAGTCCTTCTCTCTGTGTTTACACACTACGCCTCTGCATTGCACTTGGGACATTTATCACTGTCGCACCCAGCCTTTAATGACCCAATACACATCCTTGTTCAGTCAAAGTGATTTCACCCACTCTCATTATAACCTTCAATTTACTGTCTGATTGTGGGAGAGAGGGATAAAGCTTGTCTGCCAATCACATGTAAGTGACAAAGACAGGGATGGATGAAGAGCAACGGGAGGAGACAGAAAGAGAAAAATGGGGTCACGATGTCACATGGACTTACCCAGATCTCTACAGTAAGACACTGTTAACCTCAGTGGGACTTTTTCAAAGACTAAATAATGTCTGCTTCACTATGGTGGCAATCTTAGGACTAAGACTGCGTCTGTCAGGCTCAGCTCTGTCCCCAGGCTCAACTAGACTTCGGGCTTAGTTCAACATCCACCACTGATATCTGTTTGATATCTGTGGATTTGAGTCCGCTGATTTTTTATTTAATTTTTTTCTTTTGTCCTACAAGTTCATCAGACATGTCCAAACCTATGTTTGTAGGCTACAGCTAACGGCACAGAAATTCTTACAAATTACTTCCCATCAACTAACACATTTAATTTTACAGTGTATTAATTGATGTAGCTTGTGCTTTATTCTTCACAAATATGGCAGACTTGATGGATATCTTTCACAACTGACAATTTTGATTCAAGGGAACTGCAAATTACTATTATTTATGACTATATTTTGAGATAATTCTTATATATATATACATATACGTATACATAAACATATATGTATATTGAATATCATGGAGCGGTATACTGTAGCTGATGGGTTGACCAATGAACCAGTTTTGAAAATATGGTTGATTGGATCAATTCGTGGCTGAGAAGGGAGGAGGAAGGGGAGGACCGCAGCCTGCTGCCTGACTGCCGTTTTTCATTTGCAATCTCAGAAAATCCCCAGAGGAGGTGCTTTCACTTTGTATTGATGTTAGCTTTAGTATCCTTCTCTTCCAGTTAATACGCAGAGCAAACGGAGGTTTGGGTAGGATTCACCTGATCTTGTTCCCCCTAGCCGGGTACGTTCCTTATCCCACTTCTAGGCCTGAAGACGAAACAAGTCAATTTCAGTTATTGGTGGACCCAAACTAAACATCTATTTCCTCCTCCTCCTCCTCCTCTATTCCTCCTCTGCCTCCATTTCTTCCCACTCAGGGCTGTTGACAGAATTGCTTTTGTACGGGCCATTTATTTCCATCTGCCTCCTCCTCTCTCCCTCCTTTTTCTCCACCTCACCTCCCATTATTTTCCATCCTCTCCTCTGTTCCCTCTTTTTTTTTATTTCGCTCCCTGTCTCTCAGTTCTTGAGAGTAATGAATATTTCGTTTTTAGAGCACAACTTGACAGATTAAGCTGAATGGAAAATTGAATTTGTCTGTGTAACGTTCGCTACCAGTACGTGCCTCTGGGTTGAACTTTTTTCCAGCAGGAAAAGTTCCACAGTGTCCAGTATTAAAAACTGTTGGCATTATGCTCTCCCCTTCCTACCTCAGGCCGGTTGCAGGACTGAGTGTCTGCCCTCCCTGCACACCTTCAGTGAACTTCCCGCTTGTGTCAGAACAGCAGAGTCACTCCTCAGCTCGAGCACAGTTCATATCTTGTGAGCAAGTACATCAGGAGGCTTTCTGAACCACGTCTCTGCTCACTTAGACTGTTCTTACCTCTCTCCTTAGATCTTCACTCTGTAGTCACGTGAACATTTCCAGGCTCTTGCATATCCTTTTTGTGATGTTGATATTACTGGACATTATAATGATATTATAACTACAGCTAGACCTACAAAGTAAATGTCTGAAATAAACACGTGAAGCCAGCCCATCAGCACTGCTAGCTGGTTTCACCTGGGCCAGAGAGCTGATACACTTGGCAGCTGATGCTCTTTTCTCCTCCCAGCTCCTAACAGGTGATTCAACACAACACAAGCACACCCTGCTAATGGCTGTAACTATGGGCACAGGGTCCACTGGGTGCACGTCAACATGTACTGAATGCAGGCACAAGTGGAGGCAATGTATGCACATAAATTTAAGCCCATGCGTGCACATATTTTGCCTATATTTTGTATGAAAAATACAGCTTTATTGATTCCCAGGGGGAGACTGCGCCCTAGCAGCATCAAATTATAACAGGAAAGCTAGATTTATAGAATTGGGAAATAGGAACTGTAGAACTTGACAGAGAAAATATGCACACATGCCCACGCACACATATTCTCACTAGTGCCTTTCACTTTTTTTCAGGAGTGAGTGGGCAGCTCAGCAGCCGATTTTCTGTGTGATAAGACAGAGTAAGTATACACTTCACCACACCATGTGTTTTTTGGTGTTTTGCCATAGGAGGAAAAGAAGGAAAAGGTTGTCATTCAGAGGATGTTATTGTGGAGTTGCAGCTTGAATTTCTGTTTTCAATCAAACCAAAGACTACATCAGGTGATTTCAGCGATTTACGCCATCAAAGAAGAAATAATCAATGAAATCAGTCTCTTGTTGGAGAGAAAATCTGTATCTGTCTCAGCTCTCTGTGGCACAATTTGACACATCAAATCTATCATGTAGAAGGTGATAATCCCCTCACTCCTTCTCTCTTCTAGCAGAAATGTTATATATTGAATAACAGCTGGAAAGTTACACATTTAACTTTGGTGTGTGATTCGTCTTGCTTAAGCTAATGTTATATAACAGCTGTGTCACTCAAGCTCAAAAGTACATAATCTCTTCTTTTACAGTTGATGGTGATAATGCTGCGGTGTGGTAGGAATTTGTCGTTATATGGAAAAGAGGAAGACGAAAAATAAGAAGAATAAGATCAAAGATTGACCCATCATTATTAATTTAAGCATATTTACTGCAACTATTACAGTCCTCATTATGGTGAATGAAGCAACTTGGAGCCTGATCATGTTTAGGATCTCAAATCCTGACCAAAAAGTAGTTTTCATATCAGCTCTAAATGATAGTATCCATCAGATGATGAACTTTACATTGTGGACAGAGAGGCAAAGTTATTATCAGGGGGTCAAAGTAAAATCAACCTGCTGGAGTGTTCTGTAATGCATCATTACAGTATGTAAGCACTTGGTAAAGATAAAGCTTTGTTATGTAATCAGGGAGTGGCAACACTTCAGCACAGCTGTGCTATTGACTGTAATACTCACACACAGACTTGTAGGCATGCATCATACCCCAATACCCCATGTATAAAAATGCACATACATACATTAACATCTACACACATACTGTACTAACAGCACGTGTACTGGTGGCAGTTAGTGTAAGGCAGTGCAGTTTAAGAGGCTTTGCTGCAAATTACTTCATAATGATCCCACACAGTGCTGAGTAAAGGCCACAAACACTGACCTGGATTTAAATAGAGACAGATCCTACAAGGCTAAATACTGAATTTTGTTCCCAGTTGTGAAAGTGATATCTGTCCCCCCCCCCCCCAAAAAAACTGACGCTTTCTCTCTCTAAATGGCTTTAAGCTTAAATAAAGTGGATAGAGGAAACTGGCTGCAAACAAGCCTTTGTTTTAGTTAGTTAGAAATAGATTAATGTAGAATAGAGTAGTGATTGTTCAAGGCAAGACAATGTCTACAGCGCCACCAGAGCTACAGTACATTTTCTCATCTAAATTACATCCAGTGCGGTGCAGAGTAGGCCCATCACACCAGGTGCTTGATGGTTGCTGTTTGATTTACAGCCACAGAGGCTGGAGACCAACACTTAGAGCACAAACTGTATTCTACGATACCCAGGTGCCTGTCTACGCACAGGCATGTGTACACACACACACACACACACACACACATGCTTACTGTACTTTGCAGCAGTGAGGCTCTCTGTCTAAAGTACTTCTCTATCTATTTATGTCTTTAGCCCATATCTTTGTAACCTTCTGAGGCATTCTCCACAGATGGCTGCTATAAATGACAACTAGGCTACTGTTCTGTCATCTTAATGTTGTGTGTGTGTGTTTGTGTGGAAAGATGTGACTGTATGAGATCTATATGCAGAATGTGTGTGACAGTGTTTGTATATTGCTTTTACCGATATGCATTTATGTACATGCAGAGTATGCACACTGTTTGTGTGAATCCTGGCTAATGTCATGTATGCCTATGTTTCTCTCTGAGCTAAATCTGTTTCCAGCAGATGTGCGATTCCACATGAACAGTATGATAAAATTAGCGTAACCCGCACACACACACACACACACACACACACACATACACCCACACCTGTCTACGTTTACCTCTCTGTGTGAGAACAGGCGTACGGTGTTTTGAGCAGTTAGAGATGCCATCAACGCCACAGTGTGTAAGTGTTCATTATGAACCATAGCAACACACACACAGCTGCCTGCACCTATGCCCAGATTTTGCAATCATACAGTTATATACAAATTTAAGCACACAAACAACCTCTAGCTCACACACACACACACACACACACGCACACACACACAGCAGACACTGATTGAAATGTATAATCCTTTATCAACTCTCCTCCCAGTCAAATCAAGTCCACAAAAATAAAAGGCTTGAACGGAAATTGGATTTTGAAAATGATATCTGTCTGGCTCACTTGCAGGCTGACTGTCTGACAGAGTTACTTGTTAGCTTACTGTCTCTCTGACAGTCTGACTAGCTGCTTACATGAGTCACTAACCTGCTGGTTGACAGACTTAGTATACGGTAATGGACTGGTCTTGACTGGCTGTTTGGTGTCTGATTGGCCAGCTTATTGACTGATTTATCGACCAGCTGAATGACTGACTGACACAGTGGCCAACCAGCTTAGTTAGAATTAACAGGCTAAATAGGCAAACTAGTTTCTTTGCTGATTGAGTTGGTTGAAAGACCACCTTTCTAAGGTGACTAGTGAAAAGACTGGACGACAGTGTGGCTGGTTGTGCCTGCCTTGCTAAATGACTGAATAATATACTGACTGCCTGGCAAAGTTGACTAACTATCCAAACTTTTTCCAATTTACAAAGGGACAGATGAGAATAGGGGTATCTATTTTATCAAGCAACTTTTGAGACTTTAAAACGCATTGTTTTGCGTCTATAATTAGTGCAAGCTTTTCAAAGCATATTATTATATTATTTGAAATGATAATTTATGTTTACAATTATATATCGATATATATACAATTTGATAGAAATGACCACCTATCTACCAGTTACATGTATAATTTAAGTAGTTGCCAGGGAACAAAATCCTGGCAGTACTTACATTTCCTTGCAAACATAAGTGGAAAAAAAAGTGTAGTATAGAAAGGTAATTTATAGGCGACAAGTTTGAAATAGGACAGTAGCATATCCTGACCTGTCAATGAACGTCATTGTGGGTTGGCAAGACACTGCCAGTCTGCTGTCTTTCACAGAAAACAATAGGTGGCAATTTGGGAGGTTTTTTACTTCCTACGCCTGCTGATTGCTTAACCTGATAACTGATGATTTACAATACAGACCGGATGATTACTTTTCTACCTTAATGACTGGCTGCCTGTCTGAGTGAATGAATGGTTACATGACTACCTAGCTGGCTGACTGAATGCAGACGCTGCCTCGGTCGGCTCAGACTCGGAAATGAAAGCAGCCAGATTCTGACAAATGGAGGCTGGTGTTAAAATAATCAAAGGGAAAAGCTGTGAGATGCAGGAGAGAGGAGAGGAGAGAGGGAAGGTCTCAGAGAAGAATTACTCTGCTTAGCATGCTGCTCCACACTTGGTAACCTATCCTTCACCCTCTCTTTCTCTCTCTCCATACATCCCCACATTATTTCAAGGTGTTTCCCCTCCTGCTGTACCTGCTCACTGAATTCATTCTGACTCTACAACATAATGAATCAACATTTGCCAATCTGAAGACTCATCAGTTTTTGATTTTACTAGTGTTTACAGTTTGTATTTGTTTAGCAATTTAAAGAGAAAATGTGAAAAGGGTACCTCAAATATCAAAATGTAAGTCTCTTACATACTGTACATTTATTGCAAGCCACTTTTAGGCTTCTGTCTAAATTATCTAAATGAAAAGTGAAAATAGAACAGTACATATCAAACATGGAAAATACATTTTAACACGCTACTTTCTTTCCTACATTCTGGAATAAGAAGAATCCAGAGAACCAGCAGGGGATCGGAGTAGTTTCCTTCTCACTTCAGGGACAAATTTTTAAAACAGCCTACATCATCTCCTCTGTACTTTAATTGAAATTCCTATCAGTGGTGTGTCGCCTCAGGAGGAGAGACAAATGCATCAAACACAAGAGAGTAAGAACCAAAGGGAGAGGAGGGAGTGCAGGTGTAAACACAGACGAATAAGCAAGCCCGAAGACACATGAAAAATAAATAAACAGGCGACCATGTTGTTGTCAGTTTGAACCTAATAGACTTCAACAGTGACACAGAAAGTAAAATATACATGCAAATAAATGCATTGAGAAGTGTGTGTGTGTGTGTGTGTGTGTGTGTGTGTGTGTGTGTGTGAGCGTGTGTGTGCATCAGTGTATCTGCAGGATGATGCAGTCTAAGGTTAGAACTCATTTAATACAAGTTAGAGCATCTTTAACTTGAATGGGAACGTGTGGTATCCTAAAGATTTGATTGGACCACTCTAAAGTGCGTGCGTGGTTTAGCGAACACGGAGCGAAGGACCTGTAAAGGACTGTTGGCCTCCATCCACACCTCCCTCACATTCTTCAGACCAGGAGGAGGAGAACGACAGAGAAATTGATAAATTCTCTTTTTGTTTGTAAAAGTTTTGCTAAAAGTGTAGGAGCCATTGCTGGAGTTAAGCGCATGTAGGACACCTAATTGGTGCAAATGGGGTCACCTATGTGCTTCGGGTCATTTGCCATTACAGGTCAGTACTTTCACTCAGGAGACAGGTGTCGCTAGACGCAGGAGCACAAATAGTTTTTGACCGTCACGCTGCGGCAGGTGAACACTGAAGTTGTTGTATTTGTGAAACTGTGGCTGTGTGGAGATTTATGGACAATCACATGTAACACGTTCAAGACCATTAATGGTGAGCAATACATATTCCACCAAAGACAAAGATGCAGAACTTGGACTCTATTATTTTCACTAACACTACTAAGCGGTTCTACGGCGAGCGTGTCAAACATCAGCCTATCTATGCAGCCCCCTGAGTGCCTTTAGACTTAGCCTCTACGCACACTATAATATCACTTTCCTAGTGCCTATGACGAGCTAGCGGTCAACAGCGGTTTCATATGATGGGCGGGTTAGCTGGTCACCCCAAATCACATTTCATTGGATAAATGTATGCATATGCCCCCGAGTTCAAGACGAGTCATCAAAAACATTGTAATGTTTTACAGGAACAGAAAAGACTGCCATTTTGATATGAAACACTGAAAACTTGTTTTTCCCCTATGTTTGGCATATAATCAGAGATAACTGAACAATTAACACACAGGGTTAGAACTTGGAAGTTGTATAAAAATGCACATACATACATTAACATCTAAGTCTGTGTGTGAGTATTACAGTCAATAGCACAGCTGTGCTGAAGTGTTGCCACTCCCTGATTACATAACAAAGCTTTATCTTTACCAAGTGCTTACATACTGTAATGATGCATTACAGAACACTCCAGCAGGTTGATTTTACTTTAATCTTTTGACCCCCTGATAATAACTTTGCCTCTCTGTCCATGTTTTGACTGGAACAAAACTTTAAAAAATTAACCCCAGGTCAGTTTGGTGTACTTCATCAGAAGGAAACAGGAGGAAAAACCCATCAGGACACAAGAACAATATTTTCACATGAAATCTGTCTCATGTGTGAGTGTGTATGAATATACAACACAGTATCTTTTTCTGTCCATGTCTCTCTCTTTTCCCTATCTTGAACACACCCTACTTTCTCCGTCCCTTTGCAGTTTCTGTCCTTGTTCTCTTTTGCCCAGACTCTCCTCTCTCTCCCTCTATGATCTTTGTTTACAGAGCAGCTTGTTTAGCCTTAATAAGAGTCATTTCATAATTACTCTCATTAAGTCAACCAACAGGCCCACAAGGGGATCAACAAAAACAAAGGCAGCATTGTGTTGCGGGTAAATGAACAACATATTTTCACCCCAAAAAATCTGCACCTGAGAGGAAGAACAGTGAAGGTTCGATTAGAAAGACGGATTAATGTCAAAATGTACTCAGATTAGCTGTGTAAAGTTTAATTTTAACGTATAGACATACACATACAAGGGCAGAGGCACCACATCAAACAAAACTTAAGACTTATTAACATTGAGACAAGCATTCACAACCCTAATATTAGCCATACCAACACAAAACTTAGTGCTAAATTACTTTCACAGATGTCCTTTAAAAGTTAAAAAAAGAAAAGTTCAAAATCAGAAAAGAAAGAACGTGATACAATAAGTGAGAGGCTAAATTTGCTGGGTAATTTAAGAGGAGAATTTCAGCTTGATATCACTTATGATTTCTGCAGCTATTTCAAATCACTGAAGGTCACACAGCAATACTGGTGGATTTTACCATATTTTTATGTGACTTTCCAAGTAACTCAAGTGGAGGCCATCTACAAATAAATCCAAAAATAGCTCTTCATAGTTGGTGGAAGCGTTAATCTCAAAAATGTGTTGACCATCAAAGCATCTGACTTTTTTTGTCACCCGTGTGTCTTAAACAAACCTACAGCCATGTAGAAGCTCTATGAAGGCACAGCAGTGCTTCAAAGTAAATGCTAAGTTAAGCATGCAAACACGACGGTGTGAACATGATGTTCAGCAGGTATTAACTGTTTTCCATATTCAAACTGTTAATTATTATGAATCAAGTCCAACAGGTGATGTCATTGGTGTTGTCATTTCATTGTGTAATAATCAGTAATTAATAATGTAATTTAATTTTGAGTAACATTGTATAGTTTAGTGTAGTAATTTGGATGCTCTGCAAATCGGCTGTTTCTATGGCAACCAAACCCTCCATCACACGTTCACTGCTCTCGGATTAAAATCGTACACACCTTTAGTGTTTGTTGCTAATTCTTTACGTGTTATAATTTTTTTCGAATATCCATTTTGTTTCACAACTGACAAAAGTACATCTCTGTCTGATTCTCTCTTCCCTCCTCCAACTTTTAAATATTATTTTCCCAACCAGCCGTCTCTTTGCTCCGCTAGCAGCAGCAGCTGGCTATTTCATGCTGCGTGTGTAATAAAAGGATTAATTTGTGCTGCTCCGACTCAGAATGGCCAGTAAATGGGACAGAGGGATATAAATAGAGACTACCTCACTCAACACTTTCTATTTCCTGACACAGATTGCTGCAAAAGGGGCAAAAAAAGCTGTTAGCAAAATCATTTCTCCACAATCATCGTCTTCCGCATCATTATCTCTACTGTGGTGTTCCTAATCATGAATCTTTACTAGGATTTAGCCTTGAGGGTTTTTCTGTTTACTGTTTCTATAACTCTTTTTCTTTCTTGCTGTTGCTGTCTGTCACCAGAATAATAACTGTGCGATGACATGGTGAAAACTGATGTAGTAACATGATGAGTAAACACTGACTCAGCATGATACAAAGACAACAGGTCGAGGAGAGTGTAGAACTCACAATATAAAACAGGCAGCACAAATGACTTCACAGCACAGTTTCCAGTTATCTGTTGATTTTTCAGTGACCAATGTGTTGACTGTTCTCTTATAGAGCTGATGAGACTCAGGTGAGTGTGAGCTTATAAACACTGGCAGTGATTAATACTTACAGACATTTATCTCTCTCTCTTTTTTTTAACCCTTTGATGTGAACTACAGTTTTGATTCCCTATGATCTACAGTTCTTGTCATGGTTCCCACAAGCTCATAATTCATTCCATTGCTTGCTTAGTTTTGTTGTCTTCTCATATATCAAATCTCGTTTCAGATCCGCCCAGTCCCTCCTGCTCTGCAATTACCTCTTACCCGGCAGTGTCCCTCACCTGGCTTTCCCCACCCCCACACTCACCTGCATCTCATCAGCTAATCAGTCAGTCTGTATATATACCGGCCCAGATGCGTTGGTCCTCTGCCAGGTTGTCTCGTGTGTTCTGCCCAGTTTTTCAGCAGTCCGTTAACTACCTGCCTAATCTACCTATTTGTTGTTTTCTGGCCTGTGGATTCCCTTCATTGGCTTTCTTTGCTTGTTCTGCCTGCTTTGACCCTTGCTTGCTTACATAAACATTGGTTGATCTCTGTGTTGTGCTTTTTGGTTCTTGTCTGCCACTTTGACCCTCCTTACATTGCTAGCTTTTTTTTTTTTTTTTTTTGAGTTTTCAACTGCGTTTCTTCATTTTCATCAGTGGAAGTAGTTTGTTCAGCTGTAAGCTCTGAAAAATTGATTAACTTATATTACTTAAGATTATAAAAAAAACTCAATGTTGACTTGAAGCATAAGACGGGACAAGAACTCTCCATTGTACAACCTACCCTGACCTCTTCCTGCTGTTTTGATTGTTTTACAAAACATCACACTACTTCCTAGCCAGTCAGTCATTGCCAGACTAACTTTCGTATTAGTCTGGAACCTCAATTTCCAAGGGGCATTATCGACGGACGGAGACAACTAATCAGAGCACAAAATGCCGTCCTGTCTGGCGGTACGTTTCACTGTTACGCTGATAACACACAGCTCTATATTCCAATCAGACCCGGTGACCAGTCTATAGCGTCCCTCCACAAGTGCCTTGTTGAAATAAAATACTAGGTGAACTGGCAACCTATGCTTAACCCTCAGCCAGAAATCTTGGTGTTATTTTTGATCAGGACTTGTGTTTCAAACGTCATCTAAAGAAAGTTCAGTCAGGACCACTATGACAAAAATACTTGATCTACATGCAGTAGATATATTTGCAATTGTATGTATTTGGCGGTATGCTCTGTTCTGGGACCTCCCTGCCCTTCCATGCGCACACATGGAAAGCCTAAGGCAGGGAGAGCAGCGGAAAGAACCCCTCGTAGGGTACAGAACAGAGCAGGCATCAATGACAAATGACAGAAATGACATTGATAAGTCAGACACAGCATGAAGGGAGGCGCTGGGGTGGAGGTGGGTTGAGAAGCGGCTTGCGGAGGAAGCAGCCAGGATAGGTGGCTGAAGCAGCTTAAATAGGGCGCACTGAATGAGATCGCCAATAGATGCATGGAAGGGAATCAGTTGATCCATCAGCTGATGTGGTTCCTGGATTGCAATGGTCAGCTGATGTAGCTGGGATATTGAGCTGAGCTTGACTCCGTGGCCTGCCTGAACTAACGCGATTCTCAATTTGTTCAGTCATGTGTGTATCACTTGAGAAATATAGCCAAGGTTAAGTCTTCTCTGCCACAGATATGGAAAAACTCATTCATGCTTTTATTTCCTCCCGCCTCTCTTATTGTAACTCCCTAAATAACTGTCTCAGTCAGAAATCAATCCACCGCCTACAGTTTAAAATGCTGCGGCTCGACTCTTACCTCAATCAAAATGTGACCATATCGCCCCTGTTTTAGCAACCTTGCACTGGCTGCCTGTTTATTTTAGGATTCAGTTTAAAGTTATTTAATTACTTATGGCCAGGCATGGGATGGACCCACCCTATATTTCTGAGCTTTTATCCCCCTATGAGCCAGGACGCAGACTGATATCCTCTGGTAGGGCATTGCCAGCCATTCCTAGGGCTAGGCTGAAAATCAAACGAGACAGGGCCTTTGCTGTCAGAGCCCTTAGACTTTGCAAGCCGGATCTCCTCTGGCAGATTGTTCCAGAGTCAGTTCCCCATTTTATGTCACTTAAGACACATATTTATAAAAGCTTTTACTGTGTGATCTATTTAGTTATTAATTTAAATCCTTCTATTGTTTTTTTTTTGTTTGTTTTTTTTATATATATATATTGAATGTTGTGAAACACTTTGTTACCTGTATTGAACAGTGCTATACAAATAAAGCTATTATGTGTTTGGTTTAATGCATCAACCATCTGAAACAAGATCCTGGGTTTTAATTGGGCTGCGGAGGCCTGAAGGTCAGGAAATTCAGTGAGTTCTGTTACTTCTCAATACAAGGAGAATTAAATCAATAAGGGTGAGACTGGAGTTATGAGGTTTCTGTGTGACGGCGAGGACACGCAGCCTGTCCTTGGCAGAGCCACAACAGAACTGCTGAGCCACAATATGTCCTGCTGGATTTACCTCCCTCTTCCTCTCACTCTCCATCACTCCCTCTTTCCTCCCTTTTTGTTCTGCTCATTAACTGTCATACACGACTGTCAAACAGAATCAGAGACAAGCAGGCAGACTGCTCAGCAAGGCCTTCAGAGGTGTTGTACCAAAAGTGAAGTAAAGCTGCAGGGCTGCTGCTCACTTCACAGCAGAAACATGCCTCACATTTGTCACTTTTATTTTGTATAACTTTTTACTTTTTTTTTTGACACATTCATTCACTTAAAACCATTTATTATGATTGAAAGGGTCTATATGACGTTCTTGAAGAAATCTTGGATTACTCTTTTGCACATATTTTAGGCCTACTTTTGGAAACTGCAGCCTAGAACCAGATATCACAAAGGACAAATAAATGGCTTAAGTTATATCAATATTTGATTACTTTAATTACTGTAACACAGATGCAAAGTTGGAAGACATGCTGGTATTTTCCCACTGTAATCTGACTTTTGCTTGATTTTAGTTTAAATCTGAATAAACTGTTTGTCTTTTTTTTTGTTGTTGTTGGCCACTCGGGGGCAAAGGAAACAGCGCTGTTAAAACTGAAATGGCGAATATGTTGGCAAACAGTGGCTTCTTTACATATCCAGCAGATTCAAAACATTATCATTCAGTTAAGGTTGGGTTTCTGAGAAGTCCCTTTTTTCCATTGTTTTAGCATGAGAAATGATAGTAAATACTACAGTACCAGTCAGCCCTTTAGAAAACTGTTGCTATGGCGGAATGCCGAAAATTCAGAGCACTAACACAACAGAGTTTTCAGCTCAGTTTCTCACCCAGGTGATCCTGGGAGTCGTTGACTTCTCTCCATAAGCTTTTATGTACACATGCTTGTGCCTTTTTTTTACTTTTTATCAAAGAATGTGATATTTTTACACAACTGGATCATCTTTTCTTCTGCTGATTCGACCATGGCAGTTTCATGTCCCTTCAAGCCTGGGAAGTGCTCCAACTGTACATGTACAAAATGAATGTGACTCCTGGTACCTTGGCCGCCGTTCACTGCTGTTGATAATACCATAACACTGTTGACCTCTGATAACTGTAATCTACTCACAAATCATGCATGGCTGATTTAATTTAATGTTCTGACAGTATAGTGCTTGGTTTGAGAACTTTTGAATACAAGTGTTTTAGTGAGTAACTCAGTTGTTGAAAGAGATTTGAGGAAAGGACCATTAAATTAGTTATTTCACACCTTGTGGAGTCAGTAAAATATTTGTGACGGATACAAGCTGCATTCAGGAGGAGAAATATAGACCTACTGTGCTGCTTCAGCTCAGAGGCTGAAACCTCTTTATTTTTGTGACAGACAATAAACTTTGCGTTGGACAGTCCCGCACCTGATAAAGTATTTCTCTCTGAAATCCTCCTTTCTCATTTTGCTTCGGTTTTTCCTATTCACTCTCTTGCTCTAGCTCTCTATATTGTCAGCTCAATTTAGTTATTTTAACACATTTTAGATAAAAAATGTCACTAACTGTAGACTGTAGACTGTATCTTTATCTTGCAGTGACATATTTAAAATATTTTTAAAAGTGGAGACTTTGAGGGCCTTTGTTTACTCATGCTGGAAAAGGATTTGCTCATTATTGGATTCATGTACAAAATCAGACAAGTCGGCACGACAAAAGGAACAGAAGCAGCAGCTCCTTTTTGAAGCTGCTGAAAAACTGCTTGGAAAACCTTTGAACACATCAACCAAAGTGACCTAAATTCAAAAATCCCATTTTTTCCTAATTTCATGGTGATAACAAAAACATCCCATTTGAGTATCTGTTGCTGTGCCAAACCCCCCACTGAGTCCAAATGACTGCAGGAGCAGAATTGCGTGTAAAAATTAAACTGGCATCCAGAGGAAACTGTCGCTCTACTCAGCTTTGTCAGCGAACAAACACAAAGTACTCACTAACTGCTGATTTCAAAATGGATTTTGAGTTTAATCTAACTTGAATTATGTCACCATCCTTTATGGACAAAAAAAATCAACGATTTTGAATCGTGCGTTTGTGTTTGTGAACAAGACTGTCTGTTTGTTTGTTTGTTTGTTTGTTTTAGGAGTGTGTGTGTGTGATCTGAGTTATTATTATTATTATTATTTGCTTTTCATCCGCCATCTTTGAATTAACCTCAGTAAAGGATAAAGGAGAGAGCAGTGAATCAGTTTAATGTTCCATAACAAATAAATAGAAAAGGTTGAACCTTATTGCTATGAAAAAATACCCATTAACCAATAGTCTCCACAATACAGGAGGAAAGGCTAATGTGAGTTGGAAAACATACACAAACAGCATGCTGCTGTAGTTTGTTCCAGGTGGTGCTGTGTCTGTACTTCTTGACTTTAACACACACACACACAGTACTTGCACACACACCATATTCAGCATCAATACAGGTAACATTTACTGTCAGGTGGCGACAACATAATGAGAAAACGCAGCGTGACCTTCGCTAGTGCAGCGGGGGAAAAATGGCATAGCACAGCATAATATTCTCTGACAAACAAATGAAAGTCAGAGAAAATGTATCCCCAACTGAACGAAACAAACAGCGAGTGTAGGGTGCTATTTACTCACAGGCATCATCACAGTGTAGACAGAAAAATTGAAATGTACAGAACTGAGTAATCAAAAATATAAACCTGATGTGTTTTAGCAAAGAATAGAAAAAGTAAAACTCAACATGCGCCACTATTTACTTTTGCATGTTTACACTGGAAACGTGACAGCAAGAATCAACCATAACAATGTCCCTGACAGCCTGAAGAATAAAATGTTTCCATTGTTTTAATTGGACTCAGAGTTGCAGTTTAACTGATCAGTTAATTTAAAATGCTAGTTAGTATAAAATGGTACAGAACTGTGCAAATTCCTTTTTATTTTTTGTGAAATCCAAAGGGCCTTTGAACCAGCATTTAGAAAAAAACCTTAACTGAGACCAAAAGTAATTCAACTATTCAAGTGTTTTTTCAGGCAGGGTGACCACTGCACCTACAGTGTTCAATGGTGAGGTATCATCAGGAAGGAACCTCCATCAGTGGTAGTGGACAACACTGGAAGAATAAGTGACCTGTTGTATAATACTTATGAAACATATCTTACATATGAAAGTGTTTCTGACGTTAATGTGTGCATACTGTGTATAGGAGAAGTGTAACATTATGTATGAGTGTGTGTGATCTTCACAACACAGGGGTGAAGTGGAGGCCAGATGTCCTGGTTCAGACACAAACACTGTTGTATGCTAGACATATTACCTGACCTACACTACAGACACACCCAGATATATTGAGGACAGTCTCTCTCTTGCATGTGTCACTGTGCACTGAATGCATTTTAGAAGTGCTATTATTTACTTCTCCTCAGTGCAGAGCAATCATTCCTGTGCTGCTCCTGCAAAACAGCTTAACAGTCTCAATGCTTCATTCTAGGTCGGTTATTATGAGATATGGCTTATTCATTAATTGTTTCCATGCCAGGTTTACATAGATTATGCCTCTTTAATTCCAGCCTGCAATGTTGGGCTGAAAAAAATCCCCTGCGGTAAATAGAAGCCAAAGGGCAGGCTGCTGTATGTCAGTCTCTGTCTCAGTGTCTCAGTGTCTCATTCTGACCAGAGCTGGCTTATTAATTTTCCCCTGTCGTGTTCGTTCCTGGCAGAGACGGAGGAGCTGTGCAGTTTGGTTGTTGACCCTGCAGATGTTCGCAGTGCGTCGGGTCACAGCTCACCTCTGAGCCGATCAATTTGTTAACACCAGAGCTTCGCCCAGAAAGGAGCTCTTGGCAGGGTGAGAGGACCTCTCAACTCGCAATTAGATCACATGACACTGAAACCAATAGTTGTGAAATTCCTCAAGGGAGAGACGAAGTTAATGTAAAACAACACTGTCAATGACAACTGTCAATCTGAAAACATTACTTATATAAAGTTTTTGTATAATGCAAACCCCGGCCATGTCTGTGGGATTGAAATACATTTAGCTGCATTTGTCAACCTTTGAGTTTTATGATTACTGCCTACCAAAAAGTGTCCTTTGTGCATTTTTTCTGTATTTTGACTTGTTGTACAGAAGAACTCTTCAATCTAGATTCACTAGAACCAAATAAGCGTATCAGCACAGGTCAAGTAGAAATTAGGGTTATATTTAGTAAAAAAGTTCTTAAGACATCTAGGTTGTATACACAATTATTTAATGGCTTTAACATGTAGTTAGGGACATCTTCACATTGCAAAATATCTAAAACTATTCAATCAAACAAGTTTATTTCAATGTTTTCCTGTTTGTTTGTTTGTTTGTTTGTTACTTTAAAAACTGTATCAAAGCTCATGATATCAAAAGCCTAACTTTAATTTCACCCACATCAAAAGTAATATGTCTATTAGCCAATGGCTCAGCAAACAAAGGCTGTGTGATGGTGAGATAGAATCTTAATTATGTGGTTGGAGGGGTTATTAAGAAACATGAATGATGATTAAGTTTCGAATTGCCCTTTTCTCGCCTTGAAGGGATAATAAGTAGGCTCTAAACAGCATAGATTTTATCTGTTGTGTAAAAAAGGCAGATTTATTAGCACTGAGAGGAGGAACTGAGTTAACTATTTCCTTAAATAAAACCACACTCATGTTTGATAAACTCTGTTGGGTTTTATAGTGGAGATCAACAGTGTCTAAATCTTGGAAAGCCCTGTTTGAACTTGTGATAGACACAGGCCAAATACTGTTTAAATTCTGAATACCCCACCCTGGCGTCATTATGGAAACTCAAAGAGCTGGCTGAGGTGGTTCAGGCGGGGAGGTCAGGGCCGACTACACTTGTGTCTGTGACAAATCCCTGCTGAGCCCTGGAAGGGGACGCAGCAATCTGAGGCTGACAGCCAAAACTAGGAATCCCTGTAATCTGGATTTTTGATTCTTCATTTGCAGAGATTTAAAGGGTGTGGCAGGTTCCAACCCATCTATGATATGATCTAAAAAAGGAAAAACTACATTAACTTTTCCTGTTGCAGGAAACTCTTCAGTGGGATAGTTTGTGTATTACTGTAATATTCACCTGCACTGTCTTCGTATACCAGGACAAATTCCACTTTGCGAACTCACTAGATCCATTTCTGTCTATTTTCAATCTCCTGGTTAAAGAATCCGACAGATAATCCATTATCCACCAGTGTCTTCCCTGTGATTCCACAGATTTCACCCCCCTCGTCCTGCTCAGATAGCTGTATCGTTTCTGTTCAATCTATTTCTGGGTTTCACTCATAAGCTCAAGCGACAGCATCTATTTGCTGAAAACTAATACTGTCTTGGACTGTGATATTGTGCTTATTGCCATCTTATCTCCCGATGCAGCCACCCAAACACATTTAGTATTTGGAGGCGCCCGCAAACATGGCCTCCTGATAACAGGGCGTGTAAATATATAGAGAGCCTCTGTCTGTCTCTCGCCCACTCTCTCACACATTCACAAACACACTATTCGTAAAAGAAATCCCACTTTTCAAGCTCACACACTAACAGAAGCTTCCCAGACAGAAGCACATTCTCTCTTATTTTTGCTCACAAGCGCTCTCTCCGGCTGCTGTTTGTGAACCTTCAGGTGATTAAAGATGGTGACTGAGAATCTGCTCACTGCCTCTCTGGGTAAGAGTCAGAAAGTTGACCTCCCATCTCAGCCCAGGGCAGTGTTTTCCAACTGTATGATATGAAATCCCCCACAAACACACTGAAAAGACAAATAATTTACTTTGAGAAGACCACATTAAAGAGAGAAAGAGCCAGAGACAAAGAAGTAAATTAAGGACAGTTTTCAAACTGGTCCCTGCTGACTAACAGTAACTGTTACCTTCAATAAAATAGGTGATGAGTTGATCCCTGTGATGGACTGTGTATCTCCGTGCAACTGATTACTATGTCGAGATAAAAAGCAAAGACCAGTGTCTTGGTGGGTGAAATAAGAAGCCATTTTAGGTACAAAATGTAGCCATCTGTGGAATCAAGTGTTGACTGAAAGTCACAGATCTTCCCCCAAGAGGAAGTGAGCAGAATATTCAATATTCAATTGATTATTATTACTCAATATTTTTCCTGTCAGAAAGACCGGAAGGATCAGAGATTTGTATTAGATTTCGTGTTAGATCTGATTACACTGTAATTGTGTGTTTCATGTCATCCTTAGTGTCACATAATCCCCTCTGGGTTGACTATGCTCAGTTAATTCTCCCAAAACGTAGATACAATGGATACAATGTTTTCCCATTTTAATGGGCAACCCACCATATTTTGACTTTATAAGGTTGAATTCATATTGATGGAAAAAACAATTGAGCATTTTAAGTTTGTTGAGTGATCATAATTCAAAATTATTTCTTTTACAAATAATAATCATGTAGACAAAAATATCACAAAATATTGTAGTTCTGCTTATCACATTTTTAAATGATGATAATAATAATAATGTGTAAATACTGGGTTTGCTGTATATGTTAGCCATAGTATTTTATAAAGCATTAAATATGTTAGGGGCTGTGTGTCTGTCATCTTGTTGTCAAGTTCTTCAGCGGCCACATGGTCAAACTGTGTATTATCATAGCTTTAATATTTATAATTTTGCTGTTGTCTAATGTGTGTCCCTGTATTAAAAGTACCTTTACAACCTATTCTGCTGTGGCACCGCCTTTTACGCTATTAGTGAGTCAAGAAGCAAAGCTTAGATGTTGGATAAAAGGAGCAGATCAACTCAACCAAACATCCACAGCAATCGCCAACAATGCATCTGTGCCATAGCCTGACGATCAAACTGAAATGTTGGCCTACATCTACTCAGCATCGCACCCAATCATTTTCAACCTCATCATCGATTTTAACAACAATAGGCTAAAGGACGGCCTGTAATCAGACCACTCAGCACATCAGGAACTGAAGTGTATCAGCGTTTGTTGGTCTGCTGATGTGAGAAAAAAAATCACGTCACACAGGACTGTCAGCAAAAAGCCTCAATAACAAAGTCAGTTGCACCGTACGTTCACACTGAACACGGCAGTGACAGGCTGCTGCTTTTCTACAAGAGGTGAAAAAACAAAGTCACACTTAAGCACACACACATATCCTACATGCATGTCTCTCTGGAAAGTGAAAATTGGTCTCAACTGTGTACTGTGTCACAGAGAGATAAAATACAACAACAAACTCAGTGTTCACACACTCTTTTTCTCGCTTCAATGTAGTCACATATTCACACTCTCCTACACAAGTAGTCTCTCTCTTCCTCTCCCTCTCTCTCTCTCTCTTCCTCTCCCTCTCTCAACACTTACACATAGCTTGATAAGTGTGTATAGGGAATAAATTGCGACGACTATGCCAACGCCGATGGTCACAAGTCATTGAGCAGCTCTTCACAGTTACTGATCATATACACAAAACAGTAATCATGCATAAAACACATTCATATACACACATTTACACAAATACACACACATAAATGTACACACAGCCTGGCCTATACTGTAGCTGACAAATGTGCAAACATGAGTGTGAGTTGAGTCAGATGTAAAGTGAACACGTGATGCCACAGCAAGGGAATGGTCTGCTCCATATGTGCTCTCTCTCTCTCTCTCTCTCTCCTTTCTACCTACTTTTACTTTAGTCATCTGGATATCCATACTCTCCATCCCCCTACTTTCTTTCTCTCTACCTCACATTCTTACCATATTCCTTGATTTCTCTCTTGGTTTTATAAGCCCTCTTTCCTTATACATTTGAGCATTTCATTATCACCATCTTTCTTGCTTTGGCTGTAGATTAGGCTCCATCTGTATGTCCAATGCCATACATATTTGATACTTTTCTTCCCTTGTTTCCTAATTTCCTTGGTTTCGTTAAGTTTGTCCCTCCTGATTACACATCTGTATTCACAAACTGTCCCTCATATTACCAGACAAGAACGTCAGTACTGGACAATTCTGCAAAACCATTTTGTATGATTAGGGTTAGCCAACTAAAACACGTGGTTACTATTAACAAATAAAAAAACCCAAATGAATTGAAATCTGTGACATGAGGGGAACTCTCCCCATGAACTACATACCCATCCACCACCCCAAACCCCAAAAAGTTGGTATTAATGTAGCCCTTTTCTGCTACATGAAGGGCACACCTCCCCCTGCATTCACACCAAATGACGTAATTCGTGAGGTGTGAAATTGTCCTATAAAATGTTATTCATGGGGATACTTGGCTGCACTGGGAATGGAGCTGAGCTACAACCAGTGTGCCTAAACTCATTGTACTAATTATTTATATGCAAAAATACAGAAATTCCAAATCATTGACAAACTTAGTTCACCCTCCTCTTTAGTCTGACATTAATCTTTGTTTTGTCATTTCACAATACATAGCATCAAGCTGATATAAATCATATTTAAACAGGTTTAAAATCTGATGTAACTGTTTTCCTGGCAATATAATGTGTTTTTGTTTATATTGCTGCTTGTTCCTGGATGATCCCTGACTGGAGGTAACAGTTTTATACACCTTTTGATTTATCATTACCCCATCACTCCCTTCCCCCTTCCAGTATCCCTTTAGGTTTTATCCCATTGTATAGCTGGCTGCACTTGATCTGTTTCCACCAGCCTCTGTTCCCACCTTCTTTCCTCTCACTGTTCTCTCTCCTTTCACCTCTTCCAGATCGCTCTCTCTTTTTCTATCTTCCCCTCTTTCCTTACTCTCAATCTCTCTCTCTCTCTCTCTCTCTCTCTCTCTCTCTTGCCTTATCTGTACTCCCATACCCTATATAGCACTACGGTTATATCTCATTGTAAAGACAGAGCCATTTATAGGCTGCCGGTTATTGGTTGAAAGGGGGGCGGGGATGGAGAAAGAGAGATAGATGGGGGAGGGATTTTCACAGAAGGAGCAAATGTACAGTATATTTAAAGAGACTGTGCTTTCAAGAGGAGCTGTAGCATTAGTTGTTTCAGCAAACAGCCCAAAATGACACGTTTACATTGAAGAAACAAAGCCCTGTCATGACAGTAGTAATTATGATGGAAGCAAAGGAGGAAGTCAAGTGACATTATTATAGACACAAGACATTGCTGTCGTCAGGCCTTCCCTAAACCTGACCAAGTCATTTTTGTGTGTAAAATTAACCAAACAGTAATGATACTGTTGCCACATCATTAAACAGATTTATTTTTCAACAGTGAAGGTTTTTGGAGGGCCCAGTCAAATGATGCTGTCCTGCTGACAGTGGCGTCAGACCAGGAAACGCTTCTGTGTGTCGTTTTAATTTTTTTTTTATTTAATTTTTTTTTTCTTTAATTAATTTAAATTTAACAAATATGTATGGTCAGTAGGAACCAATGGGCTTGGGACTGAGTGCCACAGACATGGAAAGACAGTCAGAAAGCACTGAGAGAGGGACCAAGCCAGTGTGGAAGAGGGGGAAGCAGAGGGAGAGAAAAGCTAGATGGAAAATATGTAAGCATGGGACTGTGCACAGACGGAGGGACAAAGAAAGAAAGTGAGAGGAAGAAAGGTATGTTCATTTAAAGGAATGGGGAGGAGAGAGAACAGCATCCTCTCACCTACATAAAGAAAGCAAGCCTGCAAAGTAACATGGAGAGAGACATGGAGAAAAGGGGAGAGAGAAGGAAAAAACAGAGTAGCAGAGGAGACAGGGAGCGAGAGAGCGGGAGAGAGAGTGATAGGAGCAGGCAGTCAGGCAGAGCAGCGCGGAAGAGGGAGGGAGTGTGTGAGAGTGTGTGTGGGGGGGCGAGCAAACACGCTCTGCACGTGATTCAATCTGTTCACATGGCCTTGTATTACGCCGTTATAAATACTTAATGTGAGGCGCTGCATGCATGCTGCAAAAAAAAAAGAAGAAGAAGAAGAAAAAAAACCCTCGACTTAGAGGCCTGAGACCAGGAGTGCAGGAACCTGCAGCGATAGCAAATATTTTATAACAAGCTGCAAAGGAGAAGGCTACATTACCGTGGATCCCCCTCAACGGGGCAAGGCAGAGAGAGCGCATCAGAGCATGTTCAGCTCTGTAGTCGCTCATCGGATGCGAGCTGAAGCTGTCATCTGCGCTCTTGAGTCCCTGTGTTATGTAATGGTGGATAGGCCTGCGCTGCTCTGCTCTCCTACAGAGGCATGAATCAAACCCGCGATATGTCCTAAATATAACCCGCACACACAGACCCCAGTGTGTGTGTGTGTGTGTGTGTGTGTGTAGGCCAGCTGTAGCTCTACTCCGGCATTATTTCCACAAAACGTCAGCTTGATTAGGTCTCTGTACAGCTGCAGAAGGGTTTTATGGATGAGGTGGTACAGTAAATTGGGATTCCTGGATTGAAAGACAAGAGAGTGTGGCATCCGTGCCGAGCCGGGGGGGGGGGGGGGCTGTGCAGGTGTGGTGCTGAATGGGACGTGTGGCCGCTGTACACCTATAGCGCAGATGTTATGTCAGGTCATGTTACATTACGTCGGGGCACATAAAGTAGTCATGGAGCCATGTTTTTGGTCAGGGTTACATCATCACATGGTATGGTGTAGTATGTCTGGTTTGGTCACTTCTAACCGGGCCACATACAAAAGAACGTGACACTTCAAATAATGTCCTTGAAAAAGGCTGACAGTTGTATTGCGCTGAGAACAGGGTCGCACATAGACAATGTGCACAGTAATCCCAGATTTTTTCATACATGCAGATGTCAAAAATTGTCTTTTTTCTCATACAAACAAGCGTGAATTTCCTATGACATTTGGTGTATGCAATAGTGCTGTTGCATGGTGTGCTTATTTTACAGCCTGTTCACTGCATCCACTGGATGTCGACTTGAATATTGTCCTTTTTTATTTTTTTTCTTCTCGTGGAAAAGTCTGCATCACAGTCATCTGGTCACTCTGAGCTGCATGAAAGGTGCGGTGAATGGCTGGGTTTGGCACGGCTCGGCACGGCACGGCACGTCGGTAAGCGCTGTCTGTCAGACGCTCCCACGTCATTAACGGGAAACCGTTGCCGTTGCTGATAGTACCAGTAGCCTACTACACACACCTCATCAAACACACGCCTACACACCCAGGCAAGCCCCTTAACGTAAAACACACACGCACACACACACACACACACACACACTCAGCATCCTCCCCTCGCCTAAGATTGAAGCCTCTCATCTCGGGCACAAATGTCCCACGGTCACGTTTCGTAAATGACGCGCTTAAACGCCTCAGCTGTCAAAAGACTGTGGAGAAAAACGAGGGCTGGTGTTGTGTGTGTTTTTTTTTTTTTTCCTTCAAATACATGTCCCGTGCAACACGCCACGCCGAGGCACAACCCGAGCTGCAGGAAGGAGGAAATACTATTACGGCACATGACACGGAATAAAAAAATAAATAAAAATAAATAAAAAAATAAACAGCAAAACAGCAGCCGTGGACTCTCGCCCGGTGTGGAGGACCGAGACGGGCTGCAGCGTTTCAGCACCGCGGACAGCTCCGTCCACTGACGCGGGGACGTGTCCGCTCACACGCCGTCCTCACAGTCATGCACCGGAGGGGGAGACACCGTGCAGCACCGCGTCTCCTCCTCAGCCCTGCGAGAAAAAAAAAATCGGACCCAAACGACACCTGGTCACTTGTGATCCATCGACCGCTGAAACGCGCGCTGGGATGTGGCAGCCTGCACCCGGAGCGCCTATCTCCCCCCCCCCCCCCAAACACACACACACACGCACACACCACCACCACCACCACCACCAGCAGCCTCCGTTAACCCGAAACATCCTCCACCACCGCTGCTCCTACCTCGTCATTCCCATCGCGGGGCCTCCGACTCCCATCCCTCCCCCGGCAGCGGCTCCGTTGACCGGCTTCATGTGCTGTCCCGCCCCGGGTCCCGCGGCGGGTCCTCCGGGCATCGCCGACCCCATCACCCCGGCGGCTCCCGGCTCTCCGGGCTGCCCGCCGCCCTCCATGCTCGCTTCGTTCCCCATCTCGGTCTTGACTCAGGAGACGGGAGGGAGGTGGAGAGAGGGATCGGGTCGAATCGTCGGTGTCGCTTTTATGTCGCTATGTCGTCTTGTTTTTTCTTTCTTTAAGAATCAAAAAGAATAAATGGAAAAAGGGGAGAGAGAAAAACTGGGAGAGCGAACTCAGCGTTGCTCCTCCATCACCGCCATCATCATCATCATCATCATCTTCCTCGTCAGCTTCAGGACCAGTGGGCTGCCTCCTGACGTGACGACGGGAGCGCGCCGCGCGGCCACGGCCGCTGCGAGAGGAAATAAAAGCGCGAGGGGCGAGAGAAAGCGAGATTAGATTAGATTAGATCAAAGTTAAACGAGGCCCGCGGGGCAAACTAGGTCGCGGCGGCAGCGGCAAGATTTGGATACGACGAGAAATGCGGAGATAAATGAAAAGGAGGGTACACTCTGACCTCCAGTTGGACGATCACCACAAGGAAAACAGACGCAAATAGAAAGAAAATTCAATTATATTTCTCAAGAAGGTATTCAGGTTGTTTTATCCTTGAACATAGCCTCAACCCTGTCCACAACTCCTATGAGTTTATTCTTATTTACAATAATGTCTTCATATAAAATTGGTAAACTGATTTTAGGCTCCTCATCGCTGAATGTAGCATTATAAGTCAAATCCAATGACCAGCCAGGAGACAAACAGATGTTAAAAAAAAACAAAAACATTATGTGTATGTATGTTCAGCATTCATGATGTTTGTCTTAAATGCCATTTTTGCCAGAAATGTGGAAATGAGAATTAACAGGCCCATCTGTCAAAAGCATTGTAAATACAATCTATAGCTATGTCTGCATTTGACCCAAAACTGTTCCCATGATCAAGTTATTTAATGTTTTAACTGTTTGAGGTGCAGAGGTGCGCAACCACAGACGCGGGCACGCGCTCTCTGTCTGTCGGTGCTGCGGATGCCGAGGAGACAAGTGAAGAGTGAAGGAAGCGAGGGAGCGAGCTTCAGTGTGCGTGCGCGTTCAGGTGACACTTCCTCACTTGAAGAAGGGCACGAGGAGTAACGTGAACGCGCAGAGGCGTCAGGATCGACCGCACCGGCGCATCACGTGTCCAAAAAAAAAAACACTCCATGGTGTTACACACCTGCTGGGCAGTCACTATCTGTTCAGCATGATTTCCTCCTGGTAATACACATTACACATGTTTATCTGTTATGAAGCAGGATATGTCAAAAATGATTTGCAACATTTGAATTAAATTTGGTGGAAATGTAGGCCAAGAGCCAATGGACAAGTGATTATCCTTTGCTGCAGGCTGCAGGTCCGGATCCAGGCGCAGATTTGTTTGTGAACCATTTTTTAACATTATGATATGGCATTTTGGAACTTTTTCTTTTAAAACTACTGCGCTCGTTTAATGGAAAAACACTGGCATGTGAAGTGGGCAACTGCCCTGGGGCCCTAGACCCTCAGGGACTCCAGAGGTCCCAGATTCATTGGTTGTCCATTTGTTTGTAGTCATTTCATTAATTGGAAATATTAGTTTGGGAATAAGCATAAGTAAAACACTGGATCAACTGATCAAGGCCTCAGCACAGTCCCTGTATTATGCATCCAGGGGTGTAGAGTTTAATGTAAAAAATCGCAAACTTTATTTAATCATTTAACTGTTCAACTGTATTTTCTGTAAATTTTATCTCCTGACATTTTCTCTTAGTGCCTATGTAATTTCATACACATAATCATAAAATCCACCTTAAAAAACAACATATGTAATATGTGTGTAATCATAGAATGTCAACTCCTTTTCATGACACCTAAATCCCCACATTATGAACAATATTACAGACATAATCTCTTTGTCCACAGTGTTAACTACATCCCTGCCTGTGTCAAAATTGACATGGTCTTGAATCACAAACAGAGGGCCAATGCGGACCCACAGTTAGCATTCTTTTTATATGGAAACAATGTTACTTTTATAGCTGAAGTTTCATTTGTGATGACCAAGAGCAGCTGAAATATTTTCTCCAAAAGTATGTAACAGTAACAAAAACATATTTAAGAGAAAGGGAGAGTTTAGGGAAAAACAAGTGAGAAAAAGGCTATTAAATCCATCCCATGCAACAATAACAACCAAGTCAGTCAGATAACAGCCTCAAAGCAGCGTCTCCCACCCTCAGCCACTGGGAAAAGGTCCACTCTCTGTTCCAATGCCAAGTGTCTCCCTCTGAGGGCAGACTTTATAGATGAATAAACCCCGCCAGCTAACTTCAGCGCTGCATGTATACTGTGCCGTATCTCTCTCAGCATAGAGGAAAAAGACAAAGCAGTTCTGGTGCTGCAAAAGATAGAAAGAAGAACAATTCTCCTCTAAGCTTCTTTCAACTTTCACATTTCACAAATAATGCTATTAATTTCATTTCAGTTTTTCTCTTTTGGTCACACTTTTTGTTAGTTCAGGGCTAAAAACTTGCATGGCCATGTTCATATTTAAAAATGTACACAACAAAAAAAGAATTATAAAAAAAAATTTAAAAGGCAAATTCCATGGGCTGAACATTTTTTTTTACCCCTGGGATATATGTGACAACTTGTGAACTCCAAGCTTCCAGAAGACTTCCAACCACAAACTCATGCTATTGAATGCTATTGTGTGTTGTTGAAATGAACTCTTCTCTGGATCACAGCTAACACGACTGCCCTTGAAGGCAGTCAGGAATTCCACACATACACAGCAACCCAAAGTCAAGCAGAAGCGACATAGGGACCATCGCATTGAGCACAAAACACAGCACCATAGGGCACAACAGTGGCAATACAGACACCTGCCTGTAATATGTATTACACTCTTGTAAACAGAGACAGGCTCGAAGAGATAAAAAAAAACAAACTAAAACATCATTCTGAAGACCTTGAGGAGAAGGAACAAAGCTCTCCAAAAAATTGGAGTTAAAGAGAGAACTGAGGCACTTAAATGTAACAATGCTGGATTCATTCAAAGCAATGTAAAAGGAAAGCACCCCCTAGGGACAACCCAGCTAAGTGCCAAACTTAGTCAGATTTTGGCTTTGTACCAGCATGGGCATAAGATCACTGTGCACTCTCCATACTATGAATTACTATTGAGCTATTGAGACATGCTTGTTAGATCATACCTGTCGGCTGACATCGCCAATGCTGTCTGAATGAAACACGTCAGTAAATATACAGTATTTGTGTTTGCAATAGTCAGGTGACAATACTTTATTTTTCACTACTACAACAAGGTAAAAAAGCACAAATGTGTCTATAGGCGCCCCGCCATTTTTTCTATGAGTGCAGGAGATGTAAATGTTACAGATTTGAGCTTTACAAACACATAAATCACAAAACCAGTCATGCAGATAGTTTTGACAGGGGCCTGATCTCAGTCGGAAGCCCAGTGCCATGCCTTCATTTCTTCAGTTCTTCAGTTCTCAGTCTGTTAAGGTTTGACAGGGAGATCTGTGGATTATGAAAAGTGACTTGGACATTTGAGTCTGGATATTCATTCTTATCCTCCTGTGCTTAGATTCTCTTCACAGTGTCCTGTTCCCAAAGGTCAACTGGGCTTAGCTTTGGCGCTTTCACTCAAAAACTGATTTTTTTTATTTTCATTATTTTTTGGCCACCTGCAGGCGTGAGAAACAAGCTGTAGACAAAAACACTAACAGTGACTGATCAATTGTTAAATATAAACACATAGATTCTAACAGCTTTAAACTCACAAGTGGCTCTTTTAATGCTTTGAATATAGATCTCGACATCTGATATTGTTAAAACAGATAATTAAATGTTACCTCTGGTGGAATTTTTTGTGCATGTAATTTGAAGGCACCGACCCTTATAGAAAAAACATATGAAGATCACACAAGTGTGCTGGAGTAAGGAAAGGTCTTTGAATGTTACGCCTTATTTGATGTGTAGCCTCGCTCTGATTGGTCAAAGATTCTAATCACCTGTTAAATGGTTTTGGCCCACTGGCTTTAAACAAGGCAAACGCCTGTTGAGTCTTGGCTGACCACGGTCAGGCCAACAACTTAGAAACTGGCCTTTGGAAGCTATAAAATAACTACCAACATTTGTCATTTCTGCAGTACCACACTGTAATGGCAGGAGTCCAAGCGGCCTCTTTTCAATCTGCTATCATGAAGTGGCTGATGAATTGTGGAATCCAACATCCAGTTTCTCATCCAGTGTTCAGTTTCCTGCTCCCGCAGAGAGTCCTCGCTGCTCAGGGAACCTGCAACACCAGAATCGATCACTTTGACAGACTGACTCGTTGACGCTACTGTGGGGGCGAATACTTAAGAAGATTAAAATGAACAACGTGCCAGCACTCCACTTCACTCCAAGCAACAGGCCAAGGCAGGGAAACCCTATTGGTCAGCTGTGAATGATTGATTGAATGATTGATAGGCGGGAGAGACCTCAATCAGCACTTTCACTGCCAAAGTCCAGAAGTAGCAACAGAGGAGACTGTTCTTGAATTGAGGGTGTCTGCCCTTCCTTTGACTTCACCTCTTCTTCACAAACAAGTCAAGAAACAAGGCTGTTTTTTAAAAAAATCTCTGACCATTTTCCAAATGTTGTGTTGCCTTGTTGTGTTCGCTGATTTCCTTGAAAGATATAAGTCTGAAATAAATTTGAGGATGAGGTCAGGAGAGGGTTAAATTCAGTTAATGCGTACCACCCATTCCATCTTATTCCCGCTTTAATCGAGTTCTCTCTGTCCATCACAAAGGAGTCAGATGAGGAAGTAATTTCTCCTTCCTTCAAGAGGAAATTAAGTCAATATAATGCTGCAATAGAAATAGGCTTATGAAATTAATTAAAATGAAGCTGTCAATGACAGAGGTTATTAGTTGTTTTTTTCTTTCTACCTGAGTGATTTGAGTGACTGTAGACTAGCAACTGACATTATGCACAATTTCAGGTTAGCTTTTTAATGGCAAACATACTAGATAATAATACTGACACGTCATCAGCCTCATGACAGCCAAAGTCGTGAAGTAGCAAAGTATCTTATTTTATTCATTAATTAATAAAATAAGTTATTATTATATTATTAATTATTTTATTTCAAAAGGCCATACAACATAAAAGTCAATGTGTCATGCATTTGAAAATATGTCCCTCAAACACTGGAGACATCCATTAGCAGTTGAATCCGCAGAACCCCCTTATGATCCCATTGAAGAACTAACACATTTATTTCCTGGGGCTGTTGCAGGATTGTCACCAACAGGATAAATGGATTCAATGGTTTGCCTTTCACACAACACATGCTGGGTTTTTTAATGAAGCTATAAGAGAGAAAAGACTGGTTTTCGGTTTATTTCTACCTCAGAGTGCCTTGGAGTAAATCTGTCAATGAGTTGAGGGAAATAATGCTTCTGGTTGTTTTTCTTCTTGCCTTCCCCCATCTATGGAGAAACTTTTATTCCAAATTTAGCTTTAAGGGGGGAAATAAATATATGTGCAATGTTAAATTTGTTTTCTCTTCTATGTGACCGCTTCATAAATACAGAGAGCATAACACAATTATTTACTACAATAATAAATAATAATACACTACAGGAAACATAAAGGGAGGCTTTTTTCCCTTCTCTTATCATTTTATTAATTCTCTTTCTTCTCAGTCACTTTCTGCCCTGTGGAAGTCATGAAAGAGAGAATCAAAAAGCCCTTTCATAACATCTGAATGTAAACTTGAACATGAAATGAATAATTTATTTAACTTAAAGCTAAAGAACTGAGTTTATATTTCTGATCCCCGTAGAATTGTAGCCTTATACCCAAAAGGCTGAGTGCAACAGAGAAGCCAGTCATTAACTCATTTTTCTCAAACTATCTATGCCTCACAAAGGACTCGCACCACCTTTTTCATCCTCTGAATGCAGAGTTAATTACTGTAATGTGTGTGACGGGAAAAATTGGGTCCTTGTCAGCATTTTGTTTGGCCAGTGTCCCAGCGTATCCTGCAGCAGAGCAGACGGAGTGAGAACTGTAATGATGACAGTGAAGAACAGGTTCGAAATATTAGGTTTTTTTTTTTTTTTTTTTTTTGTATCCTGATTTATGAATATTGGTTTGAACTGAGTTACAACCTGTTTTTTAATTGTTAGAGTGCCAGAAATTGAAAATTACAAACTGGTTACTTGTTTCCCTCAAAGTCAACGTTTTTTGGTTTGTTTGTTTTTTGTTACCTTATGGTGAAGCATTTTGGTAAAGTAAAAGAAGAAGAAGGAAAAGTTTATAACTATAGGTAATTGAAGGAATGATGGCAGCATGTTAACTCTTCCACAGACTGTATTGTATTTTGTAAATATCTTGAATGTTGAACACCAGTATTTCTATTATATTTATTTTCCAAAGTTGATGGAAGTGAACATAATTGTTCCTGATTAGCTCCTTTTACCTTGGGCAGCTCCCCAGGAAACTGTCCAGCCGTCTGAAGAGTTTAGAAGTTAAATATAAACATCCGTGCCAGAACAATATACTCCCCAAATATCACTGACGGTTCCCACACTGAGGAAGCATACATAATGCACTAATTTAAGAGACTAGAGAGAAAAGAATAGAATTGCAAAGGGAGAACACAGGTACTGTACCTCACTGTATGCCGCAGACACCAGAACAGCAACATCCACCTGCTGCTTTGCCTTGTTGCTCTCTGTAGGCCTGGTGCTGTGTTGACAGGAGGGGGGTCAGAGTACATGATGCTTTACAGACGGAGAACACACTGAAAAGTGTGTATCTTGCAATAAATTTACAAATTATATGTGCGTATTGAGTTAACGTTACGGCTGAAGTAAAAGTAACCTTTTGGGGAAAACTGATTCACTGTAGTTTTATCAGTTTATTGTTGTTTTAGATTCAACATAAGGCCTCTCAACAAGACTCTGTTTTTACATAGAGCAGCATATGGCAGAGCTGATAAGTGAGCCGACACGTGATTTCCTCTCTGCTGCACTACACACACACGCGCGCGCGTACACGGCTGAGGAGAACGAGAAGAGCGAGCACAGACCTTGAAACAATGGATGATACTGATGGTAAGATAATAAACACACAATCCAAGTTCAATGTGGAGTTCATAAACTTTTCTCGCAGCAAACATTTTGAGTTGTTAAAGCAGGAAAAGCACAGGTGCAACGATTAACATACTGAGCCAGCATGCACAATACCAGAACCTTGAAAGTGAACACCTGAATGAAATGCAACCTTAACTATTGTTATTGTTAGACACCAGAGTCACTTAGTGAAATCACATTATCTGGACGGAGACATTTCTGGGGTGAGCACCATATTCCCCATGTAGTTTTATGGACTGTGGTGTTTGATGTTTGCTCCACTGTTGGACTAAATCAATGTATTTGGAATTTGCCGTCATGTTATTATAACATAAACATACACATAGTGCTGGTTAGTGACAACATGATCGTTAACAATAAAATATTTCCAACTCCTTCCATGTTGTTTATCTTTCTTTTTTCTTTTTTTTTTTTTTACAACTCCACAACTCCACTGTCATCTTTTAATGTCACAATGCTGTGCATTCTGGGTTATTCCCTTGAGTTGCAGATTTAAGGAAAGTGTGCATAAGAGGCTCATGAAGTCAACCAGAGGGCCCTCGAGAACTTGCCAGCTTCACAGTGGGAAAGCCCCAAGCCCTTCTCACACACTCACACTCGGTGTCAGCCGGCGCATATCCTCTGTTTCTCATGAACTGCATTGTGGGACAGCAGTGTCAATCAACAGAACACTGAATAATCGGGCAGCTTCTGTGTGAATACAAGCATCTTTGAAAGTGTGAGCACATTACATACTTAAAACCTGCCTCAGAAATGAATAAGATCTGAGCAGTGTAATACTACGTGGTAAGTGGCTCCATCTAGTGTACATATGAGGTCAACACAGGTAAAGCTTCAAACCTTCAGTGCACCTGATTGCCTCTCTGTGTCTTTGATTGCATTTGATTGCAGTCACCATCTTTATCCATCTGATGACATTACCAAGTTGTAACCGCGGGGGTCTTTCCTGTCGCTACAGTTCATCCCTCATGATGTGAAGGCAGCATGACAGCCATTACTGTGTGTGCATTTGCATGTTTCGAGGGCTTTGGGTCCAGCTGTGTCCTTGAGGGCAGTAGGGGTTATGCCTTGAATACTTGTTTCTGTAATCTTCAGTTATGCTACAAGAGGACCTTCTCCCCCTCCCACAAGATTTTAGCTCTCCTTTCACGTGGTGCCTCCATTTCTTCTGTGTTTTTATGTCAAGCCACCTTCTGAAACTGTAGCAAACCAAAAAATAAATACTGGTTTGTCTATGTGGTGACTAACAACACATGAACGTTGGTGTGTGTCCACCTTTTGGTAACATTTATATGTAAACTTTTACTGTTTAATGCATTTTCAATTCATAAAGCAGCCCATCAAAATATTAGTCTGTTTGAGGTTTTTATATTTACAATTGATGAGTAATCTCCACCAGATTAATTTATTAAGCAAATCTAAATTAAATTAATTGTGTTAAATTTAATTATACTGAATAAAGTATCGTTATTCATTAAATGAATTCAAGCAGCATAAAAAGTATTTCATTAAATTAATAAATGAAGACAATCTGTGCTGATAAATGCCTTTGAATTTCAAATGTGATTTATTATGAAGTTTATCTTAATCAATGTAGATTAAAAAGTTGTACATCATTGATTTTGCACAACTAAATGTATTTGGTCTGCGTCGCATGAAAATTAAAGCATTGCTGTCATGTGCTGCTGCTTGTTTACTCAGTTTGTGTGCATTGCTGCCTGTTTGCAAGCCAAGAGAGGTGTGTGTGTGCGAGGTTGGATTACCTTTTAAAAGCCAACATGGGTGTGGAAGGATCGGCTGAAACTGACTTGAGGCAGGATGAAAGTCTCTGTGTGTGTGTGTGTGTGTGTGTGTGTGTGTGTGTGTGTGTGTGTGTGTGTGTGTGTGTGAGAGAGAGAGAGAGAGAGAGAGAAACAGACAGAGACAGACAGAGACAGAGAGAATGAGAGAGAAAGGAAGATGGCCGAGCCTCAGAGCCTGCTCCAATTTCCTGAGCAGCCAGTGGCGTCCATCTCTTCCTGTCGCTCCACAGATATCTGACATCAATCACTCACACACACACACACACACACACACACACACACACACATTAACATTTGGACAAACAGCTTTCCTTCATCAATCCTGACGTTAATTCTATTTTCTGCCTCTCAGTTTCTGACTACCTTGCACAGTCACCTCTGGTTTCAAAGGTAAAAAGGACAACAGTAAATGGAAGGGGAGGAGTTGAACATTTAACTGAGGAGAGACAAAGGCTAAAGAAGAAGAGAAGAGAAGCTTTCACACTATTTAGACAGTGCAAAAATAGCCAGTTGCACAGAGTCATGGAGACAGAGAAAATCGAGAGGAATAACTCAGGAGAGGAAATGCTCCCATGGTGTAGAAGATGGAGAACACCATAAATAAATGAGAAGGCTGAAAGCGAAAGAAGAAAAAGTATGAAGAAATAGTAGAGCCCTCCTTGCTCAGTGTTGTTTATGGAAATTTTCAACAGTACTGTTGTGCAGTACTACCTAGACCATGCTTGGCCTTTCAGCGAGAGTGATGCTGATCATAAGGAGAGCTGCCACTAGGTGCAAACATCACCGAAACAGATTCTTCCCTCTCTTATTTCCCACCTTCCTTTCCTCATTCCTGGTTATTAAATAATGATAAATGTTTCTCCTGAGTTATTCCTCTCACAGAAACTCATTTAGACTAACATATAGCTACTAGTTGGAGACATTGCACTGTAGGTCTGTCTCATATTGGAAATCTTGACTAGCTTGAATCTTGTAATTGGATTTTGTGCACTGACCATTTACCAGTACTGTTTGTCATCCAGTAGGGGTGATTTTGTGATAAGCGAGGTTAATACATGTGTGCATTATCCGCTCCCAGTAACACTTTTTCTCCACTCAAATCAATCAAATAATCTAGTTAAGGTGCAATCCCAAACATGTGTCCGTCTCTTCCTCCTCAGTCTCACCCCACTGCTAAAATTGCATAATCCAATGTTATGCAAAGCAATGTGGACCCCTGTCCAATAGGGGGCGCTATGGCATATGGGTGAAAGAAAGGGAAGGTACAGGTAGCTTACATACTGCAGTCCACCTGGTGATCAGTTTCATAACACAGTGTTTTAGGTCTGTTAACATTAACTAATAATATACAACTAGATGAAATTGTTTTTATGTATGGTTGTGTAAGTGCTACAGTCAGTTTGTTGCACTGTTTTCAGTCTGTTATTGTATTTATGTGAATCCCAGCCTTTCAGTCTTACTGCAGTGGTCTGACAAATGATCAGCATGAAAACATCCCTCAGACCCAACAATCTGAGAAACAGAGGGGTTGTATGTACCTTTAGTCTACAGCAAGAGCATCAGCTGGGTATGACAGGTGGCTGCATATACATGCCTGAGGCCGAATAGTTAGACGAAATAAGATTTTATGGTTAGATCAAAGGCTAGAGGAGGAATTTATTCAAACATTTTAATGTAAAGTAAGTTAAATACTCAGATCAGGGGGATCATTCACGATGTGAGATGCTTTCAGGCGCCCACTGTAAGTGAAAGTTTAGTGAAAATGTATTTATAAAATATAAATGAAATGAAACTGTGATATTGTATGGAACCATGCTTCACTCTTCCACAGGACTTTGGCTGACTGAAGCAGGTTTGAAATATTTTTTGTGATTTTAACAAGGAAGTGAACTTCAATCTAAACCCATGGTGTCAGTTTTTTAAAGCATATTATGCTCTGTAGACAGAAAGCAAACGTAAACTGTCCACCTCACACAGGTTTCACCCTGACTGAACTTTAACAAGCATAAAGGGACAACCCATAAAACGGATAATGGCTTAAGTTAATCTATTGTCCCAGGATGCGAGCCAGTAAACACGAAACCATAGCCCTGAAAGTGGACTGGAACACAGCCACTATTTATTATAGTCACACCAGTGTTTGATAAGTGGATCATCATATCATATGAGTTCTTTAGATTATGTGTTTTTACTTTTCTTCTTTTTCTTCTTCTTCTTCTTCTTAATTTGTGATTGTTAGGATGGGTCAACTTGCACACTTGTGTCAGTACACACATTAAGCTGCATGTTTGAATTATCTGAATAAGAAATTTATTTATATTATTACTTATTAAAATATATCTTTTATCGTGCCTACATTAAAACAGCATTCACAATAGTGATGCATTGTTTAAAAAAAGAGTATAAATAGTATGTGAACATTACCATAGGGCCTATATGACGGCAAACACGTGTATAATGTGTATTAATAATCCATTATAAAAACGCAGACACAAATAATATCTAATTGAACATGAAATAAATGTAATCACCACCTGCCCTGTGGTTATGTGTGCACAGCGTGCTTTAGAAACCCCCCAACAGTTTGCATGCTCGTGCACTTCCGGAACTTTCGTAATGCCTTTTTTTTTTTTTTTTTTTTTTCTTCTTCTTCTTCTTCTTCTTCTTCTTCTTGTGCAGAGCGCGTGCGGGGACAGACCCTCCTCTTCCAGCGAGAAACTGATGAATGAGTGGAAGCGGCCGAGCCTGCCCCGCACCCCCGCACCTCCTCACGCACCGCAGCTTTCCACTTGGAGGGACTCGCCGCGGGGAAACGGGGACGGGAAAGGTGAGAGATCCACACCGGCTCCAGTGTTTCCTTTCTGTCTTTTGCCTTTTTTCTTTCTTTCTCTTTTTTTTTTTTTTTTTTTTTTTTTTTGTGTGTGTGTGTGTGTCTGATGCGGGAGTGCGGAGCTTCAATTAGGCTGCAGACAATGGAGGAGCACGCCGCACTTGTGCGCCTCCGCGTCCCCCACACACACACTGCTGTCTGCATTGCCGCTGCAGCCTCCTTCCGTGTTATGAAACGAGCGAGCACGCTGCTTTCTGTTTTTTTTTTTTTTTTTTTTCCTCTCTCTCTCTCTCTCTCTCTCATAACGAGCCGGCCGTGTCCGCGGCAGCGATGACAGCAGCGGGTTACACAGCCTCGCCGGGGTGGTCGCGGCGGTGTTACCTAACAGCCAGTCAGACCCCGAGCAGGAAGCGGCTTATGTAAAGAGTTGTGCACGCCGAGGCCCAAATGTCAAAGTCAGGTGGTTTCACGTTTCCGCGAGCGCCTCAGCCAGTCGGGACGTGTTGTTTGCGGTTCGCAGCTGAGCCCCCTGAAGTTGCTCTCGGTTATTCGTTGCTCCGGCAGATGAAGCCCAGAAGTTGCAGGAGAGGAGTTCAGAGGTTAGAGAGCAGGCTCAGTGGAGCCCCCCCCCGCAGTGATCTGTAGTGAGCTCAGTGGTAGAGTCAGCTGGGATCACACAGACCGGAGGCCTGCGGTAGTAGGAAGTGAGCAGGTCAGCGAGTCAAAGCCCGCTTACAACTGACAACACTCAACAGAGATGTGACAGGTACTGAGGTAAGAGCTCAGGGGAGGAGGTGTGTGTGTGTGTGTGTGTGTGTGTGTGTGTGTGTTTGATCAGCTGACTAAGTGACCACTTGAATAAGACTGAAGTCTCAAGTCTCAAGTCACACACGAGCGCTGTAGACCTGAGACTAGACTTGGACTTGACTTGAAAGGATTTTAAAGAAAAGGGTTCTTCGCTGATTTAGCATTGCACTCAAGATGCACAGTTTAAAGTTTTTTTGAAAAAGATGAACCTGGTGCCTACATTACCCACAATGCAACTCAACCGTATCTCAACCTGCTGTGGTGCAGTAGTGTCTTAATTAGACTTATTTATGAAGTGAATATTACTTGCAAGGTTTCAGGTGTAAGTGATTAGAATTCCTCAGGCTTTTCTCTCTGGGATAGACTCACTTTCCCTCTATGTACTTCAGTGATTTCCTCCATTTCCATGAATGCCTTTTTTACAACCCCCAGAGGAGGCTGTGAGCTACATGCAGGAGGAGAGAGGTACTGAGAGCTGAAGACTGAATGTCTTCTAGTTGCGGTGCATTCTGGTCATTTGAGGTCACTGTGGATTTGACTGTTGACTATGTGTGTGAAATGGCAGATTTGGACGGGAGCCCTGGTTAGATTTTTGTGGGATCTGCAACAAAAACATTAAGATTTTTTTTCACTCCTGCTGTAGAGGAAACTCATCATCTGTTGTCTTTGGTCAGTTATTAATGAGAATACACGACAAATTAACAAAAGGAACCTTCTGTACAAGAACAAAGTTATCTCCTAAAAGTCCTTAGGGTACGTTTTCCTTGAATTACTGGCTGTGATTTGGTAAAGCTGTATCAATTATTGTAGCTTTCAGTGTTGCAGTCCAGGTTTTGTAATGCTGATCAGGCGTTTTGGTTCCAAGTCAGTCGAACGCCCCGTGGCAGGAAGATTATGTTCTGATGCTCTGATTTTCGGGCATTTCTGTCTGCCTCTGCTGTCAGTGTTGATTCAGAGACTTTGTTCTTTTAATCTGACCTTGGATCAGGTATCACTTCAGCCAGACGCAACCTTAGCTGAAACCCTGTCGCTTTCTTTCTTTTTTTTAAACTTTTGTTTGCTCTTTTCTCTTTTCTCAGAGAGAACAGAGGGGGAAAAAAAGAAATATGTTGCATAAAGTGTAGAATGTGTTTTTACTGTGTTAGGTTTGTTTGTGCTTGTTTGTCTTCTTTTAAAGAAGGTCAGTCTGTCTTTAAAAACCTTAAACCTGCAGTTTTTCAATTTGTCACTCACTCACTGGTTATCTTTGCTTTAGCCAATTTCTTTATTTCCCTGAAATGACAATTCAGTGGATAATGTTGAAAAAAAAGATACTGGCTCGTTCAAGCAGTGGTCAAGGATAGGTTACTTGGTTTGAGCCCAGTTTAGAACCAGATTCTCTGTTTTAATTTTGAAAGGATGATCTAAAGGCACTTCAGTGGAGCTCTTTGTTCCTGCTACCGAGCTCAGCGAAAAAGCTGAATGTAGGGACAGAGCAATCAAAACATGGAGCATGATGGACGGATGGAGGGTGGCTACTCCTGGCCTGCTTGACATTTATGCATATTAACGGGAGTCGCACATCAGATGAGATTTCATCTGCCTGTGAGAGGGGAGGAACTGCCTGTGCACAGCTCCACAGCGTGGCTCGTAATGTCGGTCAGATGCAAACATACAGAATGATGGATATTCAATGGTTATTTACATATATGAAAAAAAAAGGTTGTATTGCATATTATAGTTGAAACCAAGAAGAAAGTGAATGAGTGATGAAAACTGTTGAAAAGGCAAAGTCCTGTTTTGATTTAAGGAATTCTTGGAACTAGGTAACAAACCAGTGCAAGTAACCTAAAAAGATTTGCCTCAGGATTCTGTCTTAAATTAAGAATAAATAATTATTTAACTCAATTTTGTATGCACAGATCACAGTTAAGTTTTAACAAGGCCTTATATCATATGTTACATTGAAAAGTACAAGAAAAAAAACAAAATGTGGTCACAAAAACAAAGCACATCAATGTGATTAATATTCAAGATCATAACATTAAGTAGAATGTTTGGATTGAGACTCATTTTGAGGTAAACCGAGTATTTAACCAGCAATTAAAGAGAGAAGAAGATGATTTCTGTCACTCTGAGCTCTATTGTAGGTGAAGGTCCACACCGGCTGCTTCTCGAGCTCGCTGAAACAGTGGGGGAGGGATGGAAGAACTGGCGTCTCTTCGACCTCCTTGTAAAACAGCAAGAGGGAGAGTGATGGATGCTGGGCAGAGCGGTCGGACTCGCCTCCACTGCTCATATTCAGCGACGACTGGAGCGGCACAGCAGGGAGTGGAGATTTAACTAGAGATTTAGAAAAAGTTTTACCCTCTCTCCTTATGGCCAGAGAGTTTAAACCACCGAGGCAGAAAGGGAGGGAGGAATGAGTGGAGGAATGTAGGGCGACTGAGACTCTGACCTTCGCTGTTTCTCATGTTTTAGTAATTTTGAAAAACAGCATGTAGGGAGTGGATAGAGCACTGTGTGTCTGACCTACTATCCTTCACTAGTTTATTTTCTATAACTCTTCAGTGGGAGAGGAATTTATCAGGACATGGTCAGCAATTTCTAGTTTTTCCTCTCCCTTCCTGGCTTACAGCATTTAACCTGCTGTACATCATACATGCCCTTTTATATCCATATACCTGTCTAAAACGAGCTGGGAGGATAGATCTGTCTAAGCAATGAAGGGGAAGTTGGATGAAGGGATGTAAGCGGGCACAGCAGCAGGGTGGCTCAGTTGTCAGAGGAACAGTCTCACAACTGAAAGGTCACAGGCTCAGTTCATGTTCCTGACAAAAACACCTCTCAATATAAGCCAGTTTAACACACCACCACCTTTAACTACGGACTCAAAATTTGCTCTATGGAAAAATAAACACCTGTGTGACACTGAAAACAGAATCCGCTTCATAAAGAGGATTTATTTCAGGGCTGTTGTATCGGAATTCAAACCGGTAACTTGTTGTATGTTCTACAGTAGCATTTTTATTTTAGCAGTAACTATGATTACAAAAACCCGACAACACGGCCTCCACAGATTATGAAGGATAGTCACACAAATATTACATTTTGTACTGAAAACAATATAACTTTGGAAGGTCCTCACTTGATTTGGTCTTAACTAAGACTTCTGAAGCCTCATATTAACTTCAAATAAACTACAAAACGAGGACTGTAGATTTTGTCGCCCTTCACTTCCGTCGTACAGCCATGAAGAGGGATGTCTTAATGGCCAGTATGAACAGAAGGAATCAATACAGCAAGAAAAACCTGTTTCTATGTGCTTATGAACACCTGAATATTGTTTTCAGACAGACTTGATCCTATCCTTTAAGGCCTGACCAAACCAACAATTAAACGCCAAACTTATGGAGTGAAATCGATTGATGCACTGCAAAATGTGCGGCGATTAGTGGATTCACTTGCAGGAGTGAAGAAAATTGGCACAAATCTTTCGTGGCAGATTCAGCTTTGGTGACTGTTGACTTGAAAATTCTTGCCATCTTTACAGTGCTGACCTTTTGAGGGAATGGAGAGCTGGGGAGTCCAAAACAGAGGAAACTCATAACTTATGACTTCTGGCTGTGTGTCTTGCACCATCCAGCTTAATGTAACCTCCGCAGTATAAACTGCTCCACAAAAGAGGAATGGTTAACATTTATGAGAGGAGTCAGATACGTCTTTTGAACCGCTGAACTGTGTGAACTTGTCCTGTAAGCAAGCTAACAAGCCTGCTGGTTACCAAGCCTGTCAGCGATCTAAGCGAGGGAGGGTAAACAGCTCAGTACGGAGAAAATGGAAAGAAGCTCAGAGAACCTCGCGCTGCAGGGTACATCTAAACTTGATTTATCGTCGTCTTTCTCAATAAATGCTCGTAAGTTTTCTTCCCAGAGTCGAGGCCTTTAATGATGAGCGCAAGCCTGTTTGGATTTGTCAGATTTTTAGTGCTGCGTCTCTGAGAAGAGGGAGTGTGTGTCTTTCTCATGAATGCTTTGGTCTTGTACTTCTACATTTATAAGGGCCAAGAGAGTTGTAACATAGGAGGCTGAACCACTCTAAATTCCCATTTAAAAATGCCCCCTTAATGAAATCCTCAGCATAGAAACACAGCAGTCCCCTGAATAATTTAAACATACTATACTTCAGGTTTATGTTATGGCTGTTAGTTTGAATTATTTTAACTTTTGTTTTAGGGAAATCATGCCTTTTTCCTTCCATTTGGTAACAAATGGCTCTAAATCTTTTGATACCCATGAGCGTCCGCCAAGAAGCCAGTCAGAGCTTCGACAAATTCAGACGCTGTCATTGAGATTAGAAACAAAACACAGCACCGTAGTCGCATTTACTGATGACTACATGATTCTTTTCATCATCGAGTAATCTTTTTTGCACGAAAAATGACAAATGATTAATTGATTATCAGAATAGTGTGTGTGTGTGTGTGTGTGTGTGTGTGTGTGTGTGTGTGTGTGTCTGGGTGTGTTTTTCTGTGTAGATGCACCTGTTATTGTTGACATTAGTCATTTGTTGACCAGTATCCATGGCTACACCTCATGCTCATCTGTCATCTTGTTTATTTTCATCTCCATGTCCCATCTAAATTACAGCAATCTGTGTGTGGGTGTGTGTGTGTGTGTGTGTGTGTGTGTGTGTGTGTGTGTGTGTGTGTGTGTGTGTGTGTGTGTGTGTGTGTGTGTGTGCACATCACCATGAACTCATCTGACCTCATTTGTTGGTCACTAACGTCTGTTCAGAGTGAGTGAGTGTCATGTTTGGCCCTGTTTTAAATAACAGCATGTGTGTTTTTTTTTTAGAGTCGGGCCTCTATCTAACACGTGTTAAACTTTAAATCACTGTTAACCTGTATACTGTAGATCCACCACAAAAGAAAACACAGAAGTATGTGTTTTTGTTTATGTTGGAACCTATACGCCAGCTAATAAAACTGTATATTTAGTCATTGTTTCACTTGGCAACTAACATGAGTTCTGTTGTTGATAATTATGTAATAGCACCCAAACTGACTGGGCTGACTTGCATCCACTTGAGTAGCTCAGATAACTGCTGAGTCTTACTTATTTAACTAGAGACTCTGTTTTTGTCCCATTAATGATCAGGGGAAAAGGTCAGCGTGGGTACACAAAACCTGATTTCAGTAATGAGGTAACTAATAGTTTTGCAACTGCTGGTTTTGCATGGTGAAGTCAAGACTTAACCCTTTTAATATACAATGGCTCAATGTAACGTTCAATATATGTTTAAGAAAGCTTAAGTTTGAGTATTTTCATTATCTGTGAATTGGTTTGTTTTTATTATTTTGATAACTATTGATAAGTGTTTGGTCAATAAAATGTCAGAAAATAGTGAATCGGTTTCTCTGAGCTTCCTAAGGTAGATTTCTTGTTTTGTTTAATCAAACAGTTCAAAACTCAATGAAATTTAATTTAAAATGTTATAAAAAAAAAACAAATCCTTACATCAGAGAAGCGTAAATAAAATGTCAGTTAAATTGTCTGTTGATCCACAATTGACTAATCATTTCGGAACTATGTAAAGATGTAAAAGGCAAAAAGACAGGGAACCTTAGATACCTAAAAATCATTCTTGGTTAATGAAAACTTCAGCTCAGGTGTAAACAAACATCTTTAACTCAACTGCAGACCCATTTCCCATCAAATGTTTAGCACTTTGCTTTTTGTGGTTATCAATCAATACTCTTGACACAATCTATTCTACACCATGTTTTGTGTCTTCCATCTGGCTTGATTTTCCCTGTTGGTTCACACTCCCTGGTTTTAACAAAATCAGTCCAAGATTTTGATAGTGGAAGGAAATTGAGTCCTGGAGAGAGAAATTAAAGGTACTTGTGCCCATGACTCAGAATAAAGCATATAATTGAAAATTCGCCGTAAAAGTTCCGAGTCACCTTAACAACTGCTTTTTACATGTGTTTCACACAGCTTGAGAGAATATTATTATTATTAATATTATTATTATTATTATTATTATTATTATTATTATTATTATTATTATTATTAATAATAATAAACTTTTCCACCATCAGGGAAAAAGGGTGACTCAGTTTTTTAAATTCATTTTATGTCACTTTTTAACTTAACTCTTTAGTGTCAGTCCGGTCTTCTTCTCTTCATTCTGAAGCCTTCAAATTGCAGTTTTGTATTGGCTGCACTGCCGTGTCCTGTTGTGCTCAAGGTTAAGATATGCTAAGCAGAGGAGACCCTTCCCCTCCATGTCCCCATGTGGACCCTAAACAACCCCAATGAACCCGCTAAGCCCTCTCTGATTGGCTGGAGAGCAGCCAACAGCGTCCAATCGGAGATCATCTTGGCGCAATGATTTCTGACCCCTCCCAGTTCAACTGCATGGAGGCAGAAAGTATTGATTGCTAATTCTCCCCACATATTCTCCTCACTTAATGCTGTGCAGCCATCAGAACAAAAATGAACATGTTGGGGTTTTTTTTGTAACTTAATTTTCAATAACTTAAAGAATTTAGAAGAATTTCCTTGATGTCTTCACTGCCTGGCTCCTACAGCAACAACAGATGGGATCACAATTTCACAAAAGGAGCTCAGATGGGTGGGATTAGATATGACACCATGGTGGGATTGCGCGAGGGTGTCACGTCCTGTGAAGCCAAAGCAATGCAGGTCAGCATTGTTCACTGATCCAGGGTGTGTGTGCGCGTGTGTGTGCGCGTGTGTGTGCGCGTGTGTGTGTGTGTGTGTGTGTGTGTGTGTGTGTGCGTGCGTGTGCGTGCGTGTGCGTGTGAGTTTGACCTCTAAGCCAGAGTATTACATACCGGCTAATCCTGAGTAAACTTCTACGTGTTGTAGGTATTTACAGGTTCACAGACAGAATTAGAAAAAAACAGTTTGTGTCCAAATGAGAATCAGCAGGCTGCAGGTGTAAGAGGAATATGTTACAGGACAGATACAGTTAGCTAAATTATGCAAACTAAGCAAATACTGCACATTGAACAGGCACACGTAGGAAAAAATATATTTCAAGTTCTGAGCTGAAGCAAATAGACAATAAAGACTGTGTGTTGGTTTTAACTGTTTAAAATCAATTTTTTGGGTTGCCAGTTAGTGCTGAAACAATTAGTTAATCAGTAACAACTTTGATAAATGAGTATCAAAGTTGACTGATCAAGGAACAAGTGTAACATCATGTCCCACTCCCGTACTCCACACTAATTCTAAGTAGATTTTGAGTATTTAGTGTGTCCCCATTAGAAGATAAAATGGTCTACTGAAATCAGACATTTTTATTGTTATCATACTATTGTTCTCCCACAATGCAATGCACAAAGGAAATTGAGTGGTTGCTCACACCTGGCCAAAAAAGAAACATTCACAAATATCTTTGTAAAGTTTTGCTTCACCCATCCATCCAATATTTATTGAGATATTTAAGTTAGGACCAAAGTGGTGAACTGACCAACATTTCCATCCCTACAGCCATGCTGCTAGTGTGGCTAGTTAAATACACTCAGCGCCTGCCAATTAATGTAATGTAATATTTTGACATTTATTTTATTATTAATAATCAATTGAAAAAAGCAAAATACACTTAATAATATATGAATTCACTCTCCTGTAAGATGTCCAGTTAATAAGTTGAACCTACAAAGGAAACCCAAATTCAAAAATGAATGAACCCTCAACAATGTCAGAATCAGAACAGTCCTTTTTTTCACTCCACTCATTAAATAACAACACAGCTTTCTTTTAAGTATTAAGCAATTGCATAGGATAATGAAGACTGCAGAAGCTTAATCCTTTGAAAAACTTTAAATCAATAAAAAGGTGCACTGACGCCCACTGGGTAAAGAGAGAGGATTTTGCAGGTGCAGTGTTTATTTGAACAGTGTGTGTGTTATGTCGCCTTCGACTGAAAGCGACCTGACTTGATGGTTAACCCCCTCCCTACCCACCGCCATCACCAGGCTTCAATATTGTGTAATTCTGTTACACAAGCATCAGGGGATGTTATGCAGATCTTCTAAGTCTGTAAGCCAGCCCAATATAAAAGGAAAGTGTTATACAATATCCAATTTACAGCCATAAATTCTTGCAAATGCCCTGCATTGGGCGGGTCAGTTGACATCGATGTAGTGCATCATCAGTTTGTTGTGCTGTTAGTGAGTTTCTCAAAGGAGGAGATTGATCTGATGTTTCTGGTTATAATTTAAAGTAAAATATCTCTGTCTCAAGCAAATTGAATCTACAGAAATAAGTGTGTTTTTTTTCACTTATTTTCTGGCACTGCAGCTTTATTATTATTTTTTTAAACATGCATCTTTTTTGTGGAAGGGAAGGGCTTTTTAAAGATGCAACAGCCAATATCAGTCTTCGTTAATTCAAATTGTGAACTGAAGCTACCGTTCACTCTTCATTCTGTAATTTCCTGTGAACTCCAAAGGTGCTCTGTCTTAACTAAATTAATCTCAAATTTGCTTGACTTTGAACAAATCAGACTTCAGGAAACTTTGACCTGATGCAGTTTATGTTCATTTTCTAGGTTCTTTGTACTTTCCTCTTTTTCTATTTGCCTCCTCCCTCGTTTAAATCTGCCCTGAGCTCCAGCAGGGTTTCTAATGAGGATCTGGTACACACTGTACAACGCTGCTGACGTATTAACCCAGTGTTAACCCAGTGTGTGGCCTCTTCTATCTTTATGTGAACCATTTTGAATTTCAAACCTTGAGAGTGAAGACATTTTTGGCATTTGGGAATTTTGTCTGGTCCTCACTTCTTCAAAGGTCTGTTTGAGCATTAAGGTTAGAATTAGGTTTAGGGCTAAAGTTAAGGTGAGGAGCAAGGAAATGCATTATGTCAGCGAGGCGCCTTTTATAAATGTAGAACTACAAACGTGTGTGTGTGTGTGTGTGTGTGTGTGTGTGTGTGTGTGTGTGTGTGTGTAATGGAGTTGAATAAAGAATGATTTTCAAACCGACTTTCAACTCTCCAAAAGAGAGGGAGGGAGAAGTGGTGAAATTAGAGGGTGTGTGTGTGTGTGTGTGTGTGTGTGGGGGTATTCATTGTACAGTGTGTGTGCATCTTGGCATACATCTTGTATAACTTTTTTCTAGTAAGCTGAACAGTGGCATTATTAGCCAGATCTTATGTAAGGCAGCTTATGCAAGCTGTCTTCTCACTGCTCTCCTCTATCATTTGTTTTTATATATCTTTTTTTTTTCCCTCCCTCCCTTTCTCCTCAAGAGGTAATTACATGGTGTCGGTGGGTGCTCGTGAAGTGGAATGTCCCCTTTGTTTTGTCCATTAAACCTTAGGAAACATTTCATGTGTTATCAACCTGGGGCTGTGATGTAACAGAAAATATAGAACCTGTCTGTTCACCCCATTGAATCAAAATGTACCAAAAGATAAGGTCTGTCAACAAAACAGCATTTAAAAAACATTAAATGAATGACAAAAATAATTGCAGAATTGATATTGTCACTGAGTCTGGGAAGAACATCTATTACATCAATAGCAGAGCACATGACTGACTGATATTAAATATTAAACTCACGGTTTGCCTTGGGCAGTTATACAAAATTGTACAGTATTTTGTACAGTTTCACGATCTGCATCATTGTGGCCAGTCTGTTTATTGAATTTCATTTTTACACAGATTGTATTGGAATAAAGAAATGATGAACACAATATGCAGGTACAAATATCACCGGCATAGTTCTATACATCAGTCTTACCTTTTAGAGGATAATTATAATCTCTATAGTCTGGGTTCACGCTACAGTCTCCCTGCCTGGACATGTCTAGCTCCAGGATGTAGTGAAACCCCACACTGTGGGATCTGTCTCCTCTCTGGTTCACCTGGAGCCACCTTCTCACAAAGTGACCTCAGAGTATACATCACTCATGCAAACCAAAGCATTTTTGCTGGATAACAAGATAGCACTTCAAGTGCTTATGTAGCCAAGACTACTGTTTTTAAAAGTGCAAAATTGTAAATAAAACTTACAGGGTTTTCATATTTTGGAAAATGGGATATATTAACTGTTTATTTAAGCTGCTGGTGTCACACAACTGTCAAATACTGGAATTGACATTTCAGTGAGATCTGGTTTGAAAGTTGAAACAGTCAATAAATCAATTGGAAACAGAATTGTTTTTTATATTATGAGAAATTACTGATTTTGGGATGTGATTCCACACGTATGTTGTGATCTCATGCTGGTTCAGGCGACAGTGCTGTCCTATTTTTACTAGAGAAATTTAGGTTATCCCACCCCTCCCCCTTTTGGTCATGGGGGTGTTTTTTAGGACACCAGACAGGCCAGACAGCTCCCCTCCCCTCCCCCCAGCCTCTGCCATGTCCCATACACCCCCCCCCCCCCATCCCCGCCCCACTTCTCTTTTCTGCCTTTATCCATCTCCCCCTTCATCCTTCATGCCTCCCTTTTTTATTTATTTTTATGCTCCCCTCTGTGCTTTTTATATTTTGCCCTCATCAGCATCCTGCTTCTATATTCACTGAATTTGAATGGCTTCTCACTCTGTCTGGGCCAGCTAAATGTAATGTTGTACTCCATCAGATATGCTTGGAACGCCTCCTTGGCCTGTTGTGTGAGGTTATGTAAGGCAAGATGGTGGAGGGGGTAAAACAAATTGCTTCTTTTTATTGAGATTTCAACTCTCTGTATGCCGGTATTTTCAGAGTTTGAGAGAGTTTGAACAGTTTGAATGTTTTTGTACGTTTATGGTTGTGAAGATCTGCGTGTGCATATTAAATCTGAACGTTTTCTGTTGTACTCATCATGAAAACGATACCGTGGAAATTTTCCGGAATAAGCTGTGTTTGTGAATTACATGCATGTATCTTGTGTGACGTGTAGATTCATCTCATTCATCCAGGTGGTACAACATCAGGTCAAAATGAATGTCAGTGGTTATGGAATGATATTTAAGTTGTAATTCTTAAGATTTCAGTCCTGTTGTTTTGGCTACACCCGTGGTGACTGTGGAAACAGCAAGTGTGTTTAAATAGTACAGGTGCCAGAACTCTGTTCATGGTTGTCTTAATAGAACTGGACACGGCATTCCAAGATGGCACCCCATTCATCCCAATGAAAGTTGCTAACTGGACGCATATGCCAAAAATGTTCTTCAGGCTTTTTGGGCAAGTAAAGCATGCCCACTAGAGCCCTTCTCCAGCCTTTGTAAGGTTTTTATATGCGGAAAAAAGCCTTCTTGGGCCAGTGTGCGTCATGTGATCCTGTAATACTGACTGTGCTCCGTGTCTTGGGGGCTTGGTTCTGTTTTTAACGTGATGAATCAGCCACTGGGGACAGCAAACACGTCTTTGCAGCTACTCATTTAGAAATGCAACAAAAGAACAACTGGTTGTCAGTGTGTTTACAGTGCAGCGAGACAATCCATGGGCTTTAATAAAGAAGATTAAAGAAAACCGTCCGCAACGTTCTCAGACAGTGAAGCTGAATTCATGACTAAACGTTGTTTTCTCACATTACGTGAAATGGGTGCATCCACCAGTTTTTCTATTTTCCACATTACATCAGCTACATGCATGCATCTTTTCCTGTGAATCCCTTGTGCGTGTGTAGACAATTTAATTCCTACTATGAAGAGGTGGACTTTGCATTCTGTAATTACCTCTAGTAGTTTTCATTGTTATAAAAGCTGTTATAAAAACCTGAAGCAGTTTAAGTTGCGAGTCATATTAAGATGTTTTGACAAATAATCCCAAGGATTTTGAATCAAGTCAATTCAGTAAACCCAGACTTAACATTATTGTGGTTCTAAATTAAAATTGCTATGATAAAACTATCTCTCGACTAAATGTCACTTTAATGTCTTGTTCAATGCCAAAACAACAAGATTCGTCCATGATGCACCATGTGGAGCAAGTAGAATATCAGATCAGTGCAGAGCCAACGCATCGTGACGTTTGTAGAGAAGCTCCTAAGTTGGCTTTTACAAAGGGTGGACAACTTGCACAGAACAGTATAATGCAATCCATTGCAACAGTCCTGCAGTGAATCCTACCTAAGCTTTGTTTTGAAAATGTGTCAAAGGTTTACACTCACCCCTGGTTTTATTTGATGCTGCAATTTTTAGCAAATTATTTTATTATATTTTAATATGTTCGTATAATTTTGTTTACCCAGTGGACATCCTTCATAGAACTGAATCAATACACAGTCTGATTCAGAGAAGTTGAACATAAGCTTCACAGAATTATTGCAGGCCTGTTGCAATGGATTGCATTATATTGTACAGGTGTTCATATGTCACGTCCACCTCCAGCTAGTTAAAAAAGTCATTTCAGGTAAGAAGAAATAAAAAAAAAACAACAGTATAACCTACATGCTCGATCAACATGGAGGTGCTCAGAGTAGCAAACATATACTTTCTGTTATGTAACTGTTATTTTACAGCCTGGAGGCCCGACATGAACAGAACAGTTTGGCCTGCTTTCCTCTGGTATATAAAGTTACATAAATCTTGATGGCAATGAAACAAGTGTTTTTTGGCTGGATGTGACCTTATGTGTGGTAATAGCAAGCTGTAGGCTACAGTATGTCAGCAGGAGTTTCATGTGACTTACTTTTGACTGTAAGTCAAGTCATGTTGCTTTCAGTGAATGTTTTTTTTAACAAGACAGATTCTTTACAGTGTCCTGGAAGTTGTCCCATTTCTTTTTCAAGTAAGAAACCCTGTTTTTCAACATATATGCCTAATATATCATGTCATGTACCCTGCACTACAACAGCAAAAGGCTTTCTGAGCGTTTTGAAGGTAAAATAGTTTTGACCATAAAATGTTTTTGAATGTAAAAAGTTAAAGATTTTATAATGAAGTTTATTGCTAAAGTACAATCTAGTTTTTTTTCTAAGTTTTTTTATACCAGTTATATTCTTGACAGTCTGACCTCTTGATGACAGGTTTTCCCATGTCATTACTAAGATAGTTACTCTGTTTGCCTTAGAATGGCAGTCTTAAACATAGATGTACAAACAGTATGTTCACACACCAGTAATAGGCACACATTAAGACCAAAGATCTCCCAGCCAAAATCTGCAGCCAACACTTTCCTGGCATGTAATGTTACATAAGAACGTCACTGATCCAACTACAGTACTGTACGTGCTTGTTCCAAATATACTGTAGTGTGCTTTCCCACCAGTCTGCGGTTGTTAAAACAGTTTCAGCTTTTTGAGGAACCAGCCAGATCCCCTGACTTTTCTTCTAGCTTTACCATGAGGTTTACATTTTTGGATTTTTGAATCTATTGCCTTGAATCTTTACACACCCTTCATGTCTACTTCATGAAAGTAATAACTTTGGTGATCTTCTGTATTTTTGTGTTTGGCCACCATGAAGCCAAATAGTAATTTGTATTTTTAATTATACTCATATAAACTTTTCTGAAGTATTTTGCATCCTAGGGTAAGTTCCCTTTATTGTAAGGTCATTTAAATTGAAAAAATTTGTAAATTAATGTTTTTTTTCTGCTTGTATATGATTACTGGCCAGTTTGCCCACCTTTGTGAAGACAGGTCAAATTGATTGGTAATTTGTTGAAACTCTTCTTGGGTTCGAACAACCTTTTGCAGTCATGTGAATACACCATTGGTAATTTTTTAAAGGAGAATATGTTTATGTTCAGTTGTGTAGGTGGAAATAGTCTTTGGGAAGAGGTTGTGTTGGATGTTTGGGCAACTGAAACTGCAGGTCACGTCCTGTCATCTACCAAAAGTAAACCGTGGTTTCATGTAATCATAGGGGTTATGTATCCCTAACCCATGGTAGGAAACACATTTCTCTAGACAAGGATCAGTGCAGCAGCAGTTGCCGGTGCGTGGTTTAGGGGTCCCTCCACACGGTCCCCTATAGTAGTTTTGTTTCACTCCCTTGAACATGAATGGAATAAAATGAGATGCAATGAGAGCTTGATGTGACATTATTTTGCTCTCAAACTTGCAGTTGTCATCTCAACATTTTTTTTTCTTTTTTGCATAGAAAAAAATCTGAAATCCATTTAAACAGGTCCTTTCGAGAAACCAGAGCATCCCAGTAAAAGCAAGTACACCGGGTCCTTGGATACTGGTTTCCAGCCCAGCAACTAGTCCATGAAACCTAGTTTGGTTGGATTTGGATTTTTGGACTTTACTTTTACACAGGCAGTAGTCTGTGGTTTCAGATTATGATTGTTTCACTCTAGCACAGAGAGTGGCATGTAAGTACCATGAGTGTAATTTTCTTACTGCTGAGGGATGGAGCTTTAAAAGCATCCTAGAAAGTCTTGAAAGCTCCTCTCATTGTGTGTCTCTATGTAGTACATTTCCCTCTGTCCATCTGCTCTGCAGCTCTGTCTTTCATCTGCAGGTCATGATCGTAAAGTCTCTCACTCTCTCACAAAGGGGCTTCTCCTTTCCAGTCTTTTAGTACATTTATAACCCGCAAGGTAAACTTTACCTTAAATGCAGCATAAACAAAATAATTGTATGGCTTATTTTTCCTTAGAGGAATACACAAACTAAATAAATATGGCTCCAATGTTCAATTTTGTTGTTGAAATTAACTTACCAGATCACACATTTCCCTACAGGCAACAGTTCTCCATATCCACTTTAAAATAGCAATCTGCTTTTTGATGTTTGGTCCACATATCATTAATAGTTTGGATGCAGATAGCAGCACTTGTGCGGTGTGGCATCAGTTCTGTATTTCTAAAATAAAAAATACATGTTTAATTCTAATTTTCTTTTCACTCTATTTAATACAGCATAAGATCCTTGAAGATCAGATTCGATCTCCCTTTTAACTGCAGTCCCTTGTCACATAATACACAGTGTATATTCAACCAAAAACTCCCTCCTTGATGTTTTAATGCAAAGGTACACCAAATCCCCCTGTACTGTGATACTGTGTAGAGGACTTTGTAGTGAGGATAAAGCAAAATTAGCGAACACTCCATGGAGTTTTCCCCCTTCCTGTTGTCTTTCTTCCCATGAGAAAGGCTTCAAATGCTGTGTGCTGAGAGACAGATGGCAGAGGAACAGAGACAAATCATTTACTGTACATCAAATACAATACTCTTTGTTTTAGGTGTGTAGTGTGGCCATGCTGAGATAGCAGCAGCCTGCAGGTCAGGATGTCTGATGAAGAGGAGGAGCGGCTGAATGGGAGGAAGGGGAAGAGAGAGATCTGCTACGTGACTCATGAAGATGAAGTCAACGATGGAGATGATGAAGATGAGGGGATACCTGGTGAGTAGTAGTTTTCAAAATATCCTGCTGCATTTAAAAAGCTGTTCGGAGCACTTTCAGCTGTGTTTACTGCTTTAGTTTGAATTGGACAATCCCATGAGAAATATGGCTTCCAATTACCACCTACACACTGTATGCCTGAAACTGTGACTGTTGTGTTCTACGAAATCCGAAGTATTGATCAGGAAAGGGGACATAATCCAAACAAGGGCAAACAACCAAAACACAAAGGTTTATGGGTAAGGAGACAGCTGTTGACAACCGATGAGCAGGATAAAAGTAAAGCGAGGACACTAGCAATAGTTTGGCTACAATCTTCTTTTTTCATTGTTTACATCTACTTCAAACACAAACTACAGCTTTTTATCTGTATTCTCCATCTGCCTGACAAATGAAATTGCGCTTTTCTAAAAATGGAACTGGTAGAACAAACTGAACCAGCGGCTGCACTGTCCACATGTGTGACTAGACAAGCTTTCCACATCAGCCTTGTCTCCTCCTCTCCTCTTATTTCTTCTGTTGCCAGTACGCGTTACATAACCCAATGAATCATCTATTAGTTCTATTAGATGCTGAGTCGTGTGTGTGTGTGTGTGTGTGTGTGTGTGTGGAGATGTGTTTCGAGCAGTGACTTTTCGTGTGTAGGAGGTAAGATTGAAACTTTGGTTGGATAACTTAAATGGCGTAAGTCTTTGGATCACTTTAACCTCATTACGCCTGCATTTTTTAGGATTTACAGTTTTTAGGTTTTAAAATGAGAGTTGAAGGGAGGAGTGGCTGCGAGATCAGAAAGCCCCTTGTTAACTTGTCGTCTTACATTTCATAAACTTAACGTACCGGTGTAACGCTCCTCCCATGCTCGGAGTGCCTTACAAGTATTATGTTAATGAGGGTCCACACCTGTATGAAAGTACAAATGTTTGTGATTTACCTAGTCCCAGTCTGTTTTTCGGTCTATCACTCTGCCCTAGGGAGAAATTTCAAAAGCACATCATAAAAGCTAAACACCCACCCTGCTTACACACAAAAACACTATATCTCTGTGTTTCTTTCCGTGTCTTTTCCAGGATGTCTGTTATCTTTATCATTTCATGTTGGTAGAAAAATGTCAGATTAAAATAATTTAAATGTTTGGGTGGAATTTGCAGTAGTAAACGTCATTGTCTGGTTGAACACATGCCTTGAGACTAATCCGAGAAAAAGACAAATGTTGCCGACCAATCTCTGCGCCGTCACTCCATTTGGCTTCGATCACACTGAATACCTTTTTTAAAGAAATTTTAAAAACATTTTGTGAAATAAAAGTTTATTCACTTTGTTTCCGAGAGTAAGTACGTAGCTAGAGCCAAAGATGTTAGCCTAGCTAAAACGTATAGCCTGGCCAGTTAAAATTACATTTAGTTAAAAAAAAGCCTTCCAACACTTCATGTTGCATGGGGAACATGATTGTTGGCCACAAAGGTTTTTTAGTAACTGTTCTCCAGTTGTCTTTATAAATCCATGGATCAATAAATGCTTTCGGTAACATCACAGGTTAGTGAGTGGCCAGATGTGGAGCATGCAGGATTTTTTGGGCCTATAGAGACCTGTGGGCTCCTCATCGCTGTGAATCAGTGTTGGATAACCCTTTAATGTGGCAGATTGCTTGTCATATTTGGGGCCGGGCAGCGGAAACCTGTGAACCTGTGAAGAACTCTTAACACACACGTACACATGCACACACACACACACACACACATACTTACTCTCTATGTCCTCCGTCAAGCAAGCACAGCCTTTTGTTCTCGCTCTCCTCTCACACACGACTGTACATGTTGTCCTAATTACAGCAGTACATTTATTTATATACACGCGCGCGCACACACACACACACACACATACACACACATTTACATGTTTATCTCACTCATGTTTCAAGTCTGTTTTGCTTGTGACATCACCACCCCCCCGTCGTCTCCTGCGTCTGTCCCACGGTTGCCATAACAACCATCACCAGGACGCCTCTGAGTTGTGATAGGTTCCTCATGCAGGTTCGACATACCCTTTTTTTTCTCTTTCTCCCCCATTTTCCTTTTTCTCTTCATGCTTTCTTTCTCTCTCCCTCTGACCTTCATTAATTCATTCATTTTAGTCCTCTCAATTCATTACATTCTTTCTGTCCCTACATGTTATTAATTATTTGAACTGCTTTGAAGTTTATTATCATCTCTTTTCATCTGCTCTCTGTTTTCTTATGTTTTTCAACCTCCTTTTAACAACAAATTCTGGTTTTAATACATTTTAAAGACAGTGTATAGAGAACATGGAAAGTAATTATAAAGTGAGGGGGAGTTTAATGTGATGATCTTGTCACATGAATAATAGGAAATGTATAAAGGTTTATCAGGATTTACAAAAATAACAGTATCAACAGTCAAATATATTGTTGCATAAGAAAATTACAACTTTGTTGATTATGAAAAAGCTAATTATAAACATATTGTTACAGATTACAGTACAGGATATTGTAGTATTTTCATATGTTTTTCACTTAGCTTCTTTTAAATTGCAGTAAGTAAGGTCAATTTCTAAAAAGTTGAATATCTAGTTCACTTGTTTTTGTTAAAGTTTTCTCTCTGGAGAGGGTTCAGGGTTGTCATGGTGATCACTGGCATCTCAATCAACACCCATAAATACACCCATAAATACACCCATAAATACACCCATAAATACACACACAAATACACACACAACACACATGCATGTGGGAAATGACACATTCGGTTGCTATTTGCAGATATTTTTGGAAAACTTGTGTTTAGGTAAAAAAGATCACTTAAGTATTTCCAAGCACGTGGGAGCCCCGTGTGTTTTACAGTGTTTCCCTTCTGCTCTTGATCTTGTAACTAGAAGATCCCTTTTACAGCAGTAAGCAGTTTTGAGAGAAAACTTAAAATCTTTGATGCAGGAGCCATAAAATCTGTGTGAAACTCACTTTTAATCGATGTGATTCTTAGAAAAAACATTCAGGAAATCTTTTGTAAAAAAGTGATTAAAGGACGATTAGCCTTAAGCTCTTGGAAAGCACCCTCGACAGGGAACGCAAACAGACCCAGAAAAATAAGCAAAGGTGCACACAATCACCCTAGAAAAACCAGGAAGTGCGAGTGTGAGCACGTGGAAGCGACGCCATTCGTCAAAAAGTGACATTGAGAAATGCACTCAGGGAGGTGGGACCAGTCCTCTAAAATAAAATCATCCTCCTCAGGAACACGGTGCTGCTGGGATGTCTGTTCTGGGTCAGGTGTGTGTGTGTGTGGGTGTGTGTGTGTGTGTGTGTGTGTGTGTGTGTGTGTGTGTGTGTGTGTGTTTTGACAGATTGGGGTGTGTGTGCTGCATGTTATTGGCTCTCTGAAGCTCAGATGAAACTGTCATGAGGTTTAGTCACATCTTTCATAAGATGCACACATACATAAATATGTACAGACACTCACACAGACACACACTGGCTCCAGAGAGAAGGAGAGTAATAGTCTGTTAATTAGCCTGTTGCTCCCCTGCCTGTGTGTAGGCGTTGGTAAGCAGAGTACACTCGAACTGAAGAAAAACAAGTAAACATGTTTCCTCCCACGAATGTTACAGACACCTGGTGGTTTAATCAGAGTCAAGATGCATCACCTTCAAACTTGTGTCAAAACTGGATTGGTGGAACACCAGGTAGTTCCTTTTGAAAGGGTGATTGTTAATGTTGTAATTTTCACGCCCGACCTCCAGCATCCAGGCATAAATGAACAAAGGCAGTGGGGAACAAGCTTAGGAACAAAGGGGAGGAACATCATGGTTTTGTCAGTTCATGATATTTGAGGATGGCAGGACGTCAGCTTTGATTAAAACTTTGACACATAATGTGAAAAGGGGTCACTGGTAATAAAAAAAAAACTGATTAAATTCTCTGTAGACTTTCTCATCTGTAATTGTTCAGTTTGGTAGAACAACAATTAAAAAACACCACTTCCATAACATTTTGTGCGTGTGTACGTGCGTGTGTGACCTGATTAAGGGCTGCACAGAGTGAAGTGTAGGAGGTGATACAGTAACACCAGCTGGTCTACATACTGACACACCAGACTCTGTGTGTGTGTGTGTGTGTGTGTGTGTGTGTGTGTGTGTGTGTGTGTGTGTGTGTTAGAGAGACAGAGACAGAGACTTCAGATCAGGTAACGTTCATGCTCGATATCAAACTGATTTAGATTTAGAATAACTCATCAGCAAAACTATCTGCCCTCTTTGTTTTGAATTGTGTGTTGGCTGCACACTCATCATTTTCAGAATAACTCCTACTGTGGAGTCCTGCTGATGGATTCAACATGTTTATAATGAGATGGTGATCGGCCATTTTAGCAACGGTAGGAGAGGAGAACCCCTGATCTGAGCTTCTGTGGTTTGAACGTCACTTATCAACCCACAGACTCAACATATTAGATATTTTTTCTATTGACCAGCTTTGATCCAAGAGTGGAGATCACAAATGAATAAAACGGAGGTTTACATAACATGATTCCCAGAAAATGTGGTGAATTTAATAATCAGTTTGGTGAAAATACGTTGCTTAAACTCCTATTGTTTTTACTAGTCAGTGATCATTAAAAACCACAATATTAATATAATAATTACATTTATATTTTATAACATGGCTGTCTTTGGTCATGCTGATGTTCAAGGTTCATTCTTGACGTTGGACACCGCAGTGTAGAAAGAAATCTCAGCACAAGGTCCATTTAGTCTGTGTTCTGGAGCTTTTGATCATATCACATGATCTTTATCAGGCGCTAGACTTTGAACCAACATGGGCGAGAAGTCCTTGAAGTGCTAAGAAAATATATACAATTTCATTTAATAGCCACAGAACAGCTACTAAACTACTGGTTACTCAACTATATAACTCATAATTCATTAACGTCACTGCACTAAAACTAGGTCAGGGATTTAATCATGGTTAAACTAGTCATATAACTTCAGCTTAAAATGCTCAATTACTTTTTCATAACCTGATGGAAACAATAGTAGCTAGTACTGTCATGTACTGCATACAGTTTTTTCAAGAACACCCAGTACACATATTTGTACCTGACAGCGTCCCAAAACAACCACAGTCTGATCCCATGTTGCTCTGCTGCCTTCTAAAATCTTGGCTAGAATGTGTCTGAAGTTTCCAATCACAATGACTGGCATCCTCTCTTCTCTATTCAGTGTGATTTTATCCTCTTACCCTTTAAAGGTTCAGTATGCTTGAAACAAACTAGCTCCTATGGCCGAGTCTAAAGACAATGACTCCAAATGGCCGCACTCGAAAGCGAGGTGTAAAGTCACGCTGCCTCCCCAATCGCTCTCCAATAAATCTGTGATTTCATGTGTCTTTGTAATGTCAGTGCAATGAATTATACACATAGGGATAGGGACGCACACCTCAGTTGTTGGACGTTTGATTGTACCTGCCACCAGCATGTGTTTCACCATTTTCGAAAAGGGTATGCGACGTGTTAATCAACGGCGGAAGGCACATAGTGATTGTGGCTGGGTTGCTGCTCGTTCCAGGGGATGGGTCTAATTCCTGGTGTAAGACGCTGCATGCTCTATTGGATGGTGATGGTTCAGGTGATAAACTCGGTGGTGTTTTATGTCTTTATTGGCAGAGGTTTTTGGCTAAGTTAACAGTATACAGTACATCCACTGTCTGTTTTGTGTTGGACCTACAGTAGCCTGTAGCCTGTTTTGGGATGGTGTCATCCACTTTGCGGCCAAATGGGGCTTTAAGTAGTTCTACACCACGACGTCATGTCACCGCACTTCTCCACAATAGCTCTTTACATTCAAGGTCGCCGTGAGTGTCGAGCTGTCGTTACCGAGCGCCCATCTCAAACATTCTGACTTTTGATACCATAACAGTGGCAATTTGAATGTTTAACTTACCAACCCTGCTGAGCCTGTTTAAAGTTTACCAGATTATTTTTGTAATTTCATTTTTAACTACAACTGAAGTAAAGCATATCGATTATTCTTCCAGCACTTGGCAACTATTTGTTCTGTATGTAGGTGAATGACGGTCTTCATGGCGGTTGTTTTCCAATGGACGCCCTTTTTTGGGTCACAACAGCTCACAAATGTTGCTGCTGTGCACATTGCACATTGCTGTATTTCGCCCAGCAGATATGGAAGTTTATCAGCCATGTTTTCAAAGTTCTTTTTGGTAGGCTGTAATCTGTGGGTAGTATCTGTGTCTCTCTCTCTCCATCTCTCCCCCTCGGTCAATCTAGGTTACGTAAACAGTGAAATGTGAGCTGTCCTCTCTCACAGGAAGAGAGGCGTGGCTGGATACCAGAACTGTGGTAGTGTGGCAAAGGTGAGAGAGTGTGTGTGTGTGTGTGTGGGGGTGGGTGCGTGCGTGAGCGTGTTCACATGTTGCCAGGCTGTCCTTCAGCTTCACATTGCTGCTGTCACCGCCTCCTGCTCCTCTTATCTCCTCCCCCACCTCACTATTTCTCACTCTGCCTCCCCTCCCCCAGTCTCCGTATGTGGGTTAGTGCGTGTAGCCATGTGAGACTGGGCTCTCACCTTCCTGTGTGTGTGTGTGTGTTTGTGTGTGTGTGTGTGTGTGTATATGTGTGTGTGTTCTGGGAAGGATAATCCCACACCACCGACGTGGGTTTAGAAGGGTCCTGGGGTTCACACGATTGTTTTGAAACAGTCCCTTCCCCTTGCTGCCACAGATTCTTCTCTTTCTTTTTATTGTATTTACTCTTATTGACTTCATCATTTCATCTGTGCATCTGTTTTCTATCCTTACCTCACATTTTCTTCTTTCCCTTTTATCAATCTTTCAATGTCTTTTTCTTCCTTTCTTTCTTGTTCTACGAGCTTATTGCCCATCTTTTCTGTGACTTCCTCTCATCTTTCATGTATCTCCCCCTTCCTTCCAGTTTTTCTCTTCCTCTGAACTGTCATCTCAATTCTCTTTTCCTTCATATTTTTATCTCCCTCCTAATTCTTCTCACCTTGGTCAACTCCTGCCATTCTCACAGTTGATTGAGTTTTTCACATTTGTGTGTTGCTGAAATTTACTGTCTGTGGCAATTGTAGTGTTAATGATGTGTTTATTGGTGTTTACGACACCATCCCGTGAAGCCAAGCGAGAATTTTCCAATGCGTGCGCTGACCAGAACGCAGTAGCACTTGACTTCATTCATTTCTGCTCCTTATTTTCCTCTTTTCTTATCCTCCTCCTATATTTCATTTTCTTGATTTCCTCCCCTTCTTTTTTCCAGTTGACGTTTTCCTCCCTTTCTGTCATTTCTGCACAATCCTAAAAAGATCTAAATGATAATATATCAGCTGGTATGACTGCTGAGGGAAAAGTACCCTTGTTTTGTCAAACTCCCAAAAAGTTGATTTTAATCAATATGATTCTGGTTAGAATTTATGTTCAATATACTCAGGAAACTGAACCAAAACAGAAATACTGTAAAATGTAAAGGTGTGGACAAAATAACAAGCACATTTCACAATATATAAGACATTTATAGTCCATCACACTACCACAAACAGAGGCTTAGGTTGAGTTGAATCTACTCTGTACTCTCTTGCTTGTAAATTATTCTATGCTTCAGTTATTCCAGACTAATGATAGTGATTAATATTGGAATTCATATTTCAGATATTAAAATTGAGTAAAATAATGTTGATTTTGGCTGGTCAAAGTCTTCGTCTTAATCTTTGAGTCATTTTCTCTTTTCTCCTTCTTTCTTCCCTCGCAGTTTTATCTTCGCACTCTCATATCTCAGACGGTCTCGAATGATCTGATTTGATTTCGATGCCATATGTTATTTTTCAGAAAAGTCGCGGTCTTCACAGCACACCAGTGAAATCACCTCAAATCAACAAGACCAGAAGTTACAGTAAACACTCGGGATGATCATTTTACATCCCTGCACTCCTCCTATTTCTCTTGTCCCTTCTCTCACCATCTTTTCCTGGTTGAACCCCATTACCCCTGTTACCTAAGGCAGCCTCTCTGGGGTGGGCGTGGCGTGCTGACATCACACTCCCTCCTGTGTCAGTTGGTTGGGGGAGGGGAGAAAGAGAGCGAGGGGGAGGAGACGGGAAAAGCGGCTCAAGTGGGGGGGTTTCCTACACACGGCAGGCCGGGGCAGCTTTTAAGCGACTCATTGTTTTGTAATTGTCCCAATGGCCTTCTGTCCTCACTGGAGCCCCGGTAAAGCTGCGAGAGCTGTGTGAGAGCCTCACACACACACTCGGTTTAGGAGGGACACTGAGGAAGTGTGTTAGCAGTATGAAGGAGGAACACAACAGCAGCTGGAGTACGTTTCTAAAGAGTCAAAGTGTAAAGTGAGCATGGATCTCTCACCAGAGTAGGAGACAAACCACATGACATGGGTGAGTGGCTGAACATTTTTCTTTTTTTTTTTTGGACTGACCGGTTTAGTGCTCCTCTGGCTAGTTGACACAAAGCTGTTTGTCTTCATTTCTCTTTTGGTCCTGATATCTCTTCTTCTGTATGTCTTCTTGTCAGTGTATGTATGGCAAGAGGGAGGTTTCTATCACACTGACCTAGATGTGCTGCAGTGCCAAGTCTGTGGCCGGGCCACTCGGGCAGGGCAGAGCTCAGAGGTTTCATAAGGCATGTTATGAAATAGAGGCAGGAGTTGTCCTTGTTCCAAAAAAGTGTATCCTTCCCTCAATTCACAAGGACGTCAATGTAAGTTTATTTGAATAAAAAATTCTGTTTTTAAAAGAAGCCTCAATTTTGTTTTATCTCTTTTCAGTATCTTTCAGTCTTGGGAGTATTGAGCCATTTAATCCAGGGTAAAGTGTGTGCTGTAAGTTTTCATAAGTGTTCCCTTTAGGTCTGTGAAATACTGTAACAACTTGGATTAATTAGCAGGTTTCAATTATTGGACTGTTGATATTATAGTTTCCTGAGTTGTACATCTTGGTAGTATATGTCCAAAGGCTGTTATAGCCTAAGTGTGAGTCGATAACGTGTAGTACCAAGTGGAGGAAAAACAGTTTTGAGTCAAAAGACTTGAGTCTTAAAACCAAAAGTGTGTCAATTATTCTTTGGCACACTATATCAGAGACAAAGTTTCGTGTAAATAACCTTTTATATACAGCATTTGATCAATAACGTATCGTTCTTGTAAGATTACTACGTAATTTGTTTCATAGACAAAGATTTTGTATGGATCGTATAACTTTTGAGGCACATTACTCCACTGTGCCCTTCATTTTGACACACACACACACACACACAAGCTGTCTGTCTGGGTCAACAGGGCTCCGGCTCTGTCTTATACAAGCGTTCATATGTGAGAAGTACTTTTTTCCCCCCTTTTCTTTTATATAGCATTTGAAATAATCTAAAAGTCTTGTCATTTAGAAGGTGCACGTGGTAAAGTATAAATTTGCATGTTCTATCATTTATATATATGTGTGTGATGTCCTGTTTCTTTACAAAGCACCTATAAGCATTTGTAACATCCATGGATTTGTGGAGGATCAGTGGCATATTAGTACTTTAAAAGTAGTGTGTGTGTGTGTGTGTGTGTGTTTGCGTCATTATGTGTTTCTGTGCCTGTTTATTGTTTGCCTTTTTCCAAGCAGTTGTCAGTGTTTGAACGTCTTTGAATGTGTGGGCGGCTGCTTCCGTGCATGCTCTGTAGTCCTGAGTGTGTTATGGAGGAGTGGTTTATTTTGGGGGGGGGGGGGGTGAGGGGTAATCAGCCATACGAGTCCCCCCCTCAGCCGGCCCCAGCTCCAGCATGAAGGGTTATGTAAGTTTTTCAGCTGCCTTCCCTCCTGCCTGCCTCTGCCTCACATTCACATTGCTATCGACCAGAGAGGAGCACGCAGAGCGGTCGGCCAGTAGTCAGTGAGTCAGTCAGTCACTGAGGCAGTAGATTAAAGACCAGCGGAGTGTAAAACAAGGCTGAGAGGAGGAAAAATACACCTCCTGTTTGCTACTTTTAAAAGTTTTTTTTTTTTTTTTTTTCCTTGAAAGAGGAGGCGGTTTTGAGAATCTGACAGGGAGTTTGAGGGCAAGAGATAAGAGAGGAGAGGAAGAAGGAAAGCAGAGAAGACCAGCTCTCCTTGACTTGATAACTATGCTGCTCCTGGACGAATCAGAGTCATTCGCAGGTAGGTGACCTCATCACCCACACCCTTGAGGCAGGGCAGGCGAATGGGACGAATCCCTGACCTCGAGGAAAAGGGTAGAAAATAGAGATAATGGGGGAAATTTGAAAGAAGCAGAGGAACTAGGAAAAAATAGTGCACAGAACGCTGCAGAGATAGTAGTTCATGTTATTAGATAATGAATAGCAGAGCTTCAGAGGTGCTTCCCAGTGGGGTCATGTGGGCAAAAAAAGCTGCATAAAAAAAGTCGAGGAGGAGATAATGGTGGTAAAAAGAGGATTTAAGCAGACATGATGAGCAAAAGCCATCTAAGAAGTATCTAGAATGTGCAGCAGTAGTTGATTGACGCTTCTGAAGTTACTTAACATTGTTGTGTAACACCGGAGCCATATGTAATTAAGCGTGCACAGTCTTTTCTATTGTCTTTCCTCTATTTTTTTTCTCTCTGCACTTCTGTCTCTTTATGCTTTCTGTCCTTCCAGTCACACCCATCCACTCCCGCTCCCTTGGTTAGATTCGTCCAATTTTTTCCCCCTTTTCGGTCAGTCGTGCCTCCATCTTTCTGCCGGTCTCCCCCTCGCTTGCCTCGGCTGCCTCTCTCTCTCACTCTCTCTCTAGCGTTGTTGTCTCCCATTGGCTGTTTCTACGGTTACCTAAACCAATGCTGTTTCGTGATTGGTGGATCGGGGTGGGATTGGGCCATGCTGGAAGTGTGAGAATGTGGAGGCAGGAAAACATATGGTTCATCAGACTAGATGGTTAGGTGGGTAAACGCACGAGGCGACAGGCACGGTATTTTTTCGTCGCTTTAATCAAATAAGCCTTGTAAAAACCCATTTAAATAGACTGTATGTAGAAAGTTAATTTCCTGAGATACTCTTAAATTATCTTGAAAATCCAGATTTCTTAGTTGATAAACAAATGGTTTTCACTCACTTTTAAAGGGAGCCATATGTTGTTTTATGCATCGTTTGTGTTACTCTGCAGGTTTCATTTACGGATCTTGTATTATTGTCAAGGGAAGTCTGTAAATGGTAGGACATGATGTGTTAAGGGATGTCTCTGCACATTGGATTTGAAATGAAAATATGTGAAAAGTTATAGTCCGTTCAAATTCTGACTTTTAGCTTTGATTCATGGGTGTTTACATCTACTTCAGACTAACAGTGCAATACTTGTTGGCTTTCTATACATAGTCACCTAGTTTAGGACACAAGTAAACATAAACTTTGATAAAGTCAGCGTATTGTTCATGTTAAATTGACCGTTCAACATGTAGGAAGGTTAATTTATCCCTGGGCTATAGATGTAACATGAAAACAACTGTTGTTGTATATTTGAAGAGTTCAAACAAAGTGTCTTAAAAGATCATTATTCAATATCTCTGAACTGATCAGTCAAGGATTCACAGTTTTTCTCCTGTAAAAAATTACAAAAGCATTCACAGGGATCCTTGATGGAGAAAACTAAAGTCTACATGCTCGTAATTCTTGAGATTGCCCTGGGTGTTTGGCTCGCTGTGAAAACAGACACTAGATGCCTTGTCATTGGTGCAAATGTGGCATGTCGAATTGTAATAAAGGCTAAAAGAACACACTGTTCTCTCTCAAATCCATTGTGTAGGTTGTGTTTGTGTGTGTGTGTGTGCGCGTGTGTGTGTTTTTTTGCACATCTTCCTGCAAGTACAATCTGTCCATCAGTGACAAACTGCTTATTGTGAAAAGAATAAAAAAGAGTCCGTTATCAGCAGCAACACCTCTGTGCTACAACAGAACAGGAAGGAACTCATTGTACTGATTGTATTTGCTCTTCGTGCTGCACAGCGTGCTCTGTTCAGTTGTAATTGGCCTCGGCGTGCCGCGCTGGAACAACCTGTCCAATTCAGAGCAGTGCCAGGGTCCGGGCCAAATACCGGGAGCACGTGTAGTCTGGCTGATTTTATAACGCCACAGCACAGAGGATGTAGGCTTGGCTGGGCCGGCCACATGGCTCTCATTGCCACCTCCTTAATGTGGTCTTTGTTAAACGTCTGGGTTTTTTGATCTCGCTGCTTCCTCCTGTCAGATCAAATAGCTGCTTTCTTTGGTCTCCTTTAATGTAAATGTTCTCTTTGTTGGGCGATTTTCTTTTTTTTTTTCCTCTCGCCGCGACACAGAGTCATTCATTTTGTTCCCCCCTTCCCTCTCAGCTTCTTTTTTTTCCTTCTGTTTATCTCTCCCACTTCTAGCATTTCACTCTTGTAGATAATAGATTTATCCCATATTTGCCGAACCCTATTGGTTTGATCCTTCTGCTACACTGGGCATAGAAAATAAACTCCTGTTGTCTCCGTCTCAGAATATCAGACCCCTTTTCTCTCTCATCATATGGCTGAACTGCTGAACTGTGTAACCTTACAACAGTCTTGTGATCAGAGAGTGAACATCATGAGGGCAGCGTCCGTTCCTCAGCCGGAACCAGTTGCAACTTTATCTGGATTGTCACTCAAACACAGCAAATAGAGGTGAAAACTACAAATCACTTTGCTTGCGCAACGACAAACTGTGAATCTGAGTGGCGGTGTGAAGGTTTTGGTGGTTTGGTTATGTATAGGAGGTTGACCAGCACAGGGATAATGGGTCGCAGCATCCAGACGTGCATGTGTGTGTCTTCTCTGCTCACTCTTCTTCCTCCTCCTCCTCCTCCTCCTCCTCCTCCTCCTCCTCCTCCTCCTCCTCCAGCAGTGACACACTGGCCTACAAACAGAGTGTTCCTGCTCGCTTCACCTTTCCACTGCTGGCTCTCATATCACACGGTCATTGTGTTCTTTCTTCTCTTTCTCTCTCTTCACTCTTTGTCGTTTCTCACCGTGATACACACACACACCCACACACACACACAGCCAGCTGGAGGGTTTCATAACTCACCTGCTTCACTCTAATAAAGCAGCCTTAATAACTCATTCAGGGCAGACTGTTATATAAGAGGTGTGTGTGTGTGTGTGTGTGTTATTTTGAGAGCTCCCTTAGTCTTTCAATATATAGATCTTTTTGTCTTTCTCAAGGCAAGTAATGTAATCCAGTTAAATCTTGGTCCGTCATGGGAACCACAACTGTATTTTCCAGAAGTATTTCTCCTTTGGTCTTGGCATCTGAACTTTATGATATTGTTCCTCAGTTCACCCCTGCAGACCGACACTATGATGAGTTAAAATTTAAAAGGTGTGGTTGTGTAATTATCAGTCTGTACTCTTTTTCAGTTTTTCTTTCCAGTTTATGTAAGTGGTAATCCACACATTTGTCATTTTGACCTCTGCCTTGGCTTTTAGTCTTGTATGTCAAGGACTGACAGTCTGCTTTTGATTATGATCACAACTAACGTTTCTAAAATTTGTAGTTTTAAAACCAGCGTTGAGAAATTTTGGCATACCTGGTCCCCACTGTTCTGTCCTGTGTGTTTGTCTGTTAGCTGGGTGGATATCTCAAAAACCTTAATACAGATTTTAATGAAATTTGGTGGAAAGTATGCCAACACATTATTAAATTTTGGTGTGAATCCAAGATAAATAAATAAAAAAGTCTTAATAGCTTTTAATCAACTTTTCATTTCCTTATGAACTACTCTAGTTACCTCTGGTTATGGCTGATGCTGTTTATTCCAAGAAGGACTGAAATGATTACTACAATTGTGGTCATAATTAAATGTCATTTTTAAAGCAAAAAACATTTGCTGGTTCCAGCTTCTCACATGTCAGAATTTGCAGCTTTTTTCTGTTCTATGCTGAATTTCGACTTACAGACTTAAAGATTCATGAAATCTATGAATTAATGCTATATCTGTCAGCATTGAGTGAAGAAATTGACATTAAGAATTTCCTATAGCTAAATGCATAATTATTTACCATATATTAATATTATTGATATATTAATCTGATCCAACACATGAATTGTCAGTGTTAGGTGAAGTATCTGGCAATTTTTACTTCTTCAGTCCGTCATTTTCTCAGTTGATTTATTCCGACCACAATCCGAGCCACCACAAATCATCTCAATTTGGAAAACCGTCGTAAAAGTAAGAGAACAGTATGACCTCTTCTAAACAGCAGGAGCAAGGCGGAAAAATTTGAATACTGACGGCACACACACACTGACGCACACACATGCTTGTACGCACACAGTGGCACATACAGTATGTCAAGATATTTGAGTGTGAGTGCCTAGAAGTCTAGATGTTCTTTTAAATGTCAGTGTGTTTGGTCTCGGTCTGCCAGCTCTGGCATGCGTCCTGTGCGTCTGTGACACGGTACAGCTGTGTGTGTGTGTGTGTGTGTGTGTGTGTGTGTGTGTGTGTGCGCGCGCGCGCGCGTGCGTGTGTACAGGACGTGAGGTTCTTGTGAACATGCTGGTTGTGTAACAGCCAGAGGCAGCAGTTACATAAGCGTTCCCCCTCGTCCGACCAGTCTCAGCATCGGTGGCCTGTGTGTCTATTAGAGAGCAACTTTCTGTCTGAGTGAGACTGAGACGCTGTGTGTCTGTGCGTGTGTGTGGACTCTTAAGCAGGTCGGCTTATTGTGAGGGCGCCTCGGGGTGGAAATAAAAGAGAATAAGATGTTTTGTGTGTTTTAACACAACCCACTGTCCTCTTTACCACCTTCCCATTCATCAGTGACCTGTCCCCATGTTTGGTTGACATGTTGACATTTTGACCCCCTTCTGACTTTTTAGTTCAAACACCTTGAGTCAGATGTGGCTGGTTACTGTCAGATAAAATCAAGGCTTCTCATTTTCTGACGTCTGTGTTTTGTGTTTTTCCATCACATATCAGTTTGCAGGGAAATTGTACCTTCTTGCCTTTATTCCCAACAAAGTGAATGTACACTTGTTTTGCCTTGTTAGCTTGTTTGTCTGTCATTCTGTTGGATTTCCAAGAAGGAGGACATCCAGTCTAGATTAGATTTTACAGGGATGTTTGCAGGGAGATACAGAAATCAGTTTAACTTAAAAGGAAAGGGAGTGATTTGTCTTCGTGTTGTGCTGTGAGTGCTTTGTTGTTCCAGTAGGTTACAACCAATATAAATAATGTGAAACTCTCTCATTGGAAATGGGATATTATGATTATTCTCCTCATTCTGTCATTTGAAATCTGAATCTGTGTCATGATTGTCTATCACTCTGTGTGATCCACATAAAAATACAGATGCATATTGTATGTTTCTATACATTTTCTATTGTTAAGAAGCAAAGTTCATTCCCAAATACAGAATATCTCAGTCCGTCCTTCCATTATTTCCGATTGCTTAAACACAACCTTGGCAGTATGAAAGTATGTCAGTCAGATAGATCTAATTACAACTTTTAATGACAGCAGCGTACCAAATGTCTTAAGGCCTTCCGGCTTGTGAGGCGTTATTCTGTGTTTTATAACCGAACGTCAGCGGGAGGAGGTATTGTTAGATGGAGGGCATGACGGCCCAGTGAGCACGCTCAAACATGTACCTGGACGAGAGGAATGGGTGGTAAGAGAGGTAAGGTGTGAGATGAGACAGGAAGAAAAATTAGGAGAAATAACACGTAAAGACGAGCATGCCGAAAAGGGGGCAGGGATAATCAGAGACAGACGAGTCAAAAAAGCAAGTGGTGGAAAAGTGAGAGGGGAGAAAATGAGAAACCGTGAGGGGAGGACAGGTCCATCAAAAACTGTCAATCTGTCCCACATTTGATTTCACTTTTGATTTTGAAGATTGGTGTAACAGAGTGATACAGCTATGGTAGAGATCATGAATAGGTCCATATACAGTAGAGAGGCAATGAATTAGTAAAACACAAGAAGAAAATAATGGGCTTAAAGGTGCAATACATATATTTTTCATTTTTTCTTTTCATTTCTCTCCCTGGAAACTTCCAGCTAAGAGCTGCGAGGTGATTCATCTCATCATTTCATCCAAAAACTTACTCTGTTACAATGATTTCTGTGTCCCTCTGTTCCCTGTCTACTTCCTGGATTCCCCTGTCTGTGTTGGATAACCAGACAGTTTGTTCTCTGCGCGTGTGTGATGTGGAGGATTTCCCGCCACGTTGTAGTAAATATCTGCCGTCATCTGTAATCTGTTTACGTAGATAAGCAGAGGACAGCGGAGGAGGAGGAGGAGGGCAGGGCGAGGCACAGACAGATTGTGAACTTCTGTCATTTTATATATTTTTTTATCTACTTTCAGTGTGTGGGTCAGTTACTCACAGGGGCAGGAGAGTTTATACATTGAGAGATGGGTTTGTTTGTGATGAAACCCACCAGAAAACACACACACACACACACACACACACACACACACACCTGAAAACAGTTGATCCTTAGTTCAGTAGTTTGTCTCATCACCGCTGGGTGTTTGTGTGTGTGTGTGTGTGTGTGTGTGTGTGTGTGTGTGTGTGTGTGTGTTTGTTTGTCAGTATGGGTAAGTGACAAAATGGAACCTGGTATGTAGGTCAAGCGGCCACTCACAACCCCATCGACGTCACAAGCAGGCACATGCGTTACTCGCCTCCTGCTTTCCAGATCCTGCCTCACTGATTGGCTAGCCTGATTAGCCCGGCTCGATCGGGAGTAAAGTTTACTGACTGGCTGCCGGACACACTACTCAAACAGTTACTTCCTCTATAAACAGAACACCAGACTGATGACAAAAAAAAGAAGCCATTTGTGGTGCTCTGCCACTTCCCAAGTTACATGCAGCAAGTTAAAGATCCAGCAAAATATTCTCATAATGTCAAAATCACATCTTACATCCATAAATCACTCTGCTAGTCAGAGTTTTTGAAGAAACCAGATTGCAGAGGGGAGTTCACCGTCAGTTCTGTCACAGTCTGTAGTAATTATTAATGGAGCAGCTCAGGAAAATGTTATTCCAATCTTTACTTGTGTTTTGAGCTCGAGGGCAGACGTTTACCCATCTGTTCCAGAGTTATTTTTCTCTCTGAGGAGCAACCACTGATGGCTTACAAGAAAACCTAATTCAGTGCCGTCTGAAGCTGTTTTCATCACTGTTGGGTGAAAACTTTGTATCACTAACTTGTCAGTTTTTTCAAAGCCAAGAAAACAGCTTTTGCAGTTTTGTATGTATCCAGTAAGGGGTTGAAAGAGTTTTAACACCTAAGAGTAACACAAGTTTGTCAGACCACAGAGGAGTTGATGGGAAAACACTTTGCAAGGTTTTCATATATGTTGCATTGTTGCTTTAATATACTGTATACATTAATTCTGTGGATTCTGTTCTTTATAGGCGGGTGCAATGTTTGGTTTCTCTTTTTCTTCCCCTTTTGTGTTTTTAATCTTCCATGTGGTCTCTCTCTCTTTTCTTTCCTCTTTATAACACTGACACACTTGAGGGAATGCCACTAAACACACTCATCAGCTATGTGCGAGGAGTTATATAAACACTTAAAATATACGTAGATGTGGTTACATAACCTTGTGGTTGCAGAAGACATTTCCCCACTGCAACCCCCCTCTGAGACTGACGCACACACACAAATACACCCTAACCATGAGTTTGTTGCCGATGGCCTCACATTCTTTGGAGCCACATTATCTCTCAAGTACATGCTGTGTTGTTTTTGTGAGGAGCAGCAAGGCTTTAACCCCCAGGAAAGGTCCAACAGAACAAATTAATTGCTTAGAAAATTTGCTGCGGACGCTAGTTACACTTACTGACCGCTGATGACTCAGCATTTCATCAAGACACTTTCTCACTTTCGCCGCTCAGTGTGTGTCCATGGTGATGGAGGTCGGAGGTTTAACTACATTCATACCTTGTACCATTTCGTGTTGCCTACGTATCGTCACGATTGTTTTGCTTTGTCCTCGCCACTCGCAGACGATTATCTGAGTTTGACTCGGTCGCCTAGCAACAATCGTACTCTAATTTTCACCTTAAGATAACACCTCCATTGGACTCGGGGAGTGTTTCTTATTGAAGTCCCCAGAAGCTGAATTTAGATCAGAATTTAAATCGTGGGTGAGCAGCTGCCACTTGGCTGTTCAGCAGCAGCTTATTCTGAACTGATGAACGAGTTGAGAAATTCTGATAAAGCCAAGGAATTGTTCTACCAACCCAGTTACAAACTGATATTCAGTTTTAAAGCTGTAAGCTGATCTTCTCTTGTTTCTGCAGGTTAGCAGCCAAATTACTCTCCACACTTTGGCTTTAGTCTGGTTTTGCAGACAATACATGAAGTCACAACATTTAACTTAATGTGACAAATAAAGTAATGCTATCATTAGAATATTAAACAGATCAATAGAAACCTCTTAAAGCCACTCCGCCAGTGTAAAACACATCTTTACTCTCCATTCTCTTCATGTGTAGACCTTTTATGTGAATATAACACCTTTCAAATCATCCTACTGACATATGTTTTTGTCTGTTGAAATCCCGATGATGATTGGATCGTGGTACTACCGGGAGTTGCCAAAGAACGACATTTTTAAAATGAATACTTACTGAATTTAAAGAGGAAAGTAGCATGGAAACTGTGTGTGTGTGTGTCTGTGTGTGTGTGTGTGTGTGTGTGTGTGTGTGTGTGTGTGTGTGTGTGTGTGTGCGCGTGTGTTTGTGTGCGTGTGTTTGTGTGTGTGGGTGTGAGTGTGTGTTTGTTTAGCCCAATTCAAGAGAGGTTTTGAGTTTCCTTGGTACTCAGTGGGGAGTATAGAATGATTCATTGGTTATATAAAGTATTTTGTTTGTTGTATAACCTGTCCCTACTGCTGGTCATGATGCGGTAAGACTCTCCCAAGGTGTGTGTGTGTATGTGTATGTTTGGGCAGGTATTACTAATGTTGTGGGGACATAAATCTGTTTACACAGTCAGATTGTTGGAACTCACCTGTCCTATGGGGACAAAATGCAATTCACCATAATCCAAATCATTAAATCTTATGGAGAAAACTCGGTTTAAGGTTACGGTAAGCGTGTGTGTGTGTGTGTGTGTGTGTGTGTGTGCGTGTGTTCACTGTGACAGCTTTGAAACTGCTCTATGAGAAACAAAGTCACAGCTGCTCAGTTATGAATATGACATCTCCTCTAATTTTTTTTTTATTAAAGTTGAGTTTAATCCTGTGAACACCTGGAAAGACGACACATTAATATAACAGGGACAGGATGAGAGGGTATAGAGGTATAGAAAACTGATGGTACACGTTTATCCTGGATGTATGAAACTTGTTTTTCTGCATGTGCTTCTGCACAATATCTCTTTAAATGTAGGCCTTTTAAGTAAGTATTTTTTTACACTGTGGAACAGAAATAAGTGATTGAATACAAGCTGGCATTCAGCCAAAGTGACAAATGTTACATAAGTGGCTGAGACTGACGCCAGAGTGTCTACACTTTGATAGGAAAATCCAACCTCAAAAGAAAGGACATTGCTTTAGTTCCAGCCTAATCAGCTTAGCAGTCACATACATAACAATTGTTTTCATTATCAATTAATCCCTTTATTATTTTTTGATTAATTGCCTTGTCTTGTCATGCCAGAAAATACTGAAAAATGCCCACTACAATTTCCTAGCTCAGGATGGCGTCTTCCAATTGCATGTATTTTATACTTTTTCTTTTGATTTAGCACTATATGTTTGTTATTCAAATCAATCAAATCAATCAAACTTTTATTTCAGACTCAGGACCTAGATAAGACAGGACATTACATATAATAAATTACAAACAAGCACAGTAAGAGTTCGCAGTTGTACAAAAAACATGCATACATACATACACATACATAGGCAGACCGATACCTTACAAAGAGACAGCTGTACCAATGTCTCCACAGCTGCGATTGGTAGCGTATAGTACTAAACCTAATGTTTATTGTAAATTATAAATTGTGTGTGTTTGTTATTGTAAACCACCATAATGATGTACAAAAATATATTGTACTCTTTGATTTGATATTGCTTTACACAGTAAACGGCAGAATTCGGGAGAGAAATTTCAATTAATTAACTATTAGTTTAAATAACTAATCATTTTTCCGTTCAAGACAGATACATGAACACAAGCAAAACAATATAAAATCAGCCTGATAGAGAAACTGAGTCTGTCACGTCTTTCAGCTGCTCTCATAGGCAACCAGAAGTCCTTATATTTTTCTAAAATAGATACATTTCTCTGGTAAAACCATGAAAGTGGTTGTAAAATGTTTGGACTCAGTAATTTTGGTCAGTCTGCTAATGGCCTGTTACACTGCATCCCACTCTCATTTTCTCATTAATCTTCACTGGAAACAGAAATTATTAGAATTATTAGACCATAACAGGAAACTGCTTCTCTTCAATTCAATATTATCTTTACGAATTGTTCTCATATTTATTTTAATTTGTTTATTTCGTATTGCATGATGTGTCCTTTTAAATAGAAAACCTGTCTTTCGTATTTGCTCTGATGAAGGCTTCAGGCCTAAACAAAAGTCAGCAGATTTGTCGGCCAATTACACAAAAACACCAAAAATTATCAAGACATGAGGTGACTCATGAGGTGACTCATGTCTTGATCACAAACAGACTATATTTGAAATATTTGGACGATAAATCATATAAATCAAAGGTTGCATGCGTGGACAATGTGGACACAAGGTGTGTTTAACAACTTATAAAATCATATTTCGTAACATATTCCAAAAAGTCCCTGCCAGTCTCTCTCTCTCTCTCTCTCTCTCTCCAGTGAATAATTCCTGGACTTGTTGCTCTCTTGATCCCAGCGGAGGAAACAGTTCTGCTTCCCAGAATCTATGCCTGTTTGTGTGTGTGTGTGTCACCACTATGTTTTTTTTAAATAGGTGTGTGTCTGTGTGTGCGTGTCCACCCCCTCTCACTCTGAAGTGCATTTCTCTTTCTCTTTGAATGATGACCTCGCTTTTATCTCTCTCCCCTCTCCTTTTTCCCTTCCTGTCTGCCCCCTCAGTGTCTCTTTTAAGTGCTGTGTGTGTGTGTGTGTGTGTGTGTGTGTGTGTGTGGGGGGGGGGGGGGGGGGGGGGTGATGTTGAGGCTCTGTGCATTTCAGGAATCGTTATATAACTGTTTTGTAAGGTAGAGTTGGAGGGGGTAAAAACAGGGAGGATATGAGGTGATTGAGTGATGAATTCGAATCTGGGACATCTTCATGGAAAAAAAAAAACAAACTTGTTTTGCTGCTCTTATCTCTAACTGATAATAATTATTAAACCTGTGTCCAGTCTCATGAAAGCTTTCACATTTACTGTTCTAGACAAACAATGTCTGGTAGCTAATTCAAATGTGGTGCACAGGGAATTATGTGTTTTATGTTTCCTGTTTTTTTTTTTTCTTTCATTGAAATAAATGGGAGAAGAAGGACTGGGTAGCTAGCATGAGCCATAAACTCTAAACAGAGGAAAGGCGTCACAGTGCTGCACACACTTGACAACAACACGTGGTCTATTTTTGTTTAGTTTTCATTTGGAACTCATTTCAAAACAGCAGCTTTACATTATTAGAGAATAACATAGAGATCCTGTAGTTTTAAGAAACAGTAGAGATTTAGATTTTTTTAATTGAATTGCCTATTTGCAGGAATTAATGCAACAAGGGGACACTGAGATGAAAGGGCTGAAATCAACACATAGAATGACTCCATAAAACCTCTTCATGGCAATCAATCTAATATTAATACATTCTAAAAGTCATTCACTCAAAACCACAAATATGAACTTGAACGAAAAGTCAGGCGATCATATGTATTTATAATTTGGATATGGCTCTACTCTGGTTCAGGGGTCAGGTCTTGGTTACTAGGAGTAAGTGAACCTGTGAAGACCTCCAATGTAGCATGTCTGTCACGGGATGTAATTTGATGCTGATCCCAATGCAGACTGAACATGTTTTTGTCGTTAACATACCAAGGTATGAGGATTTTGCAGCCTTGGTGGAGGTGTAAGGGTTCTAAATGTTTTTTTTTTCTTTTTTATATATATATTTGTGATTTAATTTGATTTTAATTAGTTTACTCCTTTCTCTTCTCGGGCAGCAACTCATTTGATATCACAGTGATTGCAAATTAATTGTTTTGAAATGCTACTCTGAGACACATTAGCATACCACACACACACACACATTAACCACTTAGACAGGCTGGCGGCATTAGAAGCCACATCAAGACGTTTGTTGTCATGTAGACCGACTGAAGGGGCGTTTTATATAAGTTGTTTTTCAACTCGCATTGAGCTCATCACCAGCCTCCATGCTCTACTATGATAAGGGCTCTCTCTCTGTGTGTGTGTGTGTGTGTGTGTGTGTGTGTGTGTGTGTGTGTGTGTGTGTATTCTCATAATGCAAGAAACTGAACCTCAGGTCTGCCAGGTGTCATGCAGTGAACATGTCTCGTATGCATTTCTTTGTGTGTGTGCTGAAACTGGAAATCATGTGTGTTTTGGCAGCATGTCCTTGTTTGTCCAGTCATCCCAGGCAGATTCTTGGCTGGACTGACCTACACATTTGTGCGTGTGTGTGTGTGTGTGTGTGTGTGTGTGTGTGTGTGTGTGTTAATTTATATTTTTATAGGAACACTTGTCCTCTGGAATGTGTGTGTGCGTGCGTGTGTGTGTGTGTGTGTGTGTGTCAGTCAGTGTTTGTGTCCTGTCTTGTGTTTCATAAGCTGTCCATATTTATGATCCAGCTCTTACATAAGCCTCAGATCTGGTTCAGTGTGTCTCTGCCAGAACAACTGAGAGAGAGAGAGAGGGAGAGAGGGAGGGAGGGAGGGAGGGAGGGAGAGAAGGAGAGAGAGAAGAAGAAAGGTGAAAGTGAAATACGGGCAGATTAAGGTTAGAAGAAACTGAGAGAAGTAGAAATGAAGACGAGTTCCGAAAAGATAGAAGAATAGAAATAAAACAAAGAGAACAAAGTTAAAAGTGCCATACGGTGCAGTTTTCCTGATTTTGTATTGAAGTATGCTTTGGCTCAGGATGAGAGGAATCTTCTTCGCTGTGTTTTGCAAATGTAGTGTAGTTAAATGTTCATTTGAAAACATTTGAAATCCTCACAGGCTCTGGCTTGACAACAGCAGCTTGAATGAGTCAAACCAGTTTGATGAAAGTTTCCATTCTAAACACAGTAAACAGGCATGGTTGGAAAGATGTCAGCAGCTCAGAAAAACAAGTCGTAAAAAGAAACATTGCAAATATTTGTGAACATAATGACATTTTCATACTGGACAGGATTATCATTTTTAAATAATGGCGGCCAGAGGTTTATTGTCTCTTTAGCCCGCTTGACAAAGGACAGCAAACTTTCATTAAAAGAAGAATAAAAATCTAAACATTTGGTTGTACATGGCTACTTTTATTGTCCTGTGTTTTTATGGACGAGGAATGTCTCATACACACCTCTGGGAAACCAATCTGAACATGGACAAATACTGTATGTGAACAGCCATCATAATGGAAAAATAATACAGTGCTGATGTAGTCAAACTGGCTGCGTGCTTTATGGGAGGATCTGCATATTTGACCTAGGATTGTTGACATCGCCCTCTGATTAATTTGAATGATTTATGTCTTCCTGTTTACTGACAGTTATAATGAATAGGCATAAGAGTAGTTATAAGAGGTGAAATGAGGACGACATAACCAGGCACCCACTGTTCCTGGTTGAGAGGGTGTAGTGAACTGACTAGAGGTGGGAATGCAATTCAGAATTGCTTCTTGAATCTTTGTTTTATTTTTGTATGTTGAAATTTGACCTTTTTTCTCAGGAAATAACAGCGTTATATCTTTTAATTTCTGTTTGAATAGCATATTAAGTGAAGAGAACCAATAAAGTTTCATCATATAAATATACATTTTTGGAGTCTAAATTAATTGTGAATCGTGGGCGATATGAAGAAATAACCGTTATTTATTGTCTTTCTGTCTTCCTCACACAGACCAGTCCCACAGCACCCCCTTCAGCTCCGAGAATGAGGCTCAGGGAGGCGACTCGGCTGCGTGGCAGTGCACCCCTCCCCCATCTACCTCACCTTCGGGGGGGACGCCCGCCCACCCTCCTCCCTCCGAGCCTGCCTCCCGACCCCGCTCCAGGCCGGCCAGCCAAAGCCCTTCCTCCCCCTCCGCCCTGACAGGAACCAAGAAGAGGAGCTCCAAACCGGCACACATGAGACGTAACATCAGGTACTGAACCCCTAAACCTGAAAGATCGTCATCAGCTATTTTTCAAACTAGATATTCAACACTTATTGTATTTCTAATAATGCTCATTGTTGGCTGGATAATAGGATTGATCATCTCCCTGCTGTTATCTCTTTTTGCCTTCCTCCTCTCTTCCCTCATCCTCAGGTTTCATTCTCATTTTTAAAGAACTTAAGCCCGAGCCAATTACTGATGAAATCTGTCAATGATTATACTTAACTGCAGCTTCATTCCTCCGGCTGCCAATTACCATGATATAGCTCAACCTCAAGTATGCTGTTGCTTTTACGTAACAACATCTTTACAATAACATCAAACATGTGTCAGAGATGCAAACTCTGGCTTCAGTGTTTGTGTGTGTAAGTGAAAATAGGGAGTGGAGTTATTTAGAAGGTGCTTGTCTATTACATTACAAGCACTGATTACTCACCTTCTAATCCGAATGTGGAGAAATAATTTTCCCATGTGTAATTTTTCCAAAATTTCAACAATGAACAATTTGTCTAATGCTTTCGCTCTCAAATAATGAAATTATGCAGCTGTCACTGAGACTGAACCAAACTGTAAATGTGCCTTTTAAACCAAAACAATAAGCTGAAAGAGGGTAGAAAGCTCCTCAGAGCTGCAGAATGGGGTGATAATTGGCTATACTTGTACCAATGTTACTTTTCTCTGCGTCTGTGTAGGAAGTTACTGAGGGAGCATCAGTTGGAGTCAGTGACGAAAGCCGCCCAACAGGGCGAGTTGGAGAGGAGGCGACGCCTGGAGGAGCAGAGAAAACAGGATTTCCCAGTACCACTGCTGCCTGAATACACAACTGGTAAGAGCATGTACCCCCCCCCCCAAAAAAAATGACCTTCGCCTTCCCCTGAAATTGCCCTTCTGCATCAAATTTTTTCACAATCTCCTGCCCTCATTTGTCTTTCTCTTCTTTCCTTTTTTTTTCTTTCTTTACTCTCTTGATCTACTGCATCATTCCCGTTCCTCCCTCCTTCCAGGTGATGTGACAAAGCATGTGTCTTCATCAACGGCATCACAGCGAGAAGTGAAGTCGGTCAGACAGGAAGTGATCCGCCTGGACTCCGGCAGCACCAGCATCAGAGAGGACGACAACAAGAGTAACGCACATACCTCCGCTACCACAGAGCACACACACAAAACAGGTGAGAGACACACACACAATAAAATAATACCTTCTCTAATAAAACCTTCTGCTTTTAGTCACAATTTTCTGAAAAATATACTTGAAATTGGATTTTGCAGCTCACTTTTTTTTAAATTGGATTTATTAAAATACATTTAAAAAATAGAAAAAAAAGTGGAAAGAAAACAACTGATTAGAATAAGAGACTACAATTTATGAATAATATGGATTTCAAATAAAGTACAGCCCTTTTTCGTGTTAGGCAGACTGTGTTTCCATCAGTGAATAATGACAGACCCACACACTGAAGGTCTCCGGCCCAGATTGCCCCTTCGACCTCGATTGTCTAAGTGGGCTTGTAAGTCAGATGGTCATTAAAACAGTTTAGGACAAAGAGCTGTGAAGTTAATTTATTACCCATCATCCAGTTGTATATTCTTAGCTGTCCGTGTAGCTCAGCAAAGCCTTAAATAAACCAGAGGCTAATTCTTAAAATGCCTAAACAGCACCATGTGAGCTTTGGCAAGACGTGTGAAGAATTTGTTTCAGATGTCAAGCGTTTGGGGGAAAAAGTTACACCAACTTTTAGGGCCAGTTTTCAAAATTAAGGGATAGATTCACTGTTTTTGTAACTCAGGCTTTATTAAAATCTAGTTTCCTGGCAGTGATGTAGAGCTTCAAAAACCACGATAGGTTAAGGTTTTAAAAAGCAGAAGCTCACAGGACAGACAGACATGTTCCGCTCGGGTCTGACTGATGGCCTGATTAATTAATATGGTTTTAAAGGTCTCTTCTCTAGCCCTGCACTATAAGGGGAAATCTTTTTTCATCATCATCATTTGATGTGAAGAATCTTCTTCTCAACAACCAAATTATTACACAAGTGGTGCATTTATATTACTAGTCCTGGCCAGATTGCTGTCATGACTTTTAAAGAAAAGTCAGGGGTTTATTCAAAGATGAAACTATCAAACTTGACATTTATGAAGTGTAGTGTTTGAAAGGCCCTTAATCCTGGTTTTTGAAGGTGTTCTCAATTGTTCGGACTGCGCTTAATCCCACTGAGAGCTGTAGCAGATTGTCAAGAATCTCTGTACTGTTTTAAAAAAAAAAAAGAATGTATTAGTCCGTGTTGAGAAACAGTGTGCGACTCCTAACTTCTCTTTTACAACAAACTCCTGAACCTGACCTGGAATAAATCTTCCATCTGTCACTTTAATAAAACACGTTTTGTTCTGGAAAGGTTTTCAGGACACAGCTGCTTTTCATCCTAGTTAACATTCATCAAAGCTCCATACATTCAGACCTTAGCTGAAAGCAAATCCAGTGGTTAGTAGTTTGAGTTTGCACCAAACTAGTAGATTGTCGGTGTCTGGTGGAAACCTCACATCTCTAAAACATCAATCTCTCAGAGATTAAGCAAAGCAGCCTTAATATGCTGATAACAGCCATAAGTTTATTAAATTACACACTCTATTTCAAATAGCTTTCGGAGCCCAGGGGTCTGGAAAGTTGGCACATTAAAAGGCCGCTCATCATCTTTAATTTCCAGGAACAAATTCGGAGGATTGAAAAACAACCCAAATACGAATGAGGTTTTTACTTAAAGGTCACAACACAGCAGAAATCTGGGCCAGTATTCATCTGAAATCTTCTCAGAACCATAGACACAAAGATGAATGTCCACAGAGTTTAGTCAGTTAGACAGTTTAGTGTTAAAAAACATCCTGCTGGTTCTCTATTTTGACTTCTATGCTCGTTTCAGCCTTCCTGTTGTCTCAGTAAAGACAATACAAAGGAAATTGCACTTTATTTCAAACAAATGACTTGGCGATCACTTTATGTTCACGTGGCATAAAAGTCTTTCAAGGGTGAATGGACTCCACTGCCTTTTTGGAAACATTTAAACCCAATTACTGAAAGTCTCCCTGCACAAATTTAAACAACTGAGGTCAAAAATCTCCTCAGTTCCTGTTAAGTGCGTGCGTGTGTGTGTGTGGGTGTGTGTTTTGAAAGTGGAGGGAGTTTTTGTAGATCAGCTCCTGGGTGCATCAGAATATTTAAAACCTCCACAGGGTACATCATGTACCATTCCCTTATTGCCTGAGTGCACAAGCACGCACACACACACACACTCTCTCTTTCATAGACACACATTGAGGGATAAACATACACTTTAAAACACACTCAGTTGGGGATAAACACACGTATGTTCTGCATTGAAAGAGAATACAGAGGCCAACTGCAGAGACTCACACCTGTAACACAAACACACACACACACACACACACAAATGAGAGAAAGAGAGACCGATGGGATGAACAAATAGAAACAGACAATATGTAGATTTTTTTGGGAGGTGAGAAAGACAAAAGCTAAGGAGAGAACAAAACGAATATAGGGAAGACAGAGGAAGAGACATGAAAGAGAGAGAATGTCTGTGGGGCAGATCAGAGTGGGTCTGTAGAGCAATAAAGCTGGCTAATCCTGGTTATGAGCCAGAACACACACATAATGAACACACACACACACGCAGTGACACAGTGACATTTCTAGTTGGGGTTGCATAACCAGTCTCCCTCTCCACTCTAATCCTACTTGTATAACCAGCCATTCACTGCAGTTATATAAGCGCTCTCTCTCTGTCTCTGTGTCTCTCTCTCTCTCTCTCTCTCTCTCCCTTTTTCACACACTAACATAGTGACACACACACATCTATCCCCTTCCTGTTGTGCCCTCACAGACTGCCAGCTTGTGTAACTTTCACCACTTGATACCAATGACATTGACGTCCTTCTTATGAGATATGGATTTGTGTCTTTCCACTCACACGCACACACACACACACGCGCACACGCACACACACACACTCACACTCACAGTTTGAAGTTGCACATCGCACAAGTTGTGCTTGTGGCAGAGCAACCGTTCTATGGGATGAAAATCATGCCATGTTTCAAAATAAAAAATAAAATAAAAAAAGCATCTTGCAAGATTGAAACAAAGTTTTGAAGGTATGCATTATGTTTTCATAGGCTGAAAACAAAATTCAAATCCATGCATACATTATTTTGGGAGAACAAATTCCAAACTTTGAAAATGTGTTGGAGAAACATTCTAAAAAGAGGGATACAATTATGAAGAAGGAAAACTCAAATACAAAAGCAGGGATTTGAAGTGTTTTTTTATCTTATCATGACATTATGCAAACCTTCAAAACTGCAAAACCTTTTTTATTAGGCATGGCATGGTAAAACTGTAGGTTTGTTCAGTTGTTTTTTATCCTGTGATAAAGTTTACAAGATCCTTTATCAGAAGCTGTTTAAACCCTTTTTGAAAACAGTTGTTAGACTTTGATAAAAGTGTGTTTTCTGAACCTAGATGTAGAAAAATAGTTAACAAGACCTGCAATGTAATTTTCGGAAACCTTTTAATCTAATATTTCTCCTTCACCGTCCTGTTACTCATCTCCTCCCTCCTCGCAGATGTGATCGATCTGAGCTCTGGCGAGGACGACGCCATTGTCCACATCAGCAGCGAGTCCACCAACGAGGAAGAAGAGAGCGAGCCGAGCGGGGCTGACACCAACGACGCCCTTAACCGACCGGACAGCCAGGGTAGGGTCCTGGTCAACTTGAACCATCCAGCAGCAGAGGAGGATATTTTCCTGTCGCCTCAGCTGGCGCGGGCAGTCAAACCTCACCAGGTATTTACTGCTGCACTCAAAGCAAACCTTTCATCCTTTTGGTCTGCTCATCCTGCACTGTTTAAGATGCATATAAGTAAATTAATATCTGAATATTTTCAATTCAAATCACCTTTTTGATTGGAATTTTTACGGTGCCAAAAAGTCATACTGTGAAAAATCTGTTGAATGGTTTAATCAAAATTCAGGTTTCTTGACCTTTTTTTTCAGTCAGGGACAGCTTGCTGAGCTTGATCTTTTCCTTCAGTTTTAATGAAATGTCATTTCTGCTTTTTCACCAACAACCTTCTCTTCTTCTTGCCTTTTTACCTTTATGTTTTCCGTCTCCCCCTCAGATCGGCGGAATTCGTTTCCTTTACGACAACCTGGTGGAGTCGGTGGAGCGGTTCGGCAGCAGCAGCGGGTTCGGCTGTATCCTCGCTCACAGCATGGGCCTGGGCAAAACACTGCAGGTCATCTCCTTCATCGACGTCCTGTTCAGACACACCCAGGCTCACACTGTGCTCGCCATCGTACCTGTAAGCACCTGCAGATTTAATGTTGGAATACACAGAAATGTGGAGGATTGAATCAATAAGTAAATCCGTAATACACATTTTTTGTGTTTTTACTTCTCAAATGAGTGGTCCTAGTGGGAACTTTAATATTCTGTCACTTAACTGGTTCGATGATCCTTTCAGCACTAAATTAGACATGAACAGAATCAATATGGAAACTAGAAGACGATGAGGACTGAACATTGGCTTTCAATTTTATCCCAGGTGAACACGTTGCAGAACTGGTTGTCAGAATTCAACATGTGGATCCCCCCCCCGGAGGCGTTGCCTCCAGATACCGCCCCGGGGCTGGTGACGCCTCGTGCCTTTAAGGTTCACATCCTCAACGACGAACACAAGTGAGTAATAGGAACAGAAAAACAGGATCCTTTCACCCAACCACCTGCTTTGTTTATATGTAAGGCATCGTTCATAAGAGTAGATAAAAAGGAACTTTATTGTTTGTTAAGTAAGAATAAAATACTTAAACGATTTGCACGGCACGTTGTATCTTCCTCAGACACACAAGCGCACATGCAGCAGGGTCTTTGTTAATTTAAAAGCCATCTCGGGCGGCTGGATGCTGTTACGTTCATTCAAAGCAGTGAAGAGACTTTCCGTCTTTTAAAAAAGACAGCGCTGACCTTGCACTTGATCCCCGTCTGCCTCGTCCTCTTCCATCTCTCCATCAGCCTCTCTCTCAACAGCTGCTTCTGCTGTAAAGCTTTTCTGACTCTTGCACGAGTGTATGTATGTGTGTGTGTGTGTGTGTGTGTGTGTGTGTGTGTGTGTGTGTGTGTGTGTGTGTGTTGGGATGAAGGAGGGTAGGAATGCTACATGATGAGTGTGCAATTCCATGATACAGCTGTGTCTGTGAGAGTGACACAGTAACCTCATTCTCTGTCTGTCTGTCTGTCTGTCTGTCTGTCTGTCTGTCTGTCTGTCTGTCTGTCTGTCTGTCTGTCTGTCTGTCTGTCTGTCTGTCTGTCTCTCTCTCTCTCTCTCTCTCTCTCTCTCTCTCTCTCTCTCTCTCTCTCTCTCTCTCTCTCTCTCTCTCTCTCTCTCTCTGTGTTAAAAAATATCTAACTAGCGTTAACCCCCAAAATTGTACAAGCTCTTGGCATCTTACATTGTGTGCCACATTGTAGTAAATGTTATTTTTCTGTAAGATTTTACTTTGCAGTGCCTTTGTAAGAAAGAAGTAAAATAATTGTGGCCTCAGTTCTGACAAACACAAGCAGTAACTTTACTCTTCTTATATTACCCAGGAACACAGTGACCAGGGCCAAGGTGGTGGAGGACTGGGCACGGGACGGAGGGGTGCTGCTGATGGGCTACGAGATGTACCGCCTCCTGTCACTGAAGAAGAGCTTTGTGGCAGGGAGGAAGAAGAAGAGTAAGAAAACAATGGGACCTGTTGTCGTCGACCTGGATGAAGAGGACAGGCAGCAGGAACTGCTCAAAGGTGGGAGAGATAAAGGGGATGAGGGTGGGGGAAGAATGGAAGAAAGGGAAGGGTAAACAGAGAGAGGGGACAAGGAGGAGAAGAAAATGAAGCAGAAATGTTGATATATACTAAATTTTAAAGCACCAGTGTAGAGTATCACTGAAAATATGTTTGCCTGTGCTCCTCCTCCAGGTATCGAAAAAGCCCTGGCCCGGCCTGGTCCTGACGTGGTGATCTGTGACGAAGGCCATCGCATCAAGAACTGCCATGCCAGCACCTCGCAGGCTCTGAAGAACATCCGAACCCGACGCCGCGTCGTCCTGACCGGCTATCCGCTCCAGAACAACTTGATTGAGTACTGGTGCATGGTCGACTTCGTCCGACCCGACTTCCTAGGTATGGGACAAGATCTGCGCTCTGTTTCAGGGGATAGCTGTTTTTCTGTTAATCTCTTAGTGACGGTCTTTACATCCTGTATGCATTTTAGGTACGCGACAGGAATTCAGCAACATGTTTGAGCGTCCCATTCTGAACGGGCAGTGTGTGGACAGCACGCCTCAGGACATCCAGCTGATGAGGTACAGGAGCCACGTCCTGCACAGCCTGCTGGAGGGTTTCGTACAGAGGTGAGACAACTGCCTTTATGCACATTAAACATTTAGTAGAGAATGCAAAGGTTCCACTGGTCAGACCTGACATTTTTTACAAGCACTGACTGTAGTTTGTCTTTATTCCAGACGAGGTCACGACGTCCTGAAGGACCAGCTGCCCTCTAAAGAGGAACATGTGATCCTGGTGCGTCTGTCTCCCCTGCAGAGGGCACTCTACACAGAGTTCATGAACCGCTTCAGAGAGGCCGGAAACACCGGCTGGCTCAGCCTCAACCCGCTGAAGGCTTTCTGCGTCTGCTGCAAGGTGAGGGAGAGGGAAGGTGTTTTGAACCCTACCTGGATATAAAAAGTACTCTAGAAAACATCTATGGTAGATTTATTTAAAGACTGTAAGTCATAATAACTTCTGCGAATGTCTTCTTGCTCCGTATGAGGTCCTGCTGTCCTTGTAGCACCGCTACAAAAGTTATTATCGCAGTCAACATGTGTCTATACCAAGATAAATTCCTGTATATTTCTCATACTTGGCAGGTTGTGTTTTCATACCACTGATCTCCTGTCATTCTTCAGATTTGGAATCATCCAGATGTGCTGTACGAGGCCTTACAGAAGGAAAACCTGGCAAGTGACCAGGACTTAGACCTTGATGACATCACTTCCACAGGCCCCGCCCGGTGTCCAACCGCACCCAATCAGAAGTCCAAGGCCCTGGAGAATCCTATCCCCATTGGGGGACTGAGTCTCACCCAGCTGCAAGAGAAAGCCAATCAGGTCATCACTTACGAATGGGTAGGTTGAAAGAGTTGTGACATAAAAGAGCTTTTAAACTAATTTTATATTTTTGCACCACCAATGTTATCAACTAAATCTCAAACTTTATGATCTTCCGCTGAAGATGCTTTATGCAAATTTAATTCTGGTGTCAGTACAGTGCTGTCACACACAGTATAATGGAGAGAAATACAACAAAAATTTTTACCTATCCATTAATTCACAATGATCCAGATCCAGATAGCTGGACTAGGATCATTCCTAACAATTATTCATTCCTGACATTTAGGGCTGCACTGAGCCCCATACTTTTGGTTATAGTGTGGTTCCTTAAGACATCGTGAGATAACTAGCTCAAACTTTTCTTTTGTATCAGAACACGTTTAAGTTAAATCCCACAATATATGTTGTACTACAGTGCGAAGTAAAGCATTTGAATGAAGTTCACAGCTTTGGTTCTTACTTCTCTTTGCTTATAAGGTCTGCAAACCAGCAATGTAGCCTCACTTCTTTTAAGTCAGCCTAAGTTGCTTAAAGAAGGACGCCATCTACTCAGCTGAACTATGAATGTGATGGTGAGTACAGTAAATTCTAACTCTCTCTCTTCACATGGACAGGCAAAGGACATCATGTGTGACTACGAGCCCGGCATCCTGGAGAACTCTGCAAAAATGGTGCTGCTGTTCCACCTGATAGAGGAGAGCGTCAGGAAGGGAGACAAACTCCTGGTCTTCAGGTATAAGATCAGACAACACAAGTGCTTCAACTGGATGAGGAAGATTTTTGTCAATTATTATCAGTTCTTTTCACACTTATGTGATATAACAAACAGAAACAAATTGTAGCTAAACAAATTACATGTGCAGCTAAGTGGGAAGGGAAAACGGTTTTCCTTTTCTCAGCTTCTGCAAATTCTACTTTGCATTGCATTTACATTACTGAAGCTTTCCCAGCGTGTGGTCCAGTCTCTAATTTTGCCCTTTGTCTGCCTCCTGCAGTCAGAGTTTGTCCACGCTGACAGTGATTGAGGATTTTCTGGCTAAGAGACCAGTGCCTCCGTCGCCCAACACGACCAGCAGAGACAGACCCAACCAGAACTGGGTCCGCAACCTCAACTACTACAGTAAGTGATCATTAATTATGGTTTTACAGATGCTTTTCCTTTGTTCAGTATTTGGTTCAATAAATACGCTGAATATCCTAAACGTCTACAAACCTGCTATTAAGGCCACTGAATACATGTCAAAGAGACTTGAATCGGAAGAGAAAAGTTATTTTAAGCACAGTGACAGGTGACATATATGCTGCAAAAACGGTTTTGCTTTCCACCATGCTTAACTGATGGTTTGTCTTGAGGGTATTTCTTTTCTCATTGACTTATAGTGAGTGCTGCCATCTGCTGGTGTTTCTTGATAACAGTCAGACTTTGGTTTATTGTTCTCAAGAAAGGAATTATCAGCTTTTGTAGGGATGGTGTTATTGGAGCTATGGAGTATTTCAGGGATATTTAAAGAATTGTAATTAAAAATATGAGCTGTACCCATTACTTTAGTTTTTCCAGCCAGTATCTCTTGGGGATGAAGTTGTTAAAAGATCGGTCACTTTGTCAACCAACTAAAAGTGAATTGAGTTTGAGATTAACTATGTCCAAGGTAATCTTATTTTGCGCAACTGTTATCTTTATTTGGAACTTGTGTCCTCTGTACACATTTGTTGTTTTATTTTACCTGTAGATTACATATAATATTGAGAAGCCACGCAGATAAAGTTGCACTTTATAAGGAAGGCAGGCTGGTTTCAAGGATACATAACACTATCATCAATTTGTAGATACTAATAAGTGAGAAAGTAAATAAATTAAAGAGAAGAAAAAACTGTAAATTGAGAGAAGAGGGAAGCAATAAAATACAGAATACGATAAAATTCTATTTTAATTGAACATCCCAAAACATCAGAGCTTGCAAAGCTAGTGAAAACCCTGTTTTAACTGTCCACTGGTTGTGTGATATTTTGAAGGACTGGATGGAAGCACAACGACCTCAGAGAGAGAGCGACTGATAAACCAGTTCAACGATCCATCCAACACCTCAGCATTGGTCTTCCTGCTGTCAACCAGGTAACACACAAACGCACACATAACAGTAATATTAATGGAAGAAAATGGATGTAAAATATTGAGGTCAAACATAACCCGATCGCTGACCTCTCTGGGCCTCAGGGCTGGTTGTCTGGGCGTAAACCTGATTGGGGCGAACCGTGTGGTGGTGTTCGACGCCTCCTGGAACCCGTGCCATGACGCCCAGGCCGTGTGCCGCGTCTACCGCTATGGTCAGAGGAAGCCGTGTCATATCTACCGGCTGGTGTGCGACTTCACGCTGGAGAAGAAGATCTACGACCGCCAGATCTCTAAACAGGGAATGTCAGGTGAGTTTGGAAAACGCACTGATGAGTTATGTTAGAATATCCCTATAGGAGAGAATTAATCTAATGTGTATATGTTTTTAATTTCCTGTTGTTCACACTGAAGACGTGGCACAGCCACAATACCCTTATTCCTTACAGATTTGTGACAAATAAAAGCATTCAATGTATTACAATCCATGTGAAATTATTCTTAAATATACAAATATTTTGCACTCTGTCTTTTTTCTCATGAATATATAGTACAGTGAATATCACCGACTTCAGCTGAACACTGTCAAACATCTGTCAGTAATCAGACTTACTGAAAACCTGAGTGCAGGCTTCCTCAGTGTGAACACCCAGCAGACAGACCCCCCAAACTAAATAATCAGCTTTGTGTTGAAGCCAGAGTTCTTCTGCCAAGAGGCTCTTATCTGACAGAGTAAACTGTCTCAAGTGTTTGCTGTAAGCTTTGATTGGCGAGACAGACACATTGAGGCCGCTTATGCTCTGGAGAGCTGTTGGAAATCAGGCTTTTTAGTCAACAGTCCTTTTTACAATTTGCTTTCTTTTTGCCTCCATCATTTCCTTTGTCCAAACATCCTGGTCCTCTGAACCCTTCCTCTTTCCCTCTCTTCTGTCTTCCCTTCTCCTTCTCTCCATTAGACCGGGTGGTGGATGACCTGAACCCTGTGCTGACCTTCACCAGGAGGGAAGTGGAGTCTCTTCTTCACTTTGTGGAGGAGGAGCCGGACCCTTCCCAGGTCCAGCTGAAGCCCCAGGACAGCATGGAGAGTGTCCTCGGGAAGGCACTGCACCTCTATCCTCACCTGATTACTAAGGTAGATGAACAAAGAAGACTGAGGGGAAAAAACACTGTCCATGTGTGCCCCCTAGGGGTGTTTAAAAGTAAGACATGTGGGGATGTTGCTGTAGGCTTTACTGTTGCCCAGTCAGAATATTTTGCCTTGTTCATTGTGGACTTGTGAGGCTCTAAATGTGCTAAAGACAGCTGTCATTTTAAGTAGGCTGTGCAAGAGATGATTGACAGTTCTCTACAAATTCAGTTAGTCCCTGGCTATTATGGTGGCTGCTTGAATGAAATTGTCAATCGTCTCTTAATGCCTCTTAATCTGTTTGTGGAATAAACCTGAGGTGAGAACTATGCCTGGAAGTTGCAATTACTCTTTGGTGTATATTAATAACCATGTTTTAGAAAGCTCAGGAGGTTCTGGAGTTTGAGAGGTGATGAGTCACCTCATAATTAAACCAGCTGGAGATTCTCAGTGGATGTTTTCCAGGCAAAACTCTCCTAGCACAAAATGATGATTTTAAGATGGCTTTTTGAGGCAAAGAATGTCCCATCTGGCACTTTCATGTGCTTTATTGTAGCAAATTCCCTTAAGCTAGTGACATTTTTGAATTAATTACTTGTATTTTAAATTCTACATAACTTAAACATGTGAACACTTCCATAATAAAGCAAAAATATGGTATTTTGCTCTTCTGCTTCTTTCAAAATGGAAAAAAAAAAAATGAATGTCATCCATCTGACATCTTCTTTCATCCACCCTTTCTACCTTCCAGCAACCATTCCCCCATGAGTCCCTGCTGATAGACCGCAGGGAGCTGAAGCTCAGCAGCGCTGAGAAGAAAGCAGCAAAAAAAGGTTATGAAGATGAGAAGAGGGCGTCTGTGCCATACACCCGCCCTTCCTATGCTCACTACTACCCTGCCAGTGACCAGAGCCTCACCAACATCCCCGCCTTCAGTCAGAGAAACTGGTCAGTGACTCACAGCAGCAATGACTGCCAAAATAAATAATTATTAATAATTGCCTTTCAAACGGCTCGAGTAATGGGTACGAGTGATAACAAGGTTTTGTTTAAAGATTTAGCTTTTCACTGTCACTTCAGTTTCAGGGGACGTGTAGCTTATCCAATGATTAACAAGGGTATCTTGCATCTAAACCTGCTTGTGAAAATGAGCACAAGTCCTGAATTATTAAAAAGTAAACTTTCCGCTCAGGCGTCCACCTCCTCGTACTGAAGAGAAGCCAGTGGCCAGTGTCCGGCCAGTCAAGTCAACTCCGGTTCCCATGATGCCCCGACAGGCGTCTGCAGGCTCTGCCCCGGAAGACGATTCATCGGGATCCAGCCTCGGAGGTTTCCCTGTAAACTGCCTGCAAAAAGCCGGGGTGTTTGTACAGAGGATCGTCACCACTACTGGTAGGCAAATTGTAAATTTTACCTTTTGTACCTTTTTTTTTTTTTTTTTTTTCTCAACACTATTTTTATTTCATCTACATTTGCTGAATACTTTTTTTCCCTAGAAACCTTTACTCATCATGATATTAGCTGAAGAATAATGATGAATGATGTTTCTCTTGATAAATTTGTCTTTCTTGGTCTCTTTCAGACATAGTGATTCCAGGCACCAACAGCTCAACAGATGTCCAGACCAGGATCACTGCTGGACAGAGCATCCACATCATCAGAGGCACCAAAGGTACAAAACCTCTTTATTATACTCTTGAAGCTTCTGCATGTTGCCCACAATAATCAAATAATCGTTGAAATAGTTGCTTGTTCAAGCTTCTCAAATGTGAAACATTTACATGATACTAAACTGAGTATCTTTGGGTTCTGGACTGTTGGTCAGACAAAACAATGAATCAATTAATAGAGAAAATAGTCGGCAGATTAGTAATGAAAATAATCATCAGTCGTAGCGCTATATGCAATCACAATCACTAAAAACCATTTAAGCTTCACTGAATGAAGCAGGTCAGCATAAACTTTCTGTATGTACTGACCATTTCTTTTACCTTGCACCTGTCTGTTTTAGGGACTTACATCAGGACATCTGATGGTCGAATCTTTGCCATCAGAGCAGCTAATAAGGCCAAGACTGCAGAGGAGAGTACTACAGCACCACCCAAAGGTAGGATGATTAGGCAGACAGGAGCCTCGGTTAGACAAGCAGAGATGCAAACATATAAGGCACTATGAGGCGAAGAAAATATTATTTACATTATGGCATTACTTAAGCAAACCCATCCCATGTCAAGGGTTTAATTATTTTCCAAAAGCTAATATCTTAGCCCTCGTTTCTTTTTTTAGACTCCCAGGACCCACCAGAGGAAGTGTCGACCAATGGCAGTAATGGTTGCCTGTCACCTGACAGGAAACAGCAGGCACCCTCCAAGCCTGTGCCCCGCCCTATTTCACCTGACAGCCCAGAGATCATCAGCGAGCTGCAGCGCTACACAGGTGGCCCAGGAGCCGGCGCCAGCGCCAGCTCCAGAGTGCAGCCAGAGAGAGCCGCAGAGAGCAACATGAACAGCCTGCCTTCCACCAAACCGGTTCAGACCAATGGCAGCAGTGGGAGCACTTTTGCTGGTGGAAACATGAGCCACCACAATGCCTCCGTGACTAAAGTAATCCAACCCAACATGGACGCCACTGCCGCCCAAGACTTGAGAACGAGCTCCAAGCGCAAAGCCTCCACCCCGTCCCTGGATGAGCGGCCCGGCAAGCAGCCATCTGCAGGCAAACACTCCTCAGCCCCTCTGGCCTCACAAGGCTTCCCCTTCACTGGGGGCTACGGCCTCCCTCCTCTTGGCCTCAACCCCGCCATGTTTGGTGGGTCTCTCGGGCACCCACGCTTCATGGGGGCAGGCTTGCCTTACTTCCAGCCCTCCCACACTCAACTGGGGGACCCCGGTTACATGTACCCAGATCTGTTTGGCTTTGGCGGTGCCGGCACAGTCCCCTCCTCCTCTTCCTCCTCGACGATAACCACTGCTACTGCCGTCTCATCTTCCTCATCATCGTCATCTTCTGCGTCCTTTAAAGCCGCCAGTTCGGTTCCGGGAGCCCTGCCACCATTCATGCTGAGCCCCAGCATGGCGGGGATGGCCGGGATGCTCCCGCCAGGCTTCCCTCTGTCTTACAGTCAGTCCCTGGCCAGCCTCTACACAGGGTCGATGCTCCCGGGCGGGCTGCCGGGTCCAGCTGCCACTCCTGGTCCAGCCGGAGCCAGCTTCCTCTCCCAGTACCCTCCCACCGCTGCGTCCAGTTCCTCCTCATCCTCTCCTTCCTCCTTCTCCCCCTCAGCACGATCTGAGGGCCACCGGGGCCCGGTGCTGGTGAACGGAGGGCATGTTAGCAGCGCCAGCAGCTCGGATGAGGATGATGATGATGTAATTGAGGTGAGGGGACAGTGACGGATGAATGATGCGGTTCTTTGAGCAAGTTTGATTCAATTTATTAATCATCAAAATACGATGACATCCTATTTGCCAGGATGCAGGCTTCAAATGGCCTGTGGCTGAGGCCGTGAGGGAAATGGACAAAGAAAATGAGAATTGAACTGATGACAACTGAGCCCCTGCTGAAGTGTTTCCTGTGCTCGTCTCTGCTGCCTTGGAGAAACAGTCTGAATGGAGATTGAACACAGACTGGACACAGAGCGACTAATCTTTATGCTGAATATCAGAAGATGAAACCTGAGGAAAAGAGAGGTGGGTGGAGCTCCAGAGGGAAAAAAGAGACAAAAAAAATCAAAGGACTTTGGGCTTCCAAGTTTTTGTCCAATACTGGTATTGAAATACTAATCACTGGACTTGGTACTGCTGAGTGTGGGCCTGCAGTGACCAAAAACGGCCACTAGTTGTACTGTTGACTTTAGAGATACTAGTTCTGCAGCTTTGCTAAATGTCAAGACTCTTTTGCTTTTTTCAGCTAATTAAAAAGATGACGGTAGGGTGGGGTTGCTTGTATTAAAAAAAAAAAAAAAGGTTTGATAATTAAGATACCTGATAGTAACGTTTGTGAAATATCAGTAACTGAAATGGTATTGTTTGTCACTTGTGGGATATTGCTACTGAATTCTTCTTAAAATGGTAAAAGAAAAGGTAAAAAGATCAAAGAGAACTTTTAGAAAGCATTGATTTAACTCAATAATTCACTGCCAGGACAGGGATATTGTACGTTTTTGTCCTTGAAGAAAAAAGAAACGGGATCATCTTGAATTATTGAAGAAGCAGTTGAGGCTTGTTGGGGTTAAAGACAATTACTGCTCTAACAGCTCTAATGAAAGAATGTATGCTTAATCAAATGCCTTTAAACCAGGCCTTTTTGAAAAGACTCCTTCTGTTAAGGCATCAGACGTGGGAAGATCTGATTTTTCTTCTTTTTTTGTGTGTGTGTATTTTATATTTATGTAATCTCTTTTACTTTTTAAAGAAATTCATTGCCTAAAAACAGCCAGGTGAAATTGAGAAAAAAAACTGTGTTCTTGTGAGGTTTCCTCCTTGTAGCGGAGAAACAACCAACAGAAAATGCCTTTTTGCCTCCATCTTTCTGAATGTTAACTGTGAGAGAGGAGAGGTAAAGAGAGACAGGCGGTCACTGCGGCTCTCTGAATCTCACCCACAGTCTTACTGTAGCCTAGAGAAAAACGATGCAAAACACTCACTCAAGCCTATATATGTATTCGTACAACCCCAGAGGAATTAAGCTCGAAACCCCGAGTTTTGGTTACGCTCGTGTCGTTACTGTGTTCGTATCTTTGTGTTGTGTTCTAAAGGGTCACAAAAGGAATCGTTTTAAAAAAAAAAAAAAAAAAAAAATTGAAACTTGTGTTACTCGGTTTGGTAACTCGTTCTGACGACGACACAGATTTCACCTCTGCTCTGCTGTGTTTATTTTTCCTCCTCTGAATCATCTCATTTTGTGAACAGAGGTCATTGTGAAACCAAACTGATTTTTTTTCTTTAATATTTTTTGTTTTTGGGAGAGATGGTGTAGCTTTGCCAAAAAACAAGAAATGCACAAGCACATCAGAAACCTCCAGCGAGGAGGATTGTGTCTTAAGAGACCAAATAATGTTGTCAACAATGTAGAGCAGAATTGAAATCCGCCACAGCAACATACTCCCTCTACAGCATCCTCACAGCCACAGTCTAGAAGTACATATCCATCTCTCTGTATGACCTTGCAGGTAACACTGTACACTGTACTGCACTGTAAAAGAGACACAAATCTGTACATGTCTGTAGACTGGTTGAACGCTTCATCATGTGACCAAGTTCCCTTGAGATTAACCATAAACCATCGTTCTGCTGTTCCAATTGATCCCGTCTGATCACACAAACTGATCTACTGCGGTCGGCACTGTCCTTAAGTGGGAAATCTTCTCCTCCAAAATGGCTGCAGCAAGAGCTTTAAGAACCACCAGATCTTTTGTTTAAAACGAAACTCGTCAAGTAAAGACTAAGCATTTACTGTTCTTTCTCTTCCATGTATTTGTTCTTCATACTGAAACTGTTAGTTTACTTATGTTTCATTTTTGTTCTCCACTTTTTACAATGTTTGAATTTACCAAATTTATTTATTTATGACAGTGCATATTTATTCATTTTTATTTTTGTACAATTGTTTGTTTTTTGGTTTCCTTTTGTTGCTTATCTTCATCGTGTTTTTAAGATTATTACTATTGTTGTTACTACAGATAGAAACTCTTCTGCCAGTCTGACCCAGCGCGTGTGAACTTGCATGTGGACCAACCAATTAGTGCACATTAATAACCAGGAGAGCATCTTTAGGAAGGCTCAAGTAAATATCATATCCCATTTACAGTAACTTTAGTCAGCTCCTGATTACGAGAAACCTTAAAAAAGGACATCAGGGATACAATGATATTAACTGTGACACTGAACTCAGATTTGTATCCAAATTGTGAGCAGACAGGACATTCTGATGAAGGAATCTAAGTATTTTTGTCTGAATAATATGAGCCATTTGTGTGCATGTAAATGAAGTTGATTCACAAGTAATGGGTCAGAAACTGAGGCAGTCCACACATCAGCTGAAAGAGAAAATAACGATATCAAATGCTTCTCTTTCCTCATTTTTTTGGGCTGCTCATTACCATATCATCAGAAATGTCCATCTGTGTCATCCCTATGACAGCAAACAAGCGAGTTTCGTCAGTGTTGAACTGTTTGGTTGTCAGTCTGGTGTTTGCTCCGCTGACTTTACTGCTCTTTTATTTCACAGCTTTCTACTTGAATTTACATATTTATTTGTACAAATCAATTCAGTTGGACAAGCCGAGCCAACTGTCTGAATTCCATTTTAGCCGAGGAGAAGATTAAAGCTGCTGTCTTGGCTCTGAGGATTGGCTCTAGTCAAAGCCTGTTGTGTAGTTTAATGATGGATAACGTGTATGACCTTGGATTACTTTTAGATCCTTTTTTTGTTTGTTTTTTTTTTGAAGTTTGTAAATAAAAAGAAACATGTTCTAAATAATACTTTTCCTAATTTCTTTACATCAATAGTAGTAGCGGATGTATTGCCTACCCCGTTTTGTCTCTCCCTCACACACAAACACACACAGGCAAAGAAGCACATGTAAAGCTGGGAACACAGTCACAAAAAGAATATAAATTGCTCTCAACAACAACCCTGTAAAATATAAACAATCACGTATTTATGCATTTTTAATGCTGTAATCTACAGAATATTAAATCTGATTTGAAGTAACAAAACTTTGCATGCCTATTGTAGATCAGTGTAATCTAAACTAAGACTCAGACTTCCAGTAGGCAGACAGTAGAATTGATTTGGGCACAGTTTGAGAGAAAATGTACCAAAAAGTCGTAAAACACTTTGAGAAAACAGTGACTGTACTGTATGTCTGATGTACCTTTAGAGTTCCTGGTCCATTTTGGTATTCGGTGGTGTGTATTTTTCTCACTCATAATAAACAAAAGTCATGTATTTTATTCAGTTAACTGATTTTTAAGAACACATTGCAGATAATATCAACAATACACACAGGTATTTTACATGAAAACCTAATATTGAGAAGTTTTAATGTTGTCTTACATTTCTGTCCTTTGAAAAAGATGAATATGGAATCTAAATGAACCAAAGCGATAATAGGCTATCACCATTTGAAACTTTTGATGCCTACTCAATATGATAATATGAACAATGCAATAGAAAAAAAGTAAAATATGTGGAACTTAATCTGAGAAATGACAAAATGAATCACCAACATTTTAGAAATAACAATTTTTTCAGATGAATACACTATTTAGAATAGAAACTGGGCCAACTCAAAATAGCTGGGCTGAATTTAGTTGTTGTCTTCTGTTGATTTATTTTCACTCATGTAGATGTCAGTGCGTTCAATGCTATAATGCTTTAGGCAGTACATTTGATAACACTGTTCTTGTAATGTAGTAGTTAGATCAATGGATTGTAACATTGAGGGTGAAATCTCGGCTTGCTTTTTACTGGCCCACTTTCCATGTCCTACTTTGATGAATGGTGAGTTTTTGTCTTGTTGGTGGTGAATAAATATCATGGATGCATCAATTTCAAAGTCCAGTGAGAGGTATAAAATGTCTGAATGGTAACAAGGAGTATCTTGTTTAATTTGAGTAATGTCAACCAGCTTATCAGCCCAGCTCACCAGCTGACATGCATGGTTATTACACTGCAGAACTGACTACATGTTTTGGTTTTGTATGTACATCTCACCTTTCATTAGATCTCATTCCGATATACCACCCACAATGACTGTAAATTGCAAAATTCATATCCACTATCACCTTAGAAAAAGGATTTTAGAATTAAATTGTGCCTCCAAATCAAATTTATAAGCTAGTGTACTTTAGGTTATCAGCTACAGCCAGCAATACATCAGTTGTTGGCTGGTGGTAAAATCCCAGCCTGAAAAAAACAGCAGAGCTGGTTGTGTAACTTCACTTTCAGACTGCATGGGTCCCCAAGATATGTATAAAGGTGTTGTATGTGAGTGCTCAGTGTTCGGAAACTACACAGCATGTACCATGAAGCACAATGTAAATCATCCCGTCTCTTGGATTTTTTCTTTTTATATTCAGTGATGCCTGTGATCTTTTTCTCTCTGTGAAGTGAAGGTTGCTGCTTAGTCTGTGTCCTTGTTCCATATTTCCACATTTATTCCTATTTGTATGTGGTTTGTCCTTGTTTTGTGAATGTGATGTAAGATCTGATTGTTCAGAATAAAAATGAATGCATCTGTGTTACTTTGTGTCTTTTCATTCAATGATATATCCAATTTATAAGCAAGCCAGGCAGCAAGAGTGGTGGAAGAAGAATTTAGATCCTTTATTATCCTTTAAGTATACTGTGGTGTAAAAATACTGCAAGTAAATCTTACATTCATTTATTTTTTACCAGCAGCTAAATGTATTTTAAGTATCAATCGTAAAATTACTCATTATGCAGAATGGCTCCTTTCAGGAAGTTATATAGCCTATTATTGGCTAGTTATGCATTTACAAGTTAAATGCTTAACTAGTTACTTGTTACTAGTTACTTGGCAGGTAAATATTTAGCATTAAAAAATATGTATTTAACTCAAAATTCAAAGACTCAGGTTAAGTATATGTGTTTCCACCACAGGCAGCCAGAAGACTTTTGATACGTCACTCGCTGAGAACTCGGTTTCCCAGCATGCTCCGCTGCCCCAAAAAGTTACGTGACTTGACGTTTTTTCCTCCGACTGCTGGTGACGGTGGCGGACAGCGCAGGTCAGTAGCTGAGCGCTGCTACCGGGAGGAGGAGTGCCTGCCGAAAAAATAACACGGTTTCCCCCGTCGGCCCGCTCCCGAAAGACGGAGGGACAGCAGAGGAGAGCGGAGGAGGCCGAGGCGGCGCCAACAGCCGGCGAAGGAGACGCGAGCCGACGCCGGGTCCGCGAGCGGCTCTCCGCATTGTTTTGAAGGCCTGTTGCTAGCCACGGGAAATCCTCGGGCCCGAGGGCGCGGGGACGGGAGCTCCGTGGGCTCCGTGGGCTGCTGCGATCGCTCAGCTTCCGCGGGACGCTAGCCGCCCTGTCTAGTAGTCAACCGGGGACGTAGCCCCCTCCTGCTCCTCCTGCGGTCGAGGTAAACCAGCGGGGTTTTTTTTTTTTCCCACTCCGGACGCTTTCGGTTTGACAGCTCGCCGACGATAGCTCTCCCGTGTTTACAGGCTAACTCTCGGCCGAGCTCCTGAGGACGAGTTGGCTCTCAGGTTCGTTTGTTTCCGTCGGGAAATCGCGTCTTCGGCCTCTGCCACCTGCCTGCCGGCCGGTGGCGATCTGTGCGCTCGTTGTAGATCTGTCTGCGCAGACTGGAGGTCGCCAGCTGGGTCGGGAAGTCTCCCGGGCAAGGTTTTCACACCCCCAGGCTTATCTGCTGCAGCCCAAAGTTTGTCGCCTTGTTTGCGCAGAAGGAGTCGGCCCTGCTGAGTTGATTACCGAAGCTTTGTGTAACCAATTGAAGTACAGTGTCCCGGATGAAGGCCCACAGAGAAGTGTGGAGTTTGATGCCGTCAGGACGTACAGGTGTCACCTGTTCCTCTTGGCATTGTTAATCCCACACCGGCAGCCAACATCTGCTGCAGCATCAAGCATCTGATCTGCTGACTCGCTCTCTTGAGCTGATTTGCTCAGGAAGGAGGATCCCCTTCAACAACAGACCACCATGAATCGTTACCTGCCGGTGGCCCGGCAGCACTTCCTGGCGGCCCTCGCCAGCACCAGTGTCGTGGTGAAAACTATAAGCGCTTTGGTGGTTCTCCTCTACCTGTTGTCATGGGCCGTCAACACACCTTACGCGCTGGGGGTGACCCCGGGCTACCTCTTTCCACCCAACTTCTGGGTGTGGACACTGGTGACCCACGGGGTGGTGGAGCAGCACGTCTGGGGTGTGATTGCCAACGTGGGGACAGTTATGGCCTGTGGGCGCCTGCTGGAGCCTCTGTGGGGCGCTCTGGAGCTCCTGATCTTTTTCGCAGTGGTCAACATCTCCGCAGGCCTCCTGGCAGGACTCTCCTACCTGCTCACCTTTATCGCCACCTTTGACCTGGACTTCTTGTTTGCTGTGCAAATCCACGGAGCAGCTGGGTTCTTGGGAGGTGTCCTGGTGGCGCTGAAGCAGACCATGGGGGATACTACGGTGCTCAGAGTTCCACAGGTGAGGCTAACCAATAACATGAGCTCCTCTGTTGAGCCTGTGAATAACACCAGAGGGGCGAGGAGTGGGATAGCGCGGTTCAATCAGGAATGTAGCCCTATAACATTGTAAACCACTAGTCCTTGAGATGTGTACATATTCAAGCCTGGGTCAGATTATGGCCAGCACACTCAAGGATGCCCCCAGCCATACTGACTTTGCTTTGTTTTTAGTTTAAGGTAACATAGAATTTCATAATGGATACATTTGTGTTTGACAGCACTATATCCAAGGATTTCACAAAATACCAAAGACATTTTACAATGCAATACTATATCAGTGCTGGAAATCCACATCTGGTGAATCCCACGATGTTTGTTTTTTCTTTTCACGATCAGACGTGTTGTGTTCAGTCGCCTTTGAGGCTGTAGTTTATGGTTTTGTATGAAAATTATGCTGGGAGAGGGACGTTATGCAAAAAAATAAAAAATGGTTGCATTTCTTTCGGAAATGTATAACATAGTAAGAGTTGTTACATATTTAAACAACGTGACTTGGTTTTCTTAGGATCTCTGTTTTTAATTTTCATGTTCAACAGAAGGATTTTATTTGTTTTGATTTAGTCTTGTTTTGTGTTTTTTTTTTCTTTTTACTTTTGTTGCATCCAAGTAGTACTTCCTCCATTTACTTTTATCATGGCGGCGTATTGTAATGGATATTAATCGTTTTGTGAGCCCATATTGGGCAGTCAAATTAGAGTCAAGTACAGATCAATACAAATACATGATCACTCTATTGTATTAAAGCTATATAAGCCACTGGTTTACAGGCCAATAGCTGCGTTGTTGAGTGTTTGCTCTACTTGGCCTGGTTCTCCAGTCTAGGCATGTGATTCTCTTCCAAATTTGGACTGCAGTGTGAACTGTTAATTTACATTTTAAGATTTAATCTGATGCTCTTCTGAAGAGCAGCTTACACTGAGTATCCAGATAAGGGTTTAGTGTTTTTGCTGAAACACACATTAGCTACACATTCCTAATGTGTCTCTTAAACTACCAGGCCACTCTGATTTAACCTCCATTATTGTAGCTTTTCGTGCTTGTTATGAGTTTGCATTAAACTCTAATCTCCCTCATCTCAGCTGAGCTGGTTAGGAAATGTACTCTACCAAAACGCTTGTACATTTTGACTATGATGCCGGCCTGCCCCCCTGGCATGTAACCAGCTATTGTTTGGTGTTCCAGTTCCTGAATCTAGCTGACTTGAGTGAAATGTGGGAACTGGCAGCCACAGTGGCCTGTAGACAAAATGGTATTTGTCCCTTTGCCTGAACTCAAATCTGTCTCCCCCCTCTCATCTCAGGTGAGACTCAAAGCAGCACCGGCTTTGGTCCTCTTCCTCCTGGCCTTACTGCGCCTGTCTGGACTGCTCGACAGCTCAGCCCCCCTGGCGGCATACAGCTACGGCGCCCTGTCCGGCTGGATCTACCTGCGCTTTTACCAGCGGCACAGCCGGGGCCGCGGGGACATGTCGGACCACTTTGCCTTTGCTAGTTTCTTCCCCGAGGCGCTGCAGCCGGCCGTGGGGCTGCTGGCGGGGCTGGTCCACTCCGCCCTGGTGAAGATTAAGGTGTGCAGGAAGATGGTGAAGAGATACGACGTAGGGGCGCCTTCCTCCATCACTATCAGCTTGCCAGGGACGGACCCACAAGATGCAGAGAGGAGAAGGTGAGTCAGAGCAGGGTTAAACATTTATATTTACACACACACATGCTTATACACTGAACTCATGCAAAGGTTGATCTGATATATTGGTGTGCCATTAAATTTGTGATACTGGCCAAGTAGAGTCTAGTGTGATAGAAACTTCCTCTATGACCTGTAGCAGAAAAGCATCTTGTAAATTCATTGTTCACTCTATGGCAACAATATGACCCAGAGGATCTGTGCCATTAAATATGTGGGGTTGGTCACACTGCCTTTAAATGGCTGTCCATCAGGACAACTAAGTTTATGGTTGTGGTACTGAAACCGTAGCCTAGAGTTTTACTCAGTTTGAGAAGCTTTTTCACCCTATTAAGTAGTAATATCTGAATATTCAGAAGAAATGCTGAATACTTAAAATTTTAGCAAATAATCGTTGTTAAATTTTAACATTGAACATTAATACAAAAGATTTGTGAGGTTTAAAGTTTATTCTTGACCTGGGAAACAGCAGCTGAGAAAACACTCTCACCACAAGGTCCTTTAAGTAGCTGTTCTAGGCTTTCTGTCATATCACACAATGTTCATCAGAACATTTTTATCAATAATATGAAACCTTTTGCATTAGAAACCCATCGTGGTCAGCCCAGAATGCATGCTAGTATCAGAAGAGTGAAATAAAACATACACACACACACACACACACACCTACATACTCAAGAGATAAGGCACAGAAACAAGTTTCAAGTTTGATTCACACATGGACAATTTTTGAGCCTCTGTGCACTTTTTCAGTCATACACTTCAAACAGTTCTTACATGTTCATGTACTAGCTCTGTAACACACAAACTCTTACACACACTCACTAACACCTACTCTCAAGCTGTCAGAGGTTATTTTTTCTCCTGTTGCATTGTCTTCCTCACACACTTCCAAGCTGTCATACAGATTCAGTTACAGATAGATGTCATTGCTCTCTCTCTCACTCACTCACTCACTCACTCACTCACTCACTCACTCACACACTCACTCACACACATACCTGCGCTCCTGTAACTTTTATAACTTATTAAAGAACATTAAAAGATGGCCTTTTCTTTTCCAACTTCTTGGGTTTGCCAGTATTACAAGAAGGAGAGTATCAACAAAAAATGTGTTATTTCTCTTTTTTACTCCCAACTAACTAGTTGGATACCTTCATTGTGAAGTCACACATTTACCAGTCTGTTCTGATTGTGTAAGACACTTAACAAGGCAGGGATTCAGACTGTCTTTTGCTGTTGTTTTTTTCTTTGAGTACAAATCTACAACCACAGGAATATTTGCTGTAATGGCACACAAGTTTTTAAGTCACAGTTTGTAACCTTTTCAGTACAGCGGGGAAAAAAGAAACACGAAACATGAAATTGCTCTAAAAAAATTTTTTTTATTAAACAGTGGTCCACTGAACAAGTGGAGTGAGTCTTTATTTCTTAAATAAAAAAAGTCTGTCAATACTGCTGCAAACGGCTGCAACACAGTAATAAAAAAGTAAAATGTACTTTGGTAATAAAACACACGCCAAATAATGCATCCACACTGCAACTCCAGAGAACCAAATGGTTTTATCAGCATATATTTTTGTGCTTGATAGTGTGAATATCAGGTCAGTAATGACCCAAGGTGAAATAAAAGGGGATGCAATGCTTGGAAGCCAAAATCAGTTCTGCTGAATAATGCATTCAGCCCTTGACACTCAGTAAGGAAATGTCATATCAAACTGATAGGAATAAAATAGTGTTATCAACTCATGCTATGTTTGATTGAGTTTGGCATTTTTCTGCATTTAAAAGCATTTTCCCTCAGAAATGTTGACAGATACATTTCAGACCAATTCCATCATGCTGTTTCTATTGGCATTTGTCAGAATTACCAAACCTGGCTCTGCAAAATTACCGGCAATCTCTCTGTGGCGTGTGTGTGTATGTAGTAGTGGCTCAGATTAGAGTTTTAAATAAAGTTCTGAACGCACAAAAAAGTTCTGCATGTGCAGTTGTTAAAACAACGCTGCATTTAGTCAGTACACACAAACCGAAAGACCTATACCAAAAATGTTCAGTATGAATACGTGTACCATTACACCCCTATCCAATATCATACCACCTAGATGATACTCTAACATAATGTAGCTCATATAGTTGGATTAGATGTAATCAGATCAGAATGTGGATAAGTAAGAATTGCAATACTACTACATTATTAGTATAATAGAGCATATAAAACACTCAAAGTATGTTGAGTATTCGAAATGTTACGTTTTTTAATTGTTCCACCACCTGAATCTCCAATTGCTGCTTTCTACAAGAAACCCATGGAAGCATCTTACTCACTTCAGTTACAAAAAGGTCACTAGATCAGACTTCAATTAGAAAGTTCAATTAGATTACATTTACATGGCATCAAAAGCAGACCACCCCTGTTGCACAGCTGTACTTCGCTCTGGGATTAATGAGGAACATCTCTTCCTTTCAGACAACTGGCTCTCAAGGCTCTGAACGAGCGTCTAAAGCGCGTGGAGGACCAGTCGGCCTGGCCCAGCATGGACGACGAGGAAGACGAAGACGACGACGAGGTCAGAACCGACACACAGCCGCTCCTCCCGGGTGGGCGAGACCCCTCCTCCTCCACATCGAGATCAGCAGGGGGGCCCGTCGGCGCGTCCCTCTCATCCACTTCCTCATCCTCAATGTCACAGAGCGGCGGAGCGCCATCCACAGGCGGAGCGCAACACCCAGAGTCCAGCATTATCAGCTTCGAGGATGCACCTTCTAGGTCGTAACAAATAGAACACACGTGTACAGATACGCACGCTCTGTTCGGTGTCACTGGCAGGTATACTAGTATACAAATATATTCAGTGGCGGTGATTAGGCACACACTCGATATTACACACGCCAACACACACAACATCTTTGATCAGTTCATACACACGACTGTGCTCTCACAAACACTCTGTCGATGTCATCGTGAAGCCCAAAGGGGTGGTAACTGTACAGTGCTTTCAGTTCAGACATGTTGGTTGTTAACGCTCAGTGTAGTTGGGCAAACTGGACACTTAATACTTCTCTTCCTTCCAGCATATGACCGAAAGTCAACCAGAACTTCTGTCTTGTCCGGTCTTAACCCCAACTTGCAGAGCTCTGTCCACTGTTTCATGTGTCTCTTTCTCTTGCTTTCTAAATAAATAACAAAATGGGTGTACAATATTCATTTTTTGTTAGTCTTTTTCAGAGCAGCCATAGTTCCCTGTTTGCCTGCAACGAGAAAGCCGTCAGTGACAGAGACTCACGCTGGATTCTTGATTTCTTGTTGAAAGGCCGACTCGGTTTTATAAGTGCCGAAGAATGGCTGCAAGTGACATTAGCTTGTGGTTCACTGGTTCTAAAAATGTAACCAAGTGTGTAATGGAGGAGGTATGAAAAGCACGTACCAGCACCAACTGCTGGACCAGAAGAAAGAAGCTGCTGCAGGTCTGTCCTGCTGATGAACTATGATACAAACCTTCAAGATTTGAAGAGGTACCAGGTTTATTTGCCGTCTGGTATCTCTCTGGAACAACAGGCAGAGAAATGGCCCATGTACCCATTTTTTAATGTCCCATTTGTTGTTCAACGGAGAACAATTCTGTATTTTTCTTCTGGGTCTGTTCATCACTAAACAAAATCCCCAAAAAACCAAACACGTTTCTGTGCACTAACAAGACATGTTAATGGCGTCACACTCACACGGATCTGTCGGTGATCATTATGATTCTTGGTGTTTTACGAGTAATGAGTTGTTTTTTTAGGTTAATTTCAAACCTATTCCTGGAGCATCATCCCGTACCCTTTTACACTTCCATCTTTTAGGATCAGAAATGATACAAGAAACAGCAACAGCTATTCAATCATCTGGGCGCAAATGATACAGAGAAGTGGTCACTGTTTGCCGTGGTTGCATTGGTGTTTTGGCACCATTACAGATACAGAGAGGTGTTCAAGTGAAGGGTAGAGAATAGGCTTGTCGGGTGTGCACAGACTGTGCAGGTATTTTTAGGATATAAAATATCGGAATGATTCAGAGTTTGTATCTGTGCTGTGTCAAACTCTGCTCTGATTGGTTGTATCTCAGACACTGACTCATGAGGGTAAATGACTCCATAGACAGAGGACGCCTGCGCTGATCAGTAGTCGGCCTGGCCAGGGTTTCCCAGTCACATCCATTGCACTTGTAACATCTTTCATTTCTAAAATCACAGTGCCAAGCAGGGGCTGGCGGTGAATAATTTTCTGGGGAGGTTGTTAAATTGTTTTATATAAAAAGTAAAATGCTTCATAAATTCTATGCAGATCAGAAAGGTCAGTGATTCATTCATTTTGTAGACAGTCATCTCTGTAGATGTCACAGTCTATTATGGTAATGATCAAATCATTGAATTCCCAATTCCCCACCTGTCCTTGTTGATTAAAGTCAGTTGCAGCCAATACATTTTTCAGACATTGAGAACACAGTGATGACAATCTGCTAAATGATATTTAAACTTGTGATCACAAGGTTGAAATTGTTAGGAAATTGAACCACACTCTTCTGCTGCACACATTTACCCAGGTGGATAAAGTACATAGGTGATGTTCACTTCCTCCCTCACTCCTCAGAAGTCACTTCAGTCTGTGAAAGTCTTCCTGGGAAAACAGACCCAGTAGATTAAAACTGACAGCTGTTATGTCTTTGTAGGTAGCCAGTGCTTTTATTTCACAAAGCATCTTGAGACTAAAAAAGCTGATTGATGGTCACTGCCATTAGGTTTTGATTTTACTCATGACCTTAGCGATTTCCTTCAGAACTGCAAATGAAGAATTTGAAATGTGTAAACTGCACGAAATGTTTGAATTAAGTAGTTCTGTCTGTCCTATTGAAAAATCTGACATTTGTTTTGTGATGAGTAATTTCGCAATGGATCACTTTGGTTGTCTCTGACAGAGTGAGCACACATCATATACTTAATTTCCTTTCGGGGATGAATAAAGTAATCTATCTATATTGAGAGAATCACATCAAATGTAACAAAAGAGACGGATGGTAATTTATCGTTTCCTCCTCTTTTGCCAGCCCAGCGGTAGTAGCCTGCGATGTTTCAATTTAATCTTGGGATTGGAAGTGTTCCAAATCTGACCACCCAGCAAACTATATTCACATTTATCAAGGAACCCCCAAGGAAAATTTTCCTAAGAAAACAATGACCCCACCTGAAAAATTGAAAAAGATCAAATCAGCAGTCTGATTTCTGGCTTTCATTTTGTCCCCTTAGATTTTCAACCCATGTTTATGTTTTAATTTTACAGTGTGTTCAAGATTGAAGTTATGAAGTACGGCAAATACAGATTAAGCTTGGACTCTGAAGTCCAAGCAATGATGAAATGCTTTGCCACCTGATTGAAACGTGTTCTGTATGGGAAGTGATAAGCCATATTAGAGTAATGAAGTTCTGTGTGTTCTATCTTGTGTTTCTCCTTGTTCTTTCTGCTCATTTCACTGTGCTCTTATTTTGGCAAGAAGATGTTTACGTTTGATGAGTGGGGCCATTCTTTAATTAATTCTGAATGAGTGGTGGTATTTACATGAGTGAATGGACACAGGAATGAGGGACAGTGTCTCTCAGACTAGAGCGAAGTCAAATCCAGCTTCAGAGTGGAGAAATAAAAGACAAATATCTGAAATCTCAAACTGCACTCTACCATTAAAAGTATTCACAGGTGAGGAAAAGTGTCAAAACAAACCTGTACATACAGTAATTACAGATAATAACAGCGCAATTACACTTTTACAGTGTCATTATCTTTCAATCTTACTGCAAGTTACTCTGGAAATAGCATGAAATTCTTTTATCTTAGCTGCTGGCACAATTCATCTTGCATCACACAAAATAAATAAGCAATGCAGCAAAACACATTCTCACATAGACGCCAGAAGATAACTGAAGTTGTGTAATCTGGTGAAGTTGTGTAATTTGATCAGTGGAAAGGCGTAGGACTGTTGTAGTTGGCAGTCTGAGGTTTCAGATTGAGCCTGACCGGTCTAACCTCCACTCTCCATCCCTGTTCCCTTTTGTTTTGTTGGGTTTTTTTTCTTCTGTATTTCCATTTGTTCTGGCTGTAAACATCCTCAAAGAGAAGAAAAGAATGCAATCATATACTGTTTGTATGAATAATGCCAATTTACTGTTGGATTTGAAAAACTAGAAGAGCTACAGGCGAGGATAATGAATGATGTCAGTGCTGTCACTGGGTTTGTAAGTGGCCAAACCTTATTAGTCAAGGAACAGGAGCTAAAATGCTACCATTGCAGTGCGGCTACATACACGGTTCAAGTGTTTGTTTTTTTTCCTGTATGCCTTTATTTTGTCATTATTTAAGACTCACCACAGGCAGGTAGACTCTTTTAAAACTTTAGCAGGTGCTTTCTCAGTTTTACCAAAAAATTTAGATTTTCCCGGGTTGGTTTCCTGTCAAAGTGGCCAATGCAGAGGTCGGATAACCCAGATTTATGTGCTTCTACCTGGCGATGCCCAACTTGTATGTCCAGTTCCTCTGTTTTGAGTTACCAATCTCACTGGAATCAATGGGTTTTTAATTCCACAAATTAAAAACACTTACTGTTCATTTGCCAGACTTGATTGGCAGGTACAAATTGATTACTAGCAATTTCTGGAGTGCTTCATATGTTGCTACAATGCAGCAGCTCTACAGTAATGCCTCTGTACTTTTATTTGAGCAACACTTCTGTACTGGTTTTCAGAACCAGTGCCTCCACCATGAAACCTCATTTTCTATTTGTAAATGTAAAAGTCAAGAGTATAGTAATGTGATTACATCGCATGATGTAAAATCAATAATTATTTGGTATTTGTTGAATTATGAGTTGTGCATATTCTGATATCTTGACTTATCTTTTAGCCACTTTGGCAGGCAACAAATTACCTTAAAATCTAATTGTTTGGTAAAATAGTGAAACCAGCCTCTATGACTTGTGGATGAAAGCTGTTCCTGCACTAAAATGAAAGACAGATTACAGATGAGACTGCTCTGTTTTTGTACCCTGTAGGAAAAGGTGGTCATTCACAGCAACGTTTTCCTTTTTTAGATAGTTTTCACTCCTTTCATTTTCCTTTTTCGTCCCTACTTTTGCACCAACTGATTTTGTTCACACTAATGACAGTCTATGTCCCTCTCTGTACTCTGGCTGTTGCACAGACTCTTCTGTTTTAGTTTTCAGATTTATTTCTTTATCTCTATATGAAATAAAAGATGATTGTATGAAATGAAGTCAATCTTTGTTCAGTTACTGTTACTGTCTTTCTGTCAGCTCTCTTCAACTTTCTGACACACAGGATGTTGCACCAGACACTAGTGCCACAGTATTATAGCATGACACAAAATACTTAAGAGGATCGAAAGAGAATTAAAATATCCTCAAGTTAAATTTGACCTTAATAGCAGAACTGTTGGTTATTCTAATCATTAGTATTAAATAAAGTATTATTAAAAGTAAAGACAGAACTGGTCTTACAGATTGTACTAAAAGTACTTTAAAAAAGCTACTCAGTTTTGTCAACCACTGTTTCCAAGGTCAAGAATGAACTTTCAGTCTCCATTGTAAGCCAACATGAACAAGAAAACTATTTCAAGGTCAGTCTCAACTACTGAATTACAGTATGTACTTAATAAGTAAGTATGTTTCGCCCATACAATGTCTCCTTTTATAACTGGGTGACATGTTTTTATTCTTTTAATTCTCAAACCCCCACTTTCTCTTTAATATTTTGCATGATTTGCCCTCCAATTCTCTGAATTTGTTTAGTAAGCTAAACTGGCCGCCAGGTGGGGCAGTGAGCAAAGACTTCACAGCGACAGAAAGTAACAGCTTCAGTGCTGGCAAAGCTGTAATAGGCTCAATTAACTCTGATAAAGAAAATAACACTCAAATCTACCTTAACCACCGTGGGGACATAATACCAGCATTTATTTTATATTATCATTCGTTTAGCCAGAAGCTTAAATTGTCTATACGGACGCAGGATCTTAAAAAACAACCAGCAGTATTTGAGACATAAGGTAATACTCCACAAATGGCTCATTTTAGACCCCAGATGGTACTTTAAGAAGCTGTCGTTAAGATTACCTGTATTTATAAACCCAGCTCTGTCCTGGTGGGTTACAAATATAACCCTCTACTGTTAAACTTAAACACACGTTAACCCAGGGAAGTTGTGAGAAAGTCGCGTCTGAAAACACACGTCATTACACTTACGTTACACATTTCCATACAGCTCGCGAGCCTGCAGCTCTGCCCGTGCCCGCGCGCCTCGTGCCCGCGCAGGTGTGGCTCTCAGGCGCGTGCCCGCCACCCCTCCCCCCCCACCAGCTACAAACTACAAACCGCCGCGGCGGCGCGCTCCCGTGAAGTAATTCATTGTACCAGACCGAGAGGAAACAGCGAGAGACTCGACTGGTCGGCGAAGCAACTCTGCCCCGGGAAACACTGAAAATACCGACTGCTAGCCACACAAACTGCAGGTAAAACTACTTTCTGGGACACGTTGTCGCAGCGAAGTGCCACTTGTGTCGCGCTGTCGGGTGTGAGGGCGGACGGGGTTATTTTTAAAAGTTGTCCGCGGCTTCGTGTGGCCGCGGTGGAAGAGCTAGCGAGGGTTAGCTCCCGGCAGCTAATTTAGCTCTCCCCGTAACCCGAGCGCCGCTTCCGCAGTCTGCGGAGAAAAGCCGCTGTTTTTCCGTCCTGGACGAGGCCCGGTGGCCCGAAACCCGTCCGACGGGCTCCCCCGAGGGGCTGTCGGTGACCTGCGAAAAACTTAAGTGATGCCTGTGAAGGGAACCGCAAAGACTGGCCTAGATTTGCGATCCAGCCGGAGCCAAACAATGAGGCTTTTTTTTTTCTCTCTCCTGACTTGCCTCGGCTGACCAGGCGGCTTCCCTTCGGCTCTGCGTTACTTCTCCGTGCAGTTAAATGATATTTGTCACCTCTCTTGGTAACATGCGAAACACTATGGGGACACTAGAAGGATCAAATAAACCACAGATGTACTTTTATATCAACAAGATCCGTAGTTTTTTTTTTTTTGTTTTGCAGGTTGTAGGACATGTCAGTGATCACAGAGCACATCTACTTGTAGGAGGTTTTAAGTTTCGAGCTTTTTCAATGGGAGTTTTTTTTTTCTTCTTTTCTCATGAACAGCCCTCGCCTCTGGGATGTGTTATGTGCGTGGGTCTCGCTCGGGGTTTAGTTTGGGTCGGGGCCACCCACCCATTCTTCCACTGCGGACACACTAGCCATCTGTTGCCTCTGTGATGACGCCATCTTTCTGGTGACCCACCCAGTGGCGAGCTGCTTTAAAAACAGTGTTTGACTGAACACTGGGAGCTCTCACGGGCGACACAGCAACTTTTTTTTCCTGTGCGTTGGCCGCGGTGGCTGGTGGACCACACGAAGTAGCGGCCAGTTTTGCACCCAGCCATGCAAGTGTGAAATATTTGACCACCTTGGGCTGGGTGACACTGGCCAAATGATATATCGTCATATTTTTATTCACCACGGTTATTGATGGCTTGTATGGCAGTTTTCTGGGTGTGAGTGGGCGTTTTCATAAAACAGTAAATCAATGCTGGAGGCACTGATGTGTTCTGGGCGGGGGGGGGGGGTAGCAGTAATGAACATGATTGTCAACCTGGCAGATGTTTCTTTTCATTAAGAAAATGTTATCATTTAACTGTATAACAGACATTTTTCAAGCTACACACCACATAGATCATATTGCATCCATGTCTGGATCTGAATGAGGGCTTTTTGCAAGCAGACCTGTGCAAACACATGCACGTTATTTCAAAATTAACATTGCTGGATGTGGGCTCAGTTTATTTTTTACTTATCTTGTTATTCTTGCCAATGTAGCCTCTGGAGCACTTACTCCATCACGAGATCCCATATCTGTTGCTTTATGCTTTTCTGGCACCTAAGGCAAGGGAGGGGGTGAGGAAGGTTTATTGCAGGTTTTACCACTGCCACTCTTGAAGCTGTTAACCAAAATCATATCCCCTCTTCCATTATAATGGAGGAAGATGACAGTGACGGACTGATATCCAATTTCATTAAATGTCCAATAGATAAATCGGGTCGAAAAAAAAGTCTCCCTAATGGCCATGGGCTTCTTTCCAGTAAATGTATGTCAGCTGCTATGACGGCAAAGACAAGCTGTACATTTTTTAATTTGATATAAGGATTAGGTCTTGAAAACACACGTGTGTTATTTAATGATTGTGCTTATTAATAAGGATCTGTTTATTGAGGCTTCATTGTAGGCATTAATGATGTCACCGGTGGTTTAAACAGATCCTGGTTGCAATTGTTCTGAAGACTCAGTGCTCTAATTATCAATATGTTCAATCTGGTTTACTTTTAAATTCAAGATTCCTGACATATTCTTGAGCACACTTGTGTTGTAGCTGTCATCTTCAACGTATAGGTTAGATTGTTACATTAAGCCAACAGACCTGTCTCCACAAAGGAGATATTTTCCACTATGTATATTTTTCATAATGTGTGTGCTGAACACAGTGGTAGAAACAATTATTTTCTGTTCTGTTCACAGTAATAGATCAATTCAAAATTTCACTGCTCACAGAAATGCATATCAGGTGGCAAAAGAAATACACCTGCAAAGTTTCTGTCAGAAACTGTAATATTCATTAGCTGGCAGTCAGTCAACCATCAATAAGCTGGGGTTAATTTTCCATGTTGAAGACTACGTGGGGTGTTTCCTGCCATAAATACACACAGGCTTTTAGATGCAACGGTTGCCTGTGTTGGGTTTTCTAAAGGACAGGGGGATGAATCATCTTTCACACAGTAACCGTCTTAATAATACATGTAAAGCTGTGTCGTACAAAGAAGCGATGCAGAAGGAATAGCGTTTCACTTAACACTGTATTGATCAAGAAAACATCACAGAAGAGTTCTGTGTTTTCTGAAAACTGGTTGTGTGTAGACACATGAGTGGGTTTGACTGACAGGCCCGCTGTCAAAAATATTGGCTGTTTGACTTTGATAGGATGACAGTTTACAGGATGCGTAACCACCCCAAAGGAAAGACAAGACCTATTAAACATGGTCTTTGTTTAAAATATTGCGTGGCTTGTTCAGTTAAGTAGCTATGGAGTGTTGTACAAGCTGCTTTGCTTTTCAAATTCAGAGCATCAGTTTTTCAAAAGGAGCACAACCAGTGCGGTTGGGAAACAAACTGACGAGAAGGCGTATCCCTGCTGCCACCCGCCATCCTTCTATTTTCAATGACATTGTTTATCACCAGAGTGTTCCCTGTTGCTCTTTCCATATCCATTCTCCTGTGTTAGTTTGATCTTGTTGGGGGTTATCCCCGTCTCTATCCTTACCCGCTGTTTGTATGTCTCTTAATTTCAACTCATGGTCTTTTCCTGACTAACATGCAGGCAGTGGAGATTTGCACATGTAGCCTGGTCCTTGTTACCTACCAGGATTATAATTATCAGGGGAGCACATCTGGTGTGCACTTAATTTGTTGTTACTGTGGCCATCAACAAACCTTGCATAGCTGTCATTTTCTTTCCATGGCATATGTAAGCATGTATGCACCAAAGGAAAACCATTTTGACACTGGCCATAATGTGGTTGCAAATTCTAGTTAGTGTTCCATCACCCCACGCACAGTGTATGGTATATGAGAAATTCAACCGGAAACCACGTGTACATTTGTTTCAGTACTTTTCATTGCATTGGTGGGTATTTGTTTTGGACCCTGCGTACACCGCTTCCATTGCTTGACAAGTCTGTTAAATTTTTGGGCTGGCTGTTTGCGTCTGGCAGATATAACTAACATACCAGCAACAGCCCAAATAATGTTGTCTTTTGTTGGCAGTAATTTCTGATTCTGTTTGTTGGTGCCAATGTAGATGCAGCTCATGGTTCCAGTTTTGAGTGAGCTTTTACCGGAAAATATCTCACACATTAAAAAACTAGCTGAACCAATTTTTACTCAGGTCTTTGTATTACCTCCTGTTTACGCCTTTTTTTTTTTTTTTTTAAATGCTAGGCTCCCCTTGACAAGCCTATTACATATTCAGCTCATAATGTGAAGCATTTGTGGCATGAAAGCTGAGTATGTGTTTAGCAGACCTGCACCACCACCACTCATAATTACGCACATTCAAAAGATATAGGTTGAACATGAACACAGCCTCTAGTACTGCTGTACTGCTGCATCATGTTGAAGATACTTGTGGACATTGTGTTCCCATTATTAATATAATTATGTAGTTTTGTTGCGATAGACACATTTCCTGGACACGAGTCAAGTGGCTGTAGTCTGTTGCTGCAGGCTGGCTCAGTTTGCTCAGTCCAGTGTTATAGACCTACTGCCGGTTGACCACTTTGCTAATTATTATTAAACTACCACAACATTTGCACCAGATTGTGTGCTGTGTTTCTACTATTGTGTGGTACCCCGCTCTTAATAAACAAGATTTCAGGCAGTTCCCAATTCAGACACAACAATCTCAACCGCTAATGGTGATTTTCCTGTTGGGTTCCCCTTTGTTATCCACATTGTGCCCCTCTTGTTTTGGTTATGCCCCTGTTAAGTACGCTGCATCTTATTTATAAAAAAAAAAAAAGGTTTAGGCCTACATATTAACTTGGAAATGTATAGTCTGATACTGACATTAATACCTAGAAACTCCTTTTGTATTAGTACCGGTCTCAGGACCGCTGTTGACTGTTATTAAAGCCTCAGTTAGTAGCTTTCATAACTTGCACCTAGGCATTTGTTGAAAGGAGGGCACATTGGTGTTTACCCGTTTCTCTCTCTGGTCAAGCGTTTCAAACATTGACCATACATACACCTCCAGGCTACAGCTGCCCCCATTTTTTGTCTTTTCCTTTTTCCTCAAGTCATGGAAGGAATGGTCTAATCTTTTTTGACACTACTGTCCTACTTAGAGTATTCATCTTGTGTTATAGGATGCTTGCAGCACCTCACAGTGCTTTGGTAAATTTTAGGGTCAGGAGCTAATGGGACTGAGGACAAAAAACCGACTGTGAAATTGAAAGTCAATTTTATTAGGAAGCAATAACTGACAAGAACCATTAGAGTACTTTTGTCTGTATTTTAATCAACTCATTGAGTTGTCACACTTTAACATGTGATTGTAGCTAGTGTGCCCAATGGGTCACTGCGGGTGTCTTGTGTGGAAACATGTTACTGGGGAAATGTGCTATGGTTTAGATAAGGGCTGGCTCTTCATCAGAAAAGGACAGAATATGCAGCCCAAAGCTGAAGAAAATGTAGGCAGCACACAGTTTACAGTGGCTAAAAATACCGGTCGCTTACAAACTGCTGTATGGACAAAAACATGAAACAACCAAAAACTCAAGGGGAAGGAAGGCTGTCTGACTGTTTAGGACTAGAGACCATCTTGTTACTGAAGGCCTATGCAAGATTGAAACTGATTTTACAACCCTGGTACCCCCAGATCTTTGTTGAAAGGGACATATGTGACACAGGGAATTAAACCTCTAACCAGGGCTGGTAGCGCCATGTTGCAGCTCCAAAAATGTTTTAGATCTAAACTGCAGCTCAGCTGATGGATTGAGAAAGAACGGAAGAGGTGTCGAGGAGATTGCTCTCCGCCACGCCTCCAGCTGACTGACTGTGATGGAGATAGCAGGGTAGAGAAACGTGATTGACACTGCATAGTGCCGCACCTTCTCGGATCAAGGAGGAAGTAACCCATCCGGGATTTGATTTATTACCTTCTCTGTGTGAGGCCGTGTTGTCCTTGTGTAGTTTGTAAGTACACAGTATATGCACTGTGTTAGTGTGAAAGTTATGTCTCTGCGGCAGAGACACCATGACAAATGAATTGTGTTTGATGTGTACTTGGTGACTAAAGTGATTGTGCCTCTGTTTTCACACCCGGCAACTAGAGCCTTTTAGACACAGTTCCTGTTCATGTATGAAGGGAAATTGCTGTTTCCTGTTATGTTTTGATCCCACTCATTTTGGTAAAAGTCTGACCGTAATTCTGGATATTTTCAATAGTTGGGACACAGGCAAGAATTGGATAATTCTAAAGTTTTTGGGTCCATTTCAATAGAAAAATCCATAACATTTACACCTTGTTCCTTTGTTTGTTTCTTCCTGTAGAGTATCATTTCCCAATATGGAGTGATCCAAGTGCTCTGAGCCAATGATACAAGACTATGACACTCATTTGCCCCAACTTCCCCTAACGCAGTTGGGCAAGCTTGTTCTCTCACACCCACACTGACGCGTTGGTTGGGTCCTTTACTGTCATGAATTACTGGAACCTCTTGTACATTTTACTTCCTGGTAGTGCACATCTTGTTACACTGTGCAGTAATGACATCTTTATGTTGATGTTAGTTTTTGCAGTATTTCACACGCAGTCTGGTTTAGAAGTGTTAGCTAGCTCCATCTGTCATTCTCATCGGTCCTTCACTTTACTTGCAGCTAGCTTGCAGGATATTTGATTTCAGGTTTCCATTTATACCTATTGTTCTCAGCCTTTCTACTACCAAGCCCCCAAATATGAAGTGATTTCTTGTCAGGCCACTTCTGCAATTATTAAATAAACCTCAACATTTGCATGACTTCCTTGTTTCAAGGAAAAGGCAATTATCACAAATATGAAGACCATTACATTCAGATTCCATTAATCATCTTACAACCCCCCTGAGAGGCTCTGAACCTCAGGTTGGGAACTGCTTTTTTTTTCTAACTATGTGGTTAAATGTCTAAGTAGTGTTGCATGGTGCACCTGCACTATGCAACACTACTAACACCTACTTGTGCTTTCATACCACAAATGTCACATTAGTTTCATGTTTCCTTTTTGGTTTAAATGTTTAAAATGGACAGGACCTGGTAAACACAAATGTTATTTGTACACAGAATAGTTTATGCATTTCCCCCACTGATCACAGATATGGATTTGATCATAATCTCTACCTCCTCCTCTGTGTCCTGCAGGGATGGCAGCCATCCGTAAGAAGCTGGTGATAGTGGGGGATGGAGCTTGTGGAAAGACCTGCCTTCTGATTGTCTTCAGCAAGGACCAGTTCCCTGAGGTCTACGTCCCCACTGTGTTCGAGAACTACGTTGCTGACATAGAGGTGGATGGCAAACAGGTGAGACAATTGCAATGATTTTTGTGTCGATACTATCTGTCTCTCCCATTTAATGTCATGTCAGAGTGGTGCCTCGGGGGAGATAGCTTGATCCATACCAAGGTCACATTCAAAGCTGTTTTACCACCTTATTAAGTGTTTTTTATTTTTTTATTTTTTTGGTGAACAAATGACTAAGCTGAATATTTTAAATAAATAAACAAAACTCCACAGAGAATACGACCTTTTTCGAGACACTACGGAGCAATCTACTTGGGTTTAGCAATCAGTGTTTTTTGTGCTGTGATCAGGGCTAATTTTGTTCCTTGGGTGTGCTTAATCATGCTCAACGCATTAATTCAGCCTTCAGGGCCAAGTGAGCAAACGTTGATAAAACTGTACCGTTCCATTTTCACATCTCCCCTCACATTGCAGCAGTCATCTGCTGAGTCTGATGTTCTACTACAGATAGCTTGGTTTCAGCTTAGTCACAGGCCTACTAGTGTTTCTAGGTCTCTTTTAGGTATGTGAGTATGTGTTTGATCTAAAATGCAATCAGTTGCTATGCCAACTCTCACTAACCAAGGGTCTAGTTATGTTTGTTTTTATAACAATGTTACACATCCTATATGGATACAGCCTGACACATTAATGATAGTGTTCATGCCTGATTCAGATAAACCTTTTTATACCCCCAACATTATAGAGTTGGGGTTGTTTTTTATACAATTAGAAAGATGTATTCTCTTCTGGCGTTAGACTCCTCGTGACTTCCAGGTTTATGATGTGCTGTATGTGTGCCACTCTGGGTAACTGCAGCACCCAGCCCAACTCATCAGTCATAAACCCTCACGACCTCATTCTGGGTTAATGGGATTTTGGGACATTGAGTCTTTATTGGCAGGTTGAGTCCCTGTGCTGCAGAGGAGGACTCTGACTACTTCTTGTCAAGTGTCACACTTTTCTTAATGTCTTGATCTGGTTTCCTTTCCCTATTTAGCTCTGCAGTCAGCTCAGAGAGGTTTTTATGTGTCACCGTCACATTTTGTACTGTCAGGACTTGGGTGCTGTGTGCCAGAGTATTTATTAGGGAAGAACAAATGTGAATGTCTTTTTTTTCCATTGCTAATTTGACACTAGAAAAAAGGTCATAAGTGTGTCAGTTTCACCAGCAGTAAACTCTTAATCTTAATAATTAAAAGGTATGGACACAACAATTCAATTTGAAGCTAATTGTTGGTCATTTTGTTCACCTTTCTACTGACGCATCTCTGTTTCCTCATTTTAAAAAAACGCAGTAAGAATACTGGCACACGCTGTCTGATGACGTTAGCTCTTTTATGTATGAAGGAAGGTCACCTCTTAAATTTCTGTGTGCTAAAGTCAACTTTAAGCACAAAACTCACATTTTAACCATATCCTCATTCAAAGTGTATTTAAATGTGAATAATTAGAAGAAATCCTGAAACTGAATTATAAAATAGGACCATTCTAAACCTTACAGAGATACTCCTAAACTAAACCATAGAAGGTTTTATTATTTACTTTACACCTTATACTCTTAATTCTTTTGCTATTATTATTATGCACTAATTTTCCCTTGTGGAATAAGAAAATAAATCTGTCTTTTTTTTTTTATAGTTTCCGGTCAGGGTGAGGTCTGCTGCGGTTTATTGTCTCATTTATTTGCTGGCTTCAACGTGTAAGTTCTGTTGATCAGTATGGACATGGTGTATTAACTTCTCTCTCTCCTTTTTTTTTATTCTTCCTTTTCTCTTTCTCCACATTCCTTTTGTCCTTCTCGCTACCCTCTCCACCCACAATGCATGTGTCAGGTGGAGTTGGCTCTCTGGGACACTGCGGGTCAGGAAGACTATGACAGGCTCAGACCTCTCTCCTATCCAGACACTGACGTCATCCTCATGTGCTTCTCCATAGACAGCCCTGACAGCTTGGGTAAGTACAAAACACACACACACGGACAGACACACACATCCACACATTCAAGCATGACGTAACCACATCGCCGTCTTTCCTATGCCCTCCCCCATCTTTCCGTTTTCATAAGAAGTTATTTCTGGGGTCTGCAGATTGTGTGTTCATCCTGTTGTGACTCTTATTACCACTTGTAGAGGAACTGTGTACATTTGCACATACACACTGAGAAAAGTCATTTGTCATGCACTGGCATGCAGCCATGCTGTAAAACAACAAGTCCGTGTCTTTTCTGTCATAATGATTATGAACAGCACTTCCCTGATCATATGGAAATGGCTTTCCATAAAATACGGTGGTAAAAGCTGCAGATAATTGAAGTGCCAGATATAACTCAAACAGGATTAAAAAGGAGGAACTCACCATTGTAATTAAACAGAGGTTTATTGTACTACAGCTTGTAATTTATAATTGTTTTATATGACAATTCTTGCAGTGTTTCTGCTGACCAAGTTGTGCTGGTTTTCTTTTCTTTTTTTTGAACATTTGATGCGGAGTAGAGATATGGGGACTCTTCTTTGTGTTTTCCCTTTTCCTTCATCTTTGCAGTGACTCACATTTTAAATTAAATGAATTTGTAAATGTTAGTCTAATCAAAATGCTGGCATTCTGTCATTTAACTCTGTTAACTAATTTAAAGATAAGGGTAATTGCTGCGGCATCAAATAAATGGTATGCAAGAGTTCCATTGTCAGCTTTTCAATCAGCAACAAAAAAAAGAACCAGCATTTCCGATGACTCTGTGGTTTGTTTTTTTTGTTTTTTTTACTAGATTTTAAGCGTGTCCTGTTTTTCCTTTTAAGTGAGACATGCGCAAAGAGTCACAAAAAGATATACCACTCCACTATCACAGGGCCAGAATGGGTTTAGTGCAGTACACATAGCACTGGAAAATATGCAAATACTGGTTTTGTAGTTATGTCACCTTTTTTTTCCTTTAATACACATTTAATTTTAGTAAAGATTCATAACCTTTATTGTAACACACAAAATACAAAGAGGATCTCTGGCAAATGATTATTGATTTATTCCTCTGGTCTTCCTTCACAGAAAACATTCCAGAGAAGTGGACTCCAGAGGTCAAACACTTCTGTCCCAACGTTCCCATCATCCTGGTAGGAAACAAGAAAGACCTGCGCAACGATGAGCACACACGCCGAGAGCTGGCCAAGATGAAGCAGGTACTGTTGTCCTTCTATTTCTTGGCTCAAATGACTATTTCGGCAATTGTTTTTTTTAGTTGAATAGAGATCTATTACCTTTTTGGGTATTCTGCTGTTGGAGTTCTTGTGAGTGAATGAGGGCATGTTGTGACTAATTAGTAAAGATCACAGTTCTCACTAGTATTATTATATATATAGTAGTAGTAGTAATAGTAGTGTTTTTTTTTTGTTTTTTTTACTTTATTGGTTAGTATTTTCAGTCTTGTGATTATTCAGCGGTACAGTGAATGTGTTCCTAAACGAAATTGTTCATCTTCATCCAATAGGAGCCAGTGAAGTCAGAGGAGGGTCGGGACATGGCCAGCCGGATTGCAGCGTTCGGTTACATGGAGTGCTCTGCTAAGACCAAGGACGGCGTCCGGGAGGTGTTTGAGATGGCCACCAGGGCGGCACTGCAGGCCCGCCGCGGCAAGAAGAGCAATAAATGTGTACTGCTGTAAAATGGCCGACACATTTGGACTGTTTTCACCCTGGGCTACTGTACCCGGGGGCTAGGGCTTGGGAGGGACGGAGGGATTACTAGATGGGAGAGGGAGGGAGGGGAAGAAAAGAGTGCAGTAAATGACTACCGCTGTAAAATGGCTGTTTGTTGGACTGAATTTACCCTGGGACTTGGATTTGGGAAGCTTTGATGGAGAGGGACGGGTGGGTGGATGGATGATGGACAGGGGAGGAGGGAGCACAGTAAATGACCACCGCTGTAAACCATTGGGCTCTTTACCTTTGGGTTTACCATCAAAGTGGGGAAATTTACACCAGCCAGATGCTGGAAAATTTTGTCTTTTCAACAAGCCACTTACACTGATAAAGATCATAAGAGGATTCTGGTCCTTTCTAAAATTCTAGCTGACTGGTAAAACTGATAAATTTGCTGGTGAATTATGTGACTGTGTTCAGTGTGGACAAAATAAACAAAAGGTTTAGTTTCCTGCCTGGATGACGTGACAGATGGATGAGGGCAAACAGGCAGCACGGTAAATGATTTATCTCCAGGTGTTCATACCTGGAATTAGGGCTAGGATGTGGAGTTGGACAGGTAAAAGGATGGGAAGAGTGAAGCGCAGTACCCGGGTGTGACCATGATGAGACTGTATTCACTAAACCAGGGCAAAACTTGCAGCTTTCATAGTGTTGCACATTCAGCTTACTTCTCATATGCTGTAGATACCTGGGCCGCTTATTTGAACAGCCCCAAAAGTAGACAAATCACCAATGAACTGTAGTAAGTGCTCCTAAAAATGGTTCTTAAAACAGAGTTGAGGTTGACTAGCTTGCAGTTCAATTCAAGAACAAACAAAAAAAAGATACTTCTTTTGTAAAATAAGACATAAAGAAAAGTTATTCCTGAGATGGTTGTTGTGTCCACGATGTTGAACAAGTCAAGTGCTGTCAGTTGCTCTGGTCGTGTGTGTGTTATTACCGGAGAGGCACAGAGCTACGTGCTCACATGTCCAGCTCAGTGCCATTAAGTCTCTCACTGTGGCTAATCCTGTGCTTACAGACTCCCAGTGACAAACACACTGAGCCCTACTCGTTCGGAGATGATCTGCTATAGCCACCTAATAGTGAATGTTTATTATTTGCAGATAAACTGCAGTTGGTGCAGAGTTTGAATTGACAGAAAATTAAAAAAAAAAAAAAACTACTTCCTTTGCATCATCATCTGATCTGTAATTCAAAGTGGCTCTCATCACCACTTGCTGCTTTAACTAGTAGGCATCTTACCGTAGCAGTGTTGTGGAGGGCAGTGTTCGGTTTACTTCCTTCCAGAGGAGCAGCATTGTGACACCCTCAGGGTCCGGGTGGACATTAAAGCCACCCACATGCTGGTGAATCTTTACTGATGCTGGTTTGTCTACTTTAGGAGGTGATGAGCCATCACCTGAAGGTTCTTTAACATTAATAACTTGGGCTGAATCAGTGGAAGTGGCAGGTGAATTGTGGTCCCACTGGATGACAAAGGTAGCTTCCTGCCCTGCATAGTACAACCTGAGTAAACTGCCGTGGCTCGGCTCCCGTCCCTTCCTGTTCCACATAGCTGACTGCTGGTGCTCATCTTCCCCTGGCTTTAGACCAGGACAAAGAACAAGGAGGGGAGAGTATTGTGTTTACATGCACACCACTGATCTCTGTATTTGGGATAAACGACTATTAATTTTTCTTGTGTAGGCATGTATATGGATCAAATGTACAATAACCAGAACTAGTTTGTGTTTAAGGAAAAAAAAAAAAAAAGGTGCCTGGGATATTCCATGTTATCCACCATATACATGTCTGTCTTACTGGTTAGCTGTGGGTACCTGCCATCTGCTTTAACAATTTAAAAAGACACACGTGACAGGACCTTTTTATCCAGAGTACTGCGCATAGAAATGCCAGAATTGTCAGGTTGGGCAGTCGGATAGATACAACATGCTGCTAATCGACATCGCTAACTAGCAGAGTGAGAATTAACCACCTGCTGCATGTTGGAAATGTGGGGATATTTTTTTTTAAGGTCTTTCCATTTTTAAAAATGTTAAGGGTGGCCAGTCATACTCGGGATGGACCAGCCAGCGGCCTCCCCTGACTCTTCTGTGTGTTTACTGCCAGATGCAGGCTCCCTTGATAGTGTTGTGCCCTCCTGTTCTTCTTCCTGGCCTACAGGGAGGACCCTGTTCCAGAAACCTAGTCTTGTGTTGTTGTTTTTATACTTTACTTCCTGCTTTAAAAAAAAAAAAAAAAAGTCATAAATATGTTGTTTATCAGTATTTAAAATAGGAGGTGGAAGACTAGGGGACTGCTTATGTGTCGTTGCTTTAGTTTATTCTTCTCATGTGCTTTACCTGAAGTTTTCCGATGATTTACAATTGGTTGTAACGACCCGTCAATCATCCCTGCCAAATGCTGTTGTTAGGCAGTCAGGAGAAAGGCTGGCCTCTCGGCTGCCTGTCTAGAGCATCGCTAGGACCACATGTGCTGGCTCTTTTTCTGTTTGTTTGTTTTGAACACAAACTTGGCTGAAAAGACAAAAGGAAAAACAATGTAAGTCTCCTTATTATGTACAAATCATTTTTATTTCTACTTTTTATTGTATTTTTAAATCCTAATTTTGGATGCTGAGTGATGTAAACAAAGGAACAGGAAAACCAAGCTGTATGCAAAGTGTAAATATGAAATGTGGGTTTGTTCATACTAGACTATACACACGCACAGGACTGGAAACTGTATTTGTAAACTAGCTTTGGTTTGTGTAATAAATTACTTTCTATAACACCCAGCTCTTATTCATTGTGGTCTCGGGGGGGGGGGGGGGGGGGGGCTATTAAGTTCAATCAATACACATGAAGTATGAATAGAGTGATGGTTTTATTTTTGTCTGCAGGGTGAACGTGACACACAAGTTACACAAAATGTGACGAGTTATTTACAAAACATTTGAGAGGATGGACACAAATTAAACAGTTTAAATTCTAAATTCCCTCTCAAATTCCCTCTTACCATTAAGACTAGTTAATAAGAAAAACATGTATGTAGGTGTATATAACTGAGGGAGCTGCGTAAACTGGAGATCCACGTCAGATAGGTGAAGTTTTAGTCAAGCAACTGCATTTTAATAAGTGTTCTCCCAAGATCATAAAGCTAATCCAAAATGTTCAACCCACTTCATCCCTAACGTCCACAGCCGAGTATCAAACACTGCATGTGGTGATCCTGGGCTCTGTTGTGCAATATAGCAATAAATATATATAATTGTTTCCTGGTGATGCGTGTAGTAGTTGGTTTTAAATCTGTCTGGTGCAGAGCCACAGATCATTGCAACAATAAAATCCCACAGCAGCCCCCTTTGATTGGATGAGAATCACAGGCGTCTGATCATAAAGCAGGGCCAGCAAACACCATGACACGCTGAATGTCATCCGAACTCCCAATATCACTGAGTTCAAGGGCTACTTTTTAAGATGTAAGTTAAATATGAAAGCACCACACCAACAGGCTTCTTGTAAGACCACTGCTGCACGGTGTGGAGCTGCCAGATAGCTTTCTTTATTTATTTATTTTTTTTTTTTGAGCGCTACAAAAACATACACTGAAAACTCATCATTTCATACATGAAAACTTTGAATCAAGCTGCACATTATCATTTTATACAATGAAATGGAGTTTTCGTAAAAAATAACTACAATCAAAATCAACAATCTTTGAAAGAAGTAACACAATCATACTCTAAGTTGAATTTATAAGCAATAAAACTATATTTTATCAAATAAAATGATAAAACTACACTCGGGGTTTTGCTGCTGCAGTCTTGCTTGGTCTGGTATGACCTGTAGTTAATGGTGGCTAACGTTAAACTATGTAACTGACATTCCTGAGTCAGTTTCTTCTTTCTTCTTCTTGCTACTGTCACTCTATTATATATTTTAGCGCGCCACAAGTAGACTCCGCAGCAAACAAGAAGTAGACACACTGCACCTCACCAGAAATTGAGTGGAAATTCAGTGTGTCATCCTCTAACTGCAGCTTCTGACTCGCGTTAAAGGAGGAGAAACAATTTCTCCTTCACTTCTCGTGAATCACCCTGGATTTATTTAAACCCGGCTACAGCACACCGGTCATTAGGAGGATGGCTGGCTGGGGAGCAGAAAGCAACACCACAAGCGCTCAGTGCGAGCTGCAGAGAGAGCCCGGTGTGTGGGATGGCGAGGTGAGGGAGTTTCAGCCTGTGTGGGACGACGCTGGATGTTGTGGAGCACTGTGGAGAAGGCTGCGAGCGTGGAGCTGCTCTGTGGCCAACAATAAAAGACGGTAGTTGTGTAAGGCAGCGCGGAGGAGTGGAAGCCCGGGCATAAAATGGATAAAATGTACGAGCAGGATGGTGCTCACACGGAGCACCTGTTTCATATAGAAACATACACATTTCACCTTACGTGCAGCACACGTCTAATGGTTTCTAATCAGAATGGCATTAAGTTAGATGGAGTCACATTTTTACATCTGATGTGGATAATGGAAATTAAGTAAAACAGCCAATTTGATTAACTTGATTACGCCATACTTCTATGATGGAGGGGTATTTCAAAGAGGGGATATAGACACAAAAACTATTTCAAAAGCACATTTATTCAAAACTACTGTCAGATATGATTAAGTTCTGGACTAAATACAAACAAACAGCTTCATGGAGTCATTTAGATGCAAGGTTTGTGCAGGTTTACGAGCTCCTTTAACAAAACTGTGGCGTTTGGGTCACTTAGAACCTACATTTCCCACGTTCCTGCTGTTATCCCTCCCATTGCACACTGTTCAGATCACAGGTCGAACTCTAGTTTCCACCTTATTACATCACAGAGGTGCCCAGAGTGACCTTTGGCAGCTTATATTGGAGACTTCTGGTAAGAGGAGGAGGAGGAGGAGGAGGAGGGATAAACCGGTATAGAAAATGGAAGGGTGGAGGGTAGGAGGAGGTCTCCAGTGATGGATTACAAGAGGCGCAGTGGGCGGATGTGAGAGGAAACAAGAAGTCAGCTTGTGCTTGTGCGGCTGAGGAGGGCACTTTTTACCCTTTTACTGTAAAACACTACAGCATCAGCCTGAACACTTACTGGCCACTGAGCTGCCTGTTTCTCTTCCTTATCACAGCAGATCTTGCACGCAAACTGACAACATGTTCCTCAAGGTGGATCCACCTCCCCCCCCCCCCCCCCCCCCCGAGAAAGTTCAAATATTTGGGCCTCCCTGATGCAAAGTGTCTGGTGGTGTTTGGAAAGGTTGGCTTTTGGGAAGTGGTGGGTGCACCACAGCGCTTTCACCCCCCCCCAACTTGATTAGCAGCACACAGGCGAGGGCTGCACCCAAACCCTGCCATGAACAGATGCTGCACCTCTGTCCTGCGGCACGACCTGCAGCCATGTTGTTGACACAGGGCTCTCAAAACAAGAGGCTCCAACTAAAGGGAGGCAGCTCGTCGGGAGCTCAACCCCACAGCTGCTCCGTGAATTTCATCACTCATTAGAAACGGTCTGCGCCTCTGTAAACGCTGTGATCGGGGGTGGGGGTGGAGGGGGGGGGGGACAGGCCTCAGAGACACATTGACGACCGAGCGGAAAAAAAAGGAAGGAAGGAAGTCCGTCACTGCCTGCTCCACCCAACACTGGCGGCCGGGCGTCATGTCAGACACGAGGCTGCCTCTGGTGCAACACTTGTGGAGGAATGAGCTGGAGGGGAGGCTGCCGAGCCTCTTCTGTTTCTGTATCTCTCTCTCTCTCCCTCTCTCTCTCTCTCTCTCTCTCCCTCTCTCCTCCGGCAGCCTGCCGGGGAGGAATAACGCGCGGCGCAGCTCAACCACCGGCTTTATATACCCGCCTATTTTTAGCCCCTCGCGAGCCCAACTATATTTAACCAATATGAGCTCATCGCCGGCCCGACCTGTCCAATGGGACGAGGGGGAGCAGGAGGGAGCCGTCCAATGGGAGGACGCGACAGGAGCGCGGGGGGCGGGCTACACGGCGCTGAAACAGGCAGGAGGAAGAGGTCTCACTCTGCCGCTTTTCCAAGGCACCACAAACGGGTGACAGTCCTGGCAATGAATTTGATCATTGAGGGGGTTTCATCCTGAAAAGCCGGAAGGTTTTAGATGGTTTTTTTTCTGTCCGTATTGAGAGAGATGAGCATGTTCTGGCTGGTAGAAATGAAGCACTTTCAGCGACAACAAATCCCATGTTCTGCCAAAGCCAAGCTTATTCATTTGTTTCAGTGAACATTCAACTTCCTGTCACAAAGAGATCTCATCTCATGTACACTGTGAGACCCACTAGGAACTAGTTTCAAAGAGAGCTTGGGATGACCCCTCAGTGGGGAAGTATTGATCAATTCTTTACCCATACACAGTAATTTTGCCCTTTATATAACTCTGAAGTCCCAGAATAGGATGCTGTATGGTACTGAAACATGCATCTTCACCTTGTGGAATACTATTTTTAGCCAACTATTTATGCTCATGTGATTACCAGCGCAAGTACATTTTACTTTGCCAATTACCTTCAGAGTGTTGCACTAGTCTTCCGAAGGACACATCTTTGTGGCTGCTTCCTTCGAAGGAGGAGGCCCCTGAAACGAGGCCGGCATGCAAGGATGCCAGCCGTGCAAAATTTAAACAAGGCGACACTGTGTGTGTGCACTGTGTGTACATCCCAGTATGTGTCAGATAGACACATTGGCCCGCCAGGTAATGACGTATGGTTGCACTGGTGTTGGATCAGCACCCAGTACAAAACAACGACTGATCAAAGTATTGTTTAAACAAGTCTTTTGCCCATAAATGGACACCCAGTAAGGCCCCAAATCCCAAATAACAGTGAGGTGAATGAGGTCTGGTTGAAAACCTGCCTGCGTTGACAGACCACCAGTTCTTGATAACGTTTATATATCAGATGCCAGATATCTTCATGTGAATGCTATTCAAGCATGTAGTGAATGAGGAAATGGCAAACACATGGCTGATCCTGCTTACTAACTCACAAAAACACAGTGTGCCTGTGTTCGCTGGTGCTGCAGTGAGAGCACAGTGAGAGTGGTGCGTGTTTTGCTGTGCTGCTCATCCTCTCATTAGACGATCTGCGGTGGTGACTTTGACTGGTAGGACTGGCCGCTCGGTCTCTGTCTGACTTGTATTTTTTTTTTTGTTATGACTTTGGAGTAAGGCCGTGACAAGGATCGCCCCGTGATTGTGAGTCACCCAAACACCCACCTATTCTGTTGTTTCCCAGAGTTTTATTTTTAGGCTGCCCGCCCCGAAACACAACGCCCAGTGACCCGCCTGTCTCTGTTTCTCTGGTGGGACAAGAGTTTAAAGTCTCCATGACACATTTCACTTTCACTCACAAAAAAAAACCGTCTTGGGCTTCCCATAGTTGACCGCAAAAAATCACCTAATATTTCATTACTAACCTTGCTGATATTACTCATCCACAGTGGTAATGTCCTTATTTTACAGCACATTCAATACGTTCAGCAGCAGGCGCGCTCCCGCCCGCCGCGCCCCCACGCAGAAGGTTCCAACACATCACGACGGGAGCGCGCATGGGCGCTCAGACCCACTCCCTCCAAAACACTCACTCCACCCTGTCATAAAGTCCATCACATCTGCTAGACAGTTCAAATCCTGACGACTCTCCGGGATTAAACCGGATTGGCCAATATAAAAAATATGCAGCCCTTCATTAAAATGTTACCACAGCAGAGGCATACATTATATATATATGTATCAATGTATGGGAATGCTATTACAGTATAGTTATGTATACTTTCTATATTACATGAGTAATGGGTAGATTAAGGTGATTTGTCATTACAGATCATTTCTTTCTTTTAAAACATTTTATAAAAGAGTATTTGTACTTAAAAATGGGCCAAAATATTATGAATTATGCATGATAATTTGTAATATCCGATGATGATATTATGATAAAATCAGAATCTAACCTTTACCCATGTAGTCTCTCTTTGAATCTAGTTTTGGCCTGAGTGATTCACAGCAGGTGGGCAGCAGAAAGGGGGTCATGTGAACTGGAAATTAGGACCTAGAAATGAATTCTTGAAGCTGGCATCCAAAGTTTCATTCTAGCAGGGCCTGCGATGTTGCCAAGCGCAACTCCAGGCTGAATATATGTATGTGTAGATGTCTGTATAGATAGAGATACATTGTTAAACATCTTAAACATGTCCAATGAAACATGCTTGATGCATCTGTCTCTCCTCTCCCAGGTGCAGTGTACTGAATTTAGAGAATCTCACACCGCCCCCTAGTGGCACGATGCTGTCATTACACCCTGCATGTGTCGACGGTTAGAATTTACAAGGTGTTGTTTTCTTCTCCTTTGACGCTGCAACACTTTTAGTTTTCGAGGTTTGTTGTCGGGCCATGCTTTGCTCGCTCGGGGCTCGGAGAAATACCTATAACTTGAGCGAAAAAGGACAAGTTGACACTGCTCCCGAACTGAGCCTCGGTAGAAGTTCAGCCTCCCGCAAGTCTCGCGAGATTTCGACGTTTCCCAAACAGGTGAGCGGCGGGAAGAAACGTAAGATGGCAGCACAGCCCCACCTGTGTGGAGGAATCCCACATATCCACACACACAGGCACAACTGGCCAGGGTCCATAGCCACATGTTGGTAAGAGTAGTTATGTGCCATCTTTTTATGTTGGAGTCAGGATATTTGTTGGTCACCTAAATGCACCTTTTAAAAAAAGAAGTGAAGAGTGAAGTGTCCCAGGTTTGGAGAGAGGGTTCAGGCTAATAAGGCCGCTTGTCATTTAAAACTTAACAAAAACATATGATTAATGAAATAAATCACTTTATGCCTCCACTTAAATGGCTTCAATTTTGACCCCCAGTCCATGATTAACAGCCACCAGTATCCCACGAAGAGAAACCCCCGCTTACATAAAGAAACGTTCATATTCATGCTTTCGTGTCATCATATAGCCACACTGTGAATGATAGCAGGACGTAAAGCTCACGAAACCAAACAAACAGAACAACAAGATGACAAAGATGCTCATTAACTGATCCATTCTCATTCAACCCATGAAACAAGGGGATGTGCATCAGTTAATGGGTGTGTGTGTGTGTGTGTGTGTGTGTGTGTGTGTGTGTGTGTGGGGGGGGGGGGTTGTAGAGAATAGCAGCGGTGGGATCTGAGACCAGTAATGATCCCAGCAGCAGCCAGGGCTCACACGCCAGTTGACTAATGGACATCACTGGTCGAAGAGACAATCAGAGGCTTCTTGTTCAAGCTAGCTGGGAGGTCATTAGTTGTAATTAACAAGTCGACTGATCAGGTAAGACTGGTGAAAGGCTTCTAATGATGCTGTCTTAATGGTAGGAGAGTTTAGGAGGTCCCAGTAAGTCCGTTTTATGGCGAGAGCTTAAAGTGACATTTGGAGTTTTCAAACTGACAAACACTGTGCTTGATTTATACCTGCCTGGGTTTTTTCGGAAACCTGCCTCTGAGGTAGTACTGTTGAAAAGCTGGTGAACATTTTTGTTTGGCTCTGTAGTTTGACAGGTCAAATTCAAGCTTTATGAAATTCTTACACAACTGCAATTTTTCGGCATTGGATTATAAAACCTGCAACAAGAGGCAGCGAATGGTGACTCATTGACTCACATGTTCAAATGATGACTGCAGCGTCCACTGTTTCCTGCTTTGCTATTGCAAAAGTTACTTTTAACCTTTACACTAAGAGTCATATTTTCCTAATTTGCAGAATCTTAACAAGAAAGCAAACATGAACTTTTGAAGTTCTTACACAAACATTTCTAGTTCCCTCATACTGTATTTTATTTTCTGGATCTTTGGTGGGGAATTAGTGCATTTTATGTTACCAGTCTGTCTTACATACATATAAATACATGAACACATACAAGAACCGGCGTGAGTGGTTAGTATTGGCAGTAATACCAGTGACAAAGAAAAGAGCGCCACACACAGGAAGTTCATCAGCAGAAAATCAAAGTGGATTAAGTCACAGCGCTATCTTAACTGTTTGATAGACAGATGATCCTGGTTTCAGGATTAGGACCACAATAGAAACACCACTGAGACTGAGAGGTAAGCAGTAAAGACTAATACTACTAATAATAATGGTAATAATAATAATAATAATGATTGTGATAGCAAAAAACATGTCTTTAGGGGATGATGGAGTTTTACTGAGCTACAGAGCAACAACAGAAGCATTTGTTTCTCCATCACTGGAGGAGGGTTAGTTTGTCTGTATAACCATGAGGCCATTTCTTCCTCTTCTAATGTTAAATAATTAGATAACTTAATCAACAAGCTGGTTCGACCATATTTGCCCTCATCTAATTAAAAGCTGCATGAGGTTGTGTAAACACCAGGTTATAGGACATCTAATCATATAATTAAACTGCTGGGTCATATCTAAAAAAATCTGTTCTAATTATACAACAGCAAACAAGTGTGGAGAATAAATCATTTACGAATCAGAAATCCTCGGAGGGAGGATATACTTGTTCATTTGCACGCAGCCTAAATTCATTATTTATCCCGGAGAATGAATAAATTGTCCTCGGTAGCCTGTGATTGAACTTGAGCTGGTGAAAAATTCAGCCTGCGTTGCCGTACCCCAGTGAGCCGCTATCTAATGAAAATAACAGCGCAAGAAAGAAGGCACAGGCTTTAATGATTGCATTTGGGTTGGGAGTGAAAATGGAGAAAATAATGAGAAAGAGGAAAGAGACTAAGGAGGAGACTTTGGTACCGAGAAAGGGAAGGAGAGGGTTTGTTTTTGAATTGATTTTAAGAACTTACTCATTACTTTTAATGCACTTCATGGCTCGGCATACCATTACGTCTCGTGAGTCACTCCCCCCTTACACAGTCTGACGTCCAGAGACAAGAACCTGTTGGCTTTTCCCATGGCAAGACTCAACAAAAAAGATGCTGAACATTTGCTGTCAACCACCTCAACAGTCAGACTTCCAAAATCCATTTTACTTTAATCTGCTTCTGTAAACCCACTTTCATCAAAAGCCTTTTTTAATAATTTAATTTTAACTGGTTAATGCAGCTAATACTAACGTGTCCATGTGTGTATGAAGATATGCATGTACAGATTACTCCTTATTGTTGCTTTTTTGAATTTTGTTTGTAATCTTAGTTTTTCCTAGTATTTCCTTATTTACTTTTCTCTCATTTCTATTGTTCCTGCTTGATCAAACTGTTTACTATTCACTTAGTTTGTCTTATTGATTTATTGTCTATGTGCCGTTTTGTAAAGCTCAGAGTAATCGGTGGTTTTAAAAGGGGTTATATTTCAAAAGAAAGTTGGGGAAAGAAAAGAGTACATGAGAGAGTAAGTGCAAAAGGAAAAAGGGAAAGTAAATGGGAATAAAGATGAACGCTGATCTGTCTCTCTCATTTCCACTTTAACTGGGTTTTCCTGTAGCAGTGAATAGGCGTGTGTGCCTTTGTGTGTGTGTGTGTGCGCAGGGTGGCCACAATGATCTGGAATATTGCTCCCTCCGCCTCCCAGAGAGAGAGAGAGAGAGAGAGAGAGAGAGAGAGAGAGCAGTCACATGCAGAGAGCGGGGGACGAGAGACAGAGCAGAAGAGAGCTGTCAAGCTGCGAGGAGGCAGCGGAGAGACGACTTAGTTTTTTCTTGGAATACATATTCCCCATCCATCTCTGATGCCCACACACACACTAAAAAATATAAACACACAAACAGATGGTGAAGTGTGTGTGCGTGAATGCTGCTGTTAGCCTCTTACAAGGAGTGGTGAATTATTTTCAGGTTCTGGACTTACTCGAGCCTGACTCACTTGGACTGTAAGAGTGTTTGGATTCGGCATCTTTGTGACTTGGACTCAAATCGGATTCAAATTGTGGTTTTAACAGTGTGACACTTCGGACTAAGAGTGTGTATCCCTGTGTGTGTGTGTGAGAGTGTTGGGATTCAGCACTTCACCTGAATGCAACACTGAGATTTAGACTGAAACTGTGTTAGCACTTGTTAGTTGCCTGAATTCAGCAGATTTGAACTCACACTTGGACTCAGTGCGTGTTTGTGTGTTGTGATAAGGAGGAGGATGTATTGGCCGGTGACAGCAGTCCTGCTAGCCCACCTCGGGGCCAATCTAACGGGGGCATGGCGAGCATCTCAGCCAAGACTGCAGTTCACACACTCCGGTAAGAGGCAACATTTCCTTTTTTTTCTTTCTTCCCTTATTTTTAGTGTTTCAAGTCTTTCTTCGCTCTTGCTGTCTAATACATCTGTTGCTCTGTCATTCCACACACACACGCACAACACACACACACACATGCAGTTGACAGGAATCCTGCACCACCTTTAATTTTTCACTTTTCTTTCTTTCCGTTTCTATTAATGCCCCCACACTGTCATGCGATATGTGGCGCACAAATTATACCTTTGCCTTTCTGTCCCTCCACCTCCCTTTTTTTGTTTCTTTCCCACACTGCCTCACTTCCTCCATCTCTGTAATCACCTGTATTGAATTCATCTTTCTCCAGTAGTCAAGTTTCACCACCCACCACAATTTCCCCTCTCACCATGAGGCATAATTTAACTGCTCATTTTGTGTCTCCAACACAATCGTAATGTCAGAAATCAAGTTTTATTCCTAAAATAAGCATTTACAAATGGTTACAGCGTTCTGCAGTGTGGGCAGCTGTCAAAGTTAAAAGACATTACTAGTTTTCTCCAACTTGGGTCTCATTTTCATAGTTTTGTCATCATTTCTTTTTGCTTTGATAACATTGTACTCAACAAAGTAATCACTGTAATCTGGAAACATTGGTACCACAAAGTCAGACTGGTTGGAAACAAGCCAACCCTTTAGCGAGAGTACCTAAACCCCTTTATTTGTAAGTATAACTGAAAGTCAGCGCACCTGAAATGTGCGTTTTTTTGATTCCAAAAAGCTAGAATCATCCTTTAAGAGCTTTTTTACAGCTTCTTTGGCAGAAATTCATTGGCTGAAATATCAATTACAGTGTTATCAATATCAATAGAGTTTTTCCAAAGCAGATACAAAGCACAATGAGAGCAACGACAACACAAATAGAATGCCATCTTATTGCCTTTAGATTTATTTCCTGTATAAATCAAATCTTTCGCCAACATCTTTAAAACAATTTGGCAATTAAGCTTCACATCCAAAGATATCCTCCCTGCCATAAACTGATTCTTGACAGCACAACACCCCCTTAGGATTTGGAATCAAGTGTCTCTGTCTGTTAGTTTCTGTTATGGCTAACAAAGAAATAATTATCTGATGGCAGGAGTCCCAGATCCAGATCAACACCAAATTAATTATTTCTTGGCCCCAGGCCGATCTGTCCACCACAGTGAAACCCATGCAGAGGTTGCTGGAAAAACCTGCAGACAGACACAACAGAACCTCCTAAAAAGGGGAAAGGAAAGCCAAAACGTCTTTCACATAAAATATGAAATTCTAGCTATTTATTTAGCATATACTGTGGTGGAGAACTGAATTGTGCATTGGTATGATGGTGTTTTCAGCCTCTTTTTCTCAATGTCTCACTTTTTCTTCATGCACTTGTTAGTTGCTAGTGTGGAGCACGTTGCATAAACACATGTTGTTGAATCAACATGCCGCCAGTCTCTCCATGTAAATCAGTTTTTGCACTGTTGAATTGGATTCGATGGGTCCTCTCAAAAGGGTGAGGCTGTGCGGCACTAGCCTCTAATAGCTGTTGCCGTTTATTGTAACCTTGTGGGAGCAGCAGTGGGGTGGGGTTTGCATCACTGGAGAATAGAAGGAAGATTTGATGGACACTATTTGAAGCTATCTGAATTGTCCTGAAGGCCATCAGTCTTCTCCTCCAAAGAGCACAGGGTTTAACACAACTAATGTTGGGTGTCTTGTTTGAGTTTAACAAACGTGATGGTCAAAAGTAACGAGAAAGCAAATATCTACATCTTCTACTTAACACAGGATTTGGGATTTGATCTTTTGCCTTCTCAGCCATTTTTACAGTGAATCGCCCTCAAATTAAAAAGCTGTTCAGAGGCATCCAGGCCTTTAGATATGTTGAGTTAAACTCAACTCCCTTTAATCATGTTTACTAGAGAAACTGTGGAGTAAGAAACCAACAGATTACACGTTCTTACATAAGCCGAATAACAAAGGGTCTGTGAAGCAGATGTGATAAGGCTGAAGTCGACCAATCGTGACCTAGAAAGTACAGAGAGAGGTAGAAGGGAAATCTTGTTGGATTGTCCCAGGTGGGAATTTAGCTCTAATGAAATCTGAGTGTAAAAATGTGAAGAGCTGCTAAAGTCGCTACGTGCGTGTTTGTGTCTGTGTCTCTGTGAGCACACATGAACTACGTGCCTCTATGTCCTTGAGTCTGTTTTTGTGTGTGGCTGCATGTGCTTGATTGTGTGTATGGAGTGTATGAAAGTGTGTGTGTAGTTCTGTTTAAGTCACTTTGAAGATATGAGCTTGTGTGTGTGTGTGTACCTAAATAGAGCTGTTTCAGTTCCAGGATCTCTGCCCACCTCGGTCTTTGTTGTTTATTCTGCTGACGTGAATCCTTGTGTCTTTGAACAACCGAGGTTTGTGTGTGTTTGACTGTGTGTGTTTTAGATCTACAGTAGCCAGTATTCTCATCTTTGGAAAAAGAACAAAAACAAAATGAGCGATGTGATGTGTGTAGGGATTGTGATGGACTCAGTGTCCACCCTCATGCCTCTGTGCGTGTGTGCGCTCTTTTACTGTCTCTGTGGGAGCTCCATGCTGTGGTCATTTTGCTTCCCATCACCGTGGAGGTTTTTATCAGACAGAGGGAGGAGATTTTTTGTCGTAGAATTGCTGTAATTAGAGAAAGATTTCAGCTCTCAACACTTTGACTCAGAGGTTGTTTGGCATTTCAGAGACACTGTACCGTCCTCCTTTCTTCATCTGTCAAACTCATAGCTGACAACTAATTGAAAAAACAGTAGAGTCTGACATTTAAGTGAAGAATTTCACCCTGTGTTTGAAGTAAATTGGTTACTATAAAGGGCTGTGATGCAGAAACCCAACACATCCCAGTGATTTAATGGGAGTGTTGCAGCAGCAAAATAATGATCGAATAAAGCAAGAAAAACAGATGACAGTGAGAGAAAACAGCTACAGAAGATAAAAAAAGAAACAAAACTATATGTAAATCTACTAACCAAGTATATGGAATATGTGCAGTTTGAGATCAGTAATTGAATTAACGTGTTAATATACTGTATAGTATACAATATAAGACAAATGACAGGAAGAAAGTTAATTGAAAGAAAAACATGTGAAATAATAAAACAAATGGGAAACTGCAAATAAATTACCGGTTAATATTTTATAAACACATTGATTTAGCAAACAAGGGCTTTAATCTGACACAAAGCAGTTTAGCTTATTTTCACATTTTAATTTCCTCTATGGCGGAGAAACTGCTCCATCAACTGTGCATTTGAAACATGTTCAAAACCACACTTGAGAAACTCTGAAACCCATCAGGCTGAAAATGAGGCTTTTTTTTGACATAGAAAAGCAGCAGTGAATTTAATTTAGGCTAAACCTGCCAGTCAAAACAGGGATGTTGTCATCAGATTGAAGCAGTGCCCCAAGTTTAAGCCACACACTGATTCTAACGGGGCTTTACTCTGAAAATCACTCAGTAAGATGTAATTGATTAGACTTAATTCACTTTGTATTTGTTTTTGATGTCCCGCAACTCACAACAGAAATGGATACTGCTCACAGCTGGAAAAAGACACAAAGGATGGTTTTCATTTAATGACCTCTGGGTTATGGGTCCATTCAGTGTTTTGACACTGATGATACTGGATCTCTGGAAATGTGGGTTGCATTTGCTGTGTAGGTCAGAAAGTGCTGGAAGTTAGCATCCATCTGCCATTAAAATCACGATAGCAGAGGATGGTTTCGATCCATCGACCTCTGGGTTATGGGCCCAGCACGCTTCCGCTGCGCCACTCTGCTGTCAATCACCCCAGATGGGACTCGAACCCACAATCCCTGGCTTAGGAGGCCAGTGCCTTATCCATTAGGCCACTGGGGCTTTACGTCCTGCCAACTGTTCTGTAGAACAATGAGGTCCACTACAAAGCAACAGTATCAGAAGCACAATGTGGGGTTTCAAATAACATAACGATAGCCCCTGATGCTGGTGGGGCAGCAACAGTGAGACAACATTAAAGAGATGAAGAGACACAGAAAGCATATTCAGCTTTGTGACACTGATGATGCTGGATCACCACTGCCAACTTATCTAGAACAAAGAGGTCCACTGCAAAGCAACAGAATAGGAAGCACAATGTGGGGTTTTAAATAACATAACATGTTTCTGTGCTCTGAATTCGAACACCCAGAGTTTACAGATCCTGTTGACGACGAGTTTGTGACGCTGGTTATGCAGACACAACAGTAGGTTAGGTTAGGCTCGGCTCAGTGAACCAGGTGAGTCAAACAGAGCCAAACTAAACTGACGTCTGTTGTGATACAGGCAACAGGATGAGGATCATTAGGCTCATTCGAGGTGAGCCAGGCGTAGAATCGATCCCTGGCGATCGTCGCGCAATGCATGCTGGTTAGATTTTTGTCTGACTTGATCCCACCTTGCTATGACGTCATGACATGCATGGACTACGTTCACCTCATGAGATCGAGGTGTGATCACTGAAGGAAATAAATGTCATGTAGTCATAATTATTGCTGTTCCTCCTGTGTGTAGCCCGTATGTAGCTGTGAGAATGTCGATTCAGTAGCTTGAGTTCTTAAATTTAGGGTCGAATGATTATTAATGTTATTTTTACCAGAGACAGTTCTTCTTTGGCTCTACTTAAACTACAGGTAGCCAACAGATGGATCTGACAGGATGTAAATATTTCTGTCACTTCCTGTATATTGTTGAAAGGACGCTGGAACCTGTCTGACCTTTTCTCACCAGCCCTGTTGCTGCTGTCGCCTGATCTCGTCCACTTTCAGGAGAGACTATTGACTCTTGGTTGGATTACAGAGAGAATCAGAGAGAATACAAACGTGGGTTTCATTCTTGTCACCATGAAGGTCAGAAAGTGCTGGAAGTTACCGTCCAGCTGCCATTAAAACTGTGATAGCAGAGGATGGTTTCGATCCATCGACCTCTGGGTTATGGGCCCAGCACGCTTCCGCTGCGCCACTCTGCTGTCAATCACCCCAGATGGGACTCGAACCCACAATCCCTGGCTTAGGAGGCCAGTGCCTTATCCATTAGGCCACTGGGGCTTCACACACTGCCAACTGACCAGTTCTGCAGAACAATGAGGTCCACTACAAAGCAAAAGAATAGTAAGCACAATGTGGGGTTTTAAATAACATAACGATAGCCCCTGATGCTGCTGTGGCAGCAACAGTGAGACAACATTAAAGAGATGAAGAGACACAGAAAGACAGGCTGCCTTCAAGACACACATTCAGCTCCGTGACACTGATGATGCTGGATCACCAGAAATGTGGGTTGCATTTGCTGCATTCAAAGTGAAGCCAGAGGCCTGTACTACGAAGCAGGTTCAACATGCCCAGGGTATCTTTTCGTTATCTGGCTTCACTTAACAAATGCGATCGCGCTAAGTGGTCATGCGAAGGTGGCTATGAGCGTGTTCACATAAACACGGTGGTGTTTACAGTATATGACCAATCAAAAACATGGACAAGTCTACTGGCAGCAGAGCGGCATATTTTTCAAACAAAGGGCAAACTATAATATTAGAGAAATACGAAAAAGTTAAACACATAATCCAGGCTAAAAGCCAGCTGGCTAAAGATTGCTGACTGTGTGAATGTGTAAAAGTTAACAGGCTGATAATATCACTGCCCCATCATTGGGACATGAGTAGATCTGACTCTAATTTGTGTATTCCGTTAAATGAATGTGTTGCTTAGATGTATTGTTATGGTGTGTATGACAGTCTTAGCCTTATTCTTTCAGCTGCAACTGGGGAGCAAATAAAAATCAAGTAAAAAAACATAATCCACAGCAGTAAGTAGGCTTACTTTCATATCTTATAAGTGCAACAAGTACAAGGTTTTAGTGCTTCAATCAGTACTTGTGGTTGGATAATATCTGTATACAAAAGCATAATAAAGTGGCTTTGACAATAGGCTTGTTCGAGATGAACTGCGCCTCGCCTGGAAAGAGGACGAGATCAGGCGGCAGCGGCAGGGGGCGGCGACAAAAAGCTGCAGTCAAGTCAGACAGCTTCCAGCAGCCTTCACAGAAAATACAGAAAGTGACGGAAATATTTGCTTCCTGTTCGATCCATCTGTAGTTTAAGTAGAGCCAAAGATGGACTGTCTCTGGTGGAGCGTACATAAAAACAATCATACGACCCTAACTTTAAGAAATGTAAATACTGAATCAACGTCCTCACAGCTTCATACAGGAATAGCAGCAGTGAGGACGATAAGACACAAGTTTCCTTCAGAGATACACAGAATATATAAGACTCAGTTCCCAACAAGTTTTTAATAGCTTTTCTGTCGCTTCACAATAATTATAACTTGGACTAAACATATTCCTCTTCTCTGTTTGACAAACGCTGCCATCAAGTTGTACTTAGGCTTTATTATAATTTGTATTTATTAATTAATTTGTTTTTTAAATTATATATATGTCATGCATGCCGAGCCCTTACAAGACACCATAAACTCAAACAGACCAGGATCAGAGAGCTGTGCAAACATGTTTAAACAACAAAGAAAGTCCATAAATAGAAACACAACAAAAGTATCTTTCACAGTCAAATCCTCAGACCATCATTCAGTAGAACGTAATTCATCAATGACTGAGACATTTACTATATTCTGTAAAAGAAAAAAAATAAGATTTTCTACAACACGTGGTGTTTGTGGACAAAACTTTGAGCCAATCAGCTTTTTGATCAGGCGACAGTCAGGCGTTTCCCATCACGCCCTGGGTCTTGCAGTCGGTGGAGAGCAGCTGCGGCGCCTGGCTCTAAAAACTGCAGCCGCCTCAATCTCGTGAGGTTATCGTTGTCCACTAGTGCATGACGTCAGAGCAAGTCGGATACAAAACTAACTGGCATGCGTATGCAGGCCTGGGTCATCTTGAATGAGCCTATTGTTTGCATTCAGAGAGAATACAAATGTGAGTTTCATTCTTGTCACCATGAAGGTCAGAAGGTGCTGGAAGTTATCGTCCAGCTGCCATTAAAACTGTGATAGCAGAGGATGGTTTCGATCCATCGACCTCTGGGTTATGGGCCCAGCACGCTTCCGCTGCGCCACTCTGCTGTCAATCACCCCAGATGGGACTCGAACCCACAATCCCTGGCTTAGGAGGCCAGTGCCTTATCCATTAGGCCACTGGGGCTTCACGCTAGCCAACTGACCAGTTCTGTAGAACAATGAGGTCCACTACAAAGCAAAAGAATAGTAAGCACAATGTGGGGTTTTACATAACATCACATGGCTCCGGATGCTACTGTAGCAGCAACAACAAACAGGAATACAGAGAAACAGAAAAGCCACTGTAAAGCTGCAAAACATATAAAAATTGTATTCCCTTATATAGTATAAATTTAGTTTATTTTGCACCACAATTAAATTAATGACCTTTCCCTTACAAAAGGGGCAGTCCAAAAATACCATCGTCCGAGAGACGAGACGAGAAGAGTTCTGATTGGTGAAGTGTAATCAGACTGATTGAACAGACAGCTTCATGTGTCTGAAAGGAAAAACAGCTTTAAACACTTAAATACATGCCCGATTACCTCCTAACCCCCCCATCCCTCTCTTAATTACTAAATTATCCCAGTTATTCACTCAAACTTCATGTCACCCATATGCAGGAGTGGACTACACACACACACTTAAGTATATTGAGTCCATTATCCCAACCATTCAGTGGACAGTGTGATTTTCTTGATGATAGATGGCAGTAACTGATACCATCTCTGTACCACACACACACACACACACACACACACACACGGACATACACAAAAGGGACATTTTCTTGCGAAGCATTAACTGCAACATGTTTAGAGGCTAACTGCACACAGAGCTATTGAACTAATCACATTGTACACACCATATTAAAGAGCAAACACACACAAGCACTGTATACCTGAACAAACACAGTCACACACAAGCAAGAACATGACAGGCAGCAGAAACTGGAAAAAGAAAAAGGTTATAGATATACAGACAAGCAAGTATGTCAACATGCAAAGACACATTTACAGGAGGGTCCTATATTTACTCGCCTACAGAGACACACAGATACACATGACCACCTTAACTGCTGTCACAGTCCCATCTGCAGCTACTTTCACAACTGTCACATGAGAATATCAAGATTCATCGTCACAATCAAAGAATAAAAGTCCATAAATGCCTCAGGGGACGTTTGGATGGTTTATTGAGTCAGTGTGAATCTATTTCCCACATAGAGACTGAATCATGTTTTATTCATACAGCACTCAGTTTGTGAATTGGTTTTGCAATAGATATTTAATGTTAATCAGTCACTGGAGAATATTTTCATTGAATCATTTGAGTTTGTTTGGTGTGAGTGTGAGACATTAGCTTTGACCTTTGACCTCTCAATGGCTGATTGCTTGTGATGGTTGTAATCCAGGCATTTAAACACATCCTGCTATTTCCCTCAGTGTCTTTCTGGACACATGCCTACATTATAATGTAAATGTAAATGAGTCCTTTTCAATTTCCTTCTATTAGTATGCAAATTGCTTGGTTACACTACACAGTAGATTAGTTCATCAGTGTCCAGATGTGTGTTTACTTATGTGCATGTTTGTCAAATTCAATTTTGGATTCATTCAGAGAGAAAAATTTGTTGCACAAATGAAAGTAGTAGTTTTAATATATCCTCAGATACTTTAATTTCTTTCTATTCTTAATTTATCTGTATGTTGTGACTTTATAAAAAATAAAGCCGTAGTGTTGTAATCACCAGTCACAAAACTGTTGAGGAAATATTCGGAGCCATGAACAGCTGCTTTCATACAAAACCCAGATGAGCTGGCTGTTTTCAATAAAGTAGAAGGACGTTGTGTATCTGTGTTGAACCAGCAGCTGCCAGCTTATTTGGCCACCGTTTGACTCCATCTAAACCAGATGTAAATGAATGGGGTACAACTATAATCATTGAATAGTTATTCACTTATAGTATTTAGGCACATTTCAGCTGTTTTCATTAAATTGTAAAAGGCTACTTTAAAAATATGGTTTATTGCTTGTCAATCATATGTTAAAAGTTGCTCCTTCCTACCCCTCTCACTCTTCTTCAGGGGATTTCCTATTACATTAACACTATGCCTGTTCTGGCTGGTTATAACATTTTGGTTAGCTATCTTTATTTCAGATACAAAAACTTTGTTTCTGTACTTCGACAGTTGTAATCATATAGTATACATACTGTATTTGATAAGTCTGCGATCAGATCTGGAGGTATAACAGTGGATCTATAAACCCCTCACATTACTTGAGAATCTGGGGCGAACATCGGTACCAACCAAGGTCCCTGACCAGATTTGTCCTTCGATTGTTGGGAGGGGTGTATCAGGGATAAACCCCTGTAGTTTAATCCTGACATTGGATGAAACTACAGTCTCTCAACAGATGAACAGCTATATGTATCAGGATATCTATATTAAGCACCAGTTTTATTTGATCGTCGGTAAAATTCTTTGCAGTGTTCAGGTTGCAAGTTAAGGAGGGAAACCTGGTTCTTGATGTACGTCTTTCCCCAACCTCACCTTTCTCTTCTCTCTGTGTACTAATAAAGCACAAAAGCTTTCAGAGTGATATTAAAATCAAGAGATATTTCATTATTCATTTATTCTTTCAGATCTAGTTCTATCTAGGCCAGTGCTTTCCAAGCTTAGGGCTGGGGATGTTGCTGAGATGTGGATTTCACTGGGACGGTTATCTGGCACAGAATCAGGCTATTCTCTATTATTAATTTTAATGGAAGCAGTCCCCAACGGTGGCACTACATTTGCTTGTCACTATTGAAGTCAAATGGCAGCTGTTTGCTCATCCCACACTTCAGAAAAGACTCAAGTAAGGCAGCCGCTTTCTCTGGAAGAAGACCTAATTTTGCAGACTGTTTGGATACTACTTTGGCAAAATTATAATAATATAAAAGTATAGCTGTGACCCAGGTTATTGAAAAGACTTTAGTTTCCTCTGCCGTTTAAAGTCACTTTTCCAGAGTGTTTGGAGGACTTGATTACATTTTCTTGCAACCAAACTTTAGGTCCTTACTAAGACATAAAGAAACTCTGATTAAGGCGCTCAGTGCTTAGGGGGGGTCCTCTCTCTGGACAGAGACCGTGAACGGAGTCTAATTGCACCCTTGTTTTGGCAACAACAGCCCCTGACAACAGTGGACATGCTTTAAATTTACCCATGAGAGGTTTTTGGTGTTAATATCAGGGGCTATCTTTAGCCTGAAGCCAGTAATTAAGCGAAAAAACACAAGCTTCATATTTCTTCCATTTCCCTTAAGTATTAATTTACTCCAATCTGCCATGCTGTCAATAATCTAGACTGAGTTTTTTACCTCTCCTCCCCAGCTCTTACTGTGTGTCAGCATTTCTTTCCTATATAACATTCAAGAAACACAAGAAAAGTTTTCCCCTTCTGATTATGCAGGTGCTGTGCACAAGTTGCCACGGGATTTAATTTTCAGTGTGCTGTTCATTGTAAGTCAAACGCAATGAAACTTAAGTGAAATACCAAAATGGAAAAGAAAAAAAAAGTATCCAAATAGCTTTTTCATGAGCTAAGGCAAATAATTGTATAATTTTAAGTCATATTGGTTGTAAAAAGTTTTAGTAACCCTGGTTTTGGATGTCTTGGGTTGTTTCTCTTTTCAGCTTGGCTCAGACGTATATTTCTCACTGCATTCCTTTCAGTTTAGCTGCATGAGGGAATTTAATCCACAAAGGCACACTTGACTTGCTGGCCAGCTGCAAGACAGAAGTCGATGGGCTCAACAGTGCTAACACCAACTCTAACCAGTAGTTTACCTCATTAGCTGTAGAGAAGGGCGGGCTGGAAGTAGGCTGGCGATGCAGGATATGAGGGTTTGTAGACACATAACGAATAATCAGAGGTTCATTCCTAAATTAAATATCCAGCTGTCACTTTTTCTACAATTATTGTGAAGAAAGTGAATTTCATCACTTGAGACTAAGATAACTTGGCTGCTAGTAGATTCCAGTCGAGTCTGAGATGAGCGCTACATGTACACATGTGCATAAAACATCTGATCTTTAATCCCTGGCAGATCTGACATTCCCATGGCTGCCTGAACCAGAAGAAACCACAAGAATTCTCCCTGCTTTGTCAGTGATGGAAAGATCAGACAAGTGCCACAAAAGGTTGGAAGTCAGACTTCCTTTTCCTGTTTAAATAGAGCCAGGACTTATCAGAAAATAGAGAGGATGCACAGTAACAGATAGTGGTTTTTATCGTCTTGCCAAGCTTTAAAGTGGAGATTCGTCATAAATTTGACCCTCAAAGCTGATTGTAAATATAAATCTGAACGTACTGTAGACATCATGACTATCCATAACCTTCACAGGACAGCAACATTTTTTAATGGTCGCCCATTTTTAAGATGTAGAGATATCGTTATTGCCCATTTGCCTGAGCTAATGTCCACGGAGCATACCATATGTCTGACATGCTTTGAGGCTGAGCCAAGAAGTAGAAGCCACAGACAATTTAAAGAATGCAGTGATTTCTCACTGGGATAGGTGTGGACATGCAGAATCTCTAGCAAAGTATTGACTTAACTCTTATGTAGTTAAATTCATGCTGATGTTTTTGTGGCACATAGTACTCACTTGTCTGTGAGGGATTTTTCTTGATTATCTGTCATCAGTCCAGGCCACTAAGGGTTATTGTTTCCTCTGGGGATAAGTCAACTTCAGAGTCATAAACCTCAATCTCACCATGAAAGCCTCACCAGCATGATGGACAGATGTGGTACCAACCCAACTAAATATAAAGCTCTAAAGTCAAGTTTATCTTTATATATTTGGATTTAGAATTAAGAGTTTATGTTTTATGTTTATTCATTGTGCTTTCAGTGTCAATAAAGTTTAGCTCAGGCGTCTTGAAAACTTTTGGTTGAGGTTAGAGAAAGATTACCTTCATGAGTTAAGGAAACCAGCATTGACTGCTGGTAGGAAACAAGACAGTGACAGAGGGCTTTTTCATTAGGGTGAGTAATAAATATTGTGTAAAATTCTAAATACGATTTGAATGATCAGGATGAGAAAAGGGCACTAGCTGTGTCATCAGGAACATCTGTCTGTCACATGAGACTGTATGTAGCTGTGTGAATGTGAAGCAGGGAAAACAATGAGTTTCCTCAGTGAACCTTCTCTTGGGTAAATAAAGAAAAAGATATATTACATTAAACTGCAACAGTGAATGGACTCTAATGTGTGTATGCAGCAGCATGGCGACCCAGGCCGAAAAGTCTGATGATGATGAATAATCATACGTGCCGAGGTTGAAGGTCTAGCTGTCCACGTGGGTCTGGTCTGTCAGTGACACAGTCCAGACAGAGTTCGTAGTGTTTGGCTATAATTCAGCTGTGGTATGTGTGTGTGTGTGTGTGTGTGTGTGTGTGTGAGCACATATGGTTGAATGTATGAGAAGATTTGAGTTTGGAACAGTAAGAAGCAATGAGTAGAAATTAGTTTGTGTGTATGTGAGTAACGGATGAATTAATTTAGACAAGGCCCTAATCGAAAGACGAAGATGCCATGATTGTTCAACATGTTTAATGTGTACACTGACACGAAGGAACACCTGATCTGATCCAGTCAGACAAACACATCTTTAAAAGACGTGTGTAGTGTGGCGTGATCTTGGCATAAGCGAGAATGACACACAGTCAGATTTTATGACTCTTGTCTGCATGACGACACGTGTGTTAGAAAGGATTTTGTGCATTTCTTCACATGAGTGCCCATCTGTGTGCCTATAGGCTTTGTTCCCAGACTTCTGCAGGCCTCCCGCTGTAATTACACCAGTAATTGGGGAAGTGATAACCCCATTTCCACAGGAAATGTGCCCTGATTTCCTCGCCCCCGCCACTATCATCCCCCTCTGGTGGCGCAGCCAACAAAGTCCTCCCCCTGGGAACGTTGCACCAGACAGCTAAAGTTCCCTGGGGTTTGGCGAATAGACGAACAGACGGACAAAGACAGACACACACACGCAGACACAGAAGCAAAACTGCACAGATGTGTAGCTTACAAACACACTCACATGGACGATGTGTTAGGCTGTGAGAGAATAATGGAATAGATTAATGATTAAGTGTAACTTGTGTGTGTGTGTGTGTGTGTGTGTGTGTGTGTGTGTGTGTGTGTGTACGCAGCAAAATGTGTTTCTGGATGTAAAAACAAGAATAACTTGCTGTGAAACACCAGGAAAATAACAAAGTTGGACTCCCATGAGTGAGATAACGATTGAAAGAGAGACTTGATTCTTTCATCATCCTTTCTTTCATTTGTATATGTCAGTTATATTTCACTGTGCCAGTGCAAACTCCTGCAAGGCTTACAGAGCTGTTCTTACATTTTACTTGATATGTGTTGCAAGTCCTACACTCAGTTGGGAAAGTTTTCTACCTGAAACTTGTCACTGTTCATAAACTGTGGAATAATTTTCCTGATTACTAATCAAATTAATACCTGTCTAGCTGTGTGCAGGTCAGGTGGTCATCTCAGCCCTGGTGTGTTGATGTCAGCATGGAAAAGCAGTGATGAACTTCACTGTATGCTTAATGGATACCTAGAGTTGTTTTGTCTATCTGATTTCCTCTATTGTCTCCGTTGCTGCCATGTTTACTGCCCAGCCTGTCTGTAACGGGCCATAGCTCATGGAAGTAGTACAGACCTCATTGTACATTAGTATTCAATATTTGTGGAATCCCACGGACAAAAACCATCTTTTGAGAAGCTCTGCCCTAACCTTTTTAGTACTGTTGCTATGGTTACTAGCAACCAAATATAGGTTACAGGTTAAGCGGTCTTTATCAAGAGGTCTTTGTCTGTTAGTGAGTTTCCCATGTGAACTGCTTCTGAAGACTGTTGGGCTGCAGAGAAAGCAGGTTACTGCTGATGCACAGTCTGAGGTTCACTGCATTGTGAATGAATCGATCCTGACAGTGTAGCTATGAATCCTGGCATGTGTAGCTGCTGAACTATTTATGTAGATTAAATTAGCTTGTAATTAATTCTTTTGAAAGTCACCATTTTGTATCATATGATTAATGTCTGCACTGCACGCCATGTGGTAAATGATATAATGCACATAAGGCTGATCATTAATTTAAAATCAGTCTTGGTTTGCCGTGTCAGGGTATAATTTGAGATTAATTTGCTCTACATTCTCCCTTTTGTACAAATTTATTCACAGTATTTGTGTGAAAAAGTTGCATATAGCCGCTTTAACGTAAAATGTTGTGTGTGCTTTTTTTAACTGCAAAGTTCTAGTTTAAATGTAGGAGTTACTGCCTTGTGACTAAAAAAACTTACTATACAACTGGTTTACCAAAAAAAAAAAAAAAAAATAGAATTGAAAAACAGTTGGATCAGCTCAAAACAGAATGTCTTTTGCAGTGTTTTTGCTCGTGTGCAGGTGTGTTTGTTCATGACAAGGCCAGCACTCAGACATATTGCTGTGTGTGCATGTGCAAATGTGTGTGTGTGGGTGTGTGTGTGTGTGTGGTGCAATGCAGGAATGTTCTCAGCTGTATCACACGCCACACATTTGCTCTAATCACATCAAGATCCATCAGAGCTCCCATGACCAGCAGCCTTTAATCTAATGTTCACCATGGATAAAAATATCTACCACTAACACACACACACACACACACACACACACACGAATGCACAAAGAGTATATAAACACAAACGTGGCAAATACGTAAGGCATTATACATAAATAACATAATTCTTCCTAATCAATACTCTAATGTAATTTTTCTGCTGATGATACAATTGTTCATGCCCCAGGCTCTACCCCAGCCCAGGTCTTGACTCGTCTTCAGTCTGCCTTTGATGATTTCCAATTATCACTTCTTGTCATGGACTAGTTTTGAACCCAAATGTACAAAGTGCATTGTATTCTCCACCAGTGACTCTGACCATCCTGCCATTAAAACCTTAAATGGCACCCACATTACTTTTGCTGAGTCATACAAACATTTAAGAAATTGGCTTGACAGCAGACTATCCTTCGAGATTCATATTCAACATTAGACTCAAAAATGAAAAATGAAAATTGGTTTCTTGTATAGAATTAAAGGATGTCTTGTAAACCTATTGTGCAATCAACCTTCATGTCTGTCCTTGACTATGGAGATATTCTGTAATGTCACAATGCCCCATCAACACTTGAGCAGTTAAACCCTGCATATCACAGTGCATTACGCTTTATCACAAATGACAACTTGTCACTGTTCTCTGTATCACACAGTTGGATGGACTTCCTTACAGTCAAGAAGAAATAGCCATCTCATGTTATTCATTTATGAAGCTCGACTGTCATAGGTTCCAAACTACCTCACATCTCTTCTGTTATCTAAATCTAATAACACAATCCAGTAACTACTTAGCCTTAGATATTCTTATATATTCCATAGTTTCATGTACTATGCACCTTTTAAATTAAATAATCTGCAAACTGCCCTAAAACTAGAGTCTTACATTCCCCTCGGAGAGTTTAGAACTCTATTATCTGATGTTTTTCATGATTCTTGTTACTGTTTTTAATTCCTTGTCTTTTGTATGGTTGTGTTGTTTCTGTTTTGCTGATTGTGTTCTTGCGAATGTTTCTTGTTCTCAGGTCTCTTTCGCAAAAAGAGATCTTAACCTTAATCAGACTGCCCGATTATATAAAGATTAAATAAATAAATACGGACAGGCAGACATTGCACTAATATAAAGGAACCATTCACGCACAGACATTCTCAGTGTGTGCGTGTCTGCGTGTTTGCGTGCATGAACCAGTAGGATTATGTCTCAGCGGTTCTGTTCTTTTACATCTTAACCTTTACCGTCTTTGATTCCCAGTGACAGGAGTCGGAGGCCAATTGGCTCGGGTCAGAGGTCACAACCCTCGTTGACCCTGCTGTCAACTTGATGCTGATAAGAATGGCTGCACTCAGCAGGCGCGCGTGTGTGTGCATGCAGGTTTGCATATGTGTGTGGAGTTTGAGCAGATTGTCCTGCTTTTATAGAACAATTGAGTTCTTTTTGCTATTATTATGACTTTGATTTTGGAAATATACGGATCACATGACTGAATAAGGTGAATTCATTGGTGTTGGCTCTTTTGATTGAAGTTTTTTAGGATAACTTGGCACAATAGTGGCACCCTGGACAGAGGAACTTTTGATGAAATAGTTTTTAGCATTTTAAATACATCACTTCCTGTGCAGAGCTTTATCACCATACTAACTAGTATCCACCAAATGCTTTGCTACATCCTATAGGAGTCAGCTACAACAATATTAAAAGTTAATACTCAATATTTTTGCAGCTTTCAGGAGAAATTTGAAATTTCAAGTAACATCTGTATCATGGATACTGGCAGGAACATGAAAGTCAGATAATATTGTAGAAGTTATTATAGGTTCTGTGTCAAACTAAATCCTAAAATAATTACAAGCTAGAGGATAGTTAGAGGATGGAACGATCAGTTCTGAAGAAGTATTGCACAGAGAAGTAACCATATATTACCAGCCTCTTCATAGAATTTAATTATAGTCACTCTTTACTTTTAAACCAGCTTTTCCCACAATATAAAGTGACTTCTGATATTTTTCTGATATTCTTTGCTTAATGTCCTCCTCTTATGTGTTACATGACAACTCGCTTTTTTGGTGTCGTGTTGTTCTTCCAGCTTTCAATGCAGTTTGAAGGCATTTGGGAGCTGAGAATCATTTAAAAAAAAATCAATTTTAATTCAGAGTTTCTGAAAAGGCTGCAGAGTTCGAAAACAGGCTGCCTCTGGGTCGATAAAATCAACACAAACAACCACAGACGAATACTGAAAATTCCAAAAGTTAAAACACTTTCGGTATGACTGCTCTGAGCAGTCATTATTGTCGACTGTGCGATGAATTGGTTGACCTCTAATGACCGTGTTGGGTTAATAATGGTCGAAGATTTAATTTAGTTTTTTTCATCCTGTTGAATGTTGGTAGTGACAGATAGGCAGGCTGTGGGCCACATATTACACTTCTTTTATCCTGAAATATCTCTAAATGTATGTGATTGAGGGTATGCATGAATGTGTGTGTGTGTCCTCCCATTAACTAAAAAGCTTTGATGTCTTGGAAAAACACTCCATTATTCCAAACTGCCCTCTGTCTTTTAGCCAAAGTGTTGATGAGAGGTGTGTGCCAAATCATTCATTGTGCTGATGTGTGTGTGTGGGAGAGACATGGGGGGTGGTGGGGTGAGGAGGCAAGGCCAAGAGACACCCCTTCACACACCACACACACACCCCTTCACAAATTATGTCGGCATGGTTGCTGTTGCCAAGGCAACTGTCCCAAGAGTAAGGGTGGGGTGGGTGCAGCTGGTGTTTCACGACTGAGTCAGGGGTGTATGTGTGTGTGTGTGCGCGCACGGTGGAGAAAAGAATGTGTTTTTTTCTTTCATGCTGAATAAGAGCCATTCATAGTAGTGAGGTCAAGATGGGAGACATTTGACTGGGCAAAGTTGTCCAAAAATCCGGTGTATGTGTGATGGTGTGTGCAGGATGAAGACGGACAGACAGAGTTGTAACTAAACTGAGAGATTGGGTTGGTGTGTGTGTGTGTGTGTGTGTGTGTGTGTGTGTGTGTGTGTGTGTGTGTGTTAGTGGGACATTTTGGTCGGTCGTCACAACTGCAAAGGGCTGTTTGAGGGTTAAGACTTGGTTTTCAGGTTCAGGTTAGAATCAGGCTTAGGATAAGTTAGGCATTTAGTTGTAATGGTTAAGGTTAGGGTAAGGGGCTGTGAAATGCATTATGTGAATGAGGGTCCTCACAAGTATAGAAGTACAAGGATGTCTGTGTGTGTGTGTGTGTGTGTGTGTGTGTGTGTGTGGATCCTAAATCTAAATTTGTTTCAATATTGACCACCATTTGCACTCACTGTCTATCTTTGCAAATGTATATAACTGAATCTACAGCATATATATGTGTGTGTGTGTGTGTGTGTGTGCTTGTGTGTGTTTACAAAGCCACTCTCAGTTCCCTCTTGCAGATCTGAGTGCCATAATGTTGATTTGATGCACTCCAAGTGATGTTGTGAGCTGGATTTCAGCCTGTCTTACCCAATAGCATCCCGTGACAGTAACAGATGCTGAATGTCACTGGTGTTTCCACTGCAGAGGTGGTTTGCATTCAGTTAAGCTGAGCTTTTCCCTTTATATTGAATTAAGCAAGGTCATGCTGCTCTTGTGGCACACACACTGTAAGTCAGATGAAGTGCTGTGTGCTTGAGTATGCGGATCAAGGCATGAATTTAATCAGGGTAGTGAACTTGAAGCTTTGAAATTATTTCTCTCCACTTACAAAACATAAAAACGCAAATTTGGACACCAAAGAGGCCTTTTTTTCTAACACATAGATGTGTTAATGATGGAGAGGTAACAATTGGCCTTTCTGTTAAAAAATCAGGGTAAAGGCACATGTTGACATTTGACAGTTCACTAATGTTTTTTACAACCTGGGTTTTATTTTCATAGTTTTGGTCATTATTCTCATTGGTTAACATAATATTTTGCTGTTAAAAATAATTGCTAAGATGTCGGGGTGTGGTCACTCTGCTAGACACAGCTTTACTGTGTAATTTATTTGGACAGGCAAAGCCAGATTTGACCATAACCACTTTGTGAAAAGTGTTTACTTTTCTTTTTAAAGTCTCCAGTTTTTTCAAATATTTGACATTTTGCTGCTGCAAAAGAATTGTTTGGGGAAAAAAATTCCACTCTGAATTGTTTCAACCTGAAGCCAACTAAATGAAAAACCGTGAACAAAGCAAACAGAACACAAGTCACAATTCAACAGTCACAATTCTGTTGAACTCATAGTGCTGCTGTTGCACCCACTGGGATTAATGAAGCCAAGAACAGTGTGAAGCAAAACAATTTACCTCTCTGACCGTTTGCTGAATACTGACAAAGCACCCAGCCTCTAATAAGCAGAGATTTCCCACTGAGCGAAAGTATACATTTTGACTATCTGCCTTTAGTATGCAGAACTTTCCTCTCCTACTGTGACTGTTTCTCTGTTTCACATTATCTCTCCATTTCCACTGAGTCATGTCTTCCTCTCTTTTTCTCTCCTCATTTCCTTTCTGCTCATCCATCTCTATGTTTTCATCTGACTGTCAGCATGTTGTGGTTCCTCTCATTGCTCTCGCTAGCATCGTTCTTGCTTTCTTCCTCCTCCTCTTCTTCTTCATCCTGGCTTCTCAGCCCTTTTCTGCTTCCATTAGTCTCCTCCTTTCATTTTTCTTTTCTTCTTTGTCATTTTTTCTACTTCTCTCTTCTCCCACAGTCGCTGTATCCCTTGCTCTTTCCTTCCCCGTCATCCATCCAATCATTCATTTTAACTCAGTCCTCATCATTTTTACTCTCCCTCTCATCACACCTTTTGCCTCTTTTTTTAATCTGTCTTTCTCACCCCTCTCCTCTTCCATCTCAATCCACCTATCTAGCCATCATTTTTCACTGTTATTATACTACAATTTTCCCCCACGCCCTCAGCTACTCTTCCCCTCTATCCTCCTTTCTCACTTGGTTCCACTTCCCCCTCAATCCACCCGTATGCCCATCATTTCCTCCGCCCTGTCATCACAACATGATTTTTACAGGCGCTCTTTCTCCCCTACTTTCATCGACCTGTACTGCCCAATCCCCACCTGTCTTTTCCCATTTCTCCTCTTCTCGCTTATTCTCCTCATCATCATCATCATCCATCAATATTTATTAATTTCTGGGATTTCTTTCCCTCTGCTCTCTCCTTTTGCTCTCCCCCCTCCTCTTGCCTTTCCTCCTCATCTGTCTATCATCGTGTCATGTTTTGACATTTTTCCTATTCTCATCTCGTAACTGTCTTCACCCATCAGCCTGTGTTCATCTTGTTGTCACTTTGCCATGTCATTTTTCTCATCTTCTCTCCCTGACACTCCTATTCCCCCATCTCCTCCTCCTCTTTTTGACTCTATCCACCTTAGCTTTTTTACCCTCTTACAATTACATTGTGGTTTGCGTGCACAGTGAAAAATATAAATGGAAAGTCAGCAAAGCAATGCAATGATCAGACTTTCAGTATTCAGTCCTGTCATTCTGTTCGCATAATTACACACCAGGCAGGAACTGTAAATAAAAGTCACATGGGCTCACAGCATGTAGCTTGTTAATTGGGCAGAGTTGTGGAAACCTGCCATCCCATCATGTTACACATTTTGATGAATTTGGATAGGATCCAAACAAATCTGATTCAAGTTCCTGTAAACTTAATCAAGCATGATCGTCTTCTCCATGTTCTCTTTGTCCGGTGTTGATACCAGTTTAAAGCACATGCAGTAACAGCTGAATATGACCTTCAGAGTGCAAAACATATGAATGCTGCACCTGTGACTTAAGAGATAGATTTCTGAAGTCTGGGGTGTACTTCTTGCTGCCATCTTTAGTTACTAAAGCGAGCAAATCCATATCTGTGTGACTGCGTAGAGCTGAAATGGGGTGAGCAAGCAGCACCGGCTTTGCTGGAGTGTTATAGCTTTAGGTACTTGTTATCCCCCTTTAATGTTTGTCCTGCAGGACACTGACGCTATTTACAACTTTCATAGACTTGTTTTTTGTGATAATTAAAAAAAAAACAAAAAAAACACTATGATAAAAAATCATCCAGTTACAATGCACAGCAGAGTATGCAGCTGGAACCTTAAAAACACCCAGAGTGGTGGGTATGAAAAGTTAATGCCACTTTAATTCAATAAAACAATATATAAAAATAAAAAAAAACTACCAAGACACAGAAGTGAATTGACTTACCGCCTCTTATCTGGGTCCTAGATGTGGTAGGGGCAGGTTGAACCTATCAGGCCAGATGTCCGTCTACCCAGCCTTCAGTATTCTGCAGGGTGGTGCAAGCTGTTCATTTGTAATGTTCAGTTAGCCCAGCAAGCATGAAGAACTGTTGACTTTCAGACGTTAACATCCATCTCCAAAAGTTTGTACTGTAGAGATGTTCTCCTGCACTTTGATCACTTTGATTACACTTTCCAGATTACATTCTGAATCCCAACAAAAAGTGCCACAGTTATTTCGGAAGAGGACAGCAGTCCAGTGTGGTTATTTAGTACCGCCACAGTTTGAATGGTCTTGTTCTTACCTGAACAAAAAAGCCTTAATTGGAAGAAACTGACATGAGTATGTTCATGGTCAATTTGCCCTTTCTCTCACCCCAGTCTGCCTCTTGCCATCTCTTCATCTATCCTTATAATATCTAGTCTGTCATCATTTCATGGTCCTTCTCAGCAGCCACGTTTCATTTCTTTATTATTCTTTATTCTTTATTATTGGATCAATCTCCAGCACCTCAAAAGTGTCCCATTCACGTATAAGTCTCCTCATCTTTACCTAACTCTTCTCAAACCATGTTTCTTTTTTCTTTTTTCTATTAAACCCACATTCCAACTAAAATGATACATAGCATATAAAGAACAGATATAGCAGAGTTTTGAAGGTATTCAGAGTCATTCATCACTTATTTCTTAGAACCCACATCTGCTCCAGTGTGCTGTAGTTTAGATAATTGCCATGTGTTTGGAGAGCCAAGGCTGTTAGGGCAACAGAATAAGCGGCAGCCACAGTGATGTGTCAGCAAACAGATTTCTGTTTTGATGGATAGATTTTCGTTTATTGGGTTGTACATGTGGTGGGAAAAGAAGAGGAATTGTGAGAAATTTTATCTTTGTCCTGCAACAGGATAGCATTGGCTAATTCTTTTTCTATCTAAATCAAACTTGACAATGTTACAAATCTGCAAAACAGACAAATTCATAAAGTCCAGAAGAAATTCAACAGGTTTTAACATTATCAGAGTGCATTAAAATCGGAAACAGATTAACTTTCTATTGAAGGTTTACATTTGCTGTTGATCCCTAACGTGAATTTCTCATACACACTTGACTTCAGCATCCTCTGTAATTCAGTGAGGGAGATCCGCTAGGTTTGAATGATTAATTCTTACTAAAGCTGCCCATGCTGGAAGTTTATACCAAATATGACCAGATTTTATTCTGTATGATCTTTGTGTCAGTTTAGATTCAGCTGCTTGAAGAAACACGGCGTGCATTTGAGAGGGGTTATCCATCACTGCAAAGCAAGAAGCACCACATGAATGCCCACTACTTGAACAATCCAAAACTATACATGGTCTTTCCTTTAGTAAGAGTGTGCTCAGTTTGCTGCCGCCTTGAAATATGATAAATCATCAATATCTCCTTTAAATCTTCCCCCGAGTGAACTAATATAGTGTGCTAAAGCTACACTGGGCAACAATTTATGTTAATTACAAGCTGTATTATTATCCCATATATCCCATTTCTCCTTAGGGTCTGGCTTATACACTTACACAAAATGTGCTCTTCTGCCTCTCGTCCCTTTGGTATTATTTGGTTCAAAGCATCGTAGAATGCCAAGTTGCTAAAGAAAAGTATTTTATGTGCAGTTTACTAACATTATGGGCCAATTTTTCTGAGTTTTGAAGTATTTTATAAGCTCTTTCTGCTTCACACTGCTATTTAGAGCTGCCAATGTGTGAAGCCATGCCCGGCGCTGCTTTAAAGCCTATATGTTTATGCTTTTAGCTTTATGTGCAGTTGCCAAGTCCCATCCACTATAGAGCACTTGGCAGTTAAAATATGAAAGTTAACACAAGACAGACGGACGTGCGATAGTTCTCATAGTTGTCATAGTTTACATGGTGCAACAGTACAGTCATTTAGAAAACATTTAATCTGCACGCTCGTTATCTGTGCTTTCAGAATCGCTCGTTATCATCCTATCTGTCTGGAGATGTAGTTCAGGTGCAGTGTATCTGTTTGTTTATTCACAGAGGACACATTACAGTGTCTTTTGTTTGACTGGAGTGTCCAGTGTGATAAGAGAAATGAAGCGGCAAGACAAACAACTCACAATTGCGTGTGTGATTGATATTGCAGGTGTGGGAAAGTTGGTATCTTTGTCAGTTTATCTGATTGTTTGTCTGTTTGGTTTGTTGTCATTGTTCCATATATCCATGACTGTTTGTAAACTCAATTAAATAAAAATTTCTCCTACTCTACGCTATGGATCTAAAGTCATGAGTCAATTAACTTACTTTAACTCAGCATAAAGACTAGAAGCGAGGGGAAACAGCTCGCCCGGCTCCCGTAACTCCCAGTAAAACCACAACCCTCATTTTTTCCATTTTGGTTTGTGTATGGATTAAACCACCAAGATACTACGTATCAGGAGTAAGCTTTAGAGGTGCTGGAAGGTGTAGTTTTGAACCTTGGAGAAAACCAGGTTAGCTGTTACCCTAACCTTAACCCCAGCTTCCAGTCTTTATGCTAAGCTAAGCTAATTGACTCCTGGCTCTAGCTCCAAAGTTAATGCGCAGACATGACGGTGGAATCAATCATCTCATCTAACTCTCTTAAAGAAAGCTTATTTCCAAAAAATATCAAACTGTTCCTTTCAAATACCATTAAATTGGTTGTTGGTTTGTTTGTTTGGTTGGTTAAGGAAGAACTGTATTATTGATCATCATAATGTCGAGCGCTGACAAAAAAACAAAATCACTGCAGTGCACCAATATTAGTTAAAGTTATTTTCTTCTCTGACATCGTGATTGTGGTGTGTACTTTTGAAAAGCTTAGTGTGTGCACACTGGCAACTGAGGCCAGCACAACAAGTAGTGCTCGCAAAGTAGCCGTTTTGCCTATCCCAACATGGCGATTTCCCTAGCACATTTTCATGGTTGCTAGGCAATCTCCACTGATTTGAATCCCTCACGTCATCTTTGGTTTTTCGTCCTCTGTCAGAGCTGATCCAGAACGGCCGCCTGCTGACGCTGCCCCTAGTGGCCGGGGACCTGCACTCCCTGCTGCCTGACGAAGATGGAAGGCGTCTGTACGTGGCCATGAAAGATAACCTGCTGTCTACCAGCCTGGATGACATAACGCAGAACCCACGCAAGGTTAGAACTGGAGGACACACACGCACATTCACATACCATCCGAGGCAAGGTACGATACATATAGCAGACATACACATGGATGCATGCATGGAGATACACATGAAATACACATAAACACTGAGTTAAAAGACGGCAGAGTCACATAACTGATGACTCAGGGCTTGGATGGGACTAATTACTGATGATATGAGGAAGAGGAAAGTCACACCCTTCTGACTAATATCCCCTTTGGTCGCCTATCTACCTCTAATTCCTTACTCTTATTACAGTAATACACATCTTTCTTTCTTTCTTAGGCCCTAATGTTTCTAGCTTTGTACCTCCATAAACTCTTTTTATCTCCACTTTCCAAGTTCTCACATTTGGTAAAACATCTTCAAAATGCTGCTTTTTCGGTAAAGAGACACTTTTTTTGGCATTAACGCTGATATGTACTTTGCCAAACTGCTTTTCTTAGAATCTGAAATTGGTGAAAATCTTTGTTGCCTCATTTTTGTAACCTTCTTAAACAAGAAATATCAGCTAGCTGTGTGCAATTAGATCTTGCTGATGTAGTGGATTAATCTTTTTAAATGTATATCAACATTTATAGGACCACGATTTTCACATTACATTAGTCATATGAAGCTTAAAACCCTGAGGCTGCCCCCCCGTCAGCGCTGCCCTTTCCTCATTCAGCTGGTCAAGTTCCCACCGGTGTCCCTAATCCTAATGAGTCTGAGCCACGCACCAAATGTCTGCAATGCTACGCACCGATGGTGCAACAAAACATATCAAACATCAGTGTTAACAATATTCATGCTCACAGGAGCCCAAACCATTATGTGTGGTATCAAGTTTCATGCTGCAGTTATAACATGATATACAGACAGACAGACAGACACTTTACTTTTGCCAGCCAGTCTGGTTAAGTTCAGGGTCACAGCAAGGACAGCGACAGTGCTGCTTTTTCATAACTCTGCCCTGTCGGATCAAATCAATACCCTCATCTGTCAGGCATACACGCAAGCTATCAGACAGCCAAACAGGTAGGCAAGCAGACAAACAGCCATTGAAACAGACAGACAGCAGTCAAGCTGGCCAGCCACCCACTCAGCCAGGCAGTCAGCCAACAAAAGGATAGATAGTCATAGTCAACTCATAACTCAGCTCTGTGCTGGCTGTAAAGTTATATATTTGTACATACAGTATTTATAGTCTGTTTATACTTTTCTAGCTCGTGTGCAGTTTTTTCTTGTGGTGTTAAAATCACTCAAAGTGCCATGTTCTCTACATTTCTGTTTCCTTTCTCTGCTACTGACATCCAGAGCTTCTTATCAGTGCCGCCTGAGACCAAGTTATTCTTACTTTTTCGTTTCTATATTTCTTCATGACTTAAGCCTAACACATACTTATATTCGTGAGCAGTCACACTGACTCAGCAAAACTTACATTTTAGCACAGAGAGATGGACACGTAACAAGTTCCTGCAGTCCATCCCAGTTCAGGGCAGAGTGCTGAATGTGACACTGTTGCCTTCGGTCGTATTTTCCTTTGATCAGGGCAAAAACCCTCAAGACATTCCTGCTGTGTGAGTCTAATGCTGGCAACCCACATTACACAAAGGGTCACCAAGGGTTTGAGTGTGTGTTTGTGGCTTTTTGTTTTATATTTGCTCTTGATTCGTTTTCACGACTTCTGTTGTTCCCTTTTCCTTTGTTTCCTTTTCAGTGCGGGTATTTTCTGCTGAAGGACAGAAATGTATGATTTCGTAACATCAATTTTGATTTGTGTAATTCCTTTTTTTCCTGCTAGGACCCACATTCTTGTATGTTTTATAAACTGACAACCAGCACGCTCTTCACAGAGGGGTAACTTTCCATTAACCAAAGGCTTTGCCTGGTCCTTTAGTGGTGGTCCATGTTCCTGTCAGTGTGTGGTATTTGGAGATAAGGGGGAACGTGGTCTCTAATCTAATCTGATCGTCTCAGCTCCGCACTGGGCTCTGCGGGAATGACTGCATCAGGGAACAATTACTGGACATCCAGAAGAAATTGTTTCCTGAAAGCACCATCATTTTTCATTAATCGCTTTCAAAGAGTTGGTGTCACATTTTCTAGATTGAAGCAAATTAATGATCTTTGTTAGAGTGGGAGGCTGACATTTTGCCACTTTTCAAAAGTGATCTGGATTTTAAAACAAAAGTAAGTTTGCAGTTTGTGTGGTATGTAGAGATAAGTGATCACGATCACTTATCGTATCGATTCAATCTCTGCTTCAGGTTCCTGGTATCTGAAGGAATGACTGACTCAGGGAAATATTTAGATTAGTGATGTAGCTGCCATTTGACACTAATCCTCATCTCTCTCCCCTCCCTCTCTGTCAGCCTGTCTCTCTAGTTTGCTATGCCTCTATTATTTCCCTACTGGCTTGACATCAAAGCAGTGGAATAATCCCAATTTTTGAAGTGTTTTTATAATACACCGATTAAGTTTACATGCACACAAATAATGCAGTTTGATGTGACTACAAACGCAGAGACAGCACATGCAAGACGCATGTTTTTTTGATTACATCTGTATCATTAAGCTATTAGTCAGTTTTTGAGAAATAAGTCCACCAGTGAAGACATCCATGTTCTGATAAGAAATAAGTCTTTTCATGGGTGATGATCTTACCTGGACCCAGGATGACCTTATCCATAAAAAAATAGGAATTCTGAAACAACCTGTGGATTTCATTCAGACTCAGACATTTTAAAAAAGGTGGATAAACAATGTTCACAAAAGACTTAAATCTCTTAACGTCTCCATGTCTGCCCCTGAGCCATAGTTGCAGCAACCTCCGTTTTGCTTCTTACATTTGACATGTTCCATTGTTTGTCTCATTTCTACATTACAGAGGTTGGAAAACATTTTATTTTGGGACAATGTCTTTTGTCATGTCATTTTGCATTTTTCTGTTTTCTTATTTGGCAGTTAGCCCACATACAATATGAAGTAAATACATTATAAAGTAGAGTGTTCTGGCCTGTGGGCTGGCTGATGTCAGGAAAAGACATGATGCCAGTATGTAGACTTCTGTGTGGGCGAACTTTCTACCCGAAACAATATAGCCAACATTTTTGCTTCCTGTCCAGAATGCTGTTCCTTTAACATAATAGGCACTTAATCAAATTTTTCTTAAGTCCAGTCAGGTACAATTAAAGATAATGTACATCAGACAGACAAGAATATTGTGTCAAAGGAAAAGAAAACTGACTTGACCTACAACTGAGTTAGATGAACCTTGTTTAGGTTGCATTGGATTCTTAGATTTTCAATAGGTGCTCGCAAATTTCGCCTTTAACCATGATTAAATAGCCTCCTAACCATGGAGTTTTCCATACCGCCACCCTCAGCAGTAGTTTACTGCGGTAATGAAACAATTTGCACAACTGGAATTGGTATAATCACACAAATAATAATATTTAAAAAAACAAATCTTATGATTATGGTTTACGTTTAACTGTAGCTTAAGACTCTGTAGTCACAGTCAAACGGTAGATTCATTAGTCATGTTGCAACCATCACTGCTGCTCTGACAGCTTGGCTCATCATCAGGACTCAGCAGTGCTGCCAGTTGTTTTTCTTGTTCTCTTCCCCGAAGCTGCCTCACAAGAGGTATTAAAATCTTCCTTTTCTCTTCCTGCTTTTTTTTTCATCGAGATTAGTCATGTTTTGTTGACTCTCCTTGCCTCACTTCCTCATAAGGCACCTGCTAATGCAAAAAGCCTTTTATCTGAAATTTAGAGTGAGCAATAAAAACTGTTTTTAAATCCTTCCCTCTTTGTTTTCTTTATCTCTCTCACTCTCTGTAGCTGTACTGGCCAGCCAGTCCAGACCGTGTCCAAGAATGTCTCATGGCTGGGAAGGATCCAGAGGTGATTCAACACACACTCACACTCTCTCTCTCTCACACACACACACACAGATATACAAACACATTAGATTGCATAAGAAAAGCAACACATACAACAGTGACTACTGTGTGTTAACATGAATGCAGGTTACGGGTATATTATAATATAATAATATATTAAGTATATTTACACAGAATCTTACACAGATGTGGATCACTGGCTTACAGGTCAGGTCATCTTTCATACTTTCTTCACTGCCTGCTGCAATGTTATATAATCACACAAGAAACTGTCTAAAGAGTTCTGCAACAATAAAGCAAGACAGTTGCATGATAGATTAAAATCAAGAGCGGAACTAAAGTTGAATGAATCTGATTCATTTGAGAACAATAAACAAACACGAGAGCTGTGATGCTGGCGAGGATATCAAGATTCAGGTTAGCTAGATTTACTCAGACAACAAAACGATGTACAGGACAAAGTGGACAGGTTTTTGTCAGGGAAGAAGGCATATCTTTTTGTGTGTAGTAAAAATGCAGTTTGGACAAGGTTTAACATGCATTTAACCCTTACACAACAGAATTTAATGAGAAACATACAATTCACATTTTTTATGATGTTATTTAAATGAAATACAACTTGGCTCCTTTAGTTATTATTTTTCTACAATACCTGCTGATAATAATGTATCCGATTATTATTTCATAAAAAACCTTATATATGTATGAAAACAATATGACAAAATATACTCCAACCTCCATTATTTCTCACATTGTGGTCTCTCTCTCTGTGTTTCTCTCTGTCCAGTTGGAGTGTGCCAACTTCCTGCGAGTTCTGCAGCCTTTTAATCAGACTCACCTGTACGTTTGTGGCACTGGGGCCTTCAACCCCCGATGTGCTTTCATAGTTACCAGCGTCTTCAAACAGGTAATACAACAAGCACACATATACACACAAATAATCATTTTCTGTTGCCACTGAACTAGCTAAAATGTGGTCCCTCTGTAAAAAATGACTGCACGGGGAATCACTGTACCAAAGTAACAGTCTCGTGTTTCTTCATCTGTACTTAACCTGGCACCACTTTACATTCACACATGTAGACACACTCATACCATCCAACGTGATCTCAGTTCACTATCAGTGATGATTGAGCAGCAGAATGAGCAGCAACACAATGCAAAAACAGTTGCAGATGGTAAACCTGAACCAGACCAACTACAAGTAAGCATAGTTGTGCAACTATGAGTCGGTGTGATGGTTGGTGGTTCTCGCCAGCGGTGGATCACACCATCTGTTGCTAATTTGTGTTAATTCCAAGAGTAACTTGATGACAAGCCAAAATTAAACTTGTCTGTTGTCAGATGAAAGTGCTCTGCACAGCGAATGTCTGTACTTGGCAAACAATCTTCTGTGGGGGAAGGAGCTCCTCTCTGTAACACCACTGTGCAACCTGAGTCAACAGAGAGTTTCTGAAGTTCCAACAAATCCAACAGAGATTTCTTCTCTCTAGTGGATCACTTCAATTAAATCTCAGGAGTTGCACTCTCCCAGTTAATATTTTTTGACCAGGACCTCCAGTATTTAGATCATGTAACCAACATTTCATGAAAAATAAGGTGTGTCAGACTTAGTAGCTAAAGCTGTTATTTCAATTAGATACATATTGAATCTACATTTAAGTAAATACAATGATCAGATCGGAGTCTGTATTGGCAGATATCCAGGACTTTGATTGGGACCAGGGCCAAAAAAAAACCTGATTCGAACATCCCTAGTTTTTTTTTGTCTCCCCTACTTTACCTCTAAATGAGTGCAGGATTTCCCAGTGGATGTAATTATTTTGTTAACAGCACAAAACTGGCCTTTCCTCCCCATCACATCCAAACGGCTGTAGCTCCTTAGATAGATAGCTAGCATGACATATGACATATGGTCATACAATATGATATATATAAACAAAAGATAAATAAAAAACTTGATAGTACATAAAAAAAGTGCAAAAAAAAGCATAGAACAGACTTTTAGTGAAGCAATGCTATTCCTGCCACCCACTGTCCCGTGTGTGTTCTGACTCCCGGTCCCAGCCCCTATCCAGGCCTATCAGCAGCTGAAATATCATACATGTGGTGTCTGCCCCTATTCCCATATATCTGCCAGTGTTCACCATGTGCAATCTGTCTATAATATATACACTGTACCTCTTGTCATTGAGGCTGCACTCTTGGGGCAACCTGACACCGTAGATTTTTTATTTGACATGTGTGTCAGTGTGTCTCTTTTATTCCACACTGATTAGTTGGTAATTTCTCACAATTTAGACAAAAGTGGGTTATCATTTTTCAGAAATAGGTTAATGGTTCTAGATCCCCCCAGTTATGTGTGTGTGTGTGTGTGTGTGTGTGTGTGGGGGGGGGGGGGGGGGGTGTGTGCACCCGCCCCCCAGCATGTGTGTGTGCATGTATTTGAGGTTTAAACCTGTGTCAGGTGTGTGAGTGTGGGATCAGGGACTGTGTGTGTATTATGTGTGTGTGTAGTTATGTGCATTGCTGCATACATTTTTGTTTTAGGTTGCATGCATGCCTTTCAGCAGTGTGTGTGTGTGTGTGTCAGGGAACAGTTAATCTCATGAAAGGCTGTGTGAGATCAGAGAGGTCCAGACGTGGTGCTTAAAGGTGCTGGTGGTGCTGAGTGGTTTAAGACGAGACTTCACACATTTTAAAATCCCTCCACTTAGCCTTATTACCCTCTATTAGCCACTTGTGGGTGTGTGTTGCAGGCTAGTTCAGCTGGTTAAAAAAAGTCTTTCCCCTTATTGTACAGAATTGGTGGAGGAATAAAATTATTTGTAAATTAAAGAGTCACAGCCTGTCAGTCTGCCCAAAAAACTTGTTCTCTCTTATCCATCTTCTTCTGTCCAGCTGATTTTCTCCCTCTCTGTCTGAGTGACCTCTGTCGCTGTGTTCTTTGTCAGTCAGAGCACCAGACTCTCTCCTACAGCCAGACAGAGTGTGGGAAGGGGAAATGTCCCTATGATCCGTTTCAGAAAACAGCCTCTGCCGTTGTTGGTAAGTTGCCTCAAACCACAAGTCAAATAAACTTTGAATTGTAAGTTTTCATAGGAAAAGCTACAACTAGTCACTACTGAACTCTACTGCTGTAGGAGTTAGGATTAGTTAAGGAAGCCCAAAAATATATTTTTATAGGAATCCTGTCCCCAATTTGTAAATGCAAATTCATTCACGATATTTTATGAATCAGATGTACTCAATAGGCTGTATTTATTTTATCATAACATTTGCCAAAATAAGTAGTAACTTAAGTAGTCATGAAATGGAAGTCATATGAAAAGTTGTCCCTTATCACATATTTTAGGATGAGCTATTGTAAGAACATGTTGGAATAAACCTAAAATTCAGATGTGTGATAAACATTTTCCATTCTGTCTTACCAAAGTAATACATTAACCTTTTGTAATTCTGTGTAGATGGAGAGCTGTATGCTGGGATCACCTCAGACTTCATGAGTCGGGACTCTGCCTTCTTCCGTAGTCTCGGCAGCCGTCACGTCATCCGTACCGAGCTGTACGACTCCACCTGGCTGCAGGGTAAGTGCAAGTAAATGTCAGAGTGAACCAAAAGAAAGTAAGACACTCCTTACTTCTGAAAATTGACCTCTGACCTACAGTGGTCAAATGGTATGTTAGAACTAAAACATCCATTTCTCAAGTTTCTCTTTGGTGTCAAGTCATTAGATTGATATAATTTAATACATTTAGCAACTATCTTTCTCTTTCCATCTTGCTTTGTAAACTGAATATTCTGAAGTAAACTGAATGTCTTTTGCTCTAAATCAACATCTCTATAGCCATCTCCTGCACGCCCAGTTGGTGTTTTATCAGTCCAGTGTGTCGACATCTGATAACAACAAGATACATGTAGATTCTCTCTGCTGTCATCAGTATCGTCTCTATTCCTTTTGCGCTCTTACATGCATGTTACGTGCGCATCAGCAGAGTTGGATTGCGTTTCAGTTGATTTATAATTTCCCTGTGTGTCTCTCTCTTTCCAGATGCCCAGTTTGTGCGGGTAGCGCCGCTGTCTGAAACTGATAACCCAGAAGATGATAAGGTCTATGTGTTCTTCACTGAGCGTGCTCAGGAGGCAGAGGGGGCTGCTGGGAAGGTGCTCTACTCCAGAGTGGCACGTGTGTGCAAGGTATGGAGTGTGTTTGTTAGAGAAAGACAGAGACCAGGTTTGTGTGTGTGTTTGTGTGCTTATATCAGAAACTGTCTCCATGTAGTTTATGTAAACATGTGTTTGCCTGAACAGGTACGGTGTGTACGTGCTGGTCAGTGTGTGTGTCTACGCCTGTGCTGAGGCGCGTGTTTATGTAAAAAGCAACTATGTGTGATTGGATGTTCTTGCTGGCTCGTATAGATACGCCTTTTGAAGGCTGTGTATAGGGGACTGTTTATGTTTGTCACTGTCACTGCTCCACTGTGATACACTGTGAATGTTTGGACTGTATGCCTCTCTTTTGGATTCGATATAAACATGCATGTTGTCATGAATGTTTTTGCCTGTGTGAACATTTCTGTGTCTATGTGTCACACAAAACTGGGAAAATGTTTTGAAAATCAATCAGTAATCACATTTTAGAGCTCCTGGTTTTGGACTGTTGGGCGAACAAAAAAAAGCTATTTGAGCTCTGAGAAAGTGTGATTATTACTCACTTCTTTCAGGTGTTTTACAGGCCGAACAACTAATCAATTAATTGAGAAAATAAGTGGCAAATTGATAGATAATGGAAATAATAGTAATTAATAAAGCAGCCCCATCACATTTTGCTGCTGAATATCATAGAAAGCTTCGTATGTAAAATTTAACATTCGATTTCACAGCAATTTATTTGATATGGCATTTCAGTTGTGAGATACTGTAAAATAAAAGTAATTGTAGGTATCATAATCATTGAAAATTATAGTTTAGTATCTTTATGTTAAGCTCTATATTCTTTATTCTTTATTTGTATCCCAGTTAGCTTCCAAAGGTGGCTAGTCATCATGGGGTTCACATGGAGTAGTGACATTTATGTTTTTGCATTTTTTGAAGTAGGTTGTGTTTGTGAGGATAAGAGAGTTGAGTAATGACTGACTGTAAAGTAGACTAATATTTTATTGATATTTTGTGTAGAATGACATCGGAGGCCAGAGGAGTTTAGTCAACAAGTGGAGTACCTTCCAGAAGGCTCGTATAATGTGTTCAGTCCCAGGACCAGACGGCCTACAGACACACTTCGACCAGCTGCGTGAGTACACACACAAGCATCAAATGACAAACACATTACATGCACAGTAAAACTGATCACATCAGACAGGCCTCGACCACTGATCACGTCAACAGCTGGAGCTCTGCCACTGAATGCTCCATAAAGAGTTGAGGTCAGAAATTCAGTTAGTATGTGTTTGTGTTTATGAATGTGAGACACAAAGAGTTGGAACTTCTTGCTCTTGAGACTTCACAGATGAAAGAAACTTAGAAGTATGCAACCACAGTTTCTTAGTGTGTGTGTGTGTGTGTCTGCATGGCTCCACCGTTACCACGGTGATCAACAGCCCCGTCGGTCACCTTGGGTTCGTCTTCGTGCCTCAGCCTCGGTAACCACGGCAACTGGCCTCAACATTCAGTTGCTGGGTTTTGTTCATTATCAAGTATTCGCGCCAGTATCCTCTGGTTGGCTCTGTGTGTGTGTGCATGTGTGTGTGTGTGCGTGTGTGTGTGTGTGTGTGTGTGTGTGTCCTCAGGAGCAGGTCTTTGTAGAGTCTTTGATGTGTATTTTGAGGGAATTAGGATGATAGCCTCCCTTCGCTGTCTGTGTTTGTTAGTCTGAGCTCGTATCGGCATATGTAAAAGTCTCAGATTTTTCTGCATTCAACTGTGAACCAGTGCTGTACTCGGGTGAATAGTATCATCACACACATCACTGGTGATGAACACATTACTGTTAGTGTCTGTAGTGCATTCGCCTGCCGTCAGTGTTGTGTAGCATTTGTATTGCCCTGCACGTTATTCACCAGGGCTGGATTTTGCTGTCTCGAAGGAGTTACCTGCTTAATTAAAGCGCCAAATGTTTGGCTCACATGCAACAATATCAATGATGTGCAGCAATTGTATGTACACCATGCATGTGTACATTGATAAATATCCAAAACTTATCAAGATGGCACCACAGATTGTTACGTCAGTGTGTTGCTTTGTTAATTTCATTGTTTGCCAATGATCCAAACAGGTTAACTTTTTGGAAGTGCAAGTACTAATGTCTCTAAGGCCAAACTGCTGTGGACTCGCCAGAAAAGGCGAGTCCATGAGCGAGTTGAGGGCTCGAGGTTAGTTCAGACTTGTCTGTGATAACAGCAGGATAGAGAAGAGCGTTACGATGAAGTGAGGACCTGCGCTGCCCGCTTGTAGGTTTGTCATGGTAGCTGTTTCTGTGCTCTGAATTAGAAAACCCAGAGTTTACAGATCCTGGTGACGACCAGCTCCGTGACGTTGGTTATGCAGAATAACCAATGGTATGTTAGGTTAGGCTCGGCTCAGAGAAGCCAGAGGCCTGTACTACGAAGCAGGTTCAACATGCCCAGGGTATCTTTTGGTTATCTGGCTTCACTTAACAAATGCGATCGCGCTAAGTGGTCATGCGAAGGTGGCTATGAGCGTGTTCACATAAACACGGTGGTGTTTACAGTATATGACCGATCAAAAACATGGACAAGTCTACTGGCAGCAGAGCGGCATATTTTTCAAACAAAGGGCAAACTATAATATTAGAGAAATACGAAAAACTTAAACACATAATCCAGGCTAAAAGCCAGAGGACAGCTGGCTAAAGATTGCTGACTGCGTGAATGTGTAAAAGTTAACAGGCTGATAATATCACTGCCCCATCATTGGGACATGAGTAGATCTGACTCTAATTTGTGTATTCCGTTAAATGAATGTGTTGCTTAGATGTATTGTTATGGTGTGTATGACAATCTTAGCCTTATTATTTCAGCTGCAACCCGGTCTGTCAAACAGACTTGGGAGCAAATAAAAAACAAGTAAAAAAGCATAATCCACAGCAGTAAGTAGGCTTACTTTCATATCTTATAAGTGCAACAAGTACTGTACAAGTACAAGACTTTAGTTCTTCCATCAGAAGCTGTGGTTGGATAATATCTGTATACAAAAGCATAATAAAATGGCTTTGACATTGTTGCAGCCAACAGGAAAAAATAAAAAGAAAGAAGACAGGAGGAAGCTGACCCTCCTCCGTACTGTGAAGTAATGCAATAAAATGCTACAGTCTGCGAGAGCGCACAACTCCAATGTGTCGCTCTGGAAACATAAAACTGAAGAAACTGCCACAGATCAGGTCAGCTGGTCTCTGAACACCCTTACCCTCCTCCAGACCACTGGTTGGTAAGCCCAAATCCTGCTTCATAGTACAGGTGAGTCAAACAAAACTGACCTCCTTTATGATACAGACGGTTGGATTACACTGTTGCATTCAGAGAGAATACAAACGTGGGTTTCATTCTTGTCACCATGAAGGTCAGAAAGTGCTGGAAGTTATCGTCCATCTGCCATTAAAACTGTGATAGCAGAGGATGGTTTCAATCCATCGACCTCTGGGTTATGGGCCCAGCACGCTTCCGCTGCGCCACTCTGCTGTCAATCACCCCAGATGGGCTCGAACCCACAATCACTGGCTTAGGAGGCCAGTGCCTTATTCATTAGGCAGAACAAAGTGTGGTTTTACATAACATAACAACAGTGAGACAACATTAAAGAGATAAAGAGAAACAGAAATGTACCGTCCTGTCAGAAGTTCGGCATACACACATTTCTTATCAACATAAAGTTTAAGTGCAGCTGTTTGTTCTTTTAGAATTTTTTTTTACCGTCCAGTCCGTTTAATACTGCTGCTGTAGCCGGCCGGGAAACACGGCAGCAATTTTGGATATTTACAAAGATACTTGGACGACGCTTGTCTCTGTCAGTCATCGCATTAAACCCTCCTCAGACTAATGATTGGTTAGCCCAATAAAACGGCAAGAAAAAATCAATTTGAATGGGGGCCAGACGTATCTGCCAGAGCAAATAAACATGAGCTCGCAGATTTGTGTGGTTCCCAGGCTTTAGAAATGCAGTGATAAAATACTAAATTAAGTTCCTCTAATGTCTTGAAAGTCATCCAGCAACACCTTTAGCAGAGGAGAATGGTTTCAATTCACAATCTCTGGGCCCAGCACGCTTCCGCTGTTCTGCTCTGCTTTCAATCTCCCCCAATGGGACTCAAACCCACAAAGGAGGCCAAGGCCTTATCCATTAGGACACTGTGGCTTCAAAGCCCACAAGCTGACCAGATAGAGAACATTGAAGGGAGAGTGTTTTGGAGACAGGAATGGTTTCTTATCTCTGCTGTTTTCTGTAAACAGAGGACTCTCAGGGTAAACAAAGAGACTCCTGTTTGCTGAATACAGACACACACAGAAGTATCATTTTTGTAAACATATACAGTAAGTTAACTCACACAGTAAATCATACACCATTTCTTTCATATAGTCAAACTCTTAGGCAGACATAGAGTATATATTAAGGACCATTTGAATGGACACACACACACACACAGAGAGACACAGCTAGCTTTTGAGCTGTTACACACATAGTCGAGCCTCAGCCTGTCTGCGTACACAAGACAGTTCTGACTTGTCAGGAGGAATAAACATTTCTACCCAGCATGCCTGTGGCCACGTTATACGCATCTGATAAGGGTCCACACAAATTTGTTTGTGAAACACTTCAGCATGCACGCACTCAGACACACACACAGGCAAAACCACAAACCCATATACAGGAGATTAACCCATCAGGTTAAGAATGCTGTCAGTGTCGTGTTTATACCATGCTTCACCACACAGAAACACTACAAATCCCATAAACCCTAGATAGTCTGCGGGTCTCTCCCAGCAGCAGAGCAGTGGATACCACCTGGCCGTGTGTATGTGTACGTGTATATGTGAGAGGTGCTGAGTTACAGAAAACATGAAGGAAATTATTCAACCAGGTACCAAGCTGTGCCAGTGTGTGTGTGTTCACAAATTCCACAAAAAGACACAAAAAGCAGGGGTGTTTGGGTTGTGCTCCTGTCTGTCACTGTTGCTGTTTTTACAGGTGAAAGGGATTTGATCCCATGTCGGACAAATCCATCTTAAACGGCACAAATAATACAGTAGATGTGACAGCAAGGTTTATTGTTAAAAGAAGGGTTAGGCAATTTATCTTAGAAGCATTTTTTGTTATATTTGTTGAAATTCTCTTTACGTCCCGACAGAAATCAATAAATCAAATGCTCTGACACACAAAAGAAAAAAACATAATAAGTATTTGTGGCTGTTGCAGGCCTGTAATAAGCTTGTCGAATCACTTGAATTCGCCCTGCATGAAATGACTGGATGGCTTACTTGCCTGTCTTCCTGAGTCAGTACCTGCACACGTTCTGCCCGTGCACTCATTGTGCATGACCGGAGTCTTCTTCATATTTAGCGGCTGCTAACTAGCCAGCAAAGAGTTAGTGCATTAAAACTCAATTTTCAACAAAATGTCCCAATACTAACGTGCCAGCTTGACAGCTGTCAGTACTAACAATAGCCATGTCTGTTGTTTCCATTCATTATGATAATGTTCAGTGTTTTCCTTCTTGTGAAGCAGACATGAGGTAGTTGGATTCGGTTAGTGATGACAACGATGCGCTCCTCTCCTCTCTCGAACGCTCTCTCACATAGACATATATACATTAAATATGTAGGTATGTATGTCTACACCAGAGAGTGTTGGGGAGAGGATACAATATACGTTATGATATATATATACGCTCTCGTGGACTCGTCCTCCAGCAGCAGTCAGGCAGTGTGCGTTCATGTGTTTGGGGAAGTGGCTTTGGAGGGAGGCCTGAAGGGAGGGGTGGGATTGTTTTTGGTTGCATACTGTCAAAATCTAGCTTCTTTTGCTGGTTTCTCCCATGTTATCAGCCTGAGCGTTAAGTATTACACTACTTTTTTGACAACTTATCATAACTAATTTCAATTAATGCCAAAACTGCATGTTACAGTAGGCAGAGTGAAATTATGTTGTCCTGCCATTATGGGGATGTGTGTGTTGTTCTGAAGGGCAGTTAAAAACAACGTCTTATTGTAAATAGTTAATTCACCTCTCTTTCCTTTAGTGTATTTCTGTAGTTGTTGACTCACATATTTGATTACGGTTTTGAACAGCCTCACAGTTGGCTTTGTTTTGAACAGAGCATCTGGTCTGTGATGGCCACATGGACTGACTCATGACACAGGATTGCTTTGAGTTTATTGTTCAGTTGATTTTGAGTGTGGAATTGTAAATGCTGTGTTCATTTTCATGAGGCTAACTGTTACTGTGTCTAGCTTTTGTTGTCAATGTGACCTGTTGTGAGAAATTCTAAGTCAACCCTCCGTGAACCACAATTATTCAAAAAACCAAACAGTCGGGTGGAGGTGGATCATGTTTACTGTTTTCTCTCTCATGGAGTAAAAGATGTTCTTCTTGCCGCCCATTAAAACTGAAACAACTCAGAGTCCAGCTCACAGGACAGGAATCACTACTGTTTTTCCCTGTTGTGGTTGTTGCGGAGGAGAGTCATCCTATGAGGTTTTGGAGCTGGATACAGACAACCCTCTGTGGCAAAACTCAGAGTCATGACACTACAGACAATCAGGTATTTTCAGGCATTTTTGTCCTTATTATTTTATTTTTTTTGTCTGTGTGTGTAAGATTCAATGTTCCAGACATAAGAAAGCATTCATATCCTTGTCACTACATCACCCACTAAAAGGAGGGAAGAAGAGTGAGGAACAAACAGGAAAGAATAGGGGAGAAAACATGTATGTATATTTATGTTTGAAAGGACATAACTGGAACAGTCGCAGACTGTACTAAAGTATGAGGGTTACATCTAAATAAAAAAAGGTGGGGAATATTTTATAGCTTAAAGGGCAAATATGACAAATAGGGGGAAGGAAGAGGAGGAAAACTGTCATCTTCACAACCCTTTTGTATGATAAGGGAGAAGTCTGCAAAGGCCAGAAAGAGAGAATTTGGCTGATAAATTGAAATGCAGAAAAAGAAAAGAGGCAGCAGTGGGGATGAAGGAAGGATAAGAAAGATGAGGGTTAGAGGGTAGGATGGGGAGACAAATATACAGACAAACTCACCAACCAGCTGGGACAGGCAGCAGCTATATTTACACTTAGACTGTTTGGATGCAAATATAGGCATAAATTAGTTAGTAAATACAGATTTGATAAATTTAACTGCAATTAGTTTAAAATGCTTCAAATAAACCAACCTCGTCATGTTTCAACACAGCAAAAAATTAAAATATAGACTTACCTGTCAGTGGGTTGAGATAATTTTACCTGGCATCAGTACAAATTACTTTGCTTTAAGGCTTTGAGGATTGTGGAGTTACATGTATTACTGAGCCAAAAGGACGCCCAACCCTGTCAGATTAATCTGACAAATGCATTTCCACTATTTACTGCTTAATTACCTCATCAACAAAAACACTTTCTGTTTAAAGGGACTATGAAAATATGTTTTGTGATACCGAGGAAAAACAATCATGTTTTGATGCCTCAATAGAACCTTTCTAATCCATCTTACTTTGTGTGATAATACTTGAATGGAAGCTCAGTTTATCAGAAGGAGAAACAGAGAAGAAAGATAGAGGGGGAGAGGAAGGAGAGAGGAGAGAGCTGCAGGCAAGAAGAGGAGGAGGTCTTAGAAAGCGGGTGAGAGAGAAGATGAAGTAGGACAAGTAGGAAGAGGGTAGAGGTTATAACGTGAGGTGTTGAAGAGGAGGGGAGGGAAATGGAGCCATAGGAAAGAAGATGAGTAGAAGCTGTTATCAAAGTGTTATTGCTCCAACGCTGTAAGAGAGAGAGGGTGGAGGAGGAGAAGGAGAGAGCTGATTAGGAAGAGGATTGGAAATAAATTTGGCTTTGGGGTAGGAAAAGTCAAGAAAGTGACAAACAGAGGATGAAGTGGATGATGAAGAAAGAACGGGGGAGAGGAGCTCTGGCCTAAAGAGGGAGCCTCAGGAAGAAACAAAAAAGGAAAACTTAAGAGAATATTTCAGAAGTGGCTGGTATTTAAAGGTTATTTAAAGTGGAAATTGCAGTACCATGGACAGAATATGCCTCCTCTCTGCCACCAGTTTTCCCATTCCCCTTGAGCTACGGTGGCCTAAAAGTGACACAAAGCAAGTCACATTTTCGTTATATAAAGGGAAATAAGATGGCTAATTAGTGCAGAAATCCAGAAGGGCAGGCATGAAGAAAGCAAGTTTTGAAAGTAAGAAAGGTCCTCACTGATCATCGGCAGTACCCTTTTCTTTAATCTCTCGACAGTGTGGAAAATGAATGGCTAGACAGGGAGGAGAAGGACAAAACCAGAGGGAAGGATCAGAGAGAAGGGAAGGTGATATTTATGTACCAGGAAATACTGCAGCCCAGACAAAAGGCATTTTTCCTTGAAAGAGGGGATGGAGGGCATGAGTGAGGTGAAGTGAAGCTAAAAGGGTGTGGGGCTGATGGGAGGGAGAAGGGGCGGGAGAGAAAGAGGGGAATGGGGTTAATAGGGAAGGATGGAGCAGATAGTGAGGTGGGGAGGGAAGGGAGGGAAGAGGACGGAGGAGAAAATGACACGGAGGAGATGCCGTGGGCAGAAGTTATAGATTTTTACACATGTAAAGCAGATTACATGTATAAAATGAGACTTAATGTAAATGGCCTACTTAATGTAAATGATTGTTTTTGCCATGTACCGTATTAATGCTGGCTTGATTCACTTCTTTTTTTTTTAAAGCTATTAAAAGAAGAATTTGTTTTGAATATGTTGAGTTTTATACATATATTTGTATGTATTTCTCTTTAAGATTTGCTGGTCAATAACCTGCCAGAAGAACACAATGAATTTTATCCTTAAAAAAAAAATAGCGTTTTACGAGACAAAAAGGGGACCAGACAATGAAATTTACCACCAAGGCAAAAATGTCCTTCATTGCCACCTTGGAAGAGAAGACATCTTCCAAATGGATATCTCTGGACATAAATGTTAAAATTGAGAGACACCTCAAGATGGTGATAACAGCTGGCTGGAGGGGGAAAATGTGTCACGGAGAAAAAAGGTGGAGTGGCTGAAGGAATAGGGCCAATAGCTGAGGGGGTTAAAGAACCAGACAAAATGGAGGCAGGGCTATTATTGGCAAATTACTGTAAAATGGCGAAGAGGAAATAAAGACAGGGAGTATGGTCAGAAAGATGACGAGGAGGAGGGAGGAGGACGTGGATGTTGGCATTCAGGGTGGCTGGACTGGGAGGGAAAGAAAGAGGGAACAACAGAGGAGGATAGGGGTGTTCGCCTGGGGGGCTATGGCCAGACAATTAGGAGGAGGAGGAGGAAGATAGGGGCTGAGGCTGCAGGTCTGCGGGCTAGACAAGACTATCTACCCTCAGGGGAACACAGCCTCTTTTTGTTGAGAGAAGAAGACACAAGAACAATCCTCCGGAGAAAATAGGCCAGACAGACAGATGGATGAGTAGATGGAAGGATGGAGAGTTAGCGGGAGGGAGGGACGGAGACTGGGAGGGACGGCAGAAGTGAGAAACAAAGAGAATGAGCAACGCCCTGAGGGATCCCTGGACGTCCAGGTGGATTTGAGCTGGGGGGGGGGCACCTGATGAACAGATAAAGAGGCAGAAAGAAAAGGAGTAAAGAAGATTTAGAGGGAGACAAAGAAAAGCTGCCCAGAACAAGGGATTACCATTAGTATAAGATGGTGGCCAACTGTCTGACAGTGAATGAGAAAGATGTAGTTAAAAAAGGGGAAAGATAAGAAGATATGAAAATGTTTCCTATAACTGCAACATGATTAAAACATGTAGATATTTTATAACTCTAAATCTGTGCTCCCTCCTGCTTCATATTTAAAAATGATCAATGGTTCACCTTGACTCACCTGGTCAGATCATTTTGCAGACAGAAGCAGATTGACCTCATATTCTCTGCACTCCGTGTTTGTGATGTATGTGTGTGTGTTTTGGTTTCCCTCGCCGGGTAAAGATTAATGACATTAAAGTCACTACAGTCTAATAAATCAAATAGACGAAAGATGTAGAAGCGAGGTGGAACGGCACTGAATCAGGCGTGATTTAAACTTGTCAAGGAGCGATAAGGGTGAATCTTTGCCAAGCTGAGCTGTAAATAACTGAGACGTCTTCTTCAAAGTCTGAAAAAGAAAAATGTTCTGGCTGCGTCTTCCAAAGTTTAACTTTGTTTTCATGTGAAGCTGAATGCTCAGTGAGGTGCTGAGAACAAAGAGAGATTGCCTGAGTTTCAAGCAGAAGGCAGGGATTCAGAGTTTTTCCCCTAAAGGGCTTACCAAAGTTTCTATTAAGTTTTCACAGTACTTTTTCAATATTGAACTGAGTATATTTACTTTTACATGCTATGTGGCCTCTTTTCTACCTGGCTTTAAAACAGCACTTGCTTATACACTGTAAATTGATGATTTCTCTTTCCCTCGCCAGCAAGTGGTACACAGGTTTTTACTTGTTTTTTGGAGTATTTTTAGCCATGCCAGCATCATGTCTTGGTCACAGAAACCTGAAGAAAAAAGAAGAAATAAACTATCTGGGTTATTTTGTATTTGATGTTTATATTCCCTGTATGTTGTGTTATATTTCCATTTCATATGATCTGTAACTAGTGTGCTGTTTTGGCTGGATCTCCCTCAGAAAACAGATTAAATCTCAAGGGGCTTAGTAAAATAATAAAATACTAAATAAAGTAAAAAACAAATTTAGCCACATTTTAACCTTCCTGTCTAGACACCTTTAGACCTGCAAATGACCAAATCAGAGCTTGTGGGGCTGTAATGCACTTCTAGGAAATGTGCATTCTTTTAGTTTAAAAGTAAAAACCTTTGTCTTGCATTTATCCTTATGTGTGCCTAGGTCCCAGTTAACTGTTCCAAGCGTCAGTCAAAACTGGCTGCTACTTGTTTTCGGGTTTCCTTGTTTTTCACCTCTGCACATGAAGGTTTATTTACCATTCCACAGCTCAAACATGTTTCCTGCTGACAAACTGCATCTGCACTTTGTCGCTAACATGGCCAAATATGGCCCTGACCACCTCTGTAGATGTGGTGTAGATGATTAGAGGTTGAGTGCATGTTTGGGCGATGTTACAAATGCATTTTATCATTTTTTTGCTCTCTGATCACAATCCGATCACCCAGTAAACATGTTCCTACCAGGTTTAAATGGAGTCTGTCTTTCATCTGTACTGAAATGGCTTCCACCAGGCTGGCTGTGTGGCTGTAAAACTCAGCTCTGCAGGTTTAGATGTAAATCTTGCGATGCCCTTTTTTTGACTCTGGCTCATCCCGTCCTTGAAAAGAACTTTGAGCTGCTTTAGATGAAAGCTTTCACCAAACAGCAGATATATCATCCAGAGTAATAAAGCAAAACTGCCATAAAAAAGTTCAAGTAAAGTGGGGGGGGTGGAGAGATGACTGAGGTTTCGATTAATGAAAGGATTTGAAGAGGGAGGGGGCGTGACCAGGAAAGAAAACTAGCTAGAAATGATAAGCAAAGTGGACAAAAGGTCTAAAAATTATGGAGGGATGATATACAGTTGGCGTAAAATATGTTAAGGAGCGATAGAGGACAAGAACAGAAGTAATAAGAGTTACCTACACAAACGAGACATCTGCATTGTAATTTGGAAGGAAGAAGGAAAAAAGCACCAAAGAAAACTTAATAATGAAAGAGTGATATATTAAATAAGGGATGGGGGGAGTGAGTGCTGCAGGCTGCAGACTACCCATGGGCCTCTCTGCTCTGCCCTGAGGGGCCTGCTGATTGTGTGTGTGTCTATACATACAGTCTGTGTGTGATCATGTGTGTGGGTGCATGCATGTGGCCATACATGCTTTTATTTCTCTTTGTTTGATGCGTATGCGCTCCCGAATCTGTCACTGTGTGTGGCAAGTGTTTGTGTTTGTGTGTGTGGGTGTGTGTGTGTGTGATGAGATGAGATTAGACTTCCTGCAGGGCTGTAGTTCCATGGAGGCCACCTGAAGCAGCAGGAACGACGGGAATGTGGGAACAGTGATACGCTTCGCCGTCTCCATCACCACAACAACCTCTCTGCCTCATCGTGGGAGAGGAGAGGAGAATAAAGGCAGAGACATGCCGAGCAGCTCTAAACCTGGTTTTGAACATCCTTTTCCAACCTTTATTGCTGCAAAGGTTGCCTAACTCTTTATATCTCAACATCAACCTGAGCAATTTCCAAGTAAAACCTTTTTATAGAGTTTCTAAGACTTTTCAAGTTATTTGCTAACCCTATCCTAGGAGCTGCATCAAGTCATTTATTTATAGATTATCACAGCATGCTACACAGAAAACAAAGGGTTCTGCTCTCTACCGTTGTGATTTGATGATAAAAACATTCCCAACTCTTATCTGAGACAAAAGTGCAAAACAGAAAACCTTTCATTTATTGTGATTTAAATAAACAGTGAAAACCAAGGCCTTGTCTGTGCTGTGACAGCAGACAACTGAATTACACAACGATGAGCAACACTAGAACAAAATCTAACATTTCAACACTGTGCGTCAGTGTATGTTTTTTTTAACGCAGGAACGCTGCTCCAAAATTCATCAGAAGTTGTCAATATGCGACACTGAGTATATAATGTCAACCTCTGCTGCGATTACACGGCCTCCAGTGGACCAATCAGTGGGTTCTGTGAGGATGACTGGATTTGTGGACTAGTTATGAGGTTTCTTGTAAACAAACACAGTTGCATATGTTATATTGGTTATTAATTTGTTTGTTTGGCAAGTTTGTAATTTAGAAAGTTTTAGAAGACATTTCTTGGTCTCCTGACTCATGCCATCTGTTTGTTTGCTTGTCTGTTTCCCTGTCAATCTGTTTGTTAATATGTTCATTTACTTGTGACATGCTTCATTTCCGCTGTAATTTGGGATTTTAAAAATGACAGTGATTAGCCCAAGGACATAAACCACAGTATGTGGATTATATGGAACATTAGTTTGCTTTATTTGCTACACATAATATCTCAGGCACCAATTTTTAAGTGTTTTTATCCAAGTCTAAAACTGATGAAATACAAGATAGAAACAAAATGGCAGAAGCATTACTCTATAGTGACACTAGTAGTGTAAAACTCTGCGGGATACCTTTAATTAAACCTTGTGCGATGTATTTTTTTAATAGTAAATTCATTTTGACCAGTATTGTAGTTGTGATTGATTCTTTTGCTATTGCACCAAGTGGAATTAGTGTAATTTATCAAAACTACAATGCAAAGAACAGACAGTTGGTGTTTATTATATCTTGTTCAAAATAATATCAGCTTTTAAAGACAGACAGATGGAAAGAGCGGAGATCCACACTCTGCCTGATTACGCTGCGTGAGGGACCACAGTCGGTGCAACGCCGAAGTGAGAAAAACGCATCAAATGTTGTGATCCGCTGCGTTCAAAATGAAGACAGAAGACTGAGGTGTGGTGTTAGTGTGTGTGACAGCAGGTGTTGTTCTCCTGTGGCGGACTCGACGCTCAGCTCTCCCACTGTGGCCTGTTATTAATGGCTACAGATTCATTACAGGCAGCCAGTCAGCCATGCTGCCAGCACGCCCGACGCTATTAGTCACACAGTCAGGCTGATTGATGCACACACACAAACACACATGCGGTTTACACAAGCCTGTGCAACATTAATCAAAACTTCTCCGCTACTTCACACTGTTAGGATTTTTACTGTGGCTTAACTAATGTTTTACCTCTTTGTCTCCTTCCTCCCCTTTTCCTGATTTCTCCCTCCTTGTTCTCTCAATCCAGAGGACATCTTTATCCTCCGCGGGAAAGACAAGAAGAACCCTCTCATCTACGGCCTGTTTACCACTTCAAGGTATTCCCCTCTGTAAAGCATTGTAGTAACTTTAAATGGTATTTTGTAATATGTGCACACTTGTTCAAGTGTTGAAAATGCCAGTATGGTGCTGGGTGGGAGGCACTGGGAGTGTGTTGAATTTCCACTGGGTGGAGAGTTTTTGTTTCTACAGAAATTGCTCATAGTGAGTGCATTCAGTCATTTGCACTGATTAACAAACCTGTCAACCCCTGCAGATATATTTAGGTTAAGCTGTTTTGTGCAAGGAAAGCAAAAACCTTCTTTCCTTTTAGTGTCACGTAAAATTAAGAATTGTAGAGTAGAGAAGAGGGAAGGAGAATAAAAGCCACGTGACCCCCCCCCAACAGCTCCTATTGAGCTACTAGAGGCCTCACAGCTGTAAATTTGATGAAAATGTATACTACATGCATTTTTATTATGATTTTCAGAAAATAAACTGGATTAACAAAAAAAGAAAAGAAAAACACCATATGTTTTGTCACTAGTTTATTTTTTTTATTTTTTTAACTATAATGAAAGTCACACTTCTTGATTAATCCTGTATTTGGCAACCTCGTACTTTTGTGGCCCCAAGTGGCCACGTTAGGTGCTGTAACTATTTAGATGAAAAGTTTAAAGGGCATTTAGTAGCTAAAAAAGGCTTTAGTTAGTGATGATTTATGCAGATTTATTTCCCACCACTAACCAGACACCTGTTCAAAAATCCATAACAGAAAGATGGAATTATAAATACTAAACCACATAACAAATATAATTTTCAAGTAGGTAAAAATAATGGTTTATATACGAAATATAGACACAGCTTTTTTGAAGTACACATTAAACTTTATTTTCTTTATGGAGAATTACAGTAGCTGACAAAGTTAGTAGTTACAAAAATAACCTTATTTCATTTTATTTTATCTTCAGTGTTTCATGATGATGGGTGTCAAATGCAGTCAAGAGAGAATCTGTGACATGATGCGAATGCTCCATCTCACACTGTAATGAGACGCTGTAGTGTGAGGCCCCAGGGTCCTCCATCACACTGTGACCCATGAATGAAACACATTCATTCATGTTAACAAAATGGCGCTCATGTGAGCCTTCATCATCATACCATCATCACCATCATGCCCTGACTGTGACACAGCAAGTGTGCCTGTGTGTGCCTGTGTGTGTGTGTGTGTGTGTGTGTGTGTGTGTGGGATGGGAGAGGTTAGAGTTTGACCATATCATATTTTCCTCACAAACAAACAGAGACACTCCTTAGTATGATGATTTATGGAAATATAGCAACATTCATACCAGCTTATGAAGCTAATTGGGTGTGTGTGTGTGTGTGTGTGTCGTATAAATTACAGAAGGTCTTAAGTTATTTCTTCACTCTCATTTAAAGGCACAATCTGTAACATTTTTTACCTCTAGATGAACTGAAAGCATCTTTGTGTTTCTCCCGGTGTGTGATTACTGCCGGCTTGTTTTCCTTTTTAATCATCCAAGCTTTCTTGCTGTCTTCTAAAAAGGTCATCTTAATGAGAAAATTAAGATGACCTTTTTAGAAGACAGCAAGAAAGCTTGGACAACATGAGAATTTGAGAAAAAGTAAAGAGAAAAAACCTGAAAAATTGACAAATTGTAAATTACAATATACATGTTCCAGAGGTCAAGCCACAACAACAACATGCTGTGCAAATACAAACCTTATTAAAGAACATTGACAAAACATGGAAAATATGAAGCAGTGTGGAAATGGGTTTGATTAGAGTCCATACACAATATGTTTTCTGCTAAATTCTACAAAATGGTAACTCGCTCGCATGTTGGTAAGAGTCATAAAAGAAAGAAAGAAAAACATTTTTATGCTCCTTTTGGGACAGAGAAATGACACAAACAAATAAAACTGCACGATAGGAGGCAGACAGATACTTAAAGACTGACAGATGGATAGAAAAAAGGCTGATGCTCAAAAAGCAGCCTCTCATTAAGACTGACACTCTGAAAGACAGATAACAGGTGAACAAACACAATACAAAGACTGAAAAATAGGCACTTGCTGAAAAAAATAAAGTGAAGAAAAACCAGAACAAATGAGAATGTGAGCAACAAACTAAAACAAACAGCAGCTTCTATTTTTCTCCAAACTTACTGACGGCACCACATGCTCTGAGAATAAGCCAGTTATTGAGGTGGACGCCAGAACTCTACAGTAGCAGCACAAGTATGACGACATGTGGCATTGCGGAGCAGGGAGTTGGTCTGTTTCTGGGTTTTGGAAAGTGTCTGGAATCTCAGCGGGGAACGGACAGAAATCCAAGGCATCACCCAGGGTGGGGTCCCAACCACAGAACTCCAGAGTGCAGAAAGGTCATTCCATCTGAATGGAAACTTCTCTCTCCGGTTCACTCATGATTGCACACACAGAGGTTTTTGTCCCCGGTGATGAAGTCCAGACTGTAGGATGTGGATCTGCCCTCTATTTCATTTGATAATTTCTTTTTAATTTAATTGTCCATTTATCACATGCAATTTATATCTATGAAGGAGAGAGCGATGCAGATGCAGGTGTTTATTCATTAGTTGGTTTGCTCATTTGCTGTTGTTTTTATATTCATTCAATAATTCATATTTATGTTAGTTTCTTAACTTATTTGCTTATTCATTCATACATCCCTTCCTTTATTTGTTTGTTTTGGGCTTTTCATCTAAGATCTCAAACATAACAGGTCAAATAATTACAAAATGTTAGGAATTAAGGGTTATGGCAGGAATTTATTTGGAATAGCAGTACAATTCTTGTGGATTCTTGGCCACCACACATGCCATCTTAGATGCCAGATATCAGTAATACTATTTCTACAAACAATTAACCATCTTAGTGTTTCATTGTTTTCTGATTTGTTTTCAGAACTGATACGTTGTTTGTTCATTTGTCCATGTTACTAGAAAATACATACTAGAAAACTTGGGAGAATGGCATTGTGACCTCTGACCTTTCTGTGATGGGGAGAAAAGAGAGCTTCCCTCCACAGAAGAATTAGACTAAACATACTGTATGTGTCAGCTGTGTGAGCTGAAGGAAACCACCATGATACATCACAACACAGCCTTCCTGTCTGTTCTGTTTCTAGCACCTCTGCCCATCAAACTCAACTGGAATCTTTAACTCAGAAACTCTAAACACGGATCTTAACCATGATCTTAGTTACAGTGGATGGGGTGTGTTCCGGTGGGTACTGATGTGCTGAAAGCAGCACATTCATCCAAGCTAGACTTTGGGTTGGAGCACATTCAGTGAATTGATGCGTTTAACCAAAAAGCCGCGATGACTCACAGCTCTTCATACACTACATTTACTTTATTTAATTTCCTGCTTTAAGACTATTGCAACTCATCAAGTGGAATCTCAAAGACATGCTCAACTTGTGTTTTCTTTTTTATGCACACTGGAGGAATAACGCCTGTGGACTGTGATGAATGACAATTCTCCTTTTTACTTTCTTGGTTATCCTCAGTGATATCCTGAATGGGTCAGCAGTGTGCGTTTACCGAATGGAGGACGTGGTTCGGGCTTTCAAGGGAAACTTTCTGCATAAGGAGGGACCTCAGTATAAGTGGGCAGAGTTCACAGGCAAGGTGCCCTACCCACGACCAGGAACTGTAAGTGAATGCTCAAAACTCTCTCCATCAGGCAGCTGTTTTTATTCATTTATCTATTTTTATTTATTATATTTATTTAATTTGTTATTTCCTTTACAAACTAGTGAGGTGACTGTAGTTATACAGAAGTGCATGCACATTGATAGCTACACAAAGACAGTTAATTCAACATAATAAGGTATCTTATTTTCATACCAGTATGAGGATGAAAAGTACATTTTTTACTGTTTGTTACACCACAAGTACTGAATAGAAATAAAATCTCTGTCTCTGTCCAAACATCCTTCTCTTTTCCTCTCTCTTTCTTTTTTTCTCTCTCTCAGTGTCCCAGCAGTACATATGGAAGTTACAGCTCAACCAGAGAGTATCCTGACGACGTCATCTTCTTCAGCAGGACTCACCCGCTGCTGCAGGTTCAGCTGATTTTTCAATTTATAAAATTACACAAATCTAATTTAATTAGATCACGGCCTCTTGTACAGTGGGTCCAAGCGTACCTATTCTCTATTTTTGTCCAAATTCTTAAGTGAGATTAAGAAATTAAATTAGCCAACAGTCTTCCCAAAGGGACACCGGTCCGAAAGTGAAGACAAATACATGTGATGATCAACATGATTTAACAAATACTCAATAAAATAAATCAGTCCTAATGTATTTCATTTTCTGATTATAAAATTGTTTTAGGAAAATGTGCTGCCGCTGGGAGAGCGCCCCCTCCTGGTCAGAGTGGGTGCTCACTACAAGTTCAGCAAACTGCTGGTGGACAGAGTGGAGGCCGTGGACGGCACCTACGACGTCCTGTTCATCGGCACAGGTAGCGTGTGTGCGGTGAACCTTTTTTCTACATTTTTGAGGGGGGAGGATTGTGTGCATGGTGTTTTAACCCCAAGATGAATGTTTTTTTCACAATAAAACAGACTCAGGCCTCGTGCTGAAGGCCATCCACCTGCCCAGAGAACACGGTCAGAGTCAGGAGGTCACTCTGGAGCAGCTGCAGGTCTTTCAGGTACAGCAAACTGTTTCCATACAAAAACATAATCTCGTCATCTCCATACCAGGGATTTTTGCATGTTCCAGCCCATTTAATATAAACTTGAGTTACGTGTAACTTTGCATTACAGCTAAGCATTCTGCAAATTAAGTTGTTGTGTTTCAGATATTTAAATGTATTTCTACTGCCTTAAATGCAGCCATTGGTGTCCATCCATTTCTTTGTGGTATGACGTTAAATATCAAGACTCTGCAAACTGAACAGCTACATTATTGTCAACCACAGTTCACAGTATTCACAGTTCAGCCCAATATTAATTCCACTGGAGGCACAAATTCAAAAAGCAAGAAAAACTCTATGTTCACTCTAACAGATGTGGTTGAGATTGCTGGAGTTGCTTTTTTCTGCTCTCTATTGTAAAATATGAGCTTTGCGACCTTTGTGAAAAATGTCTGATTACCAGACTATGAGATCACTTCTGTAAATGATTCAAAACTGTGTAAAATCATTGTAGTTTGCAGCCGCCTGCCAAAAATTTAAAAATCTATCCGTCTATCTATCTATCTATCTATCCATATATATATATATATATCTGAGTGCAAAAGTTTCTTTTTCTTTTTGTTTCTCAGTTTTCTTTTCTCTCTTCCTCACAGCACAAATCACCTGTGACAGCCATGACACTTTCAAAGAAAAAGGTAACAGATGAGAGAGACAGACAGAAACTCACTTTCAAACTTCCAAACTCCCCTACACACACATGCATGCACACACACACACACACACACAAACATGCTCAACATCACACTTATCACTCATCTCTCCACCTTGTATCTCCAAGGACAGCTTCATCACCAGTTTCTATGGTTACCCTACCTCAGTCAGAGCAGTAATGAAGAGATGCCACACACACACACACACACACACACACACACACACACAAATGCACTTTGCATTATTAAAATAGTCGGGGTTTCATGAAATAGAAATCTAAAGTTGGTTCACACAACCAGACACACACACATACGCACATCAAGATTATACAAAGCAAGCATCACACACACACACACACACACAGACTCCTGTGGCCATGCTCTGACATTGTTACAGTGTGAGTTGGATGTGTGACTCAGAGAGTGAAGATGGAGATGGTTAAGCTGTTTATTATAAATGTGTCTCTCTGTTTCTCTTTTGGCTCGCCCTCGTTTATTACTCTCCTACTCTTTCCATTCCCTTCCGTCTCTATTTCTATTTCTCTCCCCCCCCCGCCCCCTCCTTTCCTCCTCCTCCAGCAGTGGTTGTTTGTGGGCTCCAAGGAGGGTGTGTCCCAGTTGGCCCTGTACCAGTGCGAGCTGTACGGTCAGGCCTGTGCTGAGTGCTGCCTGGCCCGAGATCCCTACTGCACCTGGGACGGACACGCCTGCAGCCCCTACATGCCCACCGTACGCAGGTATGGACAATGAATTAGATCTGTTTATCCAAACAACACTGATCTGGATATCTCTCACAAGTTATCATATTTCTTTCAAAAAGTCTGAATAGCAAAGGACAAACACATGGAATTGATCTTCTCAAGTTTTTTAAGATTTAAACCACATTTGTTGATCGTTTGAAATGTGGCTCAAATTACATCTGAACGCACATCTTTCTGATTACATTTTAAGCATTTTTTCCACTTGACTAACATTTTGTTCCATTACAAAGTATGGCACAAGCACATATTTCTGTGATATTTGACAATTATGTTTTTAGTGCAACCATAAAAACCATTAGCCAAAATCTCCATTTTGCCTACATTAAAATCCAATAATGTCAAAAGCAGATTGGCGTGAAATTTTAGCAAATTGATGCCCCCAAGTGGATTAACCTCTAAATTTGATATCCTCATGACCTCTCCACTAGCATCACCTTCAGGATGGACTTTACATTGTTCAATTAACACTAGTTACTCTTGAGCAGGGTGTAATTCTTTGTTTATTGTAATTTGGTGTCTATTTGTCTACAGGAGGAATGCTCGACACTTAGGGGAGGACGAAGATCCGCTAACTCAATGTGTCAGACAGGGAGGTGAGGAGCTAATTTACTTTTGACAGGCAATTACTGTAAAACAGTATGTTTTATTTTAAATATCACTGTATGTTGTACATATATTTTATGCTATTTATTTTTTATCCATCATATATATGAATAGTACATGTACAGGTGTAATTTATAGATGATAATATAGGTGAAACATCTACAGTATGCATGATATAAAAAGTGACAACATCATCATAAATTGTATTTATATGGCCCAAAATCACAAGTATATGACAATCAAGTATATTACAATCAGAAACCCTGCATCCTTAGAATTGATCCAGATAAAGAAAATTAGTAAAACACATAAATGCAACGTCAATACATTTTGAAAATAATATAAAATTAAATTAAATTAATTGAAATGAATGAAAAAATTAAAAAGAAAGAAAGAAAAAGGAGAGCGAAAACCAAATCTCTAACCTGTCACGTCTTTTCCTCGATTTCATTCAGCCGGGTTGCAGGTGGAGGCGGAGCAGAGGGTGATGATGGTTGCTGAGGGCAACAGCACCTACCTGGAGTGTCTGCCCCGATCCAGACATGCTGCTGTTACCTGGTACAAACAGGCTGGAGAGAACAGTCCTGAACTAAACCAGGTACACACACACACACACCCACACACACACACACACAATTTACTGTAATACTTTTATTTGTTTCAATAAAGAACATAAATACTGGAGGATACAAACACTTTGTCCAACACTTGAATATTCTGTCAAGTTTCCACCACCCATCAACTCTCTCTCCCTATAGGTGGTAACAGGTGAGCAGCTGGTGGTGATCGAGAGGGGCGTCCTGATCCGTCAAGCTGAGCTGTCTCACGGGGGCGTCTACCACTGCCAGGTGGAGGAGCACGGCTACCACTGGACCGCCGTCACGGTCCGCCTCGCCGTTTGGAGCCCCGCGGCCAACCGCCTCCTCGCTTCCTGGTCCAGCTCGTCCTATCAGAGCACAGCAAGCCAGCCCTGGTACGAGGACGTGATGGCGCTGATTCACCCAGGAAACCTCGGCCAGCACTGCCGGGCACTGGGATACCGTCCCCCGCGCAACCACCGTCGCCACGGTGACATCGTGGCGGAGCCAAACAAGGAGAAAGAGAGGGGAGAGAGGCACAAGCACGGAGGAGGAAGAGGAGGAGGGGGAGGAAGAGCAGCAGGAAGGAAGAGCAGGAGCAAGCCGCAGCAGAGGGCACCAAGGAGCGCTTGAGTGTGTCGCGGAACAGGAAGGCGGATTTTCACCGACTTATACACACACACACACACACACACACTTATGTTATCGTCCAAACTAAGACACATACGTACACACACTCACGCACACACAGTTAAGTTATACACTGAACTGTACAGAGACTACGACATGCGCATGCACTTATCTACAAACAAAAAAAGCATCCTTTCATCATAGTGACAAACTTTCAAACTAAGCTACACACGAACAATTGAAGTATGTACAGGAGGATTAGAACAGTTAAGGCTGTTACACCTGGACAAGAGACTTGTGAATAAAAAAGCAAAAGTAGAATACCTTAGGTTGCATAGCATGTTGAATGAAGGATGAACGGCACATCCAGATTTCTCAGTTTAACTGACTCTGTGCCATGATATGGACATGAGAGAGGATGTTTTGGATTTGGAGCATCTACAGAGAAAGAAAAAAGCCTTGATCCAAAAGTAGATATTCATCATCTGAGAAATCATCCATACCCTTCAGCAGTTGACTTTGCATGTTTTTGCCTCTTGATTACAAATCACATATACACTGCCAATTATTCTCCAAATACAAAACAGATGTTTTTAGATTGATTTCATACCTTGCAGGCAGACACTGGCTTTGATTAATTTCAGTACGCTTTGAAAATCATCTTAAAAAAACTTGAGACATGTTATACATTACAGTGAACTATATGTTTCCAGTTGCAAGCAGCTGCTCAAAATGCTCAAAAGCTTTTGATTGACAAGTTATGTTGTCGGAAAGTGAAAGCAAGACGACAAACAAGCAAACATTGAAAACATGGTGAGAAGGATTTAGATGTCGGAGCGTCCTTGAACACATCAGCAGAGGCCATTCTTAAAACAGTTTGTGTTTTCAACATGACAACAGCTAAACTTAGACGAAAAAGAAAGGCGTTGAAATATTCTCTGTGTTGGACTACCTTCAATCTATAAACGTTTTTGGAAAATAATCAGCAGTGATAGTTGATTCAAGAGCTTTGAGAAGGTAATTATCTACTGTAGGTTGTGAATAACAGTAAATAGAACTGATGAGTTTTTTGCATCTTTTTCCCCAAATGGATATAAACCAACGGTGTTCCTACAGTGAGAGTTTTGTTGGTTTCTTCAGAAAGGTGGGGTCAGACCACGAGATGACAGATCCCAACCACAAAGATGAAAGGCAGACAAAAGCACAGCGACCTTTGATGAGGTTACATATCTACTTTCCCAGGGTTGAAGCCGCACAGACACACTGCAGGAGATGATTCCATTATGTTCTCCTCAAAGTTTAGAAAACAGACATTTCTGGCACTGGTTTTATGCCACGCGACATAGAGCTCAGTATAGGGGTGGGAAAATAAAGTGTACAGAAATGAAGACACAGCGGGTCTGCTGTGTTTTATAACATCAGAAAAAATGCTCCATTCTTTTTTGAGTGTAGTTTTAGTTCGCCTGAAGTGAGTGCAGTGTACGGATTTAGGAAATAGGCTTATTGTTCCGTAGGACAAAGGTAACATCTGCATACCAACTCCAGTTTGCAGACAAATGTATACATTATAATTTTTGCTCTGTAAGTTTCTGGGGGAAAAATGTGTTTAGCTGCTATTAGATGAGGCACAATGAAGCCTTTCCAGTAACTAAATTTCCTCTTGACATTCGTGATTGAATCTGTTTTAAATGGTTTTAATGAGTCTAAGCATCATAACCAGTATCACTACTTAAAACTGCAGCTGTGTATCTATTGGAAAAAATAGTTTTTACTGTTACTTTGGTCATGACAGTTAACTCATAATGTCAAATCAAAATATCATGATGCATTTGAAAAAAAATGTTCAGTAGTGTTTCATACGACATGGACAAGAAAACAGGTTTCGAAGAGGACCAAACCATGAACTGAACTGCCAAGAGACTCTGTACAGAATATGCATGTTTTTCAACGTACGGCTCAATACCCAAAGTGGGCCGTTGGTGACTTTCAGTGGCTTCCAGCCCAGCTGAAGAAGTGGAGTAATATATTGCTGGTCCTGTAGCTGCAGCTGGTAACGACATCTGGCCGTAAATTATGAAGCAGGCCCGATGTATAATAAAGAAGCCTTTATTATACAGAGTTGGAACTTGAGAAAGTGCTAAATAGGACCGGCGTCAAGTGGACTCTGGCCTGTGGGATGTGAGCGACTTCAGTGACTTTGCAAGGCAGTAAATCGTGATTTGTTCTTAATGTAAAAATGTTAAACCAACACAACTTGTTTCACCTCTATTTAACTTTCTTCTTAGTGGTATTTATTTGTTAAATATGGAGTGAAACTGCTTGTTCCAGAAGTTGTGAGGTCAGATTTGTTTTGGGAAACGCTTCAAGCTCTACATCAACCAGTTCCACCATGGTGTCTCACAAACTGGACGCTTATTGTTATTGTATGCCTGTACTGTATGTTTGTGTGCCCACACATTGACCAAACCATCTGTTTGTGTTGATGCACCGTCCAGCTCCCACCTGCAGAAATTCAGATCAGTCCTGCCTGCAATCATGGTTATTTTTTTTAAGAATCTGGCCCATCCCGCAGACATTTAAAGATAAAAACTGCTTTGGCTCAAGGCAACAGGAAATAAAAGTGTAATATTGCTGAATAGTTATGAGATCAGATTGCGTTAAGGATGAAAATATCTACTGACATTTGAAAGATTCATTCAGGCAAATGGAGTGGGAGAAGGAGACTAAATTGAAAGTTATTACTCTGTACTTTATTTTTTTTGGTTTACTGGAAGGAGATGCATATGAATGCATGGTTAAGTCCAATAATAACAGCCTCTTATATTTTCATATATTTAATTTCATCCCTCAATGATGATGCTGAGCATGCAATCCCGCCTCTATTAGAGTAAATATGTACCATGCTGGGTCCTGCAGGATCCCGATCCCTTTGCACTGCTGGTTTTATGTATTTCTGTACGTGCGTGTGTGCTTGTACAGTATGCATCTGTGTGTCTTTGTGTGAGTTTGACCTGAGTGGGATCAGAGTGAGAGGAGCTAAAGCGAAGGTTCAGAGGCCAAGCCAGTAAATCTGCCAAATGGGGAACTCCGCAATGGATCGGAGACACTTTTTGATGCTTTAAGGAAAAATAAACCAGAACAGCTCAGAGCAGAAAGAGCCTGCAGATAATTAACATGGGCTTGGCTCTTTGGCTTCTTGGCTTTGGCCACATGAAAGAGCTTCCCAGTGCGGACGTACTTCTGAGTGCACGTGTTTGAGTAAAGAGACAGAAAGAGAGTTTATAGAGGAGTGTGTGGCTCTGAGTAACTGTGTAAGTGTCAGGTCCGGCCACGTCTTAAAAATGAAAGGGTGTGTGGGTGAGTGTGAAGCTGGCAGTGTAATCCAAATGAAATCAGGATTTGTTATTTTCTCAGACCGCTGCCAAATATGACATTTAGGGCATGACAGACAGAGTCAGTGTGAGTACAGGCGTGTTTAATGGTGTTAACACAGCAGATAAAGCCTGCGAGTCACCGAATGAGTGCCCAAAATCCAAAAGTTCATACTTAGGGTTTCCTCTATTTGTCAAAAACTGGAACTTGTTCCTGGCCTTTTCTGTTCATGTTTGAAGCTAAACAAGCATCCACTACTGTACTGGCTAGTAAAATTTGACCACTGCATTGTTTTAACCGAAGTAAAGCGATTATTATTTTGGGAGCATTTCCCAAAAATATCTCATGAGTCGTAGCCACTGACATAGTGTCTGTAAGTCTCATGGCGGCTGTTGATGCTAACAACATAATCATTGTTGTATTTCATACCTTGTTCTCCAACATATTAGGTACACATTTAATTTAAAGTGTAGAGAATCAAAGTGTACCTTCTGCTACACACTTGCATCTAAAACATTCCCTAGTGGCCTTTCTGAAAAGCTAAAACATGATACCAGTGTTTTCTGTTCATATTTTGGCTATAAAGGCTTTCCACTCGTGTAATAAAACGTGAACACCATGTTACCATAACCAAGATAAAATGGCAGTTTTTTTGTTTGCATTCAAAACAAACATGTCCTCTGAGTCTTAGCCATTAGCTGTAGATAAAACCTTATGGAAGCTGGTCGTGTTACTATCAAAACAATCTCTGTTGTATTTCTGTCAAAATGTTGAGAGGCAGTAGGCGATTTGGTGGGGGGGTTCAGCCACAACCAGTCAAATGACGTTGCCAGGCTTTCGGGCAACATTGTGTTGGTGAACGCAAAATGCAGGCTGTGCAAACAATTTGACATGTTCTGCTATCCAGAATGCACACCGTCAGTCAAACAAAGTCAAGTGTGACGCTTGTTTTCGGTCTCAAGCCCTTCACTTTCTTGTGAGAAGATGCCAACTTTGATTTCATTTTGCCAGTTTAAGAGTTTCTGTTTTGCCTCTGCTCTCACATAAGTATACATCAAAACCAACAACCTAGAAAAATATGAAAATAATCAAGCTTGTATGGGCTGTATATTGTCAGTATATGAGTGTGTAATGTGTGCATATTTGTGTCAGATCCAAACACCACACAAGAAGGAGGCAGAACTCCTACAAGACAGTTTTATGGCAGAGCATTTTAAACATTTAGTGTTTCCCTCAAATACATGTTGCAGAGCTGCTACTCATTCATTACAACGGCCTCATGTGTTTCACTCTGTTATGCTGTATTTACATCTCAGTGTCAATATTCGTCTCTTGTGATTTTCCAGAACGACTTCTTTGCAGACGGAATGAAACTGTCTTCAACTGATCTCCTCTCATGTGCGGAGAATTTGTTTTTCTTTTTGTAAATATGTATAAAGGTCTGCTTTCAAATGAGTATGTGTGTGTTTTGTGGTTTATTGTGCCTATACGAAACATACCCAGGTACGGATGTCTGTAGCTAGTAATTCATTCAACATTTATTTTTTAAAGACGCAAATCAGTGCACAGTTATATTCCAGGGATTCATTTCATTCCAGCTACATCATTTCCCATGCACACTGTCCGTCACTGTCTTCACTCCAAAACAGTAACATACCATTCAATACCAAACCACCATCCATGTCTGCCAGAGTGACCACATACAGTACTTTCCCATTAAACGTTCAACTACTGGTATGTTCTACTGAGCAATCTGATGGGTAAAAATACGTTCCAATAAAGCCGGAAACCCAACAGCCCCCAACAGTTGCTTTACTGTTTCCAAACCCTTGAGGTAACAAGGGGGTCAGCAGTACTTCATTGTTTTCTGCTGTTTGTTTCTAATGTTATGTATGCACGCTACTTTTGAAACTTGACAGGCTCTGGTCAATTATGAGCAACTGCTGAAATGCGTTTTACAAGCATAATCATGGGCAAGAATCTCCTTGAGAAGAGTATTGGGCTGATGGTGTTCCAGTCTGAGGAACAGGATATCGCAGCATAACAAAAAACCATGCATTAAAAAGAAATCAGTGTAAGGCAGTGCTGTGTTTTGTTAGGAATGAGAAATTCCTTCTTTAGTGTTTCCTACAACCCTCTACTGTCCGACAAAGTATGTAAAGTATGTGATACCATAATTATATTGTAATATAGCCAAAGGGTACCACATTGGCTTGCAAACTATACATCATTTCAATAAATAGGCTTTTTGACTGATTGGGGTCAATTTACCCATGCAGGCCATGTAAAATATATTAGCTACTGTCTGGAGGGGAATTTTTAGAAAAACGCTATTTTTGTTTTGGCACGTGAACAGTAGAAACACTGACTGCGACTATTTATCTTTTCACATGCTCATCACAGACACTTTTAAACAGAAACATTAAGAAAATTGAGAAAATCTTCCTTTATATAAAGGAGATATTGAAAAATAAAGTTGACTTTTCAAAATGTCTGTAGCTAGTGGGTCATAAGAACACAGATACCAAAATCCTTCAAAAGCACAAGGTAATTTGGGTTTCTCTTCACCAACATGATCACATACAGTATCAGTATGGTGATCGTTGCACGTGTTTTCTTGGGTAAAGGAGGCTCAGTCCATCACTTTGGTCCAGACTTAAATATTCAACAAATACTGGATGGATTGCCATGGAATTTGGTACAGACATTTATCGTCCCCAGAGGATGAATCCTTATGACTGTGATCCTCTGACTTTTCTCTAGCACCACTGGCAGGTCAGAGTTTTAACCCATCGAGTGAAATATCTCTTCCTCTACTAGATGAAAACGAAGTTCAGTTGCTATTCATGTCTACCGAAGGATTAATCCTAATGACTTTGGTGTTTACTTACCTTTTCATCAGCACCATCATCAGGTCAAAAATGTGTTTTTGTCCAGCACTTTGTAAGTAAATGCTTGATTTAAAAAAATCTTCAAGCAAATACATCTTATCTACCTTATTATTAATAATCTTGCAGTTCTAGTCACATGCAGTATGATAAACATATGAGGACAGCTGTGGTGGGTTTGGATATAAATGTGGCTCAGAACAATTAAACAGCAGAGCTAGTTTGAGATTTTGAGATTTTACACCAATCTTGCACCTCATGATGGTGAGGTGGTGATTCAAACCATAAATTGTGACAGATTGTGAATAAAACCCAGATGGGCCTGGAACTGTCAGTGAGAATTTCACAGCAATCCTCGGCCACAATTTCCACAGCTGTCCCCAGACATGTATTCTTGTTAAAAAAGAAAACTTCACTTTACCAAATCTCCTCTGGATTCTTGAGTTATCACATACCACAAAAAAGGACATTTAGCAACGACTTGATGATACTCTGTCAACTAGATTTTACAGGAGTGGTGACTCAAAATGACTTCATATTTATTTTCATTTTCCGTTCTCTCCAAAGGACTCAATAAAAACACACAGCATGGTTGGAATATTCACGAAACAACATAGCAGAGCGTCAGAACACCTCAGTGTAGGAAACAAGCACTCAGAAGGAGACACTTTTGCCAAATGCCACACAGAGTGACTTATCTACCCATTTGACATCTTTTCCCGGTGCTCAGTCAAACGGAAAGTCTTCTTTTCACCATTTTGCTCATGAAAGTGCCTTTTAAGTGTAATAAGAGGTTTCTGCACTTCACCGCAGTATCGCTTCTCAAGCTGAATGAAACTGTCTGCTCATCCTTAAGATTGAATTTTACAGCCAACTGCCTCAGACGTTTTTCTGTGAATCACAAACTAATTACACTGGACATTTAAGGACACCATGGGTGTTGAATATGCACATATTTCCACAGACGCCTCTATCTAATGATGTCCTTCCTCTGACTCATAACCATCAAATCTTCTGGTTGAGCATTCCTGATAAAAACATTTTCTTGTACACCAGCCACCACAACCTTTCAAAAAGTCACTAAAAAAACCCCACAATTTTCCATAATAATATAATGTAAATGTCTAAAAATGGTCATGCTGAAGATTGTCTTGGTTTTGGAAACACCTGTGGTAGCCTTCCTAGTGCTTGCATCATAAAACTTTTTTATTAAACATATCCCTTGAGTTTACCACTGGTACATACCACTTTGTGTGAGGAACAATACGCTAAAATGTTGATCTATAGCATTTAAAACAAAAAGATTGCACTGTTGTTTACAGTGTGAGGTTTTGCCTCGAGGGCCCCTTCTTTCTATATGTTATGTTACTCTTTGTCTGCCATTTGAAGGCAACTCCCCGGTGTTGCGAGTTGACGATAAGCACCTGAATGCAGCATTAGTTTTGGTCTGTGAGGATCCTCTGAAGCACATAACTGACCTTCCCCTGAACTGGGATGCAATTAATATTTGTGATTTATGTGCCCTTACTGTCATTTTGGTTGTGCAACATGCAGTCTCCAACTTTTATTATGTAAAAACCACATCTCTTTGAAGGCACGTGCTTTCAGTTTGCTTTGTATCCCTCATTTTCCTAAATGTTGCCTTTCTTGTGGCTGTTACTTGTCTGTTAAAATAGCTTCCCACTGACAGTAATCTCTTTAAAAAGAAAAGAAAATATCTGGGGTGGGTCACGGTGGTTATTGAGTGTTCTATTGGGAACCTCTGGAAACTATTGGCTTATTTCAAAGGTCTAATTGTCTTTAGGTAAATGTCTCAGGCTTTGATGTTGGCACAAAAGGAGAGGGAACAAATGGGACACAACAGCCAAAACGCCACAGAGAGAGAGGGAGCAGCTGGCGTGAATGGATGAGGTAGATTAAACATTTTATAAGATCTTCAGATGTGGTGATAGTGTGGTTTTGAATCCTGTCCCTTATGCGGCAGTGTTTGTCAGTTCTGGCTACATTCAAGGGTTTAAAAAGCCACAGACGCTGGCCCGGCTTCCATTGTGGAGGCAAATAGGCTAAACCGAGGTTTTCTCATTATTAAAACCTCCTCTCCAGTCTGTCCACCATCAGTTTAAATAATTTCAAACACATTCATCATATTCATCAATCAATTCATCAAAACAAGAAAAGCAATTTAGCAGCTAATTAAAATAGACACAACTGCATAAAATGTTGATTGTCCTTTTGCACATAGAAAGCTTATTTTAATGAGGACTTAATTATTATTATTATTATTATTAATAATAATAATAATAATAATAAGGAAATAATAAAACACTTATTTGTAAGACAACCTGTGAGCATGTTACCATTATAATAGTATCATGTTGCCAACAGAAATAACTTACTAGTCTTTCTATATAGTATTTCATTGTTTGAACCTCTGCTTTTACTTTTAATTTGAATTCTGTTTATTTTATTAGTGGATTTGTTTTGCATGGTCATCATACCTACCGTTGTCCTTTGTCTTTATCTACCTGAAGGCTCTTCTTATATACATTTTGCATCATGAAATTGCTAATATGCAGCTTGTATTCTTGGGGAAGTTTGTGCCTGAGGGGCCCGTGGTGTTTGTCTCCATCTGTGGGAGAACAGAGATACATGCAGGGTGAACCATGATGCTGTGGATGGAGACAAATAAACTCACACAGCTACAACATGCAGTTAAATGTTGCTCAGCATGAAGCAGCACTGCTCTGGAACAATGTGGGTCTGTTTTAAATACAAATTAAAAATGACCTCTGGGCCAGGGCGAAATTATTTTGACTTATTTCAATAAATCGGTTACTCCACGACATACAACTGTGCCAGCAAAAATAACTGGCATCCTTATTTGAATTATTCCGCTTGAAACGCCTTTTATTTTTAACAAGGCGGAACTGTTGTGTTGAGCTCCGCGGGGGTGGGGGGGGGAAGGATTTTCGTGTCGGACTCGGCTGCTGCTTCCATTCTTCTGAATAGGAACTAAACTGGTGAGTGTTTTCTTCCTCAAACGTAGCCCTGAGGCGCTAGTGCACGACCTCGTCAGCAGATAAATGAACAGTTCACAGCCAGCGGCCCTCGGTGGTGTAAACGTGAGAGACGACAGAACAACAGGCCGCGAAAACTTTGGGATTTAAAAGCCCCTTTGAAGGCCTGCGCCGCTAACGTCAGCCTGCTGGCGTCGTCGGCGTCATTCAACGACGGCGGTCGACAGCTCGGCGGCTCACGTCCTCTCCTCGCGTCGCTGACCGCCACTTGTCCGTGTCTCCTTCATGTCGTTGTCCCCGGTCGTCTGCCGTGCATCGTAGCGCGCTGCCCGCGGAGCTCTCGTTGTTGACAGCAAAGCCTCGAGAAAGCCACCGGAAGCTAATGTTAGCAGCCAGTCGGTTTAGCCGGTGCGAGGCTCAGCAAACCAGTATTACGTCATTTCACGTTAAAGGTAAAAAAAAAAAAAATATCTGCGATCAATAAGAGTCGCAACAGCAGCTGCCGCCGTGGTCCGGCAGTCTCGGCCGCGGTGAAAACAGCAGGATTCAAAGGTTGTTTAAGGATTCAGGTGGTAGCTCGAGTTTCAGTCCGGACATGAACACACCCAGGAAGATGCCGGGTTCACATCTGGAGGCTCAGGTTGAACCAGGGGACTGTTGTGGCCCATCTGTTTAGATCCCAGTCCTCACCACAGTCCCCCCGCCTCGGAATCTAAACGCCCGTACGTGATTCAGGAGACCAAGGGACAACCCACAGTTTTCTTTACTCACTGTTGCTTTGAGGAGAAATTCAACATCTGGAAGCAGAGGGGCTGGGTAGGTTTGTGCAATGCGTGCGATACAGGTTATACCATGGTAGCTGTCCCTTTCATGTCTCTGGTTGTGTTCCTAGACCATTGTTGGCAATGTTGCATATCAGTGAGCAGGACTGCTTTGTGAATTTTGACTTCAATGTGATTATTTACCTTGATTTTGCATATATGTAGTTTACCTGATTAAACAAAAACAGACATTCCCATCTTGTTATTGTATCTCAAATAGTTTCTTAATTGAAATTCTAGAAAATGTACTATGTCAATATGTCTATATATATACACACACACACACACACACACAGAATTATACACAACAAAGCATTACATGTAGCCTAATAGAAGATATTACCTGTCTTGCCCATCCCGATGGCTGGTTATCATACCTCAGAACTAATGAGCATCAACCAAAATGTATCCGTAGCATTGAATAATGAAAACTGTGATATATTTCCTGATTTAAATCAAGAACCTTTTATAACCTCAGAATATGTTTTATTAAGATAGTCCTTATTTAACAGTGGTGTATCCAGCGAGAAAAAGGGGCTAAAACATGTTTAAACAAAAGCATTGTTTTGGTGTCAGTAGCAAACGGATCGTGGTATGGTATTGGCACCGGTGCACTCTTAAAAATTATCAAATGATACTCAGCCCTAGTAAGCAGGTACATGGTAAAACCCTTTTGACATATGTTGGAACACTCTTATTGAATTATGGATTGAATATTGATTTAAAAAGCAGAATCTCTTCCTCTTAACATTTGCTCTCTCTTCTCCAGCAGGTGGAGGGATGAGTCTCTCCCCTGTGATTGGCACAGAAGTGCCAGAAACAGCTAACGGAGTTGTGACACCCATCTCTTCAGAAAACGGCCCTCAAGTTCCGGTCTTGGTGAAATGTGGGGGGAGCAGAGTGCCCTGTCCTGGGGAGGCATCAGAGGACAGAGCTCTTGGACATACAGAGAACCATGTAGATTTGGAAAACAGAGTTCATGATGGCGAAGGCCGCTTGGACACAGAGACGTACAATAATGAGAGAACATCTAGTCTATCATCTCACACCTCTTATGTGACAGACCCCTCCCTCCCTGCTGCCACATTCACAGGAGACTCAGAATCAGGCTCCAAAGACACAGACATTCCTGAGACCTCTAACACTGTTGAGCCCCCTAGTGCAGCTCTGTTGTGGGGCTCAGCACAGCAAGCACACTCCAAAAACTCATCTCAGCGAGGACGCCCTGCCACCACATACAGACAGCAGACAGAGGCAGACACTGTAGATGGAGACACTGACAGCCGAGAAGAGGAGGAGGAGGAGGAAGAGGAGGAGGAAGAGGAAGAGGAGGAGGAGGAGGAGGAACATGGAGAGAAGGAGAAACAGGATGAGGAGGACGATGAGAAAAATGAAAAAAAGTGGATTCATCAACGTGCAGGAGGGAGAACAGAGGTTGGGGTGAGTGGACTGTAGGATTATTTTGAGCTTTATTAGATTATGTATATTACTGGAAAGCTGTCAGTCAACAGATGTAATGAACACGATCTGAACTAAAGGCAGTGCAAGTAAATGTTGAGCCATCAGGACATAACTGCTTTCTTATAAATGGACTCTAAGCTGAGACTTCAGGATGCTTCAAATGAACTGCAACACGTTGACTGACTTTGTCTGAAAGTTGATCGTAAAATTTCCAAATGGTTAAATCAGAAGGTAATATAGGCAGGTGTTTGTCAAAGAGATAGGAGGGATTATAAACAGCAAGTAAAATAGTTTCATAATGATTTTTCAGTGTGATTTTTAAAAAAGCACTAATTTAACTTCTCTTCTTCACTTCCTCTTCTACTCCATTCTTTGTTCACTTACTTTTTAGTCTTCGCGACACTACTCCTCTTCAGCCCCTGGTCCCAGCACTTCGTCCTCTTCCTCTACTCCACCTCCTCTCGTTCCTTCAGATGACGCACCCTGCCCTCCTCATGTTATGGCCCAGGTCTGGGTACGCAATGTACGGGGGATGCAGGACAGCAAGAGCCTGGATGAAATCAGCCAAGCGTGTGGAGGTATGTATCGGTCTTTGTAAATTTTGTGTTTACTGCAGTTTGGCCCATTCTTCATCTCTTTACATCCTTGAATTGATATATGTACATAAAACCTATTTTGGTACAACAATACATTAATAAATTCAATTAAGTAGGGTTTCCATATTTAAATAGGTCAGTAATGTATGGCATTATTTGACAACTTTATTCAGCTGATGTGTTCTCCAATGGTGGGTCAGGGGCCCGGGGAGGGGGCAGAGGTGGCCAGTCCGAGGGCCGACGGGCCACAATCTCCTCGGCTCTGGAGCTAGAGGGGACGGTCAGCCATGAAGGAGACCTGACTCACTTCATCACCAAGAACCTGGAGCAGAAAATAAAGATGAGCTCCAAGCCCAGTCTGGATTGCAGTGACTGTGAGTATGGAGCTTTTATGGAGATTTTTTTTAATCAAATGTTGTTTTTCTTTTTTTACTTTTATTTATAAATTTAATCCTTGAGTGGAGGAGATTTAGACTGAGAATTGGGGGGGGGCTTGTATTCAGGGGCACAGATCTATCGTATTTATGTTTGCATTACAGAGAGTGTTCACAGTATGTACAGTATGTACAGTGTGTATGTGTTTATCTATTGTGTTGTATTTGACGTGCAGAAGAAACGTATGCACACAGTATATGTCCTGATGTAAAAGATGTGCATCCATGTAGGCTGCTTTCATAACTGCGTTATATTTGAGGGTCAGGAGGCTCTGACAGATGAACCGTTTGCATTTTCCTCTGCAGAAAGAGGTGTCAGAAATGGCATTTCAGCAGGTTAGTAGCATTTTTATTGGCAGCGGTGCTGAGACTGCAGTGCAGGGCGTCTGACTTGCAGTCATATAGACAGCCAGTTTTACCCTGTAGAGTCCTAGTCAGTCACTACTCATCATTTATACATAACTTTGGTCATGTCCAAACCACAAGAAGTAATGGAGAATCGATGCAATATATTAAGCAAATGAATGGCTGTGTCTGTTGTCTTATGATGAAGTGATGGATACTTACATGAATCATCTACCGACCTGCAGTCTCATGTTGTATTCCTCCGCTCCATACAGTATATTTTAACTTCATTGCAGTGGATATTTGCAATGGAGAGTAGTTTTTGCACCAACCCCTTCTTGACTTATGGTAGCATATGGAATCTCTGAAAACATGTTTAAATTTAACATACAGGGGTCATGTTTATCATTAAGTCATCAGTTCATCATCATTATTTAATGTGATGGCTGAATACGATCAAGAAAAATTATTCTTGAGAAGATGTATTGGTTCAGTTAGGAAGTCCACTGTGTACTCATGATAGCTTTGGTTGAAAAACAGTAAAGAAAACAACAGTTGATAAAACAACAGAAACTTTACAGGTCCTAAACACTTTATCACAGTAAAACTTGAAAACTTTATTGATCACAGTTGTGAAATGCGGTTGTTGGTGTACATGGTATGTAAACACCTGCTCAGCCATCTGCTCCACATGAGGGACAACAGTTAGTCAGACAAACAAATAATGGCAGTGGCTAAAAAAATAAAAATGTGGATCCATCCTGTTTGTTTGCACTCAAACAGTCTTTGAGTCTTTCTCTTGTTCTTCAGGTTGTAGTTTTAGCAAAGACTGGATTGAAAACCATTACATTATAGTGATCATTTATTAAATCAGCCGACTGTCCTGTATAGTGCGGTACAATTTGAAGGACATAAAAAGGTGGACTAGCGGTTAGAGAAACCTTCCCTCAAAGAAGAAAAACCCAGGTTTGTTCACTGAATCCCAACCTGTTTTATCATTTATAGCGTTGTCCCTGGGTTTGATTTTTAGATGAATAATTAGAATCTGACAAAGACTCACACTTTACCCTTGCTCCTGGCTGCGTAAACTAGCCTCAGACTGCATTTTAACGAGGCAGCAGAGACTCAACCCCGCAGAGATTGAAACAGATACATTTCCAAAAAGCCACACACAAGTTCAGCACGTTAACCAAGTCTAGTCAGTCCATTAACAGCCATCTGTCTTGTACAATGTTCCAGGAGAAAGACGCTGAAGCGCTGCCCTTCACTCAGAGAAAACCCCCTCTGGATTAGAGCGGCAGACACACTGGCCACTCAATTTAAACACAGGAACACAGTCAATATGCCCTCTGTGGCAGCTCATTCCCTCTACCTGCTGATTCAATCAGGATGGATGGATGACTCGCAGACGTTGTTTAGACTGGAGGGATTTTTAAGGGAGGTCCTTCTGCAGCCTGACTGGAATCATTTTCAGAGATGGAAACCTGTTTTCTATTTTTGGTCCACTGGCCACACATGGTTTGTGTATTCCAAGATTTAACGATTCAAGGCACATGAGTTAAGTGCCATAATTTGTTTCAATTTGTGCAGACAGTCTTTTTGTAAGAGCAGGTGTTTCTTCAAGTAAGACTTTTGTTTATGTTCCTCTGTCAACACAATTTCTTTGAGTTAGTCGTTTTACCGCTTGTGAACACGAACAGGTTGTGCCTGTTGGTGGTTTGCTGCACTCTCTGTCTGTGTGGTCTGTATGAACGTGTATGTTCATGCGGCTATTTTGACAATCAGTTAATTATTTGTCTTATTAATTATTAATCAAGCAAAACATTTGCTGGTTCCAGCTTCTGTGGGTGAGGATTTGCTGCTTTTATCTGTTGTGGATCATTATGATCAAAAATCTTTTGGTGTTGGACTGACTATTTGAACAAAACAGGTTTTGGGAACTTGTAATTGGAATTTTTCACAAATACAAAAAAAAGTATACTATTACTAATAACCAGAAGAAAAATCATTAGTTGCAGCCCTGCTATTGTATATTATCCATCTAATTTCATAATTATCTTTTACCAGCGGACTGTTCAGGTCCCATCTATCGAAGCCGGGGGTTGTCTCGGAGACCAGCGGATATCCCTCCAATTGATCCCACTGTCCTGTTGGACCTTCAGAGACACACCCAGGAAGTGGCGCACAGTGTGGAGATGATGATGCGGAGCCTCAATGGAACCATCCAGAATGTGAGTGTAAAACATATACAGTGTAAATGTACATACACATATGTATCTAGCTTCATGCTTTAGTTTTGTGCTCTCATTTTGTCTCCCACACTCACACACTGTATATTTCTCATCCGTATCTCTTTTGTTTTTCTGTCTGTGTGATTGATTGATCTCTTTGTCCATCTGTCTATTCATCCAGATGACGGCTCTGAGTGTGGGCTACATCCAGACCTACAGAGACTCCGTTGACAGCCTGGGAGAGTCTGTGGACATGAGTATAAAGGTGAAACTGTGTGTGTGTGTTTGTGTCTCTGTGTGTTTTCCCGGGGGGGGGTTTAATTCTTGTCATATTCCATTCATTTTATCCACTTTATTCATTGACAGCCTTATATTTCGGCTCCCATAGGGCATGTACACGCTGATGGCTCGCTGCGAGGAGTTGGATCGTTCCATGCAGCCCATACACACCCTGGCCGCGCAGATCCGTGACATCAAACGCACCCTGGACGCCCTAGAGGCGATCTGCAAGTAACCCCACCTGCCCGGTACGAATACACATCCCAGCTGCAAAGATCCAACATCAAGCGCATCCGTAGTGAGGCTGTCTGCAAGTAAATCCACCTTTCTGCAGGTAGCACACACACACTGCAGCGAAGATTAGGTTAAACCTCTGGATTCCTGGAACCATTGCTACTAGGCATGCTGGATGATTGGAGCTCATAGTCCCTCCGCTTGTTCGTCGTTTGAAGATGACCACGTTTGTGTTGTGAGATTTCAATTGAGTTGGGCTTGATTTGCTCTCGGTGCTGAGCTTTTTCTCGTTTTCTTCTTAAAACAACCTCACTTCCTCTAATGAAGTTGTCATGAAACTAAATCTCACAAATTAACCTGTTTTGGAGACACTTGGTCAAGTGCCCTGAACACACAAACACACACGTACGCGCACACACACACACACGTACGCATGGACAGACACACACACGCACACATACAAACAGATCCTCGAAGATGTGTGGGTAGATGCCCTCCCTCCACTTTACAGTCGAAGGAGGAAGTGTGTTATTATCCGTCCAGCCTGCTTGGCTCAGATTGCACTAACCTTCCCTCTCCACCTGGGGGCGATGTTTCCCTCTCTGTCTCTCTCTTTGCTTATGGAGAGGCCAGGATGAACTGCTCAATAGACAGGACAGTGACTTTTGCACAGAAACAGAAAGTCTATTTTTTAATCTTATGCAACAAAGATCAGATTCTTTCACTGGGGGAGGGGGCTTCATGTCTGTCTGTCTGTTGTCTCTTTTTATGTTTATTTATTCAGTTTTCTCAGCATGCTTGCTTTTTCAACTACACTGCTACTCTGTGTCACTGGGAGCTGACCAGCGCAGCCAGATAGTTTCCACTGGTGGCCACTGAACAGCCCCAGTGGACCATTTCGAGTTTAAGCTCAAATACTAAATGAAGGTAGTCAAAGATAACAAAAGTGTTTTACTTTTTCTACTCAGATTCTCTCAAACTGTCCCTCAATTCAAAACTGCAAACTGCAAATGGCGCCAACCTGAATATTTTTCATGAAATATAAAGTCATTGAGTATCTTTTAATTTCCAGGCATGTAAGTAGTTACATAAATGATATATCTATTTGAAGAGCCCAGTTTTGAAATCATTAAATTCTTCTTGCCAGTTGAGGACTTAAGTTAGCGTATGGTTCTGTAAGTTTTACTCTTGTTAAATGGTGGATACCTTCATTTGGAACAAAACTCTCCATGTGTTATGCCTTGACCACATTCATATTTGAATCTTGGGAAAACAGAGTATTCCTGTAAAAGAAATTCAAATCAGTTGAGGTTTAAAAAAAAAAAAGACCTGACACAAACAACAGTTACATTCCTGTGCAGCATGTCCTCACTTTTGTTTTGATCAACACTGAAAAGATTGGACATTTTGTTTCAACAAAGGAGAATTAAATCTGGGAAACATCGCTGGACAGACTCGGGACACGGCCTTTGGATGTGAACTAACGTGGACTGGTATCACATTTACTTGATTGCAAAGTGAGTATTTATTAATTTACTCAATGATAAAAGCCACTGAATGACCTGGCCCTTACTTAACATGAAAGCCATTTGCGCTCATTGAGCATTATACTTGATTTTAGGAAGAGACTGCGGTAATTCTGTCATTGCACTTGTGGGTAGCCCTTTAGTAGATCATTGTACATGTACTAAATTTTCGTACTATTGCTCGTACGTGTACCTAGGACTGATGGCAGACAATATTTAATTTGGCTCGAGTAGTGTTAGTGTTGTGATAACTTTCTGAAATTGGACACACAATTTTTCCAAACCAACTACTGAAGTGGATTTTGGGATATCTCATCTGCAAAACGTTATCAGAGCAATACTGCAAGCAAAGTAAGTACACGTTGTAACCTTGGCTCTGCATTGTCTGAACTGTCTCCCCATGCGGCTCTGCACCTGTTAATGTGTTTTCACCACTGTGAGAAAATATCATGCTATTGGCTTCACTAAAAGCTCGGATTGCATTCAGCCTAAAATCTGCTCTTTGTCTCACTGTCACTTCCCTCAACCTTGTTAGTGAAAGTTTGTGAAAATTGTCGGGGGGAAAAAAGAAGATTAGGTAGTATCATTAAAAATATTATATTAGAGAATATAATGATCCTGGTTCCCCTTGATGGTACTGAAATTTACTCAAACATGTCTACAGTTGTAAACATGTAAATGCTCTTTTCCATATTAAGGTAAAATTGTCCAGAGAGTGGACATTTGGGAGTCTTAGTAGATTTCTTTCTAGGTGAGAAAGGATCCTTGAGATGGGAGACATGAGAGGAAATGTCATTTTCTTGTTCATGATATATATAAATGTACGATTGATTAATTTTCTGTTGTACAATCAGATGCACCTGTGTACATATGATCTCTTTCTGTAACTAAAAAATGATTTAGATACCCTTCGTCTTGAGTGTATATTTTAATGAAAAATAACAAATAAATTTACATGAGCTGCAAAAACAAACATGTCAGTCTTTTTTTGATTAATTTTTTACAGTGTACTGCCTCAAGGAGCACAGAGGGGTGTAGATTGGGAAGAAGCAGATATTGACAACACATGATTATATATATATATATATATATATATATATATATATATATATACAGGTTGCCTATTATAGACTGAAATACTGTGTTTTTTTCATGAATGAACAGATACTGCATTAAAACAGACATTTTAACCACAGTAAAAGGTTAAAGAAGCTTTAATTACATGCTGGTGAGAATAATAGGCCTTTTTCACAGCAGATATTTTGACTTGTCACAGCTGGAAAAGCACAGGTCTTACTAATAACATTAATTATGGCTCTGTTCTGTGTCCCAAGTGTCCCAGTAAGTTGTGGCCAGCATGCACAATACCAAGAACCTGAAAAATTAAGCAGCTAAATGGAATTCAGTCATCATTAATTTTATTGATCTTACCTGTGCGTTTCATACTGACATTTCAAAATATCTGCTGTTTCCCCAGAACTCAGGCAGAGGATGCTAGAGAGCTCAGAAATGTGTGCTACAGTTTAGCAGATAGGCCTTTTGAAGACAATATTAACATATGTGATAGAAGCCACAATGTAAAGCCTGGATGTTTTTGACAATACGCAACACTTGAAGGCCAAAGTTGACAATGCATTTAGATATGTGACTCTAACAAAACACATCTACTTATTGGAAAGAGAAACTCCTGAGTACATTAGGCCTTAAAATTATGAAATAATTTCAACACAACAAAGCACTGATGAGTAAATGTATGAATGTGCAAACAAAATGAAACCTCAGTGCAGGTTTTACAGACTGCTTTCAAGTATCTGTGGTCAGGTTGAACAACTGTATGATTTGACAGTAAGCTGTTATCAACACACTCACTCGTAATCTAGTATGTCACATCTCCCTCATCTTAAAAAGTTTAAATACAGCCAGCAGAAACTGAAAAAAAGTGACTAGTGTTTGTACTCCTGTCTCTTGGCACATACAGTGATAGGTTTAGACTTCTAGCTCCGGACATAGTTTGTTGTCCTTTTTTAACGAAGCTCTATTCAGGTCAGGTTCAGCTACAAAGCAGCACGTCTGCAGCTAGCAGGGATTCAGTGTCTTGCTCAAGGTCACTTCAGAAGGGCTCATATTGCAGGTATAGCCCAGACCTTCCAGGTGAAGGCTGGTTTGTTCACATTTTAAGGATCCAGGCAAAGACTTCCAGCCACCAGCAACAGCAGAACAGTCAGGTTTGGGGCACTCGGTGGATTCGTACCACTGTCTGTAGTTACTTCCAGTGAAGGCACTGGACTGCCAGGACGAGGTGAACTGCTTCCTGTCAACTCAGTCACAGAGGCACCTTTTGTTGTAGAAGCTACACTAGAAGCTGTTGTAGTAACCATTGCGTCTCCAGTGTTTTCGTCCGCTGTACCCCCAACAGACGCTCCGTCTTTGGGGGACTGCTGGTCTGAGACGTCACCGTCTGCAGTCTTGTACCACTGGCACTGGAAGTCGTTCTTCCAGATCTCAGCTGGGTCTGGTTCGGGTGGTTTCGTGTCTGTGTCCGGCTGATCTGTGGCTTTTGTTGGGTCTGCCTGAGATGTTTAGATGGAAAATAATGTTAATGTTAGCAAACATTGCTGCCATAATTTAATAGTGAAACATTTTATAATATCAGTCTGAAAACTGGAGGTTTAATTGTGTGGCTCAAATTCCCAAAGCAAATAACATTTTCATATTGTCTTGCAGTTACAGAAACACTCATACTTTATATTGTGCTGTACTTTTTTTTTATGACAACTGAATATTACCAGAGGCCCATCCAGAGAGTGATGAGTGTGCCCAGAGAAACACAGTGTTCCTGTGTTCAGTGCTGTAGGATCAAACTCCACAGGAACTTTCTCTGTTGTGTCTCAGCTACTGTTTTCCTTTCTGCTTTCTTACAGTTTAAACACCGAAGATGCTCTGGCAACTGAGCTCCCTGCTGATCACCCCCACCCCCCGTTTTGTTTATAAAGTCTTGGTTATCTTTATCAGTCGTGACTCAAAATGAATTGTTCTGTTCCCAACTTTTCACACGGAAGAACATAAGTTGAGAACTGGTGTCTCTTTTCTTCTTTCACTATTTGTATGCTTTTGTGAACCAACTCTTCAGCAGCAGAAAAGGTGGAAAGAGCCAATCAGAGCCTCTCTACAAGGTGTGATTTCAGTTTCACCTTAAATAATGCAGTAACTTGAAGACTAAAACACGCTGTAATATACACTCAGTTGTTTAGTACATACACCTAGCTACAACTACTGCCTCCAAAATGACCATAAATGTGATTCAACACCTTTCTAAAACAATTTCAACAAAATCTGAATATGATACCCTTCAAGAAATAAGGCTTTATTACAGGGCAGTTGCGTTAGACTGCAGTAGTTTTAGCTATGTGCAGCTAATTAACTGTAAACCTGTTTTATCCATCATGATGGTCACCAAGTACTGGAGAGTGTCACAGCTTTGCATAAATACACAGAGCCGCTTTGATGATGTTGCCATTGCTAGATCAAGGACAGAACGGGCCTGGTTTATACCTGAAGAAGGTTAAACAGGCATCTGTCCACATCTATTTATGTCGTGGGCATCGAGCTTGTGCTTATGCACAGGATTAATAAAAACTGGAACACAATGCATAAGCAGGGGTTTATAAATCCAGCACGAGTAAATCCTGAAATCGACTTAAAATGACACTCTCACCTTTTCTGTCACTTTCTCCTCCACGTCGGACGGGGATGGGAGGTGCAGGTAGGCTGAGCTTTCTGGATTTTGACGAACGCATCGGCCCTTTCCCTGGCACAGAGAGGCTGAGCAGAGTCGAGTTGCCGTGGTTACGTTGAGGGAGTAGGGTCCCAGGACCTTACGGACAAACTCTGCCAGGTCCTGACACTCTCTCTGGGAAAAAGACAGGCAGAATGTTTGATGTAAACAGGAAGCAGGGTAGATACAATAGACACTGCACATTTCCAGCAGAAAGCATTCTTTAGAGATGTATCAGTGAAATTAAAAAAGGAAAATGGTAAAACTGTTTTATAAACTGAAACATTTTCATGTCTATAAATATCAGTGGCTGGATAAGGATGCAGACATTCGTGGGTGTATGCACTTTATGCAAATGTATAGTTGTGTACCTCTGTCTTAGTCTCACTTCTCTCCCAGATGACAACTCCGGCTGTTCCCATGGCAGCACTCTCTCCTATGGTGCTCACCAGGTCTGCCTGTAAAAAAAAAGAAAAAAAAAAAAGAAATTATACAAAGAAACTACAAAGGAGTCGTAGCACAGCATGCTCTTTTTCAACTTGTCTCTTTGTACTTTTCATAGTATGATCACTATAAGTCCTACACCTGATGATACAAATGTGGACCAAGAACACATTTCAGCTCTAAAATTTGTCAAAATAAAACTGTGAGACTTTAGCACCAGGAAATAATAAGCACCATGATACAACATGAATGTTCTTCCTTACCACTTGTTCTACATTGATCCGTGTGAAGGGCGCTTGGATCAAATCTTCACATGTTGATATCTCACCTGTGACAGGAGAGTATTAGTTGAGGCGTAGACACTCTTGACCAGTGGGAATACAGGAAGATCAAACGCCGCCCCAGTCAGAGATGATACTCGTAGTGCCTCTCTGATTTGACTGGACAGATAAAGCCCAGCTCCAGAGGTCCCGCCCTATGAAAACGGGGACAGATTGTACACATTTTTACCTATAAACAGGGTAAAACACAGTTAATATTGGAATTATACCAAGACTCAGTTTACTTTACAGTGAAATACATACATATATTCAGCCAAATTTAGGTACTTATGCCGAGAAAAACCTTTAAAAATATATTTTTCTCTTGAATTACAATCAGGTTTCCCTTGCTCCCTATATACAGTAGATTGTTCATTTTATTATCATAGTAGGTTTAAATTTAAGGTAAGGGAGGGCATGGACAGTTATAACAAGTAATTATAAATATCCTTTACCCAAAACAAGGCAAACACAAAGTAGCGTCACCTACCTGCAGCTTCTCCAGGGTGAGGAGAGGGTAGAGGGCGGAGCATCGTTTCCATAGCCACAGAAGCTCGTCGTTCAGGGCCATCTCTGCAGCAGGGCACTGGCCGGTGTAATTGGCTAACAAGGTTTGGGCGGGATCGCCGTTGTAGCAGCTGGGGTAAGGGGAGATGCCCCACAATGCTTTGGGCCTTAACCTTTTGACCTCCCGTAGAGTCTCCATCATTAATGACTGGGCTGCTGCCTCAAAGTCCACCTGAGACAAGATCAGTAGATCAATTTCGTGATCTAAAAACTCATCAAACTTAAGCAAAGAGTTGAGGGACATAACAATATTTTTGACGCCATAGTGTTTCTGCTGCAAAAAGCATGCAAAGGCCCACTTTTTTTGAGCCATCACATTAAATAATTATACATATACTGTATACTGTAACTCCTTCTTCTGTTCAGCACTCACTGCTGTGGAGCCTTCATGTTCGTCCTGCCTGCCATACTTCTTCCACATTTTCTTTTCTTCTTTTGGTACCTCTTTAAAGGTGCTCATATCAAAACTTTGGTATAATGCCCAAAACAAATAGTAGCAGAGTGGTGTTATTAATGGCCGATTCCCAATGGGTAATTGCATTTTCCATCAAAGTGTTTCTCTAAACTAAAGAAGAAACACTTTTGGAAGTATTTTTTTGGCATCTTGAACACTCCATCTGCCAACACTGCCAAAGTTTTCTCTCCCTGATCCCTTAACCTCTCCCTCATTCCTCTTTCCTTTCAGTGTTCACTTGCCTTACTTGTTTTTATTTCTTGCAAACTTGTTTTTCTCCCTCATTCCTTCCCTCCATAGACGTCTTCTCCTTCTACCACCTACCCTTTTTTATTAACTCTGTCTCTAAACTTTCCTTACCTGTGACCACCTCTCCACCTCCTCTGGGGTCCAGCTAGGAAAGAAAGCCTTCATCAGGTTCCTCGATGCTTCCAGATACATAGTCTGCTTCTCTCGGTTCCTTGACCACTGGGGGACCCACTCTGCCCAGCGCAGCACCCCCAGTCCAAGGTATCTCGGGGCAGGTAAAGCTCCCTCTAAGTCCTGCTGTGTCTTTTGGAGGTGGGTGTCCAGCCTTGTGTGCTGTGGTAGCCCCCTGTTGACTGCCGTGTCTTTGTCTACAAAGTATGGGTAGTTCCCCAGTGTGTCCTCATAAAAGACGGCCACGCGGCCCTCCCGTTCCATCCCAAAAGATCTGGGATCTGGCCGGCCAGAGCAGGAAGAGTCTGGGATGCCCCAGAAGATGATAAAAGGCTGTCCAGACAGGAGAGGGGGGCGAGCTGGCTGCAGTGGGCCGGCAATCCCCAGGTCGGCAAAGGCAGAGAGAAGAAGTAGAAGGAGGGGCAGTGAAACTGGAGGCTGGACTTGAAGGACGGCCGATGAAAAAGTTGTGTGAGTCCTGAGATTGTGAGGTGTAAGTTTTGGTTTTGGCTTCGGGTCTGGACGCGACCTTGGCTCGGCCCACGCCATTGAAGCAGCCGCCTCTCAGGCTCTCACCCCTTCAGGCCTTCGCAGCCAATCATCTCCCTGTAAAACACATAGCAGAAATCAAACTTTCTTCAGTCGGTCACTAAACAAAGATCAAATAATGAGCAGCAAGCCGTGAACAGGTCAGCCGAAAAATGTACGGTATCATTTGTGACCACGACAAACAAAATTCAAACAAAAACATCAGGATTTTGTCTGCCATTGCATTATCGTATTCTTCCATATAATCTCCTGATATTTGCTTCTATCTCTGTTTTATTGAGGTGCAGTTCTGTTTTGTCACTTCCCTGTCTTGTTTCTAAAGGCTTAAAATCCCTTCCTAAACTGCTCCTATGTTCTCTACCATCCTTCATCTCCCCCCGTGTAGTCAAATCAGTGACAGATTATAGATTTCTCAAGGGTTCCCTCAGTCACACGTGTCATGAAGAAAGCTGGTGCAGTTAATATTTGATACGCTCAGTAATGTAGGATACAGCAGACGCTCAGTTGGGGTCCAGATTTTAGAATGGTTATAGAAATAAAGAAAAATAAATGCTGTGTGGAAATACCAGTGACACGTTTTGATAATATGCATACATCTAAGGCAAATACACTTTGTTTCATACGTTGTCAAACGAAGAAAAAATCCTGTTGTAAATCCTCTACATTCTCTGCTTAGTTTTTTGTAACTACATACTGTTGATATCTTGTAATTTGAATAGTATGGTGATATTTGGATATATATATTTGGATGCTTACATTTCTGTATGTGTAGTTTTGTTTGAGCAGAGGTTCAAGGTACAACTTAATTGTCCATTAAATAAACACAAGAAATTTACCTTAGGGCTAAAATAGTTTTTGATATCGGAAAAAGCGATAACAAGGGAACCTATGTTTGCATAAGGCACACAATAAAACAACATGCTATGACATGTATGTGAATAGCTAACCCATTCTGAATGTTTAAAAAAAATCTATATATGTTTATGTATGTATATATATATATATATATATTAGGTGGTTCTCAAAAGGGACAAAAGAAATCAAAATGAAAAGCGTTTTCTATGTTATTGAGATACTTACAGTACAGTGGCTACAGTACCATCCAGTTTCAACATTGAGTGGTAAAATACCAAATCTCAACTGGGCACTTCTTAATAAGATTTTACACAGCTTAATTCTCCGTACCATATTTATATTTTATCACACTAAATGTCCACAGTTTTAGTTTATACCACTGTTAATCTCAGCAAACATGGCTCATGACAACAATGAATGTCAATCTTTTCATAATTGAAAAATACTTCACCAAACTTTCTTTTGGCCAAGGTCCAAAGAGAGTTTTTATTTTATGCCAAATAAATATCCTTCCAGTCAGCCTGTTTTTTTTTTTTTTTTTAAGTAGCCACTTCCATAACTGAGGTACACATATCTAACTTTTATATATAACTTTTATGCATATTTGTGCACAACCAAAATATATCTTATATCTTTATTTTGCGCTGACACACACAGAATGGCTGGTATAATAATCAAGTACACAGGACACACACACTATAACGGTAATACTACTATACTATTAATACTACTTGTAAGACATTTAACAAGTAGGATTTATATATATTTTTGTCCTAAAACGTGTTGCAGTACCAGTTTCACTGTCACAGCATCCTTTTCCATCCCTGAGCAACTGAAAATATAGGGATGTCAGGGGACATTTTGTTATGAAGGAGTGGATTGTAATTTTGATATAATGTAATTTATCCATTATCCAATTGTTTCATCCTTAAATTCATTTATGCCATAAAACAGCTTCATAGAGGTCAAATAACTTATGCATTTCATCACTACCCATTTGCTTTTATCTTTCTTTGAGTTGATCAACCACCCAGCAGGTACAGTATGGTCCTTTGTGCAATGAGACAGTAAAAACCTTGGTTCTCTTTTCATAGCACTTGCTTGTATCTCACAATGGGAAACACCTCCAAGTCAGTGTGAGACACTCACTTAGTTATGTAAAAAACCCAACGTTTTCTTGTCTTTCATTATAAGAAGCTAAAGCACATTTATCACACTATAGCTTTACAATTAACTTCATGAGTCACGTTATGATTTACATTCAGTGCCATGAGACTGACACACAAATGAACACTGTGTGGCTTACTGAGCTCGTAAGGATAATCATGATAACTTAATTTCCCTTCCGGGATGAATAAAGTAATCTATCTATAAAGTGCTAATATACAGTATGTTAGCAGTACTGTGTCTGGCCAGTTCCAATGGCTATAGAGAAAACAGAGGGCAGAAGTATAAGACTTCACTAAAGTACAGTTTTAAAATCCTGCCACTGAAAATCTAGAGTCTATTTAATTGTTTTAGATCCACTATATTACAGAGTGATATATTGTGACATGGTCTACTTTTCATTCCACTGCATTGACTTGACAGCTGCAGTTAGATTGTATTTTTTGCTGAGAGTACAGGGACTACTTTTCCTGTTTATGTAGAACTGAATATGGTGGGTGATGGGAGGCTGGGAGGTGAATTAACACAACAAGAATTTTCAGGCTAAAAAAGACTTTGCTGTCTTAAAAGGGAAACATGTTTCATCATCATCAAAGACCAATTTAACCAACAGACTAGTCTCTCAAAAACTGTTTATATTTATGGAGTAAAGTTTCGTAACTGCGTTCATCATATGAAGCATAAACACAAATTCCTGTTATTATTCTTTGTCTGACTTCTTCATTTTGGGATAATCATGCTCTGAGTTTTGGAACTACAGTTTCCAAACTTTGGGGGATTTGGGGGATGTAAACAGGAAGTACTGTAATGTTGCCATGGATTCAGTGAGTATGGGCTACAACTTTTAGCCTGTATTTGTTGACAGTTTGGCCAATTGGCACCATTAAAAATATGCCGAATTTGCTTTTAACATTTGGCAGTGTAACCATGGATGTACAGACAACTATCGCTGGATTACTTTGATACTGAAGAAAACTAAAAACATGATGATTCTCAGGCAAGTTCTTGAGTTATAAAGAGAAGGTGATTTCTAAGCGGATTCATGCGTGTTTATTCATGATAGACAGTGGCGATGATGACATCCTCGTGAAGGTGTAAGTTACAGTGAATTAAAAATATGTATATTATTTGTGTGACACTAACTCTGAGAAGAAGTAGTTGAAGTACCTTAATTTCCTCCACGAACTGTGTGTCACAGCCATTGCTGCTGCTGTTGACCATGTTGTGAAGTCGGTCAAGCTACAATAACTAACTTCCCGTTGTTTTCACAACACCGGCGTGCAACTGTTCCTCTCACCTCATGCGGTATCTTTGCCTCTTGCTCTCCCTCTTCACCACCCCTTAACTCACAGTTTGAAAACCTCTGTCTTAGATTCTCCAAGACTCTGAACCCTACTGGAGGGATGAAAACCATTCTTCCCCCATTTGGTGCTCTGATGATGATGATGATGGTGGTGAAGAGCCCACTGTCTAACACTTGGCTCTGAAAGCTTCCATAGATGTTCAGTTGGGTTGAGATCAAGTGACTGCAAAGACCTTGGCATATAATTCACATTATTTTCATATACATCAAATTATTTAGTGATACCTAGTGCCCTGTTTAAATGCTGCTTGTTAGGTCTCCCCACTCATTTATTCAGTTTTTTTCCTTTTCCATGCATTTCAAATCTTTACAGTTTTTTGTTTTTAGGTTTTTGGATTGATTACAGTCACGGTGAACTCCACTGTATGACATTGCATTCTATCCCTTTGGGGTTAACAAAAGGCTGTAGTATTTTTATGTTTTCCAGCCTACACGTATGTTTCTTCACCAGGAACTTGTCACATTTTGGTGAAAAGGGTCCGGCAATTGCTTGTTAACAGTGGCAACTCTTTTCGACAGCGGAGATAGCTGCATGCTCTAACAAGCCATTAAAAAGGGAAATTTTACACCGTGTCGCCAATGTCTGGTGGAGACAAAGTATAGCTCAAAATGCCAAGGGATTCTTGTAACATTAAATATACTTTGTGCAAATAAATACACAAGCTTTAAGGAGGGAATACGTCAGCACCCCATTCCCCCTTAATGGCTCCGCACACCCCCACAGGTGTTTTCAATTAGACCTTTTGTCAGACCGACGTCAGGTGGATCTGTGCCGGAAAAACTCCACCAAACTCCACGTTGCCAATAAGGTGTAAATTGTCCCATACTCAACAGGTGCAACATAACTGACAGGATCGCTGTCAATCAAGCGCCGTCTGCTCACGCCCACACAGTCTTGAGAAGAGATCTAATCAGGCTAAAGTGAGACACCTGTGTGGGTGTGCTGATGAGGTCTGACACATGAACGGCCTGTGACTCCTCCGCGCTACATCTACAGTGTGTTAACAAGACAGGCATTATCACCATTATTTGATTTAGATGTTTAGTTCAGTTCATTTGCGCTGTTGTAAAACACAGAGGCAGAGATACGTGATAACCAAAGTAGCCATGAGCCCTGTATACATTCTCATCTCATGTCCTCCCACAGATGAATGCCTAATTGACTGATTATAACACAGCTTCAGTGATACTGAATAATTAGCTAATTCACTGTAAAAGAAACAGGTATAAATGCATTCTAGATTTATTTCGGTATTTAACAACTTAAACAGGAGTGTTTAACCCATTAAAAGAGGAAAATACTTTTTTTTTTTCAACATCGGAATTCTGTTTTCAATGTAACCCCTTATGTAAATTGAAACCGGTGCTCTTATCCACCCAGACTTCCGCAGAACAGTTGAATAAGCTTGCAGATCACCAACATTATAAGCCACTAATACTAAGGAGGTCAAAGGTCACAGTGTCCTGCTAATATACCCGTGTTTCTAAATCGATCACAGAAAAAATGTGCATAAAAGAGAATGCAATCATTTCCAAAACTGTCAATTATGAAGTAAGCTGATTCAGTAATGCTTTATAATTGTATTTCTATATTTATCATTGTCTTTAAGGAAAGATTTTAAGACTCATTTTTAGTTTCCCACCAGTAATTTAAGGTTTTACCGTCTTTCATCTAGAACCATAATCTGAAAATCACAGATTTTTATTTCAAGTTATTACAATCCTCGCCTGTTTTTTCAAAAGGACCAGCACTCTGCTGTGGAACTGCTACCTTTTTTTTATTCCAATAGCTGTAATCCCGTCATATAGTATGTAATCCCTGACTCACTGGTAGTGGTGAATGGTAAACGTGATAACCAGCTAATCTGTTCAGGCGAAGCCTCTGGTCTGTGTTTACTCGTCTGTCTGGGCAGAAGCTGATCCTTCGCCCACCGGCTCTGCAGCTCAAAGACACTTCAACCTTAATGATTATACATTGTGGAAGCTCTAATGTTGTTTATGGATAACACATTCAAAATCAATTCATTAAACGATACATTGTTTAGAAAAAATCTTGATTAAATTCACATTTAGTTTTGTTAACATTGTTAATAACTCACTTTTAATTATGAAACATAAGAAATAATTCATCTCATTATTACAGTATGTCCTTCAGCCAAGAAGGAATAAATGAGTACATTAATCCAGCATTACAAACTTTTTGTTATTTCATTGTCTAATGTGTTTTTCTGTTTATCTCACAGTTCATTTGTCTGCTCCTCTCACATGAAAGCCAGCACACTGTGCTAATAACACAAGGAAAGGAAATCAGTTATTTAAACCTGCTGGGACTCTGATTTGATCTCATCATCATCAAACAGAGTTAAAAAATCAGATTTTGCACTTGAGGACATAAATATCCATTACAGCAAGAAAACCCTGCTTATTATGTTAAATTTAGACCTCAAGATCTCATTTAAAAACTTGGCAACAGGAAGCTGTGAGCTTACGCCCGCACTGGCTGCTACTTTCTATCTTTGACTACTAAACGTCTGCCCCAGGGCAGTGTAACAGGTTTTCTTCTTCTGTTTTGTATTTAGAGAAATTCTCACACTGTAAATCACAAGACTGTGTTTTTTCCAAACTTTTTCAGGAGTGAAATTAGGGGAACACTGTCATGTTGTCATGTAAAATATGGAGCCTTTAAGGGAAGGAGTAGATTGATGCCTTCTCATCTGTAAATTAAACTGGTATTCTACCTTCCCATGTTCTCTGGCTGTGCTGTTTATGCTGCTGCTCAATGAACCGAGAGGAAACGCCGGTAGGATCCAATCAGGACATGAAATCAGCTGAGATTAGCGCGATACATGCGTCACTCCAATCTAATGCCCAGAAAAGAAGCTGTGCAGCTATGCTACAGCAAGTCACTGTTTAACGGACAGTCCTTTGATTTAAGTGTTTAGGAGTCACTTGATCATAGACCAGTAGTCTCCAGATTTTATTTCCGCCTGTATCTTTTATGTAATTTATAATATCTGACAAAGATGTTGCTTTTGTCAGCAGCACAGCAGCACAGCAGACCCAGCCAACTCCTGAGCAGTAGAGTATGCATAGTGTATGTTCATGTTAACTGCATTAAACAACAAACGTTAGACAATTTGGACATAGTGAGGATGGTGATAGTTGCTTCTGTTTGCTCAGAAAATGTATGGTGGGTTCCAATGACTGATATTAAAACATCTGGTTAGTTACCAGTGTTGCTCTGTTCTTTCACGATAACTACATTTTTACACCGAGGAGTTGGACGATAGAGATGTCAGTCGTGTCATGTCATCACATCTAATGCTCTGGTCCTTGACATGGTACCACAAACACTAAGCATCAGATTTTCATGCCCAATGTCAGCTTAGATCGTCTCCAGCCCTCTATAGGATACTGTAAGTGGATGGATGTGTTTTTTAATATTTATTTTACCAACTGTACACTCCCACCTGTGGTCCTGATGGTTCTGATTGTAAAAGATACAATACCGGACTACATATTGTATGGTTTCAATAACATTTTGAACCAATACAATAAAACACTACCGCAAACTATGGCTCCAAATATAAACATATTGTTAACTGAAAAACCTGGTTTACACTCAGCAAAATTAAGACATAACATTTACAAATGGGAATATTTACTGTAGGACTGAATTGAATTGATCATAGCGGTGTTGCTCGCTGTAATAGTGACCCATTCTATAATGTTTCTTGCATATCATATACTGTACGCCCATTCATTGACACCTGTGATGAATCAGATATGTCAGCCATGTCTGCAAGTTTCCAACAGTTTTAGAAGTACATAGCCACAGAAAAATGTGTTGAATAAGATGTGCTGATGTGGACCTGTACATCTTTCTATCACTGTATCAGTTTATCTGCTGACGCTTATTATACAGTTACAGTTAATTTCAATACTTAAAAAGTAACTTAAACACGCTCAAAATATTGGCTTGATATGAACCACAGTTCTATTTTTTTTTCAAACTCAAACTTCTTGCCTTTGCATTTGAGGGGAATTGTTTGTGACAAAGAAATCTTTATTTTCTTAACCCTGGTTGGATTTATTGCCATGCAGATTGTTGGGACTACGGGTCATAATTAGGTTGTGCTAGACCTGGCACTTTTATGCTGATGCAGGGTCAGTATTGATTACTGTGCGCTGTCCCCTAAACAAACAAGTTAAATTTGCAGATATTTTAAAATATCCACAGCTGTGGCCACTCCAATACAATGGAGGTAAATTTAATTTAGTTTGGGATGCTCATTGAATAATGTGCTCAAAGAAAACTGTCAATGTACATTTTTTTTCTGAAGATATAACAACTCCTCTAGTTACCAGTTATAATATGTTATGACTTTCAGTAATTCTATTCAGAACTTTAGAAATTTTTTGTTTTTCTTTTCTGACAATATTTCTTTCTTATATTTCTTTAGACCACTAATCAAAAAACACAACATTCAGTTTTCTCTTTGTTTAACGAACAGAAGATTATTTTTATTTTTCAAACCCCGTCTACGCTGGTTCCAGACCTCTAAATGGCCGCCCACATCTCAGACTTCTTTTCAGTGAATAATGACTTGAAACAAAATGGTAATTCAGACAACAACAATAACACAAATGCATTTGATTTAGCTGAAGAGGTCTGTGCTGTTGTGTTGTCTTGTATAATCCAACATCTAATTCAGTTGTGAATCTGTGTGTTTTAATGCAGCATTTATCTTATATACTTTACTGAATTGAGAATATTTGTCATTACGTTGTCACTCGGTTTAAACCATTGACTATATTACTTTACTTAAATATTTCATCAGGGTGCAAAGTGAATTAAACTGACCAAAAGAATACTAAAAAATCAGACAAATGCTATACTGACTCCTGCCATATCAGGTCAAGACAAGCCACACTTACCAAGGCCGGGGGTTGTTCCTGTATTTACTCCTCACAGTCTGGACTCATCGCCTGAGTTACTGCTCCTGATACTACGGTATTTTATTCCTCTGTCTTCTGTTTTATTTGTAACTCTTCCGGATAGAAAAATCAAGGAATCCTGCAGGATTTGTGAGGGCATGGATAAGCTGTGCATGTATAACATGCAGCAAAAAGAAGCCTGACATCTGGAAAGGAGAGATAGAGAAACAGAGGGAGGGAGGGAGATAAAGAGACAGAAATAGATGAGAGAATTAAAAAGAGAGATAAAAGTGTCAGGAGAGGAAGAGGGGTGGGAAATGATAAAGGAAAAGACAGAAAACAGGTAAAAAAGGAACCAACAGAGAGCTAGAGGAGCAGTTGAGTGTCTATCTAGGAGATGCAGTGGGTGGGCAGGTGTGTGTGTGTGTGTGTGTGTGTGTGTGTGTGTGTGTGTGTGTGTGTGTGTGTGTGTGTGTGTGTGTGTGTGTGTGTGTGACCTCACCTTCACAGCCAGGCTAAGCTTCCTTACTGAGAGAAGGAAGGTAAGCGGGGTCAGTGTCGACCACGCAGACTCACATGACCAACGACACTGACCATAATCCCATAATCCTCTGCTTTAACGCTACTGCTCTTGGCTAAACAAACACCCGAGCTGTGGAGGATCACACCTGTCCCCCTCTTCCTCTTCCTCCTCGCCCCCTCGTTCCCTTCCCTCCTCTTTCTCATTTTTTGTCTCTTCTCATCTTCTTCTACCTCTCACTCACTTTCCTCCCCTCTCTATTTTCTGTTCCTCAATTCATTAACCTGTAATTTTTTCATTTATTACTTTAACTTCCCTCCTCCTCCCCCTCCAGCTCCTTTCCTCCCTCCCAAATCCCTCTCTCCCTAATCTCTTCTCTTCCACACTTGACTCTCTGTTGTTTTATGTTGAACTTTTCTTTCAAGGATTCAGCAGCCACAAAAAAACACAAGCACCTTCTGGGTTGCTGTGACACAGCAATAAATCACTGCTCACTCTTTCTCTTTATTCTTTTCTCCTTCTGCTCTTGCACTCTCATCTAGTCTTCATCTTTTACCTTCTCTCTCGGTTGAATCTCTAACATATTTTTCCTCCCTAGTTTCCTGTCCCCCTGTATTATTTTCTTTAAAGCAGTTACAAACCAAATCTCCCGAGTAAATCTTTCACTCTGTGTTTCTAACACATTTGCATACACTATGTACTGTATGTTGCTTTAGAAAGCACTCCTGATGAAATCTGTTCGCTGTGCTTTACAAAAGACTAAAAGTACAGAGCCACACTAGCACCCCCGTGAGGAATTAAACAAGGATGATTTTGACCTGTTGTTGGTGATAAAAGATCAGAGGAAATCATCAGGGTGTCCATATCAAATTTCATGACAGTTTTTGAAATCAAATCCTCCAAAGATTTGATCGGATCGCTCAAGGTGGCCGTGGCTGAGTCAGTGCAGCACATGGAGATGTAGAGCAATATGTGCTGTGTCATTCACTACACCCTACAAAATGCACACAGTATTTTACACAAGTGAGTAATAAACTGACATTTCAGACACTATTAATTATTGCCTTTTACGTCAACGCTCTAAAAGGCCTTGTGATAAAGTAGTGTACATGCCATGGACACTAGTTTTTTGTTCCATTGTGGGAATGTTTGTGGGAAATTTTGAGAAGGTAATAGTTTAGACCTCAACTGACATCCAAACACACATCTCCCTCCATGTTATCGCTCTGTTAGCTGCACTCTGGCTGCTTCTACTCACAAGCCAACAAAGCCAAAAGTGTAGTTTTATAGGATCGATGGGTTGCTAGTCACCCCAAATCACATTGGATTGGATCAATTTATGTATAGGAGTTCAGGATAAGCCATAAAAAATATATTTTTATGTTTTACAGAAATAGAAAAGACAGGGATTTTTCTGTAACGCTACCCCCAAATGATCTGTTGGACATATAACTGACACATAACATAAAAGACAATCGAACAATTAAAACAGGGAAACGCGATTAGACTTTAGGAATATATATTTTTTCAATTTAATTGCGTCTTAAATCCTGTTCCATGGTGCAGATTGGTTGTATGATATGTTTGTGAAGTAAGATTAGGCTTGAGCCCTCTGTAATTTGTATAGCAGAGCAGTCTGAAACTCAAATATGAGAAGTGTTAACTTAAAGCTGTTGTAGCCACATTTGGGTTTTGAAGTATTTTGGTGAGCAACAATGTATTCATCTTCTAAACAGTGATTTTTTTTAAGCTCCACACAGTATTCTTTCACCTATACAGAGAAAGTAGTCCCTGATAATTTATAACAGGATGTTACTTTTGTTGTATCTTAAAAGTATTTTTGTTGCTGACAAAAACTAGTGTACTGCCACATATGAAATGTCATTATTTCATAAGAAGTTAGTTTCTTACTACCTATCACTCAGGATAATGCATGCTGCAGTGTTAATGGAGGAAGTGGCCGACCTTACATGTTTATATGGGCTATATTTTGTGTTATGTTGTTGTTACACAAAATATAGAAAAATGCAGCTGCACCATGTCTGGCTTTTGTGCAACAAATCACATATTTATATTCTCCATCTACCACGGTCTTTTCTGCCTATATTCTATTCCTCACTACATCATCTTTTCCTTTATTGTTTTTGTCTTTTTTCATTTTGCTTCTTATATTTCCATCCCAGTCCTTCATTTAGGTTCCATACCTTTCGCATTTCATTTCTCTCCTTCTCCTCCTTACCTGTCATTTTTCCATTAGAGTTGTCAGTGCACACAATAGCTAATAACCTGGTCGAAGAATTGCACCTGTGCTCTCCTGCTTTTTCTATAAATTCACTTCTTTCTCCCTCTGCCTGCTGCTGGTCTTTTCTTTAGATTTTCACCCTGTTAACAGTCACAGTTCTGGTTCTCGCTTGGCGCTGCATGCAGCATTCTACGTTTATTATTCTTTTTATAATTTCTGCGTCATCCTTTCACAAAGATGTTGGTAACATGGTTCACCTCACCCTCTAACGTCCTGGTTTTTGTCTGTATTTTTCGTTCAGTTGTTTGGGATAAGAGTCGGCAGTCCTTAATGATAGATAATCTGCATTCTCGCCAGGTAATCTGATGTGAAAATGCAATTCTGAAAAGTTTCCACAAAATCTAACATTGCATCACATTAATTAAAATGTAGTTAATACAATTTAAAATGTGATATACAGTAAAGGCTGGCAATCCTCTTTGTGATGGACTAATTTGTTAATATCAACCTATAACTTACATATCAACATGAATATGGCACTGATTTATTACAGTTTAAATGTTGCATATACAATCTTTTACAGAAATCATCCTTTATATGTTACCAGTGTGTGTCAAAGCAAGCGAGCATGATGAATGCTTATTTATGTGTATGCGTTTGGGGGTTCAGCAAATTCCTTATATTATCTGCTTCTAGCTGATGCTTGCGGATGTTACATTTTCTAACCTTTTATTTTATTCCCACCGAGGCTTCCTGCACTAAAAATACATGTGTTGCACCACAGGGAGCTCTGGATAAAAGCATCCACCACATGCCAAGTGGCAAGCTATACATGCGTACTGCGTATCTCTATGTCAGCATTTGTGTTGTATCTGTGTGCTTGCGGGTTTTGTAGTTCTCCAGTCGTTGTACACAGGGTGTCTCCTCTGTAGGCATCAGTGTTGTTGTATATGTTACATTGCACTCCAGATATATTGCATTTATCTTTGCTTACCTTTGTGTATCTGGTTTATTTGCAGTTATATTTGTTTCTGTGTAAATTAACCAGGGTAGCTCTTTTCATATTCTGTATATTGTATTCACACATCTGAAAGCTTCCCAGTCCAGTGTGATCTTTTGTGAGCATAGCACATCTGTGTGTTTGTATGTAAATCTTTGCATGTGCTGTGTGTGTTTTAGTGTATTTAGTGCCTTTTATGTTACGGCAATGTTTGTTTTAGGTCCCTCTGATTCTGTATTTGCGATTTGCTTGCATATTTATCCCTCTTGATCTGATTGCATTGCGGTTTGCAGGTCAAGATGTTTTTCCTCGTGCAACATGTGTTATGTTGGCGTGAGTAGGTCTTCTGCCCTCTTCAAGGTGGAGCAGACGGAGCACTCGGAGTACACGGATTATACAAAGGTCACCAACAATACCTTCAGGTTAAACACATTGACCATCATAGGCGCACATACACACCAGCACACCACTCAGATTATATGCATTCAATACCCTCAGGTCATCCGCTTTGCTCTGAGGCCATGTTTCCCTGGAAACAGATCAGCGAGGGGATGATGATGATGATGGGGATCTTGAAACTATCACATTCAGATAGAAATAGGACGCACTGGGAGCAGATAAGGAGACAGGAAGCAGATAAGGAGGGAGGAGAAAGATAAGGAGCTAAGAGGCGTGGAACAGCTAGGAGGAAGGATTTGCAAGGTTTTTGTGTTATTGTAAATTAAATCTATTCACATAATGCCAGATGATGACATATGAGCATTTGAGCTTATATCCTTATTTTTTATTCCAATTATTATTGTTTAATTGTAACATTGCGCCTCAGTTTGGGCTGTTGAGTTCCAACCTGCTCGCCAAGACCTTTTATGTGGCATTTGGACACCCCTGGAAGCCAGACTCAAGCAGAGTTCCCCATTCATTCCTGAAATCAGTTTGACCCTCTGCACGTCATTGGTAAAGCATTGGTGTCATTAGGAGTAGAGCCATATAACTGTCCAGGTTAAAATATGGAGAGAACGTTGGACCTCGTCAGAGTTGTTTTGGGTAGTTGTAGTGGACACACAGTGAGGAGGTGAGAACTGCTATAGACAAGTCAAAGCTGATGAAAGCCGCAGGTGTGGAGGAAATTCCATACTTCTATTAACGTGCTTTTCTGTTTGTTTAAATTTTGTTTTGAATACAGTATTGTTCCTTCTGCATGGTAAAAATACATCATCAAACCCATTCCAAAATCGTCTAAGAATGATCCCAGAATGCCTTGGATTAATTACATGGGAATCAGCCTCCTCAGAACAGTGTATATATTCCAGTATTTTAAATACTAGGCTGACCCAGTACTTGGAAACAGTAGAATATTTGGCGGATGAGCAGAAGGGATTTCGGAAGAATCAAGCTTGGATTGATTATATTGATTCAATTTCATCAGAGAGATTTACTTGCCTTAAAACTTTTAAAAGCCGGGGTAGATGGCAGATTTTATAAAGCGTTAAACCATTGTACATTTCTTCTGTTGCTTTAATAAAAGTAAATAATATACTAACTGATTGGTTTAGTACTCCCTTTGGTGTTAAACAGGTGATGTTCTTTCTCCTACCCTGCATACAATATATGTAAATGACTTGGCTCTTGAAATTAAGGAAATTCTAATTTAGGTATACATCTGGATAATTTAACTCTGGGCATTCTGTTGTACGCAGATGATATTGTTCTACTGGCTGAATTTGAAGATGATTTACAAAATATGTTCCATTTGTTAAAGACCTGTTGTTACAGATGGAAGTTGTCAAGACATCAAAGTAAAACACAGATTGTTCATTTTAGAAAAAAGGTATTCAGAAGTAGGAAAAAAACTACTCTTGGAACTTTCAGAAGTGAAAGATTTATGCAAATGAAGACTTAAAATCCTGGCTGGTTCAGCTGGGAGAACATTAGGGTCTGGTGTCAACAAGTTTAAGATATGTGAAGATCTTGGGTATTTTACTTAAGCGCAACTTTATGATGCATGTGTCTCCCCTATACTGTATTATGTTTCAGGGATGTGAGGTTTCAAATTATGTAAAATAGCAGACTCTATACAGGACAGACCTGCACGCTGTTTCTTAGCCGTTCATAAGTCTGCTCCTACTTTAGCTGTTCAGGGTGATATGGGTTGGATTCCTGGATCAATAAGGCGAAAATGTTAAATGATAAATTGGGGAGTCGTTTGCTTAATATGCCAGAATTTCAGGGTCAATAAGAAGGTTTTTCTCTGGGGTAAATCTCTCAACTCTCCATGGGCCACAGAGCTTCATCCTTGTTTGAGGAAGACGAATTACAATATATGTATTATAATAACTTATCATGCAACATGAACAAAGTTAGAAGAAAGTTACTTGCCAGATTTGAAGAAAAATGGCTAAAGCATATCTTGTTATTGCCAAAATAACGAACATATATTCAAATTAAGCACAATTATGTCACTGAATTTTATATTATAGCAAACTTGGTTTAAAAGGTCTTTAGTTGCACAGATGAGAACAGGAGTCCTTTCTCTGGCCCTATGAAGCTGGCAGATTTAAAAACATCCAGGAGGACAACAGGTTGTGTGAATTATGCATTTTTTTCTATATTGTTCTTATTATGTTGAGTTAAGAAAGAAATATATATATTTGAATATATATATATAAGCACAATATTGTTTATTTTTCCTTCTTTTTAGTTATGTTATTTATGTTTTTGTTGCTACTCTGGTATCTGGTTTCTTCTTTTTTTATTTCTAAATAATGGTGTCTTGTAAGCCTGTATTGGGTCAGGGATATTATTTACGCAAAATCTAAATCATGTAGCAGACAACTACAGATGTTAGAATTGGTGTACAGTATCCAAACAGCACCGCATTTATGGAAATAGTACAGTATATAAGAAACATCAGCCTCTGGACACTCAATCGCGTTCAGGCCTGTACTTCATAGAGGCAGCCACCAAGAATTATGTAATGGGTTGTAATTTTGAATGATTTGACTGTGATTTTCACTTATTCATTACAGCTCACTAGGATAACTTGGGGGGCTTCCACAGTCTCAGTGCGTTCAATGATGTGCAGGCACTTTAAGTGTAGTGATTGTGGGAGGTGATTGCAGGTTTCGAATCCAGCGGTTGGACCTCAATTCATGGCTCGGCCATTGTTGGATACTCAACGCTGTCCTTCCTAGAGTATGTAAAATAAGACACAGACTGCACGTCGGAGAGAGACAGTGGCAGGCCCTCACATTGATGATGGTCATTAATTAAGTCACAGAGGTCATTCAGCTACAAAATAGTTTTAGGAACTGTCACTGATGCAAGCTGTGGGAGAGCATAAAAAACTCCTCTTTCTTTATATCATAGCAATGTTACGGATGTCTAAAAAGGGACTTTTTATCAATTAATCTCACTGTTAAGTATTTTGACAAGTACAGACAGTACATTACGTACATAGTGTACACTATGCAGAACAAGACATACACGGCCACTAATGATTTCTGTCACCATCAGGTTGATGCTGATATAATTATTTATTTTTTTATTTGACAGGGACGATGCATATAGGCATTGTTACGTTTAAATAAAATGCAGCTGATACAATGTACAGTATATAGGACTTCTGGTCGCAGCTAATTTACAGTCTTTGTCCTTTGTGGGAACTGGAAAATAGGACTTATTAAAAACTTATTATAAAATAGGAGTTATTGTTATTCTGCATTTTGCCAGTTTGCAGTCTTCACTGACTGCTATCCTAGTAATGTCTCCTATTCTATTATATTCTGAGATCATTTGGCTGACTAGTTCTGGTGGAAAGGCCATTCACACACAAACAAATATTTTTTATCTAACGTATACAATTCTCAAAGCTTAATAAATGATATTTATTATAAATGTACCATTATGCTAACCCAACAAGAAAGACGTGATAGTTTCATGGCATGCATATATAGTTGGACGACCTTTATTGGTCAACACCAACCTATAAGAAAACATTTAAGGTTAGTCTTGATGGTCACTTTTCTAAAATGTGAATCACATTTTAATTGGGAATCCAAGACAACACCTAGATATTTTAACTTGTTTTCTTTCTCTGTTTCCTCCTCATTAATAGTTATTGTGAAGCCATCACACAGTTTTTGTCACATTGAAACAGTTTTTGCACAGTTCAGAGTTAGGAAGTTATTTCGGAGCCACTGCGAGATGATTAACATTTGGGTGAAATCGTAAGGAGTGATCTGGTTGCATGAGAGCTCCCTCTGATGGCCAGAGAGGGGGGGGGGGGGGGGGGGGGGAGGGGGGGACAGCGAGAGCAAATGAAAGAGCAGGGACCCACACACACACACACACACACCAGAGTGAGTGGTATTACAGTTTGGCTGACGTTGCGGCTCTGAACTGAAAGATTTGCAGTGTGAAAGCACCTCTATTGTGCTTTTTGGTGTGACAGTATCCAGTAGGAATGTGAAGCTAACTGGTATTTTTTACACACAATAGATACCATCGAGTTCAGCGGGGACACCAGCCGCAGAGTTTAGAGCTGACGTACAAAAAAGCATGAAAAGAGAGAAAGCGGAGGGGGGAAACTACAGCTTGTGTGTTGTTATCTCAAACTAGCAAGAATCAAAATACAAAAAAAATCATAAATACAAAACAGTTAAATGGCAACATGTTTTACTAGAGACTTAGACACTTGCTGAATTTAGTCTGCTTTAAGGGTGCTTCTGCTAAAATCCAGTGTTTTCAAATACAATTTTTTACAAGGAAGCTTTGCTTTTAATTTAACTTGAATTAGAACTGCAAATCACTATTGCAAGGAGAAGAAAAACATTACTGATTGGAGGCTTAAAGGCGATAAAAGAAAATTCTTAAACTCTTAATCCCTGATTAGTTTAATTTTCGGTTGGAGATAATTTTGTAACACTACATCTCACTTTTGGTACATGTCATTTTAGAAGCAAACTACTAAAATGCAATCTCCCTCTGTGTGTGTGTGTGTGTGTGTAGGGTTTTTCTTTAGGGCAGTTTGAGAGAAAAAGCCCTTGACGCTGTTTGAACTGGTCCGTTAATCCTCAGCACTCTTCAGGTGGCTCATCCCCATGGAAGCGGTGTGTGTGTGTGTGTGTGTGTGTGTGTGTGTGTGTGTGTGTGGGTGTGTGTGTGTGTGTGTGTTTAGGGGAAAGAGGTCAGTAACCACAGAGAGGTGGGGATGGTGGGCTGGGTTGGAATGAAGCATGTGAGTGTGTGTGTGTGTGTGTGTGTGTGTGTGTGTGTGTGTGTGTGGGTGTGAGTGTGTGTCCCTGTCATGGAGGTAGGGCTGCTGTGGAGCTGAATGACAATGGAGGCGGATGTGGACACGACATGAAACCGGAACACGGCTCTTCAAAAAGAAAGAAGGGACCAAAAGAAAAGAAGGAAAGAAAGGGGGGAAAAAATAACACGAGAGGGAGATAGCAATGGAGGAAGGGGCGATCTGGGAGAAAAGAGGTATAAGCGAAAGAAAAAGGGGGAAGGAAGGAGGAAGAGAAGGGAGGATGGAGGAAGGAAAAACTGTTGAGGTATACTGACCGATTTGGAGGAGGGAAAGCAAGATGGAGGGAGGGAACAGAGGAGGAGCCAGTGAAACAGTCTTTGATCTCTGTCTCGTTTAAGAGGAAAAAGGAAAGGAATTACAATGTGTATGTGTGTGTGTGTGTGCGCGCGCTCATTCAATATTAGGCCTCCATCCTGGTTTGTCAAATCCTCCGCTGAAGTAAAGTGAGGAGTTTGAGTGTGTGTGTTCTTACATGTACTGTATGTGTGTGTCCTTCTTAGTGTGTGTGTGTTGAGGCGGATGTTTTCTGAGCTCAGCAGCCGTGTCGGGGTAAGGACACAGAGAGAGAGAGAGAGAGAGAGAGAGAGAGAGAGGTAGGTGTAAAAGGGGGGGAAAAGGAGGGTGAAAAAAAAAAGCGTGTCCCAGGAATTTACAAATGAAAAGAGAAGGTTTTTCTCTTAATGCGATTAAATTTTTCCATTTCACCGCTTCCCCGGCCGACAGTTTCAGCTCTTTAGGAGCACAGAGCCGCAACGCAAGGCTGTCTTCAAGACGGGACGGCGGGGGGTGAGGAGGAGGGGGGAGGGAGCTGGCAGGGGGTAAACAGGAGGGAGAGGAGAAGTGGCGAGAGAGGGAGAGAAAGAAAGGCTGGCAGAAATTTTACATTTAGTAAACCACTTTGGCAGTGTTTCGTCTAGTTAACAGTCGAGCCGGTGCAGCGACTCAAGCTGAGAAATTAAATTGAGAAAGTGACAGACAGACGCTGACAGAAAGGGTGGGAAAAAATGCAAAAGGATTAACACTGGATAGGCCGAGCATGTTTAGAGTGAATCTGAAGTGGTTTCTATTCAACTTTAGACTGTTTACTTCATCAATTTAATGGTTGACACCAGGCGAGGACAATTCATTTTGAACTTGAGGGATTTTCTTTGGTTTAGTTTATTTGATACAGTAAGAAAAGTGACACTGTCACAGATGCACTTTGGCTTTGATGTCAAGGACAATAAAAACACATTTTCTGACATCTTTCCACAGCTAGGTAGCAGCCATCATTATATAGACCAATATTATTTAACCAGACTCAGAGTCTGCAGCCATGCTACTGCAGCAGCTGTGTGAGGCTCCACTTTGGCACAGCGGTGCTTTGAGCTAAATGCTAATGTCAGCATACTAACATGCTGATGTTTAACAGGTATAATGTTTATCATGTTCGGCATCTTTGTTTAGCGTGTTATCATGCAAACAGTTGTGGTGAAGTGATTACAGTTCATCGTGATGGAAATATGAATGTCTGTTCGAGATTTAGTAATCCACCCAGTAGTACTTCTTAGAGAAGTCTGAAAGTGAAGATTCAAAGTGTTTGCCCTAATGGTGTAAAATGCATCAGTTGCAGTTGGGAACACTGTAGGCTTTCCATACATCACTGCTCTGTTGGGTTTCACAGTGGATGTATTGGTTTTTTTACTCTCGCTGAATGGGAGCAAGCAGCCTGTTGCAAAATGTTGTGTACCACTGGGAGAAAACACTTGATAAAACACCTCTGGCTGGCAAGTAATTGTGTAACTGGGCTCAAACAAACCAAGTACCCAAATGCAATAAAGTGAACTGATCCACAGCGTCTGTGGCTGTGATTCAGCCAAAATGAGACCAGTGAGGCGTCACATGAAAAGAAGTTACCACTTGGATCATTTTGTAAATAGTAACTGTTCTGAGGGATTGTTAATTAGCTGCTACGTGTCTTTTTTAAACACCAGAGATCTGAGACTCTTTGGGATGAGATGATGTGTCTGAAATGTATTCACACCAAAAGCTGTTTCGGAGAGAGAGAAGAAGTGACGAGCTGAAGAGAGAGATACCAGTTTTGACAGCAGCCGATCTGTGAGATTCTCGAGAGGTGGTTTGGCTTTCAAGAAACAAGCGCTTGAAGACGGATGCGAGCGATGCCCCCTCTGTGTGTTTCAAGGAGAGGCTCAGCAGACAGAAACCAGACACGGCACAACTTTCCGACAGATGCTGCTTGCTTGCAGCACTTAAACGTAATTTGCTGAAGTGTTCTTATATTGATGTATGCTCGGTGGATGACAAATTTAAAAAGAGAAACCAGGGGGCCGTTTAACTGTGTGTCTGTCTTATATAGGCCTACGATAGTAATTTACAGTTAAGAATACAAATAAGTTTTAAGGTTTTTTCATTAAAGGTAGCCACACTCTCATGTTATGTTTAGCCGATAGTAATATTTAGCAGAAAGTGATTTCCTCCACAGTTAAATAAACAATCTGTGGCTCCACTCACAGTGAGAAGCATGACGACTAAGCAGCGCTCAGATCCAAAGTGCCTGTTTGGCCAGTTTCCCTTTCTCTGCTGCTATTTGCAGTCAGGGCCACAGTGCCAATCTCTGTTGTCAGACAGAAACCACTTATCTGTGAACAATTCAACACTCTTGTATTGGTTTAAAGGACCCGAAAGGTCACACAGGGAAACCTTGGTTGAGGTTCATCTGGTCAGTTCACATCTGTTACGCTGCCAGCTGCCATAGAAGTTTTGTCATTTCAAGACCAACTTCCCCACAAATACTGGGTGCACTCTTTAACCGTGTGCATCACAGTCATTTTTTGTTTTTTTTGGTTTTCCACCCTGCAACTTTACTGTGTCGGTTCACTCTCACCGGCATCGTTTTCATCTGCAGCAGGCAGCCATTTTAAGCTCTAAGCACCCACGGTATGCTACTTGCCCCGCACAACAACGTGGACAAGCTGAAGCAACCATGTCTAGCCTTTTCCTTTTCAGTAATCACTAGTGCAGCACCCGTTCAAAATGTGCCTGTTCGGATCGACCTGATTGTGGGGCCTGCAGTCGACCTGCAGAGCCAGAGAGCCCCCTCAAAATCCACAGTTTCAGAAGTTTTTTTTCTTTCCTTTCATAAACTTTATTAACAACACAGTCATATTACATTATTCCACCGGTTTTAGATGATTTATTGAGGTCTTCCCATAGATGAGCCACGCCTAAATTATTTATAATAATAATCATTATTGTTATATATGCTAATTTGTCAAATTACATTTAATTGACTGAATGTAGGCCAAAGACACGCTGCACACATGAAAATACAAAATGTATAATTGTGTTATGTATTACAAATGTCAAAATACTCAATTACAAAATTTGATTATAGACTAACATTATCAGCATTTGTGGGAGGTGCTGAAAGAAAAACCCTGCCGTTGAAATCTAATTCTAAGACTTTAATTCTAAGAAGTTTTTCATCCAGATGTAACAGTGAATGAATGAAACCTTTACCATTATATCATTACAATTGATAAAATTCATGAATTGATGCTGAAGCTAGCCAGCTACCCCAAGTGGTTCCCAGGGTGTTACAGGAACGACTCCTTCAGTTTTCGTTAAAAAAACTAAATCTTGGTATATTTTGTGAACCAGAAAAGCCATTTCCAGTGCAAACTTCCCCTCCCTGCAATTGTCACAGTGAGTGAAAGAATGTAAACACATTTACTTCAGGTATATAATGAATAAGTACCACACATCCATCTGCCCGAGGCATCTACAGTGGGACTTCTGGGACACGTTCTTCTTTGGGTCTGTCCATCAAGCCCAACAGCTCATGTCCAAGTAAAATCACAAGTTACTGTTGCTGAGAGTCACAGACAAGCAGCGAATATTCCTCCCCTCTTGTCAAGTCTAGTCTAAGTCATCAAATTCATGGCTTGGAAAAACTCATCTCCCCAAGGAACCAGGAGACACAATACTGTAAACATTAAAACAGTCCTCTTCACAGGAACCAGGAGACTTACAGGAAGTATTACAGAAAATGCTTGTTATAATAGTTACGGTAGACAAACTTTTTCACTAGTTTTACACAGAAACTAGGCCTCTTATACAACGTTCATTAGTTTTCTATATGTGAGAAACAGGTGTTACATTACTACAATAATACAAGAGTAATGGCTGCCTTAAGGCTACTGTGGATGGAAAGCAGGGCCATACAACCTTCCTAAATACATACGTGTATGTACGATATAATGCAGGACCGATCTGTTCCCTGCTGCAGCCAACCTATCCTGCCTCTATTTTAAAAAAGGACAGAGAAAGCGCAGGATAATGGAGCCCTTTATGAACAATTTGGACAGATATGAAGAGGAAATGTGTCAAATTGTTTGAACCCACGTGTTGGCGGGTAAACAGAAAAGCTACCAACATGAAGAAGAGTCATTTTCATCCTGGTATAGAAGCAGCAAATGTTGTCTGGGACTTTGGCAACATTCAAATGCATAGTTGCTCTTTACTGTTGGGCCCAGAGCGCCTGGTGTACACGCTGAGCCACAATTCTGTAATTACAAACAATCCGTTTGGTGCCAGAATGCGGACTGGCACTCATCATGCCAACAAGTGTAAGCACCCACATTTTGGCCTTTGTATTATTATGCGGCAGCCATCTTAGTTCCAAAGTCCTGCTCTGTGGATGTTGCTCAGTAACTTGTGTCTCTGTGCCAGCTGGCTGGCTGGAGCGCCACACATCTAACCATGGACATGTTATGGAGGAAAACACTGTGTGTCTGCAGCCAAAACTTGTTGAGTCCAGAGAGGACGCTGCACCAGACCTGGCTGGGTCCAGCTGTGTGTGACTGTTGTGTGTAGCAGGGGGGCAAATTTGTCTCTGTGCTTCCTCTGAAATAGATTTCTCCCTGCACGAAATCACTGCTACAGTACTGGTATTTCATCATGATGTCACAAAGAAAGAAAATACATCACTGTCACATAAAATGTACCTACAAATGCAAGGTTGGCTGTACATTTCATAACAGTGTGTTTGAGTGGATTCTGCCTGCCTATGTCAATGCTGGATTCAGTCTGCATAGATGTGGAGCTAAATGCCCAATTATCAAGATTTACATCAGGATTAAGATCAAGAGTTTGCACCAATCTGTTTTTTAAGCTCTCTCTGGCTCATCATCAGACACGCCACAAAATATCTGACTTTTGAGTCCACAACAATGAAATGTTCACATCTGTGATGCACACAGTTAAAAATCTTTTTTTCTTTGCTTGTTTAAATCCTCCTGATCTGTGATTCCCCTTACCACATTACTTTGAAATCGCACACTTCCCCCACTAGTTAGTTAAAAAAATCAAATTTATTTGACTCTGTAGTAATGTAGCCGAGGACAAGTTGTGTGTGACAAAAATGAAACAGAATGTCCTTGCAATATAATGCAATTTTTTAAGTTTGCCGTTTTCAAAGCATAAAACAGCTTTCAGACTATATTTGCATCTTTGAGTAATTTGTAGGGCTAAAATGCACAGCACACGAGTCATTACCTCCTGAAGACAAACCTCACTTTGTGTTGTTACTGTGTGCAGCAGTGTATTTCGGACAAAACAGAAAAACTCACAATTCCATTTAAATTACAAGGTTTCTTTTTTTCTATCATCTGTTATTCTCTGGCCCCCCTGAGGCTTCTCCGTGCCCACTTTTTTGGCATCTCTGTCCACCAGAGTGTAACAGCCAGCCATCCAGCCAATGAACCAGGAAGCCAGCTATCCTGCCTGCCTGCCCGCCTGTCTGCCAGCTCTCTCCTCTCAGGCCGACAGTGGAGGAATGGTTGGCCTCTGGAAGCTAATGGTTCATGCCCTCCTCCCAGGGCTGAAAATGGACTGGAATGTTGTTTACCTCAAACACACCAGGCCACCGCACAGAAAAAAAGATCATAATACTGAAGCGGCAGTATCAGAGACTCAGGTAATTTTCTTTAAGGGTTAAAAACAGTCTTATTGATGCCTTCAGATAGAATATCATTTATTTGATTTCGTACCAATTTTTTACAGACAAAACAAAGGTAAACCAAGTGTGACAGCTCGAGATTAGATTCAAATCTATCTCTGGGCTCACAGTGTCGGTGTTGTCATCAACATCATAGCCAAACAGTGTGAGAATGAAAAGATCAATCCCATTGAATGAACACAGCCAACAGTGGGGTGGATTTGGTGCTCCAAAACATTCAACAACGGGATCGTTGAAATATCTGCAGTGATGTATATTTATTCCTCTTTAGGGGCTTGTTTCTGCTGAAAACGTGACCCAGTAACCACAAACAAAGCCAGAATGTGCTTGGCGCCTCAAGTGACATAAATGTCAAATTTTTGATTGACTTTAGGTAATTGCCCTAAGTCGTAACATCTTTCTTTGAGAGCAGACGAGGGCTCAGGTGGAGTCCTCTTGGCGCCACTGATGACGTTTGACAAAAAATTCTGATTTGCCTTTTATTTCAAAGAATGTGGACCTCTATTTTCACGTGTACCCATATCTGTCACTGAAGACAAGCGGTGTTCCTGCCAACACAAAAAAGCTGGCAGAGGGGCCATCTCGGCGCCACCAAAGACATTAGATTTGAGTTCCTTGTCCAAAATCTAATTGAAGGAGCCTCAAGTGGCATTATACGCAAACTGGGGCATTTTCAGAAAGACTGCTGATGTCTGTGTTGATGTATTTAATGCCTTTCAGTGTCTATCATGCAGTGTGGCCTAAGGTATTCACAGATGGGGCCCGACGTACCATTGAGAGCCCAGATCAAGACTGAATGGAGTGACAATAAAGGTGAAGTGGGAGGTCCATTCAGGTCCATTCAAAGGACCTTTCACAACACACACAAGGGTTTGAGTTTGATGATGAATGATGTCACAAAGGTCAAAGGTCGTTGGTTGGGCCACAGAGTCGCGTGTCAGAGAGGGGTCAAGGTTGGGATCATGAGTGTTCAAGTTTATTGGTGAGTTTGTTTGTCTGATCTTTGTTTGGAAAATACAAACACTAATAAGAAAATTTTGTATAATTGTTTTTTTTTTGCGTAGCACCAAATCACAAACTTGCACAGTTATTAATCACATCTGATATGGATATGAGATCACAGTGATGTCAAAATGACAGAATCCAAAATTTGCCATATGTATTTGCACGTACAGTAGTTCTGTATATACTACACTACATTGGGTTTCTGCAACCAAAATCCACCCGTGCAGTTGGCAGGGCATACTGGTGCGGAAATGAGCAGATGAGGAAATTTACGTCATGCTGACCATCAGAGCTGCGCCGATAAGGAAAGTCTAACTTGTGCTTTAGGGATTTGGATTCACCACAAAAATACAATTGGACCCCCAATTTGTAGCTCTTCAATATTTCATTGTTTTCATTGTAACATGTAAATTCATGTTTGTGTTGAAATTGTTACTCCAGCTCTTTGATGCATATTGCAAAAAATATTATATCTCTGTCATTGCATTGAAAATAGTGACTTTTAAAATAACCATTTTAAGCAAGGGTATACACAAAAATCATGTTTTCAACAAGTTATTGGGAGAGAAAAATACTTTTCATAGTTCTAACTAAAGCAGACATCAGTTAAATTGTTCACTTTTTTCCCTATCCTTTGGCTCCTTTGAAATTATTTAAGAGCTCGATTAACTCTCAGGGTCTGATGTGTGAAAATGAGGTGGAAGTGAGTGAACAATGCAACACTTACTGGAGTAGAAATCCCTCCTGAATGTTCAGTCAGAGCTGTAAAGGGCAGCAGGTTGAGTACTTGTAGTACTCTGGCTGGCTCAACAAGGCTTGCTGTGTATTGTCAGTGACCTTCAAAACATCTCAGACCTACATAAGACTGTCCAGGAACTGGTGAACCTGCTCCGCGTCCCCTGTTGATGTCTGTGAATTTATGACCTTTCAGAAAGCCTTTTCAGTAGGTCTGCTTTGCTCGCGGGTCATGAAACTTGTCAGGCCGTTTTCGCATATGAAGTCCTGACAATGTGCGCACAATCGGGTCCGAGGCGAGGGGTTCAGGAGGCAGGACATGGCACAAAAAGTCTCTACAGTTTGTAATTCAGCGTTTTTAAGATTTTCACCAAAATAAAACGGCTATTATTTTATGATAAATCAGATGAAGTCCTCTGTCCCATTAACTAGCTATTGCAGCTTTTAGCAGGTTGCGTTTGTCCAGCGCCGGCCACATTTATAAAATACAGCAGCTGTGGATGAGAAATTACCTGCTGTATTAACTGACTTTGTACTAGGGAGCTTGCCGGTTAATGTCCGCTCCAACTGATGCGGACATTTGCATTCACACATACAGCATGTCCGGACATTGTCCGGACAATTTCAGGGTAGCAGTGCATGTGTGAAAGGGGCTTTAGTGCAGATAAACTCATTATTCGGGTTACAGACAGAACATAACAAGATAATGTATTAAAAGGACATCCTCCTTCTCTCTCAGTGCCCCATCCACTGAAAGGTCAGACTTTATCAGCTGGGTGGATGTCTATGTGACAGCGCTTAATCACAGGTCCTTCAATTCTCAGGTTCACTACCTGCTGCTCATCACTGCTTCACCTCAGCTGTTATTTGTCACTCAGAGCTCCATAAATGCAGGTCTTTACCTTGAGGCGGCGCATTTTAGCAACAGCACTCAAGATGACGTTAATAAAGTCATATTCCGTGTAATGCTTTTACACCAGACACCCCAGTCCGCATCCCATCTCCTACCAGCAGTCAGTGCTGACTTTCTGAAATATTCATGACAACAATTAATCGCTAACTTTAACCAAGAAGTATTCTGTAGTTGCCATGCGTGGATTTTGGGAGAATAATCAATTGAAAAATACTTTTACTGAACATACTAATCCCAGGGTTTATAGATGTAATGGCTGCAGTGTGCAAGACATAGCCGACGTCTTCCATGTTTTTGAACAGGGCTGCTTCTTTAGTTTGTCCATTACGACTGACCTTTTTAAACCATATATATATAATACTATACTATGGTATACTACTATACTATACATTTTTAACTTTTTCTGAGTGCCAGTGAAATGAACAGCTGATACAGAACAGTTTATCATCCGTACAGTGGCCATTTTAAGTCATCTCAGCCTTCAATGTCAAACGTGTCTCAGCTTTTACCAGTCTCTGCTATGTATAGGCTTTTATCATATTAACATATCAATGTAAACGTGTTGGCATACTGTGTGTTAATGTTACCATGGTAACATTATAAGATGAGCAAGCCAAGACTGAATTCAATGTGGGGTATATTTGCCATGCTACTAAAATGGCTACTGGCACAGATCAAAAGACAATTAGGTGTGAGCACATTTATCATACACATCCTGCTGTTACTCCGCTGTGAACATTTTACATATCACGGTTTTTCATAGACTAAAGTGTTTCTGGTCATTAAATCGTGTGCCATGCACTGTTTCAGCTATGTGTTTCTAGATAGCTGCAGTTCAGCGGATCCATGGGCTTTAGAGCAAGTGGGGTTAGAATAAGTAAAACTGGTGGTGCTCTGGTTCAGCTGGGAGTCACATCAATAAGAAACAAACAGGCAAATGCATCCAAACACATTAGACCACGTTAGAGCAGTGTGGTGTGGCATGTTTGTGGCGTGCCTGCATGTCATGGTAACCATGTGAATTGCGATTGAAGCATAAATGTAGTGGAAGGACTCTGGGAAATGAGTGAGTGAATTTCTTGCTTGAACTTCTGATTATGTGCTCGGGTAAGCGTGTCTGGAGGCGGAGACGTGTGTTTGTGTGTGTGTGTGTGTGTGTGTCTGTGTATGCTAAGCCACCACTTGCAAAAAGATTTGGATGTTTTTTGATACAGAAATGGCAGCACAGCAGTGCATGTTGGTTAACTGGTGCTCCTTGCTGTGTTAAACACACACACACACACACACACACAAACACACACACACACACAAACATACACATACATCCAGGACCCTGCATGGGGTAGCTTCAGTTGAGTCACAGTTGTCTTGTCACACCCCTCCTTGCTATGAACCTATTTGACCCGGCCACATACACCTACACAAACAAAACACAACACACACCAGATGCAAACATGCATCCCCCAAAGGAAGTTACAAAAATGAAATAACACACACTCAATGTCTCTTTTTCATTCTGACACACACTAAAAACACACACCTCGCTTCTTACCTCCTGAAGTGTAGACATTCACACCCCTTGGTGACTCTGACAACAGGGCTCATCTGTCATCGCACACACACATACACACACGCATACAACAGAAAGGGAGGAAATAATGACCTGCGTGTGTGTGTGTGTGTGTTTGTGTGTGTGTGAGAGTGTGTGTGTGCAAACAGCATGCACATTCCTGGAGCCGCTGACCCAGGCTCTGTGGGTAACCATGACGACCACTGCTTCACCATGGAGACGACCGTTACTCCCTTCTCCCTTTAATCGCCCTCCTCTCCTTCTCCTTCCTCCTCTCTTGCCCCCCCCCCTTTAGTGTCTCTGTCCACCAATGGAATCAGTCGATCCACAAAACACGAGCCAGGTGTTACTCTCAATCACCGCGTTGCTCTCACTCTCCATCTCTCCTTGTTTTCCCCTCTACAAGAAGTGTTAAAGCCTAAAATATGGCCACACTGGTGCACTGGGTGACAAGTTTCCTCATTACCATGAACACACATTGTAGTTTATTTTGACTCAATCCCACATAAACTGTCATTCTTCTCTTTTTTCCTTTTACCAGTTTCTGAACAAGAGTTTTATCAAAACAGACACTGGGATTTAGTGAGTGGATGAAAACAGCACATTGTTCAAATGTAAAGGCAGCTCTGAGCATTGGCAACACCAGGTAACAGTCTGAGGTGACATTTGGAAACCACAAACATCACTTTCATGCTTACCAATCTGGCTGTTCTGTGATTCCTTATTCCAAAGGAAACTAAAGTGACTCACTCAAAGGAAAAAAGATCTGACACTGGTGCGTCCAGCTTTGTTTTTCGTTAAGAAGACTGTTTGCTTTGTCACTTTCTGTGAGTCAACAAGTTTTCCAACCAGTGAGCATAGCCGACATCTAGGGAAACTATAGCTTTTTAATCAGTGTTGTGAGGCTGCAGTTCTCTTTTTCAATCCCAGTTCTTGATTTAGGTCATGAAATACATTTTTTTGCTTTGGTATATGATGTGATAAATCATTAGTTAGCCTAGTATTAAGCAGCTGCCAAGCCACAAAGTGACATTAGCTCTGGTGGAGCCAGAAGCTTGATGGCGTAGTGACTCCTCACAGGGCTGGTTGGTGAACTGCTGTTGCTGGCGAGATAACTTAACTCGCCACAGCTGGCCCAGCCGCGCTGTAGTTTGTTAGTCAAAATAGCTCCCAGAGCTTCTCTCTATTTTTTTCTCTACTCCTCTGTTTTAGAAAATAACAAACATATTCAAAAATGTCTTATTTCACAATGTTACAAACCCTTTGAAAAGTCCCTGCCTCTGGATCTAAACTAATTGCTTTTTTCTACGGCACGTGGCCTAAGTTTCCTACAAAAATCCATGAGCACGTTTTTTAAGATGGCCTGATAACTGACAGACGGCACTATAAACAAATATCAGGCACATTGCTAGAGGGCATATTGGGGATTTGTTATGTTACTACTTTGCCTGCGCACGTACACAACCAGTCCACCCACACTAAGCTGTCACCACATCTTGAATCACTACTTCCTGGCCTCTACACATTAATGTGACTAATCGGAGTTTTGTGGGTGGTAATGTCTGACCTTCACTCAGCGACGTTTCAGACAGGATGTCCTGGAGGTCTGTTACAGCACAGACAGGGCAGACTGTGGAGGGTGCTTCGTGATCATATAGTTATCAGCAGAATACCTCCTTAGCAAATGTTAAATAAATGGTGAGTAAGAGAGGTCTTTTCTCAGCTGTCTCCTAAATTGAATTGGTAAGAAGAGTGATGAGCTCCTCCTTTGTGTGTCTGCAGAGGTGAACACATTCTGTCTTCACCTGCTGTTCGCTGTGCTTTCAAAAAGTCAATTTTTCTTAAATTTAGAAAGGCAGGCTCATTTTAAGATTGATGACTATGAATCTTTGAAATCTTATTAAGGATACTGAATGGATTTTGCGGGCCTCAGGGTCAAAAAACTTGCACTACCAATAACACACCAGCTAAAAAAAAAACTCCAGATTGAAGAAAAGTCTAAATCTGAAGTTTCCTTCCCACAACCTTTTTTTTCACCTTCTAAACACAAGCAGCTCTTTTATAAAACCTGTTGTTAACCTTTTATTCGATGTTGTCATGGAAATTAATGTTGCAGCTATGAACATACAGTATGTCAACAGCAGTGAGATCAAACAGAGGAATTGTTGTGCCTTATTAAAAAGGTAGATGTGTTGAAAATCCATTTGGCCGGTGTAGTGTTCAGCTTTGTGTTCATGCTGTGTTGATATCTGCTGACACATCCTTCACACCTTTGTGATGGTGTGGTGTGGAAATGGCACTGAATGTGTCAAAAAGTGAACTAGCCTTGGACTTGTAGTGGTGGATCAGTGGTTCAAGGCCAGTACCATGTCGTGACAACACCACAAGTCTGATTCCAGTCTACTTCCTTTGTCTCATCTCCTTTTACTGTTCAAGAGTGTTGCTTTCGGCTCTTATATCTTTTTCTTGACACTTGAGCAACATTCAACAGTTTTTGTTCAAGCAGTCACCATGACTAAATGGATGAAGTCCCTTCACATGCAGTACTTCTATTGGCCTCTAAAAAGTACTGTGACTGTACTAAAATCAATGGGAACATCACTTAAAGCTGGAGTGTGGGTCTTTTACATATTAACGAACATCCGTTACATCCAAGTCGTCACCAAACGAGTTCACACAATGCTGATACAGCCTCTAAGAAGTTTTAAATCTGGTGTCTGTGGCGGCATTCCCATGCTGGCAAACCACAAACCAATTGGCGGTGGCTCGAACAGCAGCGGAGAAGAGCTGCGCTTGTCTACTAGACACAAGAGGCCTCACTTAGAGTATTTTTGTAGCTTCCTGGGATCACTGCCAGAGGGGGGAGACAAAAGTTCTGCACTCCAGCTTTAAGCACCAAATTGGTGCTGAGGTGCTGAGTTGTTGAGCTTATGTTAAGAAAAATATTTTTTAAACTGTTATGGTCACATTTTAAGCTGTGATAGGTGAAAAGCATATGTTCAATGATAAAAAGATTTGTTTGGAAAAATGTTTGGAAATAAATCAATGTATTAATTTCTAATGCCCCCTTTTAATATTTCTATTCTATGCCATAGTCATGTGCCACAATAATGTCATGTTTTTGAGTTGAAATATCCCTATTTGGGGCTTTTCCAAGCAAATATCAATATATGCGATTAATTCAATTAATTAATCAGCATATCGTGTAATTAATTAGATTAAAAGATTTTATCGATTGACTACTAATTCAAAAATGTGGCTGCTCCTTATAACTATCCAACTTTCAACATCACTGGTCTTGTGAAGTTTTTTTTTTTTTTTGAGAAGACAAACATGTTTGCAGAGATTTTCCAATTTCCATGTCACAACTTCCACCATCTGTCGTTGCAGGAAATTAAAAGCTTTGCCTGTCTGAACCCTCATTGTCTTTACTTTCATAAAACAATCTGATTTTCTTCCAAATCAAAATCTACACTTCGTCTCTTTTTCCACACTAAAACTGAGCCTTTAATAAAGCAAAAACACCATGAAAAACGAGAACACAGCTATATATAGCACAGGTGAAATTTTGGTATACATGGCAGCCCACGCTGTCTCCATTCATATTATTGCAGAGCGGTGGCGTCATGCACCAACAAAGGTGACACCACAGGTACTTAAATCTTCCATCGCTGTTTTTTTTTCTGCCTCCTGTCTTTCTTTTATCTCATCACCTCCACTCCTCGTCTGCATTCATATTCCCTATCTGTTCATCTCCACCGTTTCGCTCCTCATCACCTCCTTTTTTCATCTCCTGTCAAATGATCTCTGAGACCAGTTTGATCCCCATACCAACTCCCTCCTCCTTCCTGCCCGTTGATCTGTCAGTCTCGCTCTATTCCTGATTGTCTGCCTTCTTTTTTCACTCTCTCTCATTCTCATGCTCATCTGGCTGCCTTTGTTTCCCTCTCTTTCTCTTTCGTTCCTCTTCTCTTGTCACCATGCACATCTTTTTTCTCCTCTTCTGACCTTTCTATTTATTTTTTGTCCATTCCCATTCCCATCTTGTTCCCTTTAATCCATCCTTCCTTTAATTTCTCTTTTCTCCATTCCTCTCCCATTGCTTTTCTGTGACATTAACAGTCTCTCTTTCTTCCCTTCTTTGACCCTTCCACTTTCCTGTCTCTCATCTTCTTCATCATCTGCATTTCCATCTGACTTTCTCCATTACACTACGTCGAACCTTTCCGTCTCTCATCAGAGGCGACAGAAATTTGGCTTCTGAACATTGCTGGCAACAATACCACAAAGGCCATGATGGGGTTTTTTTCACACGACAATCATATGTCAGAATTTTCCAGATGCTCAGTTTTTCCTGCCACCAGCATTTTCACATTTAACAAATTTTGAAAAGCGTTTTTATCGCTAGTTGAAAACGTTGGCTTTTTAAACTCGCCTGCGTTGTTGTGCGCATGGTCCTCATGTCCCCGTCATCTGACTTTTCTTCTACAACCTTCCCACAATTTTTCTCTCATAGCTTGTAATTCTCTCCCTCACTCTCTTCCTTCTCTTAAATGCCAGTACCTATTTCTTTACCTCTTATCTATCATTTCCCTTTGTCTTTCTCTTATTGTCTTCTGCCATTAGCTCACCAGTCCGTCTCTCTGCTTTCCCGTCAGTTTTCCTTTCAGGCTCTTTGACCCACCTTCCCCTCCTTTTTCTCCAGTTTTTTCGGTTTCCAGTCTGTTCCTTCTCTCATTGACATTTTTGTCTCTCTCAACGTCTCTTTCTTTCACTCTCTGGGTCTCTCTACCGCCAGTCGCTCTCCTTGCCCACCCATCCCACCCCCCTCACTCTCACACACACACACACACTCTCACACACACACTCTCTCACACACACACTCTCTCTCACACACACACACACACACACACACTTTTTCCTCATTCATATTCTACCTGTGTCAGTCTCCTTGGAGTTGCCTGAGGGAATCAAATCCACCTTCAAATTCATCTTTTTATTCTTCTTATTCCCTCTCCGACTCAAGGTCTTATTCTTTTCTCTATTCTTCTCCTCTCTGTAGTGGGTGTTTGGGTGAGTAAGTGTAATGGTCTGCGTAGATTTACTTCAGATTTTGTTGTTTACATCAGCGGAAAAATATGAAGAAATACTCACATAAATACAGTTTATGAAACACAATCAGAAGACTTTCAATCAATATCTACACATTGACCTAAAATTGCATTATGTCTCAGAATTTCTTCCGACGACGTCTCAGCAGAAGATATAACAGACCAGGACAAGGTGAAATGTAAGAAAAAATAAAAGCCAGGATGAAAAAGGAGGACAATCCTGTCTTGTCGCTGTAGAGGACAGTCAAGGATGCTTGCAGCTTTAAAAGGTATCACCAGTGTTATTTAATTATTTTCTTTTTTTTCCATTAGGAAGCACTGTTACATACTTCTGTCTACAGTAAAGAGGCAAAACAAAACTTAAAGTGGAGTGAAAGGTAACCTTTTTACCGTGTCTCCATAGTCCTGGTTTTTCAGAGAGATACAATTTTTGAGAGAGCAATGGAAATATGGAATGAAATCATCTAAGGAGACATGGTCCATTAATAGGCTTTCACAACTTTCAACCACTTCTCACAGTCTTCATCTGCCGGTAGAGATGGCTCAAGTGTCAACCCAAGTGTGGCGCTCGGTCACATGATAACAGGTGGTAGTACAGTATAACAACTGTCTCTTATCACGTGACCAAAGTTTCACATTCAGGTTTAGTGATGATACCTGAGGAGCCTCTGTTCACTGAATAGAGACTGTGAGATGTGATCCAGCTCACAGAAAGCTCACAGGTAAACTTTGGTGCTTAGATTAATAAATCTCCCCATCCAAATGCATTTCACTAAATCAGAAACAAAAGCACCACATTTGAAAATATATTTGGGTTGACTTATTTAGTAACTGTAGCTGACAACTGTTGTTTTCTTGTTGCAGAGGGGAGTTAACTTGACTTGTTTTGTATATAGTCAGTGGGTACATCACTGCTCCCTCTGCAGTTTCCCATTCTTTTAGTTATGATGTTCACCCATTACACTTGTAAGTAGCCAACAAATTGTCTGAACATAAAAAGAACAGATTTATTTTGGATGAACATGGATCAAACCTTTACAAATGGTAATTGCAGTAGCTGTGAGGTAAAATGATCATAGTCGTTTCATTTTGAATTAATTCATTAATACAGCAGCATTTCTCTGTAAGTTGTCTTCATGAAGTTAAATATGTTCTAGTTTTAGTTTGCTTCAACACAACAAGGCAAAGAAATTAGCACAATTAACAGAAAATCTACATTGTCTGATTGACAGGTGATCATGCCACTGCAATGAGTACTTGATAACAAAGTTGTCAGTACGTTTACAGTATAAAAACAATAAGGAATTTACAAATTATCACTGTAAGAAAAACAATCAGCTCCTGATAAAACAAGTCTTGGTTTGATGGTGTCCATGTCAACACTTTGTGTAACCAGGACATTAGTTAGTAATTACTTTTGTTGTAGAAAAAAAAGGGGTAACACTTTATAATTAGGGTAATGCTTCACTAATACATGATTTCGTGCATGGATTAATACAGGATGTATTATGAATTCCTGTTGCTCACCATTAACAGGTGATCAGGTCACTATGACTTCATGTGAATAGTTCACACTTGTTAGATCATCAATAAAAGAAAGTAAATTCACAGTTCATTCATACATTAGTTGATATGCGACCAAATCCGCTGGATTCCTCTTACATAAAAGTTTATTTCAGGACCCGACATTTGTTCAGCCTCTCTGATCTTTTGCTTCGTATTTGTATGAGAATAGGTACTGGGCGTCAGACATTTATTGAGGTCTTTATGGAAACAACCTGAAATTGCACATCATATTCACACGGAAATGGTGTTTTCAAATTTAGCCGGATGAGCATGGGTGTGCTGTGCTCCATCACCCCCCGTCTCTCTCTCTCCCTCTTTCCCTCCCTCTATCTCTCTCTCTGACAGGCTGGTGGGTCTCCTGGTGAGAGCTGACCTTTCTCCTGAAGGAGAGAGAGAGAGAGAGAGACGGAGGCAGCAAAAGAAGCGAGAGAGGTAGTGATGTGCGTAAATGAGTGAATGATAATTTACTGGGATAGAAAGATAATTGTGTGCATACACGTTATGTTAGGATGGATGGGGAAGTTAATTGAAGCGTATTTGTGTCTGCTTCTGTTTTTGAACATATGTGTGAATGTGATTAATGTGTTGCTGTATGTTGTGTGTCACTCTTGGTAAAATGCACAAGTGGGAAAGAGAAAAAGGGCGGTGTGATTGCACGTGTGCGTGCATACCATATGTCCATGGTGTGTGTGTGTGTGGTTAACTGATGGTAAATAGAGATATTTACAGCATTGTGTCTTCATGTGGTAACCATGACGACATGACAGTGGGAGAGGGTGTCTGTCTCAATGCATTATGACATCAATGTTTAACCCACACGAACACACACACACTATATACGGCAAACATGCTCTCACTGTTAGTGAATACAGTGCGTAAACACACACACACACACACACACAGTTGCTGCTTGGCTACACACTCAAACTATGCATTTACATGAAAATACACACGAACACACACATGATGCCAAGCTGCAGGTGTGCGGCACTCCAGCCTGAAGTGGAGAAATACGCACAGCTCTTAACCACACACACACACACACACACACACACACACACACACACACACACACACACACACACACACAAAGACATGCATACACACTCAAGTGGAGCAGGAAAAAACCTGTTAACACTCAGAGGGAAGCGTGCAGGTCTCTGAAGTACTCTGAGAACACAGTGTAGAGGGGTAATATGCTTTTTTTATACATATTTCATTAACTAGTGACCACATACGTGAATCATCAAAATGTGTTTGTTTTGCGTAATTATAGAAACTGTTTAGACATTTTTAATCTGCATCTGTGCAACTCACAGTTTGGGTAATACTTTTACCATTGAACTTTTTTATCTCTTCCAAATAAGTTTAGCTAAGCAGGGGGCTTGCTTACAACCGGTATGATTATTCCAGATTGGAATAATGGCAAAAAATATGAAAATAATACCCAAGTTGCAATAATGTGGAATTATCCTTTAATGTCAGTTTGACAGAATAAAACAGAGAGGACTTTGTTACAGATCTGCAGCAACACTCTGCATTGAGATGCTGAATGGAGGGAGAAATCTGCCACACAAGAAGTAGATATACACTTTCTGCACCGACAGTTGCCTTAATGAACCAGAAAGCAATGCAGCAGCAACACATGAGTGTTTTAAATGAGAGGAGGCACAGCTTTCACCTTTAAACAAACCTTCTTGCTCTTACTATGCTATCGGTCTTGCTGTTGCTCTTTCCACCTGTTGTCAAAGCGGTTGGATGCAATTTCAATGCATCTTGAGGTGATGTAGTAAATCATTAACTGAATTAAAGGTAGACAAAGCAGGTTTAGGTGAAAAATAAATACATTTCAACACCTGATCTAAAAATATCCTCTGGCGTGCTGTGAACATCTCAGACTGACGATATCTGATGATAACGGTGTAAAAGAATCTGAAGGAGGGTTTTCCTCTGATGATATTGAGGTGAAGATGTTTTTCCAAATACTATCCATCACCTCGCTGCGTGTGTGCGGGCATGCGTGCGTGTGTGCATGTGTGTGTGTGCATGTGTATGCGTGTGAGACAGCGTGTGTGAGATACTGCAGGTGTGTGGGTGGTGGAGACAAGAATTGGACGGACAGAGAGAGAATGAGAAAGTGAACAAGAGAGAGATAGAGAAAGAGAGAGAGTGAATCATTCCCCAAACAGACCACCTCGACAGCGTGATATCAGATGCATTATTTGATGATTGGATCGCTGGCTACAAAAGCTGATAGATCTCCGCCTGAAATTGATTTCTGTCTGGATGTGACTCACACACACACACGCGCACACACACACACACACACACAGACGGAGAGGCTTTGAGACAAAAAGCCTGGGGAAACTAATTACCAGTTCACGGAGTGTCTGAGGAACCTGAACCTCAGTGAAAACACCTGAAGGACTGGCAGGCTGGCAACTAGGCACAAAATAAATTGGGAAATTAATGTTCTATTATTGGACCGATAGTGTGTGTTAGTGTGTGTGTGTGTGTGTGGGTTGATTATTTTCAGAGGCTCTGATGATTTGATCACCTTTAGCATCACTTTTGGTCCCTCTCGGGGGCAGTTTTATTGAACTATAAAAAAGTAATACAGTTGCACTGCATATTGGCAAATAAACGCTGAGTTTGAATTCTCTAATTTTAAATGAGTGTATACCAAATAGCAACAAAACAATGATTTCTTCTGCTGCTTCTGGCTTTGCATGTTCATTTTTGCCTCCGTAATTTACATTTGTGTGGGATTTTATTAATGAGAAACAGCATAATGCCTGCAGATTATTTTTAATATTAATATTTTTAATAATATATTATTATGCCTGCTTTTTATGTTTTATGTGTGTGTTTGCACTTACATTAGAAATTATTCCTTAGTATTAGTGTTTTTGTGAGTTTTTGTGTGTGACATGAGTGTATGTGTGCGAGAGTATTGTATACTGTGAGTCTGTGTGCTTACACGGCATACTCTTGTATGTGTATATCAGTGGTGTGTGTGTGAAGTGAGGCGAGCAAAGTGTAGTCAGTGATCACTGTAAAACAAACAATCCCTAAGGATCGATCTTAATTTTCTGAGGGCAGAGGCCATGTTGTCTACCTTTAGTGGCAGATAGTCTTGCGTCTGAATGTGAACAAATCCCTGCAGCAGGTGATAAAACCTTGTGAAAAGCCTCAGCAGAAGAGTGGAGGCTGTTAGAGCAGCAGAGTAGCAAATGTGCATATTTACAGTCGTGTCAAAAGCAGGTAAACTGACTTTAGGTTCACCTTCTGCTACATCTCTGCCTCTGCCCATGTATAGGAGTAAGAGTAGTGGTCACGGTGTTGGTGTTACTGGTACGTGTGTGTGTGTGTGTGTGTGTGTGTGTGTGTGTGTGTGTGTGTGTGTGTGTGTTGGGTTGGGTTGGGTTGGGGGGTTACCTCTCTGTCAGAACTCTTCTGTCACACTCGGTAATGATCAAAGCTCTCCCTGGGACCCCCTACCGTACACACTCCCAGCCAACCAGCCAACTGGACAGGAATTGCTCAGCCATGCAGCCCCTGCTCCACACGGCTCATACAGGATCTCTCTCTCTCTCACACACACACACACACACGCTTTATACATACACACTTATACATGCACACTACTCCTCTGCTGTTTTTTGTGTCTTTCATCCCTCCGGTTCCTTATTCTTTTCTTTTTTCCTTTACATCGTGCTGTGTATTTCTCGGCTGTTTCAAGTCCACCAGTTAAAAGTTCTCTGTTTAATGTATCGCTGCTTGTTGTCTGCCTCTCTTCTCCTGCAGACTCGTCTTGCTGTTACACTGCATTTTTCGTTATGCTTCCTGTGCTGGTTCACAGTTCTTTTTTTAAATTCTTTCTTACTCTGTTCACTTTTTTGTCAGATTCGATGTTTGAGACTTTCAGTTCAGCCTGTTTGCTCTCCTGTTGTGTTCATAGAATTTACTTAGAATTTATTAAAAATATTGTTTCAGTCTTTCTCGGTTTACTTCAATTATTGTTATTAATTCCTTTTTGTGACTCCCCCAATCTTTCAGTCCTTATTTATCTTTGGGCCATCTTCCCTTCTGTCCTAGGTTAAATTGTTCATATAACTTTTCTACCCTTCTCTCCTTTAAATACCATAACTGCTCTATTCTTTGTTCGTTATATTATTCCTTTATTCCCACATCATTTAACTTTGAACACATTTTTAACTGTATGTTCTACAAATTTAATTCAAATGCAACTACATTACAATCATATTAACAACTAAGTATCAAACAGGCTTTTTATATTGTAGTTAAAAAATAAAAATAGCGTAGCCTACGGTTGAGTTTAGGGAACTGAAACAACTTGGATAATGTTGCATTTTGATCATGGTCATGGTCAAATAATACAAACTTCAAACTTTACATTTTGTTGTTTGCTCATTAGCCTGGTTTGTTGTTTTTACACTATTTAAACCTCAAAAACTTTTTTTCTCGCTAGCAAAATGTAATTGCTAAAGCAAAATATTTATATTAAGTTGCAGTAATGAATATTTTTTAGGACATTGTGCTGCATTTCTTTTTTTCTACTTTCTTTCTTACACACTGTGTCTTTCTCTCATGACATGTCAACACAGTACTCACTTTTTATTTCCCTCAATCCCCTTCGACATTCTTACTCCTTCTTTCCTCACTTCCCTTTTTCTTGCTCTCCTTTCATCTTTATCTCCTCTTTCCTTTCAGTGGTCTTTTTTTTATCAAAGACATATCTGATTTGATGAAGTCTGCTTTTACTGTGTTTTTTAACTTTTGGTGTCTCTGCATGAATCCCAGCCTCAAGACGGTCTTCAAAGGATGAGATTAGCCTCATTTTCACCCAACAAAATATTGCCATTGCTTAATTATCACTCTGAAAACTTCAAAAGACTCATAATGTAGCACCAGTTCTTCTCAGGGTTTTATGTTATTTTGTCAACAGGTTACAACCTCAGTGGAAAAACTGTACACTGTTGCACCACCGTCCCTACGATTACTGGAGTGATTGAACCCCTCCCTCCCCTCATCATGAACCACTGATTTATGTTACATCTCTTTCATTTTAAAGGAGCGCTTGCATCCCACCTCCCTCCACATCCGTCTCTCCTCCTCCGGGCCCTGCGACAGCCCACAGAGCCGAGAGACAGGAAATGGAGCAGAGAGACGCGACAGCCCAGCATGAGACTGGAACCAAACCCACACGCACACACACATCTGCACTGATACACCGAAACCACCAGGACGCCCCATTTGTTTTCAAACTTGTCGCCCCCAGAGATGCTTTTCTGCTTTGCTCACAAGTGATTATTTCCCACATGTCTAGCCTGCTGGGATATAGTTTTAAATAAGCTATGAATGCCTTAGATCCCACGTCAGGAAATATTTTGACCTCTAACTCTGGGGTGCACACCCCTGTTAGTGACGGTGCCTTCGCAGTTCGTAAATCTCCTGTGTTCATTGTGTTACAGTGTTGTAGTTCTCTTTCAACATGTGACAGGTTTCAGCCAGCTCAGTTACCCTCGATAGATAAGGGTTAGCAGTATTAACAGCTGGCTTGGTTAATTCATAGAAGCATCTGATGTTAAAACATAACCACGAGCAACTGCCAAGCTTCTACAAACTTGGGAAGTTAGACTTGTAGCCTACTTGAAGGGAAGCTGCTCCTCATCTCTGCTGCACTGGCCACTAGTTGCACAGCACACCTGAATCTCACTGTTTGCGGTGAAGTTGCATTGTGGGTAATGTAAGCACCAGCTTTGACAAGGAAGACGAATGTGTAGAATAAAAAAGACGGTATCGTTCTGCTGATCGATTATTTTTTCAAACTGTCCATTGTGAATGAGACAGTGTTATAGAAGTGCTTTGCTAAATCGGCGGCGTACTCTTTTAAGTGACATTTCTGACCCTCACTGAATCAAATGCTTGTTTTGGGAAGCAAGTGTTTCTGCTTCTATTGATGGACAGCTTGTGGTACTGTACCTAACATTCATCATAAAATGAACACATTGATTGTATTTCAGAATGATCATTTCTCAGTCAAAAATTGCACAGACCTTTAACATGTACACTGACGTCTGTTGCGATGGCCAAGAAGCACTTTGAGAAACACAGCAGAAACAAGTCAATGTCCAATCAATAGCAACTACGGGAAGCTCAAAACAGTTCCTCACAACAAGCAATTTCCTCGGGATGTCTCTAATGTTTGGAGGTCCCGCATAAAACAATGCCTTCATCATAAAACAAATATCACTGTGGGCTGTAGAATCTCTTCCATTTGATTTCAGATAGGAGAAGATTTAAATATGATTGTGTCATTTTATATATATTTGTTCGGCAGTTTTCTCTTCCACTGGAATTGGTGCGTCACTCCATCTTGAGACCACCTGAAAGAATCTCATTAGTATTGGTTTCAGCTGAGACTTGTCTGATGTCTGACAGTCTGCTGTTTCAAAGGCTTCTCCACGCCGACGATTTTGGGGGGGAAACAGTGCTGTGCAGGTAATAAGAGGATAAGCTTGGATTTTGACTCAGCAAAAATAGCTTGGTTTAAATTAATTCAAGCTATTTCTGCTTGTTAACCAAGACTGAATGGAAAAAATGTAGCACTAAACTGCATGTATCATTAGCTGCAGCACATGCTCCACAGTAGACACAGGTGCTACCCCAAACCCTAAATCAGACCCCAGAACTGGATGAATAACCTCGGTCACTCACAGATTACTATACTATAGCTGGACGGGGCTGACTGTGCACTGCATCCAGAACAAAGCGGAGAGACAGCGAGAAAAGACAGAGAGGATAAAAGAGCAAGAGCGAAACCCTGAGAGGACGATTTTGAAAAAACCTGCTTGTCATCGGCTCTGCGGAGCTGAAATCCCCTCTCTCAGCTCTCTGGCTGGTGAACAAGCAGGGAGCCACAATGGCCAGCAGATTCCCCCGGATTTGGAGCACAAAGGGTGGGCAGTCGTCCACCCAATAACCCTCAAAACCCCCACCACCCTGCCACATGCATCCCTCCTCTAATCGCCCCACACGCCATCCCTCCATACACATATCCTTCCATTCAATCGCTGCTGCAGTCTCCTGAATTAGGAGCCGGCCAACTGCAACAATAAAATACACGTGTGTTCATGTGTGCACACACACACTCAAACAACAAATATTTTAGCCAACTGTCAATGTCCAGCCAAACAAGAATGTCACAGTTGTGGTAATTGGAGTTTTGCTCCAGGCACAAAAACACACAACGTTTTATCACTATGGGTGTGAGGAGAATTACAGTGCCTCTGTTTCTTCCTGAACATTAATCCTCATTCTGGTCTTAACCACAAATTCACCTTAAAATAAACTTAAATTACCTCACTTTGCAGAAATATCAACAGTATAAAACTGGTGGAATTTTTTTTTTAAGGATAGTGATGCACACACACTGATTTTCCATCAGCTCTGAATATGTGTTTATAAAGTTTTAAACCCTGGATTCAAGTTCAGCCTTGTCCCGGGCTCATTAAAAGTTACCTGCGCTTGTCACAGGTGGACCCAGCAGAGGAGAGCCCGTGACCCATTTCCAGTCCCCGCCCTTAGTTTAAGAAACTCGTGGATTTAAGTTTATTGCAGCCAGGTGTTTAGTGCACTTGAGTTTGGCATAATCATTAGGTTGGTCTCAGACAATTAAACAATGAGACGATTAAGCTCAATTAATGACTAATGTCTAATGTCTCAGGCACTGTTATGTTCCTGCCTGAAGCGAAGGTACGGAGACGGCAGCAGGTGGCTGAGTGTAGCACAGCGATAGAGCATCCACTTAGCCAAGTTTCAACAACCAACTGTGTGTGTGTATGTGTGTGTGTGTGTGTGTGTGTCTGCATTTCCATGAGAGTGTGCCAAAGCCTGACTCTAATCACCAGGATTGTGCCACTTGTGTCTGCCATGACAGTGATAGTAATTGCAGCAGCATTTGGCTTCAGCTCTAATAGAAGTGTGATGAGCAGCCGGGCGGCCGCTGGGACCAATCGCCTCTTCAGAAATGGACATCAGAAGGTCTTTAATACGACTCAGCAGTGCGTTTAAAAAAAAAAAAGAAAAAAGTAATTGCACTTTTGATGTTTTATTTTTCTTATTTGCAATGAAAGTTCATCTGTGAGTAAAAGGTGAAGGAGGGCAAAGGGTTTCCAAGAAGACATTATACTGCATATATAAAGGGAGAGGGTCCATGTTCAAAACAAAAGAGCATCTATTATCAAATAATAATACAAAGCTGAGTTAGTAAAGAGTGTGTAATCTCAAAATGAATCATCCGCAGAGTTGCAATCAACACTGTTCAGCAGCCACTTTTACGCTACTTTTGGCTTTAAAGGTCCAGTCCATACTGCCCGTGTGAGCTTCCTTTTTAGGCTGTTTGGGTTCACCCTCAGGGATGAGGGGCTCAGGGTAGAACAATTGAAAAGAACCAGTTGATATTGTTATACTGTAGGTGGGTATCTACTCAAGATGGCCCTGTGGGGGTACTGTGTCCAATTGGGAATATACTTAGGGATTGACCTACAGTATCCTGCAGGGATTGTGTATCCCATGTGGCCTGGGAACTTCTCAGGATGCCCCTGGAAGAGCTGCAAGACGTGGCTTTGCTGAGCCTGCATGGAGGGTGATTCCTGTGGTTTTTTCACCCTTTAACTCCAAATCATGTATAGAGAATGCCGAGAATTTCCCAAAGGATAGGTGTTGAACTACAAACTGTAGTTTGCCCTACATTCACAATTTGGTCTGTTTGATTTTCACATGGACCATTTCTTAAAATTGTGCCAACCTAAGTGTCGACCTTTACACAGCAAAGCAGCTAAATTCACGTTTGACAAAACAGCCAAGTCCCCTCAATAGTGTTTTGGAACTTTCAATCGTAGCACACAATCTTCCTCCATTTATGACTTCCAGGTCTGAATTTTTGACAGTAGTCTGTATGTACAACTGCATTGTCACACAAAAATACAGTAATTTCGAGGAATAACAAACGTAACAAAACTAGACAAGAGTCTAAAACCACGCGGACTTGAGCTAAATGGGAATGTCAGCACACTATCATGCTCACAATGACAATGTTAATATACAGGTATAATATTTACCATGTTCACCATTTCAGGTTGCTGATGAGCACAAGCACATAGTACAGCTGAGGCTGATGGGAATGTCATTAGTTTTGCAGGTATCTGGTCATAAACCAAAGTATCGGACAATTGAAAGGTTTTGTGCGCCAAATTTCATGGCAATCCATCCAATAGTTGTTATGATGTTTCTGTCGACTAAAGTGCTGGATAGACTAACAGACCGACATTGCAATTCCCAGAGCCTCTCCGCTAGGACACATGAGAATGAGACGGTTCATCAGTGACATCTCAAGGACGTCTCTGCAAGTTGATTTTCATGCCATACAGAATTGCAGAGACACAAATTGCTGCCTTTACCCAATAGTTACCTAAATCAATAATCAATAGATCAATAGTCTAGTGTAATAGTTTAGTGTAGTTTTAACCGAGTATTTTTGTGGATTAAAAATGTGTCAAGATCAAGATGAGAATTAGTTTCTCTTGCGTCCATGGGCTAAATTTAAAGTGTCTTTGGACCCAGAACCATTATAAAACTGTGTTATTTAATTTTAAAAATACTTAGTAGGTTATTTTCACTGAAATATGGTTTCTACCTGAGCATGACACAGCACTGGTCCAGGAAATATTTTCACTGCTTGGTCTTTCCTCTGGGATTTTATATACACCAGTTTCATTCAGCTCCAAACATTCAATCAGTCCTAAACCCACAGGTTAACTCAGAAATGTCACACAATTTGTTATTACTGCAGTATTATCAATCAAAAAGTCGAAGGGTACAAGCTGTTTATAGACATTTTTTACAATCAATCCCAACTTTCTTTTTTACAGCAGTTCTTTTCAAGGCTGTCTAAGCGGAGACGAGTCACCCGGCGTCTCATTCTCCACTGAAGATACAGCGTGAAGAGGATCAGCGGCGCTGCTGACCCACAAAAGGTTAAAAATCTGATTTTCTGCTCTCTTGTAAATGTAACCAGTGACTCATACCACACTGCCTTCAAACCTGGCTCCCTCTTCCAAACAGTTTCTGGGCAAATGACCAATGCTATCAAAGAAAAAAGCTTTGATTCCCATGGCATATTTATTGATCATAACACTGCCTTTTGATATGTGCTGCTAGCAGGGGAGCTCTCCCCTGAATATCAATGAAGACCCACTGACAGGCAAATAGAGTGGGAATATCATCAAGGGCCTATTCATATTTCATATTTCATGTTTTTCTATTGCAGCTTTTTCTCTTCTGTTATGTTCAATTCTGCCTCGCACTATTCATTTTCTGCTATGTTTTTTCTCCCGCCTGTTTCAATCTTTTCTCACTTATTCTCGTCTCCTCGCTCCCCTTCTCTTACCCCGCTAATGTTTTGTGTGTAATCAGCGAGCGTGTCACAGTCAAGCAAAGGCAGCCACAGTTTGTAGGAAACATAAAAACCAAATTTCCTCTGTTCTTTTTTCAAAGGATCAAACGCCATAAAGCAATGATCAAAAGACATGGGCTTTCTTTCTCGTGTGTTTTTTCTCTGCATTATCAATCTGGCCTTCCACTACTGATCATTTGTGACAGTAGATCCAAATATGGCCTAATCTATTAAAACATGCAGCCTTTCCATCTAAAGATTTTATTTCTCATCTCACAACCAGCATACCCACTTATATAATAAATGCATTGAGAAAAACAATAAAATAAGCTTGTAAAGTAATTGTTCCTGAATTACTTTACTTAAAATGTATGTATTTGGAAGCATACCAGATACGTTTATCAAAATATACCTTTCTAATGAGGTGAGCTGACCTTGTTCTTCTTCTCTGAGGAACACTTTGTAAGATTACTTGAAGAGAAATATACCATACATACTTTGTGTTTCATCCAACTCTGCTGAGATGTAGGATTATTCTTTGTAGATGCTGAGGAATTAAAATTCCCATTATTTCCAGGTTGGCTACTACATGTTTGATTACAGCTGTAAAATCTCAGTTATGCTCCACAGCTCCCTGATGTTCACATCCATATTCACAGTACGAAGCAGCCTTCTGCACATTATGGCCTCTTTACAAGAGTTGCCATTGCAATTAATAAGTCTTGTACAGGGTAATTTACATTAAAAACACAAAAGAAAAAAATGGCAGTAAATTAGAAAAATAAGTATCTATGTTTTATACTGTATTTGATTTCTCAGATTGCTTGGCTTAAAATGGCAGTGCACTATTTTATTTGCCACCCTAGCAGTATCGCACTTGGGATGGCAGTGTCTGTCAGTCGGTCCACCACTTTGGTCCAGGCTGAATTATCTCAACAACTATTTGACGGATTGCCATGAAATTTGGTACAGACATTTATGAGTCCCAGAGGATGAAATCTTATGACTTTGGTGATCTGACTTTTCCTTGAGTGCCACCAGTAAGTCAAACTTTTCTCCTATATTGAGAAATATATCAAACCTTACTTGATGGATTGCCACAAACGTTTGCACAGACATTCATAGCTCCCAACAGGTTCTCCAACTGAAACAACAAAATATGTTGTTTGTACATGCCCTCTAGAACTACGAATCAAAGATGGTTAGATTTAGATTTAGGCACAAAAAACACTGGATTAGGTTTAGGGAAAGGTTTGGGTTAGAATAAGTACTTTGTTAAGGTGACTGAACGATCTTGGTCATGCTTTAAAAAAAAACATTGACTGTTAGTTGGAAATGTGAAACGACCAGCAGTATGGCTTCTCGAGGGCTTTGTCACTTGAACAAAAACAGTCTAAAACGTAGACAGTTGTTTTGGGGCATTTTGCAGAAATCCTGTTGCTCAACTTCTCAGATATGGTGACCCTCTGTATATTATGTTACTTGATGCATTAAGCTCAAAGCACCCCTGTGCCTAAGTTCAGCCTCACAGATCTACCAAAATGGCTGTAAACTCTTTGTCTTGTTTATTGTGTCTCTTTTGGTTTAAAGCTCTCATTGTTGTGATGTTTGCACTATCCAAAGATCGCCTGTCGACTTCTTCCTTAGATTGTCTTTGTTTCTGCTCTCTTTTCTTTGCCTTTTCATCAATGTCTGCTATTGCTGCTCATGTTAACTTCCCAGTTCTGTTCCATTTATTCCAAACAAGCTGCTGTTGCTGTCTTCCCTTGCTGTGTACCACAAAACGTTATCCAGTGACACCAGGCCTTCAAATATAAAAGCTTGAATCATTATTACTGTGATCGGCAGATGATAAGAGCAGCAAAACAGCCGCTGGTATCACTACAAACGCCTGTTTGGTATGAGAAATAATCAGGATGGACTGTTATGGTGACTGATATCTTATCGCTGCCATGTTCCTTCTATTTGCACTTGATCAAATAGGAGGGCAACCTAGCTATTTGTTGTAATGAACCCAGCAAAGAGCACTCCAACGTGTCTATTATTGCTCTAAAGTGACGTTTAAGATGTGAAAGAAATTGAATCTGTCTGCAGCCTTTCACTGGTGTCGAATAATACTCTTGTTGTTGTATGCAAACACATTTCTGCTTGTAACAGCAACTGAGAAACTGCAGAGGATCTCTAAAACTTGAAATCAAATCTGTAACAGTTGTAGTTGTAGGGGATAGTTATATATGCATTATGTCCTCAGTGGGTCCTTGGCGGGTCCTAAAGATGTGCAAACCCGTTGGTGTGTTTGAGGTATAAAATAAGATCTCTGTAGTTATATCCTTTGACATTTGGATCTGAGTGGCTGTCGTCACCATTTTGTCTTTACTCTCCTGTATTTTCCCTTTTCTCTATCCTCCTTTATCCTTCCCCCTCCTTCCCCACATCTTCTACTTTCTTCCTTCATTCTCTATTTTAGTGTCTTTTATGATTAGAGTGATATGTCAGTTATTGCTATTAAACATCATGTGTCAGCCACTGTGCCTTAAGGCGTTATTAACACTATAATTATTCTATTTTTTTGGTTTTCAAGGGGGCTTTTAATGTTACTTCATTGTCTGAATATTGTTTTTAAGGGCTTGCCAGCTATAAAAAGAAATACATTCTAACAAAACCTGAATACTTGTCATTGTTTGTGGTATAAAAATTGATTAACGTTAAAGTCAATGAAAATATTGACTATTAGTAGTGGTCTTCAAAAACTAGACGAGTTGACCTTTAACCTTAGTTCCCCTCATATAATTCCTCCTCATCTCCCCCACTCTTCTCACACGAGGATCAATAAACACTATTTGCAGTAATCCTGTTTGCTGTAACCATCCTTGGAGCACCAGATAGATGGTTCACAACATTACGATCCCAACCAGAAGCGCACAGAAACATCCGTGAATGCTGAATCTAGTCCGCCCATCGTGGCCATTATGTAGCCCAGAATTAGTCATTAAGATAGATGTCTGTAATTTTGTATACAGTATCTCATCAGAAATGGACAGTGTGACACAACCTCATGTTTACTTTGTGAAAACATCCTGTTTCTGTTTGTACATGCTTGAGAGCCCAGAGTTGCTACTTGGTGGTTTCACCCTTGAGGCGTTTTACCAGTGTAACATGCAACCGTTTCTCCTGTTGAAAACTGTCTATTGCTTTGCAGTCTGGTTCTGTTTGGTCAGTAAAGCTGTCACAGTATTGTCAAATTTTGTGTCATATTATTGGCCTACATTAAAGCAGAAAGATCCAAATACGGAGAGGTTTCGAAGCGCTCGTTGCTTTAGGGCAGAGGTAGCCAACCATTTTCCATAAAGAGTCTTCAGTCTGCAGGTTTTCATCTAACTGGTCACCTCTGCAGGTGATTCCACAGCTTAATTCTTCTCTTGTACTTGAAGATGTGCTTGTGTCTTTGGTTGGAATTAAAACCTGCAGACGGTGTACTCTGTAGCCCCTTTGTATGAGCCGTATTTTTAAAGCAGCTGTAATCAATATTTTAATATTTACAATGGATCACATGACTACAACATGTGCATGTTGGCCTTCTCTCTCTCTCTCTCTCTCTCTCTCTCTCTCTCTCTCTCTCTCTCTCTCTCTCTCTCTCTGTTTGTTTCGATCACCTATCTGTGCGAATGGTATACTTTGCCTCTTGTGAGTCTGTGTGGCCCGTTGTCTTCCAGGCCTCCATGGAGGAGAGGAAGTTCAGTGGCTCTGGTCTTTTTTGACACCTGAAGTTGCTCAATGTCCTCCTGGATCCATATTCTTCATGTATGTTTTTTGTATCTATTTATAATTTTGGCGTCCTGATTGTCCATACTGTAATTTTACTATGTTGGTCTATTCTGTACACACATCTATTGCATGTCCGTCCTGGGAGAGGTATCCCTCCTCTATTGCTCTTCCTGATGTTTTCTTGCATTTTTTCCCCGTTAAGGGGTTTTTCCTTATCTGAATCTAGGGTCTTAGGATGTTGGGTGTCGTATACTATACAGATTGTAAAGCCCTTTGAGACAAATTTGTGATTTGTGATATAAGGCTGTATAAATACAATTGGCCTGACTTGACAGGACTACTTGTATGTGAAAGCTAACGCGGCTCTTACCCTCAGCTCTACGGAGCACTTTAGCATCTTTCAGCTTGCTGTTTTGGTTCATTCTTATCAGCATTGTTTCTTATCAGCATTGTTTCTGTGCTTCAACACCAAACAGCAGACAGATACAGTCAGTGGCTAGCTGGTTAACACAGTGGACCATTTAGCAGGCGAGGGGCCAGGTATTTCCCTCACGAGTTAGTGAAGACCACAAACAGAGCTCAAAGACTCTGAATATTGGACTTACATCCGTCAGGTGGCCACAAACACGACTCCAAATGAATGCTAATGTTGCTCCTCATCTGCTGGATGTTTGACTAAGCAGCAATTTGCAAAGTTCACCATATCAACTTAAGAAGTGCTAAAATGTCAGTGTTGTGTTCACAGCTTGTTTCAGCCGCGCTCAAGTGGCCAAAAAAATCTGTTATCGCATGTTTAATTATTTACATATATGACATTATATTGTTGACTTTCAGCCAGCTGGGTTTGGAAGTTACCAAAACTATCTAAGATTATGGAATAATGGAATAATCTAAACTTGTGCTTCGATAATAACATAAATGCCACCTTGAATTAATTCATAGTGTTGAACAAAAGCCTTTATGTAACATGTCTCAAAACTATTCTGACCTACCTTGGATCAGTTAAACATTCTGGGGTGTTTTTTAAGACGACGTCCCACTTGTCTGGTACTGCAAGCACTTTAAAACTAACGCCACTGCTTTCCAAATGCGACCTCAGCCATGTGTGCTGTGTCACCTCTCAGTCTCCTTTATTATTCTATCCATCTTTCTCTTTCACTCTATTTAACTGTAGTTTATTAAACTAGGCGGTTCAGAGCAAACCCATCTGACTTTAATGGCCTCGAGAGAAGCAAATGATCCTTAACAGTGATTTTACTTTTAATTTTAATCTAATCAAAAACGAGGACTGGGGGTTGGGGGTGTTACGACTTACGACTTCTACACTTCATTTTCTCCTCCTATTTTTTTCTCCCACACACATTCGCTCCTCCTTTTTCTCATCCCTCTCTCCCTCGCTCCCTCTCACCGCCGCCAGTCTTCTTTCATATCTTGGCCTTTTCTCTCCTTCTCTTCCTCCCCCATCCTTCCTCCTCTTTCCTCTTCCCTTCTTGTGTCCTCTGTCACCTCCTTTGCCTCCTCTCACCGCTCCCCTTGCGTTTCCTCCCTCTTCTTCTACTATCCTCTAGCCTCCCCTTCCTCACCTCGCCCTCTCTCCTTCCTTCCTTCACCTCCTCCCCTCACTCCCCCTCCTTGCTCACCTCTCTCCCCTCCTTACGCTGCTCTCTTCTCCCCCTCAACCACCCCCCTCCCTTCTTCCTACCCATCATCAATCCTGTCTTCCACTCCCCCCCTTGAAGCTCCCACCTTCACCTCCTCCTCCTCCTCCTCCTCCTCCCTCCCTCCCTCCTCCTCCTCCTCCTCCTCTGCCCGGCATGACGTGGGACCAGATCAAGGAACTGTGTTGCCGGGAGTAACAGGGATTGAGAGCGACGCGTAGGAATGCAACTCCAGCCGAGCCCCTGAGAACAGGAGGAGGAGGTGGAGGAAGGGGAGATCGAGAGCAAGTATTTCCACTTTACCCCTGTGAAGTGTTTCTCCCAAATTCCCTCGCTTATTCTCTCTATTTCTTGTCCTATTCTCCTCTTTTTGTTTCATCTCTTGTCTTTCTGTGTGTTTCTGTCATGTCTGTAGACATTTTTGGCTGCTTCCCTTTTGTTTTCCCTCCTCTATCTCTGAAGAGAGGGTGCCAAGGACTGGGATTCTCCAACTTTATCCATCTTTTTGCAGTTCTCCACATCTTCTGACTTGTTCACCTGTGTCTCCCCTCATCTTTCACCTTCCATCCAATGCTTATAACTTGATTTGGCTCTTCTCTTCTTCTTCTTTTCTTTATCACCTTTACTTTATTGTCTGACTTTGGGGCTTCTGTTTATCGGCCGTTGGTCAGGCAGTGCACCCAGCCGTCTGTTTGTCTGGCTGCTGGCAGTGTAAATGCCAGTGAAGGCAACAGGGGGAGAGAGAGAGAGGGCAAACACATGGAGATGCAGATGGACACACACACACACACACACACACACACACACACACACTCACTCACTCAAGCACACACAGTCACACACTCCCGTCGCTCCAACGTGCCACCACTCTCTCTGTCTCCCTACTTTATCAGCAGAATGAAAGTGCTTTCTGGCGGTATTTGAATGAGACAGAAAAGAGCCCTATTCAGCCCCTCCGCCCGGCTTTTATTAACACTGCGCATCACTGAGGCGACATAAGCCTCCCCTCCCTCACACCCCGTCTGTCTCACACACAAACACACACACACACACACACACACACTCACACTCACACTCACAAGCAGAGGGAGGTCTCCTGTTCAGGTATGATGATGCCCCCTCCTTGCGTTTTTTCCCTGTCCCTTTTCTCTCATCCCCCTTTTTCGTTGGCTCCTCCTCACTCGGGGGCTTTTGTTACCTCACCCCCTCCTCCTCCTCCTAGTCCTCTCCCTTTTCCACCACACCTCCCCCCCCCTCCTCTCTCTCTCTCTCTCTCTCTCTCTCTGTCTGTCTGTTTGCCTCTGCCGCTGAATGGAAATACGCACAGATGCGTAAAGGGGCGATCAAACTCCACATATCCACCGGTGGCGGCGGCCGCATCACCGGCCCCTTCTCTTAGGACAAGAGGACTGAGCAGGGGACAAACTACTATTTTTGGACAGTCGCTCAGGCCTCGAGCAGAGGCGATCAGAAGCACAAGCCCGGAGCCCACCTGTTTCAAGCCGGACCCTGCCGGCTCGGATCACCCGGCGGGGCTGAGGAGCTCCAGCAGCCGGGCCGGAGGACGCAGAGGGGGCAGGAGGACCCGCGGTGTCCCGGCTCGGATGCTTTAGAAACTCGCTTTCTTCTGCGTTTCTTTCTTTCTTTTTTTTTTTTTTTTGCTTTTCACGAGCTGCTGTTTCTCGTCTGAGGCGATCCAGAAATAGCAGCAGCCCGTCTAGAGGTTGTGTGAGGGAGCGTCTGATGAGGTTTATTTGCGGTAGTGCAGTTTTCAGCGACGAATTTTGCCCGTTTTGTGTAATTCTTTTTTTTTTTTTTTTTTTGTTTTTGTGTGTGTGTGTGTGTGTGTGTGTGTGTCTCGTCGCCTCTATTTTGAGATTCTAGCTTTGATGCCACTTAGTCTGCCGGAGTCGTACTAATTAGCGTCTTGATTGACAGCTCGGTAATTGGATTTATTTCATATCCGCTCCTTGAAGTTGTGAAGCCTCTTAAGGCGCGACAGGAACGGTTTCTCAGGCTCTTTTTCTGTAGAAAACAATAATAACATACCTACTCCAGACTAGTGGCTAGACTTGGGGGGGCTTTATTCTAATTTTAATGCAGTCACTTGCCAAATTCTCAATCCTCTTGAAAGTCATTCCTGGAGCTTATGAGGCCCAATAATGCAGAACAGAACAGGAGATGTATTTCAGGCAGGAGAGAGGGATTATTTCATATTTCTCAAATATATCTCACGAATGTCTCGCAGAAACGTCAGTCTTACCGGGTCTCACTCTTAAAATCTACTTTCTCCGTTTCCAGTGCTTCTTGATTCAGGAATATCGCAGAAACAAGTGTCCATATGTGGCAGAATGAGGAGGTTGTCCACACTGGTATCAAAGATGTGACTCTTGATTAAAGGAAAACAAGTTGTTTGATCTGTGAAACTTGTGAAATCATCACTCTCTCTGACAGGTTCTTTTAAAAATTGGTCTGATGAAAATGTGTTAATCTGGTTGAGCTTTTGCAGCATGTGGTTCCTATCCAAGAGGACAACAGGTGCCACAGAGCTCATTGGTGGAAGAGTTGACCCCTCCTCTTGAAGACCTAGTTATTTCTATTAAATACTAACAGTTGGATTAACAGTGGGACAAAGTCTTTGTGGCACAGGTGTGATCCTTTCACGCGAAAAGAGAAAAGAAATTGAATTTGAATTGAATAAAATACGCATCACATAGGCCGCAGTTTAGAGTACATGTTTCAAAATAAATAAAATTGGATCAAAATCCGTTTGTAGATTGATATAGATTTTAACTGTATTTCCAATTCCTGCAGATACTTGTTGCCAAGTAGGAATATCTATATCTCCACTGACCAAAATATATTTCAAATGAACATGTATGAATGCATTTTTGGACACTCTTTGTAACATATTTGTCTATAGCTGTCTATTTTGTCTATTCTGTTAGCATAGACGCCTGGATGAGTGTTACTTTATTTTTCTTTCTTCCTTTTCTCAAGATGTAGACATCCGTGAACAGGAACAGGTATGTGGACAACACCTGCCTACTTTTAGTATGTTATTTGTGCCCTTGGAAAAGCTGATGGGAGGGAAAGTGATTTACTTGCGGTTGAGGAGATAAAGATGGAGTATAATAAGACGTATGGATATGTAGGGATCAGAAAGGACAGACCTATGCTGTAACCCAATATCCAACAAGGGACTGACTGTGACTGCATCATCTAAAGCAGAGTGTAGAGTGTATGAATGTAAACATGTCAAGATTCAGAAAATTCTTAGGATAAAATCTTGTACCTCAAGTACCAGCTGTCTGGTCGGCATGAGCCAAGAGCTGCACAGTTGGAAATCCAGCTGCCTTGGAGACAACACTGTGGGGATACAAAGCCCAACTCTGTGCTTTCTGGGTGGATGTCACACCTGTTGCCCCACCTCAACACCAGGTGGCTTCACTCATCCTCGATGAGGCTTCTCGTGCTCTCCCTCTGACTCACACAGTATCTGTCCTCTGCTCAGATAGTGATATCTGTTGATCAGTCCTTGGCCCAGTATGGCGCTGTATTCCCGGTATACCCAGTATACTGGGCCCAGTGTCAGTGTCTTCTATCAGCGTCTTCCTCTCTGGGTATTGTTGTCCTTTGCCTGCTGTTTTCTTGTTTTCCAGCTTTGCAGGACCCGGGGGGTTTTATTTTAATGTCTTTCCATCCGTCATCTGACTGTGTGTGTGTGTGTGTGTGTGTCCCTGCTCTTAAATCCAGTCTTCCCAATGCCCAGTGCGCTGTATGGCTTTTTATTCCTATCTGACTGTACTGATGGTTCATATAGGGATGGAAGCCATGCACCGCGCTGGGAGCACAGCGCACTGGACCATGGACTCAAGCCCTGTTACCTTACACACACACACACACACACACACACATACACACTCACAACTACAGTATATGTATAAGCACACTCTCAAGAGCCACATGCTCACTGAAGGCAATAAATGCATGCACACATCCAGGAGACCGTGAAGCGAAAACCTGTCACACATTCTCAGAGAAATATGGATGCACATGCACTGCACACATGAACATGCATTCATTATAGTGTATGCATGAGATAGGTATGCATGTGTATGGGGCATGCTTTACACATTCACACAATCCGGACAGAAATGGTCCCCTGGTCCCATCAGGCCCCTACTGCAGCGAGTCAGTCTGAAGCTGTCTGACTCTAATAGCTGACAGACGGCTCTCTGAAGTGAAACATATGCATCTGCCATGGATTCCCAACGTGATCGATACAGATCACAACAGAGCAGAATGGAAAATTAAATTGAACTGAAATGAACCAAATTGATTTGGACTGAGGAGGCAGAACTTGTCGCAGGTGAATCACACAGACCCATCACAAAATGACAAGATGAAGAATTAATTCAGTCATGGTCTTTTAGCCACTTAATTCGTACTCAGGGTCCCAGTGGGAGGAAGAGAGTATCCCAGCATGCACTGGATGGAAGGCAGTGAAACTCCCAGGAAATGGCTGACACACAGAGAGACGATTATAGCCATATTCTCAAGTCTGAAGCCAGTTTAATCTGAAGTCCTCCTGACATGGTTGTGAGGAAACCCACGCAAATGGTATGTGAATCAAATTGAAGATCTTTTTGAGACTGAGACATTATGATGCTCCAGTTCAATATATATATATATATATTCATAATACCTTCAGTACAGAATCACATCAGGGAACTGGCCTGTCACAGTGTCAGAGGACACATTTCCCATGGAAAAAGGACTGCAACAAAACGGAATTTTGTTAACCCGTAAAAAGTGAAACATCACACTTCTATCATGCTGTGAAATGACCTTCTACACATTCATGACTTACTGGAGACATAAATCTGTCACTGCTTCAGATGACCTGAAATCATACAGGTGGAAACTTAGTACTCCTCTGTTGCGACTACTTATTTTCAGACCTGGCTACTAAGCCAGGTGATTTGCCAGATAGAGTTGACTTATGGTCTCATGCAGACTGTAGGATCCATTTACCATCATACTTAACTAAAAAATGCTCAAGAATCCATAAATTATATATTTTTAGTTGTTTATTGGAGAATTGCTTTATTTTAACACATTCTACCGGGTACTCTGATTCATTCAAATTACAAGAAGTGACACAAACCACTGATATATATAATATCAAATATGAAGTCCTCATGAATTATATTCTGTCACTTCGTTTAGACTAAAACTGGCATGGGTCGCTCTGACCTTGAACTATGTCAAGAACTTTACTGGTGGTTTTGCTTTGCTTTATGTAAAGTTTACATCACAGCGTATATAACAGCATATTTCAAACCAAACTATACCATAGGATTGTATATTTTTTAACCTTCCAAATACAATGCAGCTCCTGGCTTCCATTCATGACAGTATGGTGTGAATATTAACCTGACATTTGCTAAAGTTAAGTAATCCATCACATAGAACATTAGGTCCTATTTTATTCATGCCACATATTACATTACCATTATGTGGTAATGCAGCTGAAAGTGCAGGTGATTTTAAAAAGTCAAAGAAGTGATGGTGGCCCATTCAGGCGCTGCTAAGAAACTGCAAATCCGAGTTTATAGGATGCTTTTGAAATGGTTTGCAGGAAAGGCAAACATGTTTGATTAGTATTAAATCAAATGAAACATGTACAAAATCTGGTTTGGCCCTTTAATGCCAGCTGGCCTGTCTTGAATATTGTGACTCTAGAGCCTGGAGTTTTTCTGCTGGTGAACTCATTTGGTACCTCTGGCTAAATGCTGCAAATATGCAAAAAATAAACAGAGCCTATTGTTGCCAGACGGTTGTGTAGCCACCCAGCATGAGTGTCTCTTTTATGAAACCCCCTTGAATGTAGTTATTAATGTGTCACTGCGAGAACTGTCAACGCTCAAGATGACATTTTAATATCAGAACCATGAGGAGCTGGAACAGAGACAATGGCCTCCTCAATGGCCTCTCATGTACACCTAACATGTGACTTGTTGTAGTTAAGCCTCACATATAGCACAACAGCGCCCCTGAGTGTCCATGATGTGGTATTACGTCTCCATGCAGGAACTTATTTAAGCACCTTTCTTTCTCTGTGCAGAGGGTTTGGGTTCTATTTCTGTGAACACAGAGGCGCAGTGAAATGTTCCCCGGACCAGTGCGCAGGCAATGTGCCAAATGCACTTTTGGTTTTGGGACATTTCTTTGGCGCACTCGGGCACAGGGTGTGATAAGACAGAAAACATTACCCACACATTATAGGTGTGTTAGAGAATGTGACAATCCTGGCCCATGACATTCACTACCTTCATCCCATATAAACACAGGACTCTCCCAGTCATGAGTTTTCCTCAGAGGAAGCTTATTGTTTTTTTGTTTTTTTTTTGGGACCTACAGAGTTTCAAATATGAATACAGAAGCTCCAAGAGTGGATCTAGAGGAATATTTACTGTGGGGGCAAAAGGGTGGCACGGAGACTTTAAGGGGTGCAGAAATATTCTGTAGGCCCTATATATGCTGATTTAACTGCAAACCATCACATATATCAATATTTGTTTGGAAAAGCACCCAAGTAAAGATATTTTAGCTCAAACACATTACATTATTGTGGAACATGAGTAAAGCATTGAATAGAAATATCTAAATTTGAACAACTGTGTACAACTTAACACTGAATGTTGTGGAAAGTTTGAGTGAAGGTGTGTTGTTTTCCACTTAGACTACTGTCTGTTTTAACCGCCTGCAGCCCCTCAGTGTTTCCCAACAGATTTCTGAAATAAGATTCAAAGTGATCAGTAATTATGTCAATGCAAGCTTTCTTTAAGGGTTTAAATTGGCTCATGGGCAGACCACGATGACTCTTTTTAGCTGAATTCATATTTCTGGACATGTTGCGCGATTAGATTTGACAGTCAGATTAAATGCATTTATTAGTTTTGGAATATTGTGTAGAAATATTCCATTTCATGTACCAGTGTAATACCAGCTCTGTTCAGCAGCCCCTTTAAAGTTTTAGCTAAAGTGAAGGCCGGCAGTCATGTCTGCATATTTAAGTAGAAAACCACATAAATGATCATCCTTCAAATGTACCATATTTTTCATTCTTTAACCACAACATAATAATTAATTCAGAAGCATTTAAACAGAAACTGTTCAAATTATATTTTATCAGAGAATATTTTAAAAAGCTAAAATGATATTTCCAGCGTTTCGCTCTGGCCAGCAGGGGGCGGTGCAGCTCCTACAGCCTAATGTACGTCGATCAAAAACGCCAACATTTCTACGTAAAACTGCCCTTAAGACAGCATCAGAGACACGAGTGTGTCCGCCTGAACCATGCTCTGAACAGGTACGTAGAGATTTCTGGCGGTTTAAGAAGAAGGCGGATCAGCAGCGAAGAAGAAGAAGAAGAAGAAGAAGCAGGAGCGGATGTGACGTCAGAGACCGGCCTCCAAAACAACCGGAGTTCAGCTCTCGTGTTATGAAAGCTGCTGCGTGAAGTGTTGGATAACTGCGGATTCCCTGCCTCTACTCAACGCCATGTGGGGAGCCGAGGGACGTCCGCCCGTGTAGTTTCGCCAAAAGACATCTGAGGAGAGTTATTTAAGATTTAGGGAAGTTAGGCAGAAGGACAGCATGGCAAAGCGGAGGGAGTGTGCAGAGACAGAGGCCGGTACAAAGAGACCGAAGCAGCTGCTGAAGGCAAAGAGCAGCGGAGCAAGAGCGAGGAGGAAGGAAGCAGGTACGACCAGTCAGGACTGATGCATCACTCCGACCTGTCCCGCCGTTTGACTTAATAAAAACAGTTAAACAGTTTGCTGTGTGGAGTTTGCATAAAAAATACATTTAAAAAAATGAATGGGAAAACCATGACCTAGTGTTTATGTGTGTGGGAATAATGCACATGTGTCCTGTTGTGAGTTACAGCTGATTGTCGCAGACTGGTGCTATCACTGCATTCAGTTGTGGGATCTATATCACATACAGATTAATGACTGTAACTTCAGCTATAGTAAACCTTTCCAACATCGTTACATAGTGTGATATGGCAAATATATGTGACAATGATGTTTAATGCAATAAACTTTGTTCTGCAGTCACTTGTCATAAAGTACATCAGTTTAAATCCTTCACATATGTAAAACAGAACCTTCAATAACTACTTTGGTTGGTTTTTAACTACACATTGTTTAGAATCATTTGGAAACCAAAATGTTGTGATTTGTTAACATGACATAAATAAATCATTAATTGATTAATTAATGCATGCCCTCAAAGAGCAATGATTCACTGTATTTAGAGAGATTTCACTTCTTAATATGACCTCAGAGTGTGGCGTTCATCTCCGTAAGTGCTGCAAAAATGATGAATGGTTCAAAACACATATATCTTCAGTATTGTTTGATTAGTGTTTATACATGCGGCTGTTTTATTATTGTTGCCGCCAAAAAAAGACACTCCGAAGCAATCAGAGTGCAGGTGCATGTACAGGGGATGTGGATGGTTACTGGAGGGGATCTGCTGACCCAGATACACATCTGTGCTCCCCGTCATCAAAACATGAAACATGTTCTTGTGAAAAACTGTTGTTGCTGTAAGTGTGGGACCAAGGGACCATTTCTGTCCTGAGCTTGTGTGTGTGTGTCTGTGTGTGTGTGTGTGTGTATGTGTGTGTGTGTGTATAAATCATGCACCATACATATGCATACATTCTTCTTTTATAACTTCTGCCTCTCTCATTTCCTGTTTTGTTATAATTTGAATATTTCTATATTTGTCTTTAATGCACATTAAGGCATTGCTGTACTGTATTGAGAAAAAACACAATAAGTGCAGCAGCATGAACTCAAATGTGCTGTTTGAAGGGTTCATTATTGATGATGAATATATTTACTATGAATAAGTGAGACTATGGTTGTGAGTATTTACTTAAACTGCTCTGCTTCCTGTTGTGAGTAGGACCACCACCACCATTATTCTGTTTGGTTCCTTTTGGCATTTAAACTTGTAGAAAATTATCTTTTCCTCTGGCCTCTCACCAGAAACTCTGAAGATCTTTAGGTCCATTTTCTATGGACAAAAAACAGCCCAACAGATTTCCTTGTAAATGTTACCCCGTGGTTCAAAATATAAAATGCAGTGCAGAGGATGATAGAGGCAAGATAATTTATGATGGTGATCTTGGCGATTATACTTCTGTATTACATTAACGTGTTTGAGATTCATTGATGCTAAATATATCAGCTTTTTTTTATGATAAGGATTTTAAGTATATAGGGGGAATAGAAGACTGAAAACCAGGGTATCCTTTTACACTACTTCTACTACTACCTTTTGCACTTCAGCTTAAAACCACCTGTCTGTCCTTCCAGGTAATGACACTGCAGAGGAAGAGGAGACGCTCAAGAGGAAGGTCAAACCCAAACCACGTTCCTCCACAAAACGAGCAGCACGGAATGCCAGTTCCACCACATCCCCAGCCACCACTGCTGTCAAAACCAGTAAATACTTCCAGTCACCAGTGAAGAAGGAGGAGACTGACAGTGAAGACGACTTTGACATGGAGACCTCGGTGGCACCTGCGGTTATAGTGAACACCAGGAAAACAGAGAAAGAGGAAAAAGAGGAGGACAGTGAGGAGGACAGTGAGGAAGACGAGGATGATTGGGAGGAAGTGGAGGGTAAGTGAGGGATCAGCAGTAAACAATGTTAGCCTATTGTGTGTGCTTATACAGTTCCAGCCCTTTTTAATTTTACATGAAAAGGTGAGAATTTGGGAAATATTATTTAAAGGGCTGTTGCATGCTGGGAGGAAAGTGGGAAACGGAAGTGACAAAATCATTGAGGGTGTCTGTTGATCAGAGCTGGCTGTGCCACCGGGTCCAACTGAACCACCAGAACCCGTCCTGCCCTCTCAGCCGGTTGAGATAGAGATCGAGACTCCAGAAGTCAGGAAAAAGTAGGTGGATGTTTGTGCATGCGTATATACTGAGTATACATGTGAAAGATTATTTTGCAGTGGTTCAATTATTATTTATGTGTGCAAAAATAAAATAATTAAATAATAAATAATAATTAAATAATTGATTCTTACTGTATATAAGCAGTATAAATACAGTTTTAATCCATGTAGCATGTAATGATTTATCATTGTAGTAATATGAAATTATTATATGCACACTTCAATAGACACAGAATAATATGGGCAATGATAAACATCTTTTTCAAAAATGATGATCCTTAAACTGTTTTTATTTAAATTGTTTTAGTTTCAGAGCTTTCAGTGAGTTGATTCAAGGAAAGATATTCTGTTTATCACCTGTTTTTTTTCAGTTAAATACTGTTCCAGGTAGCATTAAAAAACATCTTTGTTCTTGAAAAAAAAGGTCTTCAGGCACTCTTAGGCAGAGCAAAGAGAGAAGGAATTTTATAAGCATTTATTCACTCAGACTTCTTTATGTTCTGCAATAGAGAGCCTGAAGAATGTTTTTCTTTTCTATGACCAGTTTTTGTATTTTCAAATGCACCTTAAGGTTCTGTGAACTTCCTTTCACTGCCACATGAAACTGATTGAGCACACAGCTTCTGCGTTCTTTTCCTATCAATCTTAAGTCCTGAACTGGCCTATTTCAAACCTGCCGACACACTGCATCTTTATGGAATATTTAGGAGGCCGTTGCAAATTTTCTGATATGCATTTCCAACAGGTTCAAGTTTGTGTATATTTGTGTTAGATTTGTGTGTGAGTATACACTGTGGATAAATGTCTGTCTGATTTATTCTAACAATCATAATTTCTCATTCGCCAGGCAAAAGAGGCAGGCAGAGTTTGAGACGTATCTGAGGCGGATGATGAACCGATACAAGAAGGACCAGCTGGTAGACACACACAAGGTGAAAACAGATCGTGCCCGCCTGTTCTTCTTATCAATGTTTCCTAATCCTGTGTCTGATTCACCATGGTGGGATTCTGGTCGTTACAAACCTCTGATTGGTCTCTCAGGTCCACCTCATGTGCCTGATAGCCAGTGGGATGTTCCGTAACCGTCTGTGCTGTGAGCCAGACCTGCTGGCCATCACTCTGTCGCTGCTGCCCACCCATTTTGGAATGGTCGCCAAGGAACGCATGGACCAAAACTACCTCTCTGGACTGCTCAAATGGTGTGTGGTTGTGGAACATGAAATATGACACTGTGTACAGTAGTGGTGCCCGAGTGTTAACAGGTGAACAGCTTGAAGTCCAGAGTCATCAACCTCATCTTATCAGTTATTATTTACTACACCGCTCCCTCTCTCTTCCTCTTCAGGTTTAGAGCAACGTTCACCCTCAACCCCAGTCTTGCCTGTGAGGAGCGTCCGGACCCCCGGGCTCTGCTGGAGAGGCGTCTGGCCAGCCTGTCAGCCAGAAACCACCAGGAGATGACTCATGTTAGTGTTTTGGCATAAGACTATATTTAATGATGTAAAATGCAGCATTTCATTAAACATAGACAGGTAGAATAAACTGGAAAAATAATTATGCTGCTGTGTCTTTTGTGCCTCCTGTTTCCTGCAGCTGTTTCTGTTGGTCCTGAGGTCTCTGCAGCTCTTCTGCAGATTGGTTCTCTCTTTGCAGCCGATACCTCTCAAACTCCCATCAGCCAAGGTACTGACAATCTGTTATTGAGCCCTTTATAGGATACTGATGTATTTACATCAGCAAGACTTAGTCAAGGACTGTAGTTAAATGTACAGAGAAATGTTTGTTTATCCTTGGAAACAGAGGATACCAAGAGCTGGTTTAAACAGGTTAACCTGAAAGACCAATTAAGTTGAGTGTCTGAACCATTTAATCATTAACTTACTTTTGGTTTCTCCAAACTGTTTATCCATTACTTTTAGCAGTTCACATTTACAACCATAGTGCTGTGCAGCTGACTCCATATGTGGATATTTTAGTTTTGGTCTCACTGCATTTACTATTTTTTTTAAATGAATTGAACTACTCCACATTTTTTTGCGAATCAATGGTCTGTACTGTAGAAGATGTGTCTGTTTAACTTTTGCACAGTTTTGTTTCTAGTTAGTAAAGCTCATCAGTGGAAGGACAAAAATATCCGCTCTGTTATTCTACTAAATTCACATATACGTATAACCTCTGCAAATCTTCTGTTCTTATACACATAATCTAAATGTCTCTTTGTCCTCTCTACAGGGAAAAGGTGCTAAACCATCTGTTGGTTCCCCAGAAAAGAGCAACACAGGCCAGGAAACCTCCAAGACCTCCCCTGAGCCGAAGGTCTCTCATGGCACCAAGAGACCAGCAGGACTGGGGGGAACCAAGGGAGACAGAGGAGGAAAGAAAGCAAAGAGGAAAGAAATGAAGAAGGAGGATGACGAAGAAGAAGAAGAGGAGAAGGCTATAACGTCAGGAGGGCAGAGGCCAAAGAACTCAAAACGCCGCAGCATCGCCTCAAAAGTCAGCTACAAGGAGGAGAGCAACAGCGAAAGGGAAATGGAGGACGAGGGGCTCAGCGATGAGAACGAATTTCAGGCGAGCAGTGAGGAGGACAGTGTGGATTCAGAGTGCGGGGCTAAATCCACAAAGAACAAGAAGGGGAAAGGGAAGAGCAAAGCCAAGGGGACCAACAGCAAGAATACCACAGCTCCAAAGAGAAGGAGTGGTGGAGGGAAAAAACAGGTAAAGGAGGAGGACCAGGAGTGGGAGGAAGAGGAAGAAGAGGATGAAGAAAGAGAAGGAACGACGAACAACGGAATGAAAAGAAGGGGTGGGAGAAAGAAAAGAGAGGGGCCGGGAGCAGACGAGTGGTTGGAGGTGTTTCTGGAAAAAACGTCTTCTTGGATTTGCGTGGACGTGGAGCACGGTGTCGGGGTGCCAAACCTCTGCTCCCAGAATGCAACAGCGCCGGTCACGTACGTGGTGTCGGTGGACGGGGACGGGTTTGTGAAGGACCTGGGAAGGAAGTATGACCCCACCTGGATGACGTCGTCCAAGAAGAGACGAGTGGATGAAGACTGGTGGGAGGAAACGCTTGAGCCGTTCCTGGGACCCGAGGACGAGAGGGACATGAAGGAGGACAAGGAGGTGAGACAGACAAATCCAGAGATTTATGTTTTACACATATACAACCTTCAACTTCTCCAAGAGCTCAAACACGCAAAAAAAGGGTTTATTCTTTATTTTAATCTCAGGTACATTTTCTGATGTTTTGCACAACTTCATAATGCTGTGACACATTATTCATTCATATATTTCTATTTAGTGTGTGTTTAGTGTGCTAACAGTGTTAGGTGTACATGCTTCCTTTTTCGTCCTTCTACTCTCCCTGTGTGAAACGTTAAAGGAAAACATGAGATATGATGAAAAATGAACACACTGTCTTTCACCAGTTCTTGTTATCAACTGAAAACTAGCTTTTTTGTAGTTTTTGAGCCACATAATAAAAGACACCAGCAACCTTTTGTTTCTCTGAAGTCCATGTTTTTACTGTAGGGTTCTGTTTAATGCAAATCACCCAAAATCACTACTGCAAATGAAAGTTCCCCCTTTGCGGACAAGGAGCTCGTATTTTTCAGCACAACTGGTTTCACACTCCTTTATACTTACCACCCATCTTCTCTCTGTGCTTTCCCTCTGTTGCCCACCCAGCTCCAGAATAAGCTGCTGAACAAACCCCTGCCGATCTCAGTAGCAGAGTATAAGAACCACCCGCTGTACGCCTTAAAGAGACACCTGCTGAAATATGAATCTATCTACCCTTCAACAGCCACTGTACTGGGATACTGCAGGGGAGAACCAGTGTACTCCAGGTCAGTAGTAAACTAGTCTGCTGTGAATACATTTTAATGAAATAACTTCTCAAGATGCATGCCATGAAATTCTTTGTAGAGTATAATCTGTGAGTGCTGATTTGTAACCGACTATGATAGGGGAAAGTGGCAGACCACTCATTTGAAGTGAAGTAAAATGCTGTGTCTCAGTTCAGGGGCTGGAACCTCCTTAGTCTGGATTACCAGATCAAATTCGACTCAGTCGATAAGATCTGTCACCATTTCAAAGGCACCACCAAATGTGTGAGAAATGCAGACTTATTTGGTGTGAATTTGGAGGACAGATGCATACTTTGCTACCCAGGATCCAATAGGTTTGCACGTTTGTACACTAGTCAGTTGTTTAACGTTGTTTAACGTGGGTGTTTTCTTCAGTCAGTGGTTAATCTACTACTAGAACTAGAAGGGAAAAAAACAAGAAATAAGGCCAATGCCTCCATAAAAAAACAGGAATGCACTACACAGTTTAGTTTTGTAAGCAAACTGGACATGTACATCACAGGGTGAAATGGATACATCTACCATTGATCTGGTAGACTGTTTGTCAGTAGGCCATCATGTGTTGAACTAAAACATCACCACTCCACCATTGTGGAAGTTGTCCCACCTTACTGCTGGTATTTACACTTTGTTGGTCATTTGAGGGCATCAGTGTGACTGGGTGCGTTGGAAGATCAGCTGAATTGGGACAGCGCGAATGTTGACCTGCGTGTCAGAATTAATATTTGGCTGTGAGCATCAGCGTCCACACGGTGGTGCTATTTGATTACTCAAACTGTCCTGTGCTTCACCTGCAGATAGTGATATGCCAGCTGTGAATTACATCTGCTGTTGTCTGTTGATGTTTGTTAGGCACTGTTCACATTTAAAACGAAAAAACATTTTCGAATACAACCAAAATACATTAAGTCTGCATAAAGCCATGCGCGGAACATCAAATGAAATCCTTAAGGCAAATGAAAATGTCTGAATGATATATTTAATATTTCTTGTTATTCTTATCATGTGTAAAACTTATTTCTCTTTAGGGAATGTGTGCACACCCTCCACTCCAGAGACACATGGCTCAAAGAAGCACGAACTGTCAGACTAGGAGAAGAGCCATACAAGGTGAGAGAGAAGAACACTTAGTTTGGGTCTGTGTCTGTCTGTTTGTTTGTTTTTGTTCCTCTCTAACTTAATCTTACTCTAGCCTCTTGCCAAATCAGTTCAGCAGTCTTTATGTTCATGATTCATGACAACAACTTCAGAGGAACAACTTCAGACACAGTTCCTCAAATGAAAAACCTGAACCTCAAAATGAAAACTTCAGTCTTTTCACTGAAAATTTAAATCAGCACTCCACTCTTGTTCGTTTAACCGCGAACACACAGCTTTAACCACCACTCTGCCATTGTAGATTCTTTCCTAACATTAAAGTGAATGAGGTTTGGTTCAGTTGAGCTGTGAAAATGACATAGTATCACCCATGTGATTAGTAGCCACAACTGAAATTGAAACCTCAATAAGACTCAAAACGCTGTGTTTGGTTGTTGTAGGATCTGAACTGAGTAGATAATGAGACAATGTGTATAATTGTGGCACTGTGTCACTCTCTTTCAGATGGTTAAGGGCTTCTCTAATCGTTCCCGTAAGTCCAGGATGATGTCTGAGCAGAAGGATAACAACGACCTTGCTCTGTTTGGAGAATGGCAGACCGAGGAGTACCAGCCGCCTATAGCTGTGGACGGGAAGGTAACTGTCTTTGTGGAATGATAACCGTGAGGAAATAGGGTCACTGTAGCAGCAAATATTAGGGTACAGTAGAGAAAATGAAAGCTACATTTCATTAACAAGCAATAATTTCAGAAGAAAATGTGAAGTCAAATATCCTTATAAATGAGGAAATCATAAATGAAAAATAATGACAAATGCACATCACAAGTTACCAAAGTTTTACAACAGCATTGTTTACATGTTTTCTGTGTCCGTTCCCTTCAGGTTCCCCGTAACGACTATGGTAACGTCTACCTGTTTAAGCCCTGTATGTTACCGGTGGGCTGTGTCCACCTCAGGCTGCCCAACCTGAACCGCGTGGGCAGGAAGCTGAACATCGATGCCGCCCCTGCAGTCACAGGCTTCGACTTCCATGGTGGATACTCGCACGCTGTGTAAGACAACACTGAGAAACATCCTGCTGGGACGGGATCAGTTAATAACACAAGGAAGTACAGTAGGGGAATGTGATCAGTACACAAGCATGTCAGTGTTTTTAGTCCCATTGTACTCCCAGGGTTTAACAACTGCACTGCGTTCTGTATCTTGGTGTTTAAGTATTGGCAGTGATTTTAACAGTATGTTTTTCCTGATGTAGGATATTTTCTAACTCCTGTAAGGACACAGAATCCCATCTACATCATTATTTCATATTAAACATCCTAAGAAAAGACTTGTGAATGAAAAGAAATATCTGCAAACATTGCTTTCTTCTATTTACTCTCACATACTTGCCTCCCAAATGTCCGTCTGGCTTACTGTTGACTGAAAAGAAAATGCAGTTTGATATGAAATCATATTGAATGTAGGGGGAAACAATTAGATATGCTTTGTGTGTGTGTTTCAGGACTGATGGCTACATTGTGTGTGAGGAGCATGAGGAGATTCTCAGAGCAGCCTGGGCAGAAGAACAACAGCTTCAGAAACAGAAGGAGAAAGAGGTGTGTGTGTGTGTGTCTGTGTGTGTGTCTGTGTGTGGGTGTGTGGGTGTGTGTGTGTGTGTGTGTGTGTGTGTGTGTGTGTGTTATGGGAGATGGAAAGTAGAAAGGGTCACGGAGGACAAGAGGCTTGTACATACACTAGTGTGATTATTTACTAAAAGACCCACGTGTGTATGTATGGGCGTCTGCATGCGCACGTGTCACTCCTAACACACAGGCATGCGTGTGTACATATGTCTGTGTGCACGTGCATGTGCATGTGTGACTCTTAACCAGACCTCAGCTGCCAGAAGCAAAATGACCCCTGTTATCACAGAGGCAGGAGAAAACCAGCTGTTTATCTAAATGTGGACCACATTAACAGCCTAGTAGGATTCATTATTGTCATTTTATCTGTTTTTGTCATTTATGTAGCTTTATTTTAGACCAGAAAAACACATTTGTTTCCGAGGAAAAGAAAGCTTATTTGTTACAAGCTCTGAAACGCAGATAGCACACTCTTTAGATAAAAGCATGCTGAAATGCTGAGCAAGTTAGCCGACTTACTCTGATGGAATTATGTCATTATGCAGCATGATGGGAAAATAATACCAGACAATAGTGATTCTGAAGCTGAAAAAATATTCTTGAGGCAGGGTTAGAACCGCCGATGTTCTGCAGACCTGCACATTACCTCTATGCTACTATGGGTAAGCCTGAACAATGACAAAAAATTCTGTCCTATAAGAAACAAAAGGAGTAAAAAATAAATAAATAAAATGATTTTAAAACTAGCTACATAAATGACAGACGAAACCAGGATAATGAATCCTACTAGGCTGTTGATGTGGTCCACATTTAGACAAACAGTTTGTTTTCTCCTGCCTCTGTGATAACAGTGTTCACTTGCTTCTGACAGCTGAAGCCTGGGTTAAGAGTCACACGTGCATGTGCAGTTGTTATTAAGAAGAAACTTACTTTCAGGGTATTTTAAACCTGTTTGGCACCAAAACGCCACATCACCTTTTCTTCTCTTCCACTTTCCAGAAAAAAGAAAAGAGAGCAATCTCCAACTGGACTCTGCTGGTAAAGGGGCTCCTGATCAGAGAAAGGCTCAAACAGCGCTACGGCAAGAAGAACCAGGGTCTTGCTCACGGAGAGGAGATCGGTGGGCTTTCGTCTGATGAGGAGGCGGTTGAGGGTGGAAGTCCTGGAGCTAAGACTGCATCTGAGACTCTGGCCATGTCCTGGCCCCAGAACAGACAAGCAGAGGAGGACGGAGGGAGCATCAGCGGACTGCAGAAGAAAACGACAACAAAACGAGAAAAGAGAGGACAAGAGAAACATTTGTTCCCCTTTGAGAAAGTGTGATGTCGGAGATTCAAAACTGCACTTGAGTTTAGTTAAATCAAGGTTGATTACACACTGATATTTACTTTGGAAGATGTTCAGATATCTTAAAGGCAGGATAAAGTGTGCCTCACTTTTTGCAAGTTTGGTCAACACTGGAGAAGGAGGAGAAGATTGAAAGAAGACAGGAGTAAGAAGAAAGAAAATAATGTTTTGTTGTGACTGCAGACTTGAACCTGCTGTGTCTCCACCATCACTGTACATATTGCTATTAGTTTAGATGCTTTATTGTCAGCTTTTTGTACGATTCAGTACATGCCAAGACACCAGGTGGGGGAAAACAAGGTGAATATCAAGTCCAGCATGTTGACACATGTACTCTTGTGCAGAACAGTGTTAACAAACTCAACATGAATGTGAGAACAGGGAAGTATCCTTACAGTTTTTATATGTGTGTTTCTAACATAGCATAAAGACACACTGCTCATCATTTTACCCAGACACAAGTATTCAGTCAATGTGCTCCAATACCTGACCAGTACAGTGCCGTTTCGAGCCGGGCACAAAGCAGCACATACAGCTTATGCTGACTTGAATTGATGTCTTGTAGATTGATAGATTGATAGATTGATAGATGAATAGAATAACTCAAAGGGAAATGTATGGGAAGTAAAAAACACTACAAACAATACAAGCTAATAAACATGTTTCCCTTGGCTTGTAGTGGATAAATCTAAATTAAAAACTCTTAACACTTAAAAGCTATGAAACAGTTACACAGCCCAATACCATATATTATTATATTTCATTTAAGCAGCCTACCCCAACCAGACATTGTTACTGGCTGGACTGTACACCATATAACTTGACACAGTGAAAACAGAAACTATGGTTGTTCAGTGAAAACTTTGTATCTCATGGTTGTCACATTTTCAGGAACTTACACAAACAGCCATGTTTTCAGCTCGGTGATGTGTTGATTGATGAAACTGTTATTATTATTTTTTTTATTTTGAGGTTTAAACATGAAAATCACTAAAACTGCAGCTAATAAGTTGTTTAATGATTTCTTAGCTCGGACACTCCCTGTCTTTATTTCTCAGAAATACTATATTTCCCCCTTTTCTCTTTCCATGTTGGGCTTCTCCATGGTTCACTTGTTTCTCATGTATTCTGGATCAGTTCTCACATTAATTTATCTCACACTCATGTTACTGTTTCACACCTTGTGTCTGTATACGTGTTCGTACACAGCAGATGATGGCTGTATTTAAAATAGTAAACTGTTTTTGTATGAAAAGTATTTTTTCTAAGAAATGTTTAAATACCAGTAAAAAGCAAAACAACCTAAATGTTGTCTTCTTTTAAATAGATTTATTGGACATTTAATTTTATCTTTAAATAACCAAGCATAAAAATTTAAAGACATCTGGCTTCCAAGTTTCAAGATCACAACAGTCACACAGTCTCAGTACAAAAAAACACGTACACCGTGGCTATCATTCTATTTTTGTTTTCAGATTTCCTTCCGCATTTGACCATGTGATGATTTTTAATGTGTGCTGATCTGATGGACATCCATACAGAGATTATCCAGGAGTTCAGTGCTCTTGGCAGGACTCAAGGAGACACACATACAAGTAACATAAATAATACATTGACAGTAAAGTATGTTTGTGTGTGTGAGCTGGTACATCCCCAGGTTTATTTTACATTTAATAACTGAAAATGCACAGACATCACAGTGTAAACTAAAGAATATTTGAAAGTAAAATGCGTGTGTAGTTTTGCATCAGTAACAACTGACTGTATTACATTTTGTCTGCATTAGATGCCGATGTATCTTCCTCCTCAGAAATTGGAGACCAATTACCAATGCATTAACCCCAGGGGCTGGACCCTTCTCTAGGGCACTGCTGAGAAGCACAGCTCAGGGTAATGCATTGTTTATAAAGCCAATGGTCCTATACCATCAGAGGAAAAGCACTTAGAGTGCAATGTTTCCATGCAGTTAGAGAGCCCACAGCACCTGCAGTTACACAACCTGTGCCATCTATAAGCAAGGAAAGTACCCGCAGGAGCAGTTTAGACATGCAGATATTTTGATATGATAATGTCTAAACTCCAAAATCTTCAGATACATGTTTATGTTTTTATAAGAGATTTACACTAACCCACATGTGAGGTAATAATGTTACAGTGTATGAGGCTTCAATAAGGTATAAGGCTTTGAATATTAACGGCCATTACACCATGTTGATGTGTCTGTGATGTTTACCAGATAACACACATTATGGTTCAACTGTGCCATGGACTACCTGGTCTACAATCTCAGAAACCATCAGCTATCATATGCAGATATCTGTTTATAGAGATTCCCTGGTCCAAGCATCAGTTTGTTAAGAAGGTTAAACTAACCAAGAAGTATCTATTCTATAACATTAACAACAAATTAGTATCATACAGAGCTTAAACACCCAAATGGAAAGACCACAGGGAACTGTGCAGCCCTTAAAATGTGTGTGTTAAAGGGATTTGGGTGTGCCACTTCATGATATTATGAAAAAAATAGATAACTATAAAAAATAATGTAGCAATCTTCATTCAACGATGAAAGAGGATGTGTAGTGTGGGGAAACGACATTGGGGAAGGAGTCCTTTCTTCAGGGTTTTTTTTTTTATGTCAACTAGATGTGCGGTCACATACAGTACACTGGGAAATAAAAAGTGCCATAAAGTCATTGAAAGACCTGAAAGCCTGCAACTAACTAAAGATAAATCCTGGTTGTTGACCTAACCCTGAGCCCACACAGACCTCCCGTGCTGTGGATGTCTGTTTGTGAAAAGTAAAAAGATGTTGCTGCATCTTCTTAAAACACTGCTGAGGTATTAAATTAATAGCCAGCACTAATGCATACAGTGAAGGTGCTCCGTCTTCCCTGAGAGAGAGAGAATGTTTCTTTAATGTAGTATGTTTCTTTGCTGTAATATATTTTATGCAGTATATCTATTTGCTATAGTGTGTTTTCTAATTGATGTTTAACTGTTCAATGACAACGCCTGCTTTGGCAATAAGTACAGTGTTGCGTCATGCCATTAAAGCCAATTGAACTGAATTAAGAGAGAGAGAGTGAGAAAGAGAGAGTGAGAGAGAGAAAAAGAGAGAAAGAATGAGAGAATGAGAGAATGAGAGAGAGGCGGAAGTGACGTCAGAGATAAGTACCCCTGTAACCATCTATCTTCCGCCTCCCGGCCAAGCGAACAGTGTGTAAATCGATCTTTGGGTTTCCTCTCCACACAAAAAAAAAAACCTCTTCTGACTGTCAACGCGGGCAGAGCCGCCGCCGCCGCTCTGAGAGGTAAATACCGCCGACTTTAACCAGTGGAAAGGGACGCGGCGGCTGTTTGAATGTGCGTGTTTACTCCCGAGCTCCGCAGGGCCTTGTTTACATCTCAATCCCCGGACTCGAGTGGGTGAGAGCAGGCGGCACAGCGGGAGGCAACGGCGAGGGGGTGGCTAACCCGGCTGGCGCTCCCGTTGTAAAATCTTGTTGGAGGACTCGGTTAACTTGTTTCTCGAGAGGTTTATCGTGCGTGTTGTGCATGAAGCCGGTGCAGCCGGCGGGGTTTGGGACACCGTCGCTTCGCTGCTGAATGTAACTGCCAGCACGCTAGCCAGGAAGCTAAATCCGGCTAACGGTAAATTAGCCAGCCGTTGTGTGTCTTTGACTTCCCTGCCGAGTTCAGTTTCTCTCTCAGGGCGGAACAAAACAACCCGCGTCCAACGACGACCGAGCTGTTTCCACGTTTGGTTAATCTCCTCCCGAACTTCTCCCTTCCCATCCCCCAAGACGTGTTATCGAAGCCCGTGCTTAGTCGCCGTGATACATTAGCCTGGCGAGATGTGTGTCACCCAGCTCGCTGCCTATCTTTAGCCCGGACCGGGCGGAATGCGTGCATCAGTGTGTGGCCGGGCTGGCACCGGCACCGGGGCCGGCTGGCACGCTTTCCCGACCGACCTTGTTTTCTATCCCGGTGGATATTTACGAAGTCACATTTGAGCTCCGGTGCCAGCACACGGCTTTGATCCGGTGTCTCTTGACCAGAGTGAATGCAAATCTCATGTCGAGAAATGCCCGCTTGGGCCCTCTGTGGGGCCAATGTTTGTATCATCTTCAGAGTGTCCCCGTCCCGTTCAAAGTCTCCTCAGCCCGTGTTACATAGTCGAAAAACCACACAATGCGGACAGCGGTCAATCATACTGTGTGTGGAAGGGGAGCCCTGTTCTGACAATGACATACAATTTTGCATGAAACTGGTGCTGCACAGCAATACTAGGGAACTGACTCCACAGTGCAGTTTTTACATGCCAAGGAATTTGATTGCTCTGCAAAGGGCTGGGTGATGGTAAAACAAGGCGATAAATATCACACAGCCTGTTTTAGCTTTGTGAAATCCCATGACTGGTTGCCAAGTTGATGTTCAGTACTGTGGTCATTTTTATGTAACATTCTCAAGTATTTTGGATTTTGGATTGGCTGGGTGATTTATATTGATGTGTATCATGCTTCATAATATAAAAAAAATCCCCCAAATTATTACATTTGTAGACAAAAGACAGGTTAAGATGTGTTTGCCAGCTGCTGTGCTGTCATTTATGTCATGCATCACCACTGTGTTGTGGTGTTCTTGCAGTTATCTTGGTTTTAAATCTAATTGAGACAGGCTTTGTCTTCCCGTTTTGTGTTAGCGCCTGGTTTGCCACCAAGTTAACTACAGTTATGGTTTGTCTGTTTCCGTCATCCCCAACGCTAAAGCATCTTCAGCTAATCCACTAAACTGTGACATTAAGCCATGACCCATGCCTTGTGTCCTGCACGTGTTTAACCAATCTACAGTGTAGTAGGATTGAAAAAATACAGTTAGAGGCAGAAGTGGGACTCTGAATAGAGATGCAACCAGACAAAAAAGTTGGAAATACGGAGGGGGATTTTAATTGTCCAGAGCATACAAAAGCAGTGAGTCAGAGTCAAATGATGAGTAGGGTAGGTGTAGCTGGGATCTGATCGACTGTGCAGACTAAGAGGGCGGGAGAGACCGTGGACCTAATTCAGTCAAAGCACGTGGCCCTTGGATCATTGCTAGCTTTTCTTAAAGCATGCAGAGAAAATTTAGTTTGTCAACGGGCCACACTGTCTAGTGTATATAAACACAATTCAGGAGCTACTTCCACTGTTAAGAGTACATTCCAGCTTGGTTTATGGAATTTGACATAATCTGCAATGAAAGGTCAACTGCTAAGTAGAAAAGGCAGATGAAACAGGCACAGGCAGAAGTTTAGCAACAACTGGCTGGTAGGTTGTGTAACCCTGCTGCAGAATATATTGTGCCAATAAAGTTTGTTCAAGAAGAGTCCAGTTTAGAACTTGTGTACTACAACAGAATAAATTACATGGTTGATGTAGTTTTTCTTTTGAAAAGGCACGTAAGCTTTGGGCAGAACAGGAAACATATTGTCACGCTCCACACAGTGGCTGGTGGTTTCTGAGTAAACCGATGAGTGGTCATCAGTAGACCTATATTATTTGTGGAAAAGAGACACTCCAGTGACTACCTGCTCTGTTGGAAATTACTTTTTAAATAAATCAAAAATGAACACTTCTTGGTATTGCTTAGCCACCCTGCTTTTTTTCTAAGGCATGGCTGAATTTAAGGGAATTGATCGAACTTTACAGCGGGTAGACTTGGCCATAAGTAAGAGTAATAGCCTACTGCAAATAGACAGAGTGAGAACAAAATGTGTTTTAAGAATGGCTTTAGTAATTGATCTAGCATTTTCATCCACATGCCACAGGGACAGATGAATGATAAAATTCACCAGCTACCTTCCAGTCAAAGTGTTTAAATAACACGTCTCCCCGAAGGGTGCTCCCAAATGTGTTTATTGGAGAGGGATGTAGTCTGCTGTGTTCTAAGGCAGTCAACATTGTTAATTACTTACCAATGTTTGTTTAATAGACTAATAATGTAAGATATAAAGAAAATACAGCATGATGCTTGACTGTGGATATGGCCCAAATGAGAAGTAATGGGATTTGGTCTTCTCAGTTCATTGTGTGGAACTTTGAAGTGGTCTGGACAGACTTTGGAAATAAAATTCAGAATTTAATAGTTTTTTGGTACTGTGTTGGAATACTACACGGTTTTCTTCAGATATTTTGTATGCTGATCTTTTGGATACAGTCGTGTTTGTGTGTGTTTGCGCATGTCTGTAGAAAGTATTCTCGTCCTCAGTTGATCCCATTAACCTCCCCAGCAGTGATAATGCAGATGGCTGGGCTTCCTGTCAGTGACCGAATTTGTAACTGTCTTTTTCCTCTTAGGAACAGTTTAAGACTGAAAGATTATTTGGAGATTTCCTTCACCATTTGGCAACTTTTGAGAAGTTAGTGGACATTTACTTGCTGCAGAATTTAGAGGAGTTAACCAGAGATAACCAGCTGAGAACAGTGAGGAGTCATTACGTTGTCAGCACTCCTCTGTAAATACATCGTCACCTGTCACTCAAAGACCCATTTCTATAAGTCAAACTGATTCCTAATGAAAATGCCATGATGTCAAAAAGTTATCAGGACACTGTAGATGAGTAACCATGGCTCCGACAGTGTGAACAGTGTTTTGCTTTATCTGTCACCTATTCCCTTTTAGCATTTATGTTTTCTGATGTGTTTTATTGATGCTATTGATGTTTTGGTGAAGTCCCTCCTGTGGCACCATTATCTCACCAGTAATCAACTGAAATGAAAACAAAGTCTAATAAATTAAAAACATTGACATTTAATCATGAAAAGTAAAGCAAACATATTTGTTTGGTTAGACATTTTGTAACATTGGTAGCAACGTCACCTTTTGTGCTAATCAACAGCTGAAACAACTAATTGAATAATCGATTGACAGAAAGTTAATCAGCAACTATTTAGATATTTGTTTATCCATTTTTTTTCCTAGCAACAATGCCAAAACATTTATTGTTTCTAGTTTCTCAAAAATGAGGACTTGCTGCTTTTCTTTGTCTTTTATGATAGTAAACTGAATATCTTTTGGGTTCTGGACTGTCGATCAAAGCATTCGAATACGTCACCTTGGGCTTTCAGGAAATTGTGTATTTTTCCACTATTTTCTGGCATTTTATTGATCAAATGATTAATTGTTTATTGAGAAAATAATTGGCAGATTGATCCATAATTACAATCTTTTGTTGCAGGCCTTGCAGGGTCATATAAAAAAAAAGAAAAGAAAAAAAAACAATTGCCTGGCCTCCGGTATTGTTGCTTGCAGTTTTCTCGAGAATCGCTCATCCACACAACTTCACACCTAGCACGCCACATCCTTGGGTCCTCAGCAATATACTCGCCAAGTGTGACAGACAGAGACAGACTTTTTTGGTTAGAGTCTAATCTTTGACATATTTAGATTATAAATTTTTATTTAAGCATTACATGTAATTCATAAAATTTAAGAAAGAATTATCCAGAATTTAGATGACTTATGCATGTTTTTCTTCTTTTTCCCCCCACTTTTTTCTTTTCTCACTCTATTTATTTCTCTTCCTCTGTTACACTTATTTGTCCCCTTCACCTCTCTTGCTCTTTTGCTTCGTCTTCTCTTGTTTCAACTTTTCCTATTTCCCTCCATCCTTTCCTCCTCTTCAGTCTTTTTCTCTCCTCAGATCACCCTGTAACCAGCTTTCCAAATGAGTGACGGGGAGTGTGACTTCTTCTGCTTCTTCCGCTGCTGCTGAGCGCGCTCTCTACGCGCTTCAGACGGGAAGGTAGGGTGTCTCTGAACAGTGACAGCAGGTGGAAAGGGGAGCAGGGAGACACGGAGAGGTGGAGCTTCATACAGGTCATTTCAGCCAATCGGACCACTAGGATCCGACAGGTAGGCGGGCCGTCTACCTGTCCGGGTGATTGATTCAATCGACTGATGTCTGTGGACATGAACAGCCAGGCGTCGGACAGCAACGAGGAAGACTTCGGGGTGAACTCTGAAGAAGAGGACGATGAGGACGATGGAGGAGAAGAGGAGGATCAGGGCGACATCGCAGGCTACTACGATGGCGTGGCCAGCGACGTGGAGCAACAGGGCGCTGACTCCTTTGATCCAGAGGAATACCAGTTCACCTGTCTGACCTACAAAGAGAGTCAGAGGGTGCTGACGGAGGAGGTTAACACTGTGGCTGCTGCACTGAAGGTGAGCTTGTGTCTGTATCTGTAAGAATTAACTAAAATATTCCCATTGTAGTGTTTGCAAAAGCAGGATTGCTGATAAAATCTTTAATAATCTTTAAATGTCTTTAACAAAAAGAACAATTGGTTCACTGTCACATTTTGTTCATAACCTTTGAGATCAGTCTTGCTTTCAGGCCACCGTACACTTTAGAAGACCATGAGAAAAGCAGTTCAAAGCAAAATAATTTCAGACGGGCTTTTGGCTGTGTCTTGCACAGAACAGTAATACAATTTACATTGATAAGATAATAAAACGGATAGCACAGACAGAGTCCGGTTACTCTGCTTGGTCTCTGCAGGTAAAGGCCCTGTTCTGTTGCCTCCTGCTCTCCATGATAAGTGAGCCTGTGTTAAGCTAAACACACATTTTAGTTGTTCTCACTGACATATTTTTCTGCTTCTGTCATAAGAGGATTGCAGGAGTATAAAAAAGTGATTCAATTGCAGCTCATAAATGCAAATAAAATAATTCCTGCACTGAGACAAGGAAGCTTACTATGTCCACAGTAGAATTACAACTTTCAGATGTACTGATTCTAGTGTATGTGGACAAAACAAGAGGAAAGAATGTGTTCTCAGTTTAGTCGATGTAGTCCAAAACATGCATTAGTGTGTAGTGTCGTCTTGCTTCTTTCAGTCTGTGTGTTGGGTTGTGGGGGTCAATTTAGGGTCTACTATATTTTTTGTCCAAATACACTGGGACACACAGTCAGTCACCCAGTTAGTTTCCAAAGTAACAAAAGGGCACTTATAGATACAGCGAGACCTGATAGACGTTACCTGAATTGCTAATACCAAAATAATACGATGAATTAATAACCAGATGTATACCAACATGTGTATGCATTCTGCACTTTGTTGGCTGATGTTGGTTATGGTTGTATTGGTATTATCAACCTGAAATGGTTACAGTGAGTGTTACTCTCACAGCAAGCCAATTGTAATCTCAGTGTGAGTTTACATTGTTCTGAGTGCACACATTAATATTCATGCATTCTTACAGTGGGACTGAAGGAGGCTGACTAACAATGATCATGAGTTATATCATATTGAATATGACCTTTCATGCCCGATAATGAGCAGTTTTACTCTTATTTATTGAGGGTAACTTTGCTGAGTGTCCAAGCTGTTTTGCAGTAACACCTATCTTCACAATCACAGTCACACATAATCACACCTGGGACCTGCACAGCACAACTACAGTTGTCTGTTAGCAGCTCCCAGATGAGTAGTTGTGTGTTGATGGCTGTACAGTAGGTGAAAGAAGGTGAGGCTTCTTAAGAATTTTGCTGGATATGAGTCACATATGTATGTCCTGTAGTGCAATGTGATATGTTTAAGTAATCCTATATATCCTCTTGCCTCATCTGATATTCACTGTACAGTAACAGCTGAGAGAATACAAGTCATCAGCAGGGAGATCTGTGAATGAACTACATTTTTGTTTTCAAGTCTGATAATTCATCAAGACAAAGAGGTGTTCTTTTTAGTGTCCTCCTTTTTTGGTTTCATTTTCTTGGTAAATTACATGTTCTCTAGCTGAAATATAAGTACTATGGAAAACTTGTGTTATCAGTGTTTACATCAGGGTCCAGATCATGAGGCATTTCCTGCTCATCAGCAGTTGAGTCAGCTTGTTATCCATTACAGTAAAAACCGAAAAACTGGTGATATGAGTGCTGTGTATCATTACAGATGATACCAGTCACTCGAGTCACTGAAGCAACATTTCATTGCTTTGAATTGAATATAATTTAAGCAACATTTCAGCGGTTTCTCTCTCTGTTCTGTCTCTTTCTTGCTCAGGTTTTACCAGCAGTAGCAAAACTGATCCTGGCACATTTTCACTGGCAGGTTACACAAATATTGGACAGGTATGTATCTGCTCCGTCCCTGTTCCTGCCTTTCTTCATTTTCATTCTTGCAGTCTTTTTCATTACCCCCTCGCTGCTTCTATTGTTCACCCTCCCTTTCTCCCCCTTTCTGCATCATTTTTATTCTCACGATTCTCTAGTCTATTTCACTTGCGAGTCCATTCGTATATTCTCAAGTTCTTTCTCTTTACCTCGCATTTTTCTGCACTTCAGCTTTAACTATTTCTGTATCTCATCATCACATGACCCTTGCTTCTGTCTGTGTTCCCCACAGATATAAGTCCAACTCGTCTCTGCTGTTGTCAGACGCTCTGGTTCAGCCGAGCAGCACATGCAGATCAGTCACTGTGAGTCAATGTGATAAACAAACAAGGACTTACTCGTGGATTTAGGCACAGATGCTGTTTATATGCTTTGTTCATGCTGTTGTTCAGAATTTTTATATCATTCATATCTTGTGGCCAAGCTAACAATAACTACAAAACAGTTTTTCTGTCAGTAACCTAGTTCTTCCCTTCCTTTCTTTATGTGTACACTGCTTTGAGGAAGCAGTTGATAAGTTGATTGGCAAAATGAATAGATGCCATTTTTGATAATTGATTAGCCACTAGCCGTTCAAGTCAGTTATTGGGATTATATCCCAAACTTTTTTCCAGTTACAGCAACTCAAACCTTCAGGTTGTTAGTAAGACAATAGTGTACGACAGTGTAAGACGTCACTATCGTAATATGAGATGACAATTTGGCATTATTTGTTAAATTTAATAAACAAAGCAATCAGTTTATTAATTAAAAAAATTGGTAGCTCGAATAATCCTTTGCAGCACTAATTTCTATTTAAACCTGGACCACTTAAATGCTTCCAGGGAAATTCATATCTGTTGCGTGAATTGAAAAAAATGTGTGGTTTTAGCTGGTTGATTTATTTTTTTATCCCCAATTTTATATGATGTTTGTTAATTTTCCTAAATACCAGTGTTACCAATGTCATTTCCCATTTGAATCTTATTCTATTGTGCCATTTTACCTGTCACAAGCATATAAAGTTTTGTGTATATTGAGCTCCCTACTAGCTCTCCAGTGCAGTTTGTGTTTGATGGCGTGTTCATGATCATGTGTTTGTGTGTTTCAGGCCCCTCAGTCCCTCCAGTGTGGTGTGTGCTTACAGGTTGTACGGAGAGACTCCCTGCTGGCACTGCCCTGCCAGCACTCCTTCTGCAAAGCATGCTGGGAGCAGCACTGCACTGTACTGGTCAAAGATGGCATGGGAGTGGGTAAGTAGTGCATCTGTGTAGTCATCAAGCTGGTATAAGCGTGTGTGTGTGTCTGTTCTCTCAAGATCTCATCACAATTTCAGCTAGGGCTGGGCAATAAACGATAATGATAATTATCTCTATCATTTTCCTCAATAACAACATAACAAATGTCCAATATAGTTAAACCACCCATACACTGGTAGAGGGGGGCGGTAATGCACCTAAACGCTAGTTGCCAGTCGCCAGTAAACAGAAGAAGAAGACGCTCCTCCAAGGCCTGTCTGCAGAGATAGAGAGGTCTGAATTATGCCGCTGAATGAAGGGAGCTGGCGGCAGAATTGCAATCTACCTCAGATTTGTGAAATGTTTGTCACGTTCTGACAAGAAAGAATAGTTTAAATCGCGACTAACTGCCTGGTTTCTTCAACTTTCACTAAGGAGCAAAAATCATGATTTGAAACTTTTCGTAAAATAATTATTTCGACAGATATGAACATTTTCATCATGATAACATTTTTGGCCATATCGCCCAGCCTTAATTTCAACCTCTGATCCTTTTAGAATTTTTTTAGCTTATGTTTTCTGACCAGCAGTGTCTGCAGACTTGTATTGAATTTAAAAGGCGAGCTACATTTACACTTGATGATACTCTTTTTAATGACAGAAAACACTAAAGATCTGGCTGGATGTTTTTGCACAGGTCTATATTTCAGTCATGGAAAACCTGGATAAGTTGTGGGATTTCTAAATCTCGTTTTCCTGGCCTGTAAAAGTTAAGGAATTTGTAAAAAAAAAAAAATGCTGAATTGACAATGTAAGTGAAAATTATGATAAAACTATTCTGAATTTATGTTTTTTTATGTTGCATAAATATGTTAACAAAGAATGGCTTTTATTTTTTTTAAATGGCTTTCATGTAAAGTGTTGCAGTGACTCTAAAGCACTAAAATCCAATATAAAGAGATTTGTCCAGTGTAGTCATAATTTCTGGTGATTCAGACTCACCACCTCACGTTAGATGGACATTTTATTATGGGTCCTTGAAAAGTCATGTAAACATTTTGAAATTTTGTCCTTGAAAATGTGTGGGAACCCTGATATCCATTTACTTGTTTTGTTTGTGTGTGTAAAATCCAAGAGCGACATGTGACTTTAAAGATAAGGGAGGTGTAATATGAGGTTTTGATGACTCCATCTGGTGTAAAATTTACAAGGCAAGCAAGCTCCTACTTACGATTATTAGTGTTTGTGCGTGTATATCTGAGACAGAAAGTGTGCTTGTGTCAGCAGGAGAGCAGATGGATGTGTGGGTGTGTACACAGATCAGTTAAGTTTTTGTACATGCTGTATGTGTGTGGTAAAGTGCATACAGTTTACCAGACTCCCTGTCCTTCAGTTGCGAGTGTGTGGGAGCACAAGTACTTGCACAAGTTGTGTGTGTTTTGTATGCAGTTTTGTCTCCGTGCTACTTTTTAACAGTGTCTCTGATAAAGTCGGTCCACGTAACCGAGTCCTTCTGACCCTGATAAGCGTTTCTCTCTGGCTGTACGAAGGCAGTGTTGATGATGACAGATGACCTCAATCCAGTTTCTGGGTCACTGTAACACTAGAAACCAGCCTACGGAAACCAAACACAACTCCAGAGGAGTTTTTTCAGTCACAGAAGGCGTTTAAATTATGGGTGTATTTTATTGGTGCATTAGTAAAGAAACACACAAATAGCAGTTGCAGCCTTTGTGTGTGTGTGTGTGTGTGTGTGTGTGTGTGTGTGTGTGTGTGTGTGTTGCATGTGTGCGCTGCTTCTCACACTACATCCTGTCAATGTGTCAAGGACCCTTCTTTATAAATGTGTGTGTGTGTGTGTGTGTGTGTGTGTGTGTGTGTGTGTGTAGGTATCTCGTGTATGGCTCAGGACTGTTCCCTGCAGATGCCAGAAGACTTTGTCCTGCCACTGCTGCCAGGAGAGGAGCTGAAGGACAAATACAGACGCTACCTCTTCAGAGACTATGTCGAGGTGTGTTTGTCTGTCTGTGTGTGCTTAATCTGTCTGCTCAGATGCTGCCTCAAGGTCTGCATGTATAGTAAATGAGACGTCAGAGACATGTTGGAAGGGAGTGCGAAAGAGAGAAAAAATCAATAAGCCCTTGTGTGTTTGTTTCAATAAGTGAGTCTTTGAGTCTCCTTCACAAAGCATTAAATCTGAGTCCTCTCAGACTACAGTTTTCTTAAAGGACCATTCACCCAAATTGCAAAGAAACACTATTTTATTCACCTAGGTTTTCAGATAACTGTCTGAGATTTCTGCCTACAGTTGAGCTGAATGGAAATTGTTCCTGGTGCTCACAATATTGGAAATATTACATTTAAAAAACACCTCTGTCCCTGTTACTAATACGCAGCACACAATGTCAGATTTTCATCATTTTACCTTTTGATGTGAACCTGTTAAAAACTGACCTCACTGCTTAAGTTGATCCAGTTGATCTCCGTCCTGCAGAGTCACTTCCAGTTGCAGTTGTGTCCGGGCGCAGACTGTCCCATTGTCATCAAGGTGCAGGAGCCCCGGGCGCGCAGGGTGCAGTGTAGTCGCTGCAGTGAAGTCTTCTGGTAGGGCACGCAAGCGCACACACAAACATTTAGTTGTTAATTGTTTAAACAATTTGTTAAAAACCAAATGACAAATGTGATTCCCCCTTTTTTCTGTCTCAGTTTTAAATGCCGTCAGATGTACCACGCGCCCACAGACTGTGCAACAATCCGGAAATGGTTGACCAAATGTGCAGATGACTCGGAGACGGCTAACTACATCAGCGCACACACTAAAGATGTATGATGGATCTATACATGTACACATACAGTGATGCACATACATAAACACTGCTATTTCATACATACTTGCACACCTACTGTAGTATTGTACACGGCCACAGATGATCTCTCATTATTTGAAAATGCATAACATTATGTATTACCTATTCTCTAATACAGTGCTTACCCTAACCTAGTTATCCTAATTCTCCTCTAGTGTCCTAAGTGCAATATCTGCATTGAGAAGAACGGAGGGTGCAATCACATGGTGAGTCAGAGCTGAAGATCAGTCTTTCCCAGAACACAGGAAATGCTAAAAATATATTCAGATTCTGCGAGCTGAAGTCCTCAACTTTAATAGTTTGACACTTGGTTAAATCCCTCCTGGGCAGATTTATTACCTGCTATGTGTCTCTTATATTTTTTTAACAGTTTCTAAGCTGTATGTGTGACACAGCAGTTGTGTTAAATCACCACTAAATGATTTTGTATAAAAACATTCAGCTGCCAATTTGCTCGTGATTTACTTGGTTGTTTGTATCAGGTTTCTGGTTCACTAATTTGACTTTGTCCTGTGTCTTTGTTTCAGCAATGCTCCAAGTGCAAACACGGTAAGCAGTCGGTCTGCTTTCACACCTCCAGTATGATCCAGTGAAGCATAAATTCACTGTTCTGTGAGGCACTTTACATCCACCTAGTGGCATGATACATCACACAAAAATGAGGCGTGGTTAGAATAAAAGTCTTGTTTATCTTCTTTTGTACATCTTTTGGCTTATGGTGACAGCTGACAGTCTTAAAGCAGCATATAGTTGGTTATATTGGTTATATTGTCAATTAGAATTAGGAATATGGTTAAACCAAACTGGTTAGTCATCTGGAGAAATGGAAAACATATTACTAACCACAGCCAATATCAGTCACTGTAGACTGAAGAACTATGATACATAACTTGTAAACATGTGTCAGTTATTGTACATACTGTGAAATGCATGTATGCAGTGGACAGTCCATAAATGTGTGTTTTGTGTCTCTTGAAAGACTTCTGCTGGATGTGTCTTGGTGATTGGAAGACTCACGGCAGTGAATACTACGAGTGCAGCCGCTACAAAGAAAACCCTGACATAGTCAACCAGAGCCAGCAGGCTCAGGCCAGAGAAGCCCTCAAGAAATACCTCTTCTACTTTGAAAGGGTGAGTTTTTTTTTTTTTTGGATCCCCATTTATATAATCAAATGATCAAACACAAGACCAGATAAAAGATCATTTTATCTTTATACTTGAGGGAGATTAACGCAAAACAGATTTCCTCCTGCACTCTCAGGTTTTCAGGGACATTTGTGCCAGAAAAGCCATTCAGGACAAAAATCACTGCACACTGTCTGAAGCATGCAATCAGAATATTTTATTTACACCGACATGTTCCAGTCCAACATAGCTCTAGATTTACAGGAGAAACGTTCACTCTCTTTTTATTTTTTGATCTTTATCCCACCAGTGGGAGAATCACAACAAGTCTCTGCAGTTGGAGGCTCAGACATACCAGAGGATCCAGGAAAAGATCCAGGAGAGAGTGATGAACAACCTGGGAACCTGGATCGACTGGCAGTACCTGCACAACGCTGCAAAGCTACTGGCAAAGGTATTCACACACTGTGTGTGTGAGCGTGTACGTACAGAGAGACAAGTACCCAAAAAATATCAAATCACAACATTTTTGTTTCGGATTTATTCAGGAAATGTTCAAGGTTTGAGCTATAAAATCACTATTGAAATAAGGTGCCTGACAAGTTTGTTTACGTTGAATTTAATAAAGTCTGTTAAATTTCTGTCGAGTAGAAAGAGCAGTTCAGTTGTCAGCACATCAATATAGACATGCGACTCACACTGATAACAAAGTGCTACTAAACGTTACTCATTCATCAGCACTCATTCAAGGAACTTAAATCACAAGAATGAAAACACCTACTTTGTTTTTGTGAAATATTTGGAAAAAAGTCACCTGATTCACTTTCTCTGTCCTGATTGGATGATTTCATATAATTTGCTCGTGTTGTGACTTAAAATGACATGCGTACCTACTTCTAAGGTTTAATATTATCCATTTAGTCTCTAGTAGATCTGTACCAGAGAAGTGGTAGAATAAAGGTCATGTTGATAAATTCTCACACAGTCTGACTTTTGCACATTTTCCATCATGAGTGTGTCTTGTCTTCTTGTTTCTAGTGTCGCTACACGCTGCAGTATACTTACCCTTACGCCTATTACATGGAGTCCGGCCCACGCAAGAAACTGGTGAGAAACAAACATGTCTCCATGTGTGTCCTTTTATTTGCAGATCACACATGATAAAAAGATGTAGTAACTATATCAAGGGTGATCTTGGTTTTCTTCCTCACCCTCCATCCACCTCTTCCCGTCCTACAGCCTATTTTGAGCCATGACCCAATAATGGTAATTTTGTCTTCAATCATTGTTGTTTTTCTCAGTGTAGGAGAAAGTGATTCATTTTGCATGATTATTCTGTTTTTTTTTTTATAAATCTTTCTCTGCAGTTTGAGTACCAGCAGGCCCAGCTGGAAGCAGAGATAGAAAACCTGTCGTGGAAGGTGGAGCGGGCCGACACGTACGAGAGAGGAGTGGTGGGAGGCGAGGGGGAGCTCAGCGCAAGTGACAGAGGGGTAAGAGCTATTGACTAGATCGACGTCATATTTGATGCACACATTCATGATCCCCTCAGGATGATTTGTAATACATTTGGTGTAATACATTCCCCTGACTGTTTATCTAGCAACATCATCAGATTAAACATTTAATTTGTCCAATAATGTAAAACTGTACTTTAGCAAATTCTAGCATTCTAACATGCTGAACTTAGAAGGTGAACAGTTAATTTGCTACCATTTTTTCTTTTGGAAGTGCCTTTAACAACAGTAACTGATGTTTTGTCTGTTTTTTTTATACACAGGATCTGGAGAATCAGATGCACATTGCTGAGCAGAGGCGACGCACGCTGCTGAAGGATTTCCACGACACCTGAAGCTCCATCGCGACTGCAAAGCACCAGCATCTCCCGCCTTCCTTCCTTCCTTCCTTGCCTCCTACCTTTGCTTCCTCACATGACCATCCCTCGATGCAGTCATACTGACCTCTCCCTTCGCTTCTCTACACTTGCTCATTTGCTTCTTTCTTTCTGTCTCTCCCTTTTCTCACTCCTACAATGCTGCAGGGTCACAGAATGGCACGATTGTATCTCCCCTTACTCTTCCTGTCCTCACCTCATTTACACATTTTGGCTCCAGAGCATTACATTCACGGTGGTTACACTTGTTGCAGCTTTTCAGATCTGATCATAAAGGACAAATTTTGAGGTTTTGCCATGTGTTTGAAAACAGTGGGTATGTTTTATTTCACATTAAGCAATTTAGACAAGAGCAGTTAAGGGCAACATGTTGTTGAAAAGAATGTAGCAGTCAGAGCTGTTATTCATGTGATGCTGGAAAAATCATTAGAGAGAGAAAAAGTAAAACTGCTTAGGATGGAGAAGCTTTTGTTATTAAGCAGATGAGGAAGATGTGGGAGATGGAATACATTTTCTTTATGGAGACTGCTGATTGTGGATCTGTATTTGTTGGTTTCACATACACCATAATGACTACTGGACTCTTGTTGGCAGTTGTACCTGTAGTACTCACTGGATTGGCCTGAACACATGCAGAGCTGATATTTTGAACTTTCCACACATTTAGATTTCAGGTACCTCTCCTAAGCTACGAGCGGTTAATTGAAATAAATGAATAAGAAATTGATTACAGCAGAGATGACGCAGTAGTTCTGAACGTTTTTTTGGAAGTTAACATCAGCTTTTGCAAAACTTGGACACTGTGCCAGCGAGTGAGTGTGATAACATAACAACATCCATTTGAAACGTGCCACTGTCACTGCGCTGGCTCTGTTTTGAACAACTTTATTATCAACCAGGACAGGTGCAACTTGACATGCCAATGAACAATTCTCAATGGCAGATAATTATTTTCATTGTAAAAGCGCTTTTCTGTCTTGATATTCTGACATGAACGTGTATATGGTGTCTTAACTGTGGAAAATGGTGACAGTCCCACATACCCCGTAAAATACTTGAAATAAGAAAAAACACAGTATTAAAATTAAAATACTAAAGAATACAATGAATATCTGTTTAAATGACAACTTTTTTAGATTCTGTTGCCAGTGTTTCGCAATAAACACATCTTCCCATTTGTGTTAGTGCCAAACCTGACCTGCTGCAGCCACTACTGCCAGCAAATAGTTGTTAGTCACTATGGTCGAAGTAAAACTACGGAGTCCCATTCTTGTCTCTTTACATTCTCATACTGATATTGTTGCTTGATTGTGTTCAGCTAATGTAGATCCAAACCAGGGTGAGCCAGACCTTCTCCATGGAAAATCTAACATTTGTACCTCCGCCGATCATATGACTAAGTTGTTTTGAAGCAGCAAGTGTAATCTCAGCCACTCACACACACTACAACACCACCCATCGACACTGACGTAGCATTTGCATGCACACATTGACACACTCGCGCTCAAACACTCCGCTGCAGAAAATAAACGTTACCCGTTAATTTGTCTCCTTCCCCATCTTGTGCTCTTCTCTTTCTTTACATTCATCCCCTCAATTTATTTTGCTCTTTGTTTTCTTCCCGCTCACTTTGTTCACTTCTCTTCTGGAAAATGGCTGTTGATAGATAGATCGTTTAAAAAAAAAAAGACAAAAAAGAAAAAAATACAAAAAAATTGTTGTAATTTTCAACGGTTGTACATTAATACAGAAATAGAGTTACTGAGAGAGTTTTTAAAACTGCACCCTGTCTCTTGTGTGTTCATTACACACACACACACACACACACAGAATATCGAACCCTTTAAATAGAATTGTATTTAAAGAGTCAAGTCAAAGTAATATATTTCTTTAATAGTGGTGGTTTTTGTTTTTGTTTTTTTACCATATTGCGGGAGCAAATGTGAAAGAATGATGCATGCATACACTGAAGGAGTGATGTAAATGATATTCTACATATTTGGAATATAGCGGAATAATTTTAACAGTCCGTATGGTGTTGAAGCGTGCTGCAGAAAACCAGGCCACCTCTGACATTATCAGATTGACACCTTGGCCACAGTGCGCAGGGTGTCTGCCACATCCTAATATGGTTCAGTGTAATAATGTGCCACGGTAGTATTAACTGCTCCACTGCCCTGCCTGACCTTACGTGTGTTTGTGACCCACTTTCACCTTCAAGCAGGGACACGGAGTGAGAGGAGGATTGCACCCTCAGGGTTTTTTTTCAAAGCAGGACTGGCAGGCAGTCCTATTATAAAACAGCTCTGTGGGCTGAAGGTGTTGAAGCTGCTGTAAAATAGGATGTGTGCAGATAAAATGGGACACATTTTGCTACTACTTTTTAAATAACCACACATCATATGGTATGATATATGTTTTGAGATGCAATACATTTATAGCTTCAAACTATTAAAATTAGATCATGCTGCAAATAGTAGCAGTAACATACTATATGTATGAGTATATAATACATAAAATATGATGAAAAGCTGAAAAAGTGGGAAACTAGAATGCAACATGAGTGTTAAGTAGGCTTTATCACTGTCTATTGTGATAGTTTTTTAAAGTCTTATGAAAATGATAATTGTATGAACGGTTATTGTCCTTATTAAACAATCCTCCAAAGTTTAAAGTCAAATAATATATTGTATGACCTGACCACCAATATGGCTTCCGCATAACACCTGGTTCACATCTGGCTTTCACTACCAGTTTTTAAAAGAGGATTAAGAGAGGCGTTAATAAGCACCCAGATGCAAAAACATTTAGACTAATTCTATACTTTTTACCTAAATATTCAAGTTGTGGCGAGGTTTTAACGTAAGCCCTAGATGAGTTTCTTACCTCACACATCAACAAAAGTCTCTAATGTTGAATTTATTCACTTGAAATAGCACAGATTTGGATTTAAATCAGTCACTCTGCTCACTTGTCTGAAGTAAAGGTGAGTTTTACATGAATTATTCATTTTAGGGGGATAAAACTGCAAAAAAGTAAATGCTGCCATAAACAGAATTAAATAAATGTAAGTATTATAACTTTAAGCATTTTTTCCAGGTCTTATGGTAGTAAGACCTGAGTGACCCCTCCAGTGGCAGTTGGAGGTTTTAACTATGTTATAGGCCACCCTGTGGAGAAACAGTTAACGTGCATACATATACCCAGGGCAGTAGTCATGTAACCATTTCACAGATCTTTTTTTGTATATCTAATATGCAAGCGTGTGATATGTGTTCCTGATGATGACTTACAAATATCATAATGTGAGTGTGTAAACAAGGATCTTGCCCATCTACTTATATTATTAATGCACAATCCATATTGACTTTATGCATATCTTTCTCTTCAGAAGACAGGAGGTACCCAGCTCAAACTGCTCGCATCGTTCCCAAACTCTGCTGAGACCCATGAAGTACGACACCACTATAACTGAAAACATAAATGACTGACTGACGACAGTCAGGCTGACTGACTGGACTGAATATGACAGTGTTTGTGCAACTAGAAGTCACAAACTGCAAAATCAAAATCCAGAGCAAAATCCTACTGTTACAACTTAAGTACATCAGCATATCACCTCATGCATTCGTGTTTATGTGTGTTTTTCGTTGCACAGACAATCCGGAGGTGCGAGGATGGACGTTAACCTCTTACTAAGTTAACTTTTCAGACTTTGAAACACACAACTCAGAGATCGCTGCCCTTTACCTTGACAGGTACAGAGTCTGATACACTGTCAGCAGGAGGCAGGTGTCCTGCTTTGTAAAAAAAACACTGTAACCACCAGGTCACTGGTCCAACACTAGAATTATTCATTCAGCTTGTATGTAAAGTGTAAATCAAAAAGAGTAGAGCTCTAGTGTTTTAATCTTCTACTTGTTTTTTCTTCATTCCTCCATTGCTGATGCTGTCTATCTTTTCCCCTTATTTTTTGTGTATCTTTATTTTGTTTGTGTCTGTTCCCATATCTGTCTTGTCCTGTCTCAGATTGCTGGGCTTTAACAGGATCCTCTGACATTTGAATAGTTCCTATGCAGGAGTCATATTTGCCAAAAAAACAAACAAACAGAATACAAAATAATAGTAAAGATTTAAATAACAATAGTGTGAATGCTGTCAGTATAATGACATATACCATAACATCTGCTTCATAGCAACCATAATGTCATTCAATTGTATTTATACTGTATGTGTTTATTCAATAAGCCAGACACATGAAAAAATATAATTGTATTTGTATTTTTTATGTATTTGGGTTGGCCAAATGTGCGTGTCTTTGGACTGTGGGGGAAACCTGAGAACCAGGAGAAAAAGCCACGCAGACACACGAAACTCCACACATTTTCCTCTCCACCTTCTCCTCATTTTGATTGTTTTTCATCTCCTTATCTTTTTTACTCTTCTTTTTCCTCCACCGTTGTCCATCCTGTCTTCACGTTGTACTAAAAACTACTTGTTTTATTCTTGTCTCCTGCAGAGCTTTTTTTCTGCCAAGCTTTTTTGCTTTTTGAGAAATTCCACGCCATTGCTTCACAGATAGTTTGTGGCATCTGTGAGCCTCTGAAAGAGTCTTTTTTTTTTTCTCCTTCCTGAGATTCAGGACATCATTGTCTCTCAGGTTGAGCTAATTCTGCAATTCTGTCTGCAGCATAATGCCATTCTGGCTTTCTAACATCGCCTTGACGTTTTGCTCGGCAGGTTTTTGTATCTCTGCCCTCCAGTCTTGCTGCCATGTTGTCGTACTCTTGTTCAGGTGCTGGTTGATATCCAGCTGCTCCACCTGGAATCCTAGACTGTTGAGGTGGGAGATTTATTACTCATGCTGTTACTGATGTCTCCTGGCTGTTTTAGTCTTCAGCTTACAACTGATTCTCCCTGATCTGCAGAAGCTCCTCCAGCGTGCTTATTTCTAGTCTAGCTTCCTCCTTTTCAACCAGTAATGGAGCGACATGCTGCGTTTCTTTTTCTTTCAGGCAGTGGTTTCCTTGTGAGTATTATCAAGGGCATTTTTCAGACGGTGGACGTCTGAGGGAGATCTCGAGATCTCAGTTATATAAAAATAATAAATATAAATCTCACCCTTTTTACTGGGTTCTTTTTTCGTTCCATGTCTGTAGTAGACTGAAGTGGTCTGTAGAAGAGGCCGAGGGGCACAGGCACGCTCCTGATCTCCAGCCACATACTCAGATGACCCTGCTGGCTGCCATGGATGCAGCATGTGAGGACATCGCAGCAGACTCCTGCGGGAAAACACATTCCAAAAGGTTTTTTTTTTTTCACACACATTGTTAGGGAATCTGTCTGATGTGATGTGGATGAAAATCTGTGGCTCCGCAGACAGGAGCGTCAGGAGGTGTAGAAAGGCTGCACTGTAATTCCCCATAGAGGGCTGCATGTACAGTCCTGCCTAAGGGGTGTTTCCTATGTTTACATTTCCAATTTTGTAATGTTTTCCTTTGTGCTATGCGGTGCTGTAAAACTGTCTGGTCCTTTCCTTTCCTGTATCGCAATGAAATGATCCGTCAACAAATTGCAGTACAAACAGTAAAAGCGAAAATGTAAATCCTGTCCAATCTGTTGCAGCCAATCTCCCACATACAGTAAATGTGTAACTTTGCACTGTTGAAATTGATATATTCCATTACATCCAGAAAGTACAGTGCACTAAGATGACTAAGCATTTTGGCTATCTTGTTTGTTAACAATCACACAGGGACTCATCAGTCTGATGGCACTGACATGTTCACTGACATTTACTTTTGAGAGGTAAACTAAAGATTTAGAGTTACAGGCTTTTGCAGGTAATCCTTTGTGTGGCGCTGTCTGTATTGTTCCAAAACAAAAACAAAAAAAAACGCACTTCCTTTTTTTGCAAAGCTTAAGGATGACTGGAGAAAAGCAGCAAAGCCACTGAGGAGAGCCTGTGAGCTGTGATCGTGTGTGTGTGTGTGTGTGTGTGTGTGTGTGCTGGACGCGTGTCTGAACAACAGCACGAGAGCTGCTGGAGGGGGCGGGGCGGCCGGACGTGACGTGACGTCAGTGCCGGAAACGCTGTCACACGGTGAGACGCACGTGTCGACGGGAGCCGTCGGAGGAACATGCCCGCTCAGCTCCGGCTGACAGAAAGACCCGGGAAAGGATAGAGCCGCCGTCACACCGACATTTTGTGTCCGGTTTTTTCAAACCGTTAGCGGAAGGTCAGACTGCCGGGATCGTGCTCTCTCGTTACAGACCGAAGGACTGCTGCGGGCTCTTCTGGCATGGCGGACTACCTGATCAGCGGGCAGACCGGTTATGTCCCCGAGGACGGGCTGACGGGACAGCAGCTGTTCAACGGAGGAGACGGGCTCACGTACAAGTAAAGACGCCGAGAATCCGTCCACGGGCCCCCCGGGGCCGTCCGGGCCGAGACCCGGGGCCCACCGGGCCGAGACCCGGGGCCGCACGCTTCGCCGGCGTTAGCAGCGCGTGCTAACACTAGCCACCTGCGCGTCACGGGGTTCCGCAGTTTTAGCGTCAAATCATTGAGTCAGACAGTCAGTCAGTCAGTCAGACAGTCAGTCAGTCAGCTGCAGGGCGACTGACTGACGTTATATTGATAATCATAAACTCCAGTTGATGGACTGTGCCAGTGACCGATCGATTATTTCATTAGCTATCCTTTTATAGAGAGACATTGGATCCTACATTTCCCATAATGCCACCAGTAGTATTTTCAATTTCACTCCACCAGGCTTATTTCATTAAAATGTTCAAAGTCATCACACATTTGCATTAGAAGTTACCACAGATCAAAGTGGTGTCTTTCTTAATACATTTTATAAAACCTTTTTTTAAAACCCTTTCTGCTCTGATGTGCTAGTCGTTAGTAAAAGGAAACAAGCTGCTGTGTTAATCCACAGGCTGGTGTGATCATAAGGACAAAGTTCATAGAACCAGTGTTTATATTAACTGGGGGGGGGGGTCGCAGTTAGCAACAGAGCACAAACATGTTTATAATTTGGCCATCAGTGCAGTTTTATGACTGCTTTGGACTTTACCCGCACACACTGAATTGTTTTCACCTTTTTAAAGTACTCATTACCAGCCGTCTAGGATGGCTGTTTACTAAAGTATCTGTCTGAAAAAAGGAAAACACTTGTAGCTTCTTGGAAATGACTGGGTGGACACACACTGGTGCCAAATTTAGGTCCTTGTTTACACAGTTCTGCTGTATTTAGAGAATCTGCTTGGTAGTGGTCCTTTTTATACAACAAAGCACAGACAGTAGTACTGTATACTGACTCGATGTTGGCACCTCTTCATGTCTCACATTATATCTGTGGTCAACATGTTTCTATATCTACCAGTTCTACAAAGGGACGTCTTAAAATAGCCGAACCTTCTCTGGGTTCAGCTTCTCAGCTGTGAGGAGTTTTATATCATTGTAAATTGAATAACTTTTAGGTTTAGGATTGAAGTTTGAACAAAGCAAGCAGTTTGACTTGGGGTTTTCGGGACATTTTTCACTCTTTTCTGACACTTTATAGACCGCGATTCAGTGATAAATCAGCGATATATCTATATATATCTACCAGCCTTTCAATGTGATTGCTTAAAATGTGCATACGAAGTCTAACCAACATCCAAAGATTATTCAAAAGGATTAAAATGATACAAAATGGGAAAAATGCAGGTGACTTGTTGCTTGACTAAGCACACATGTACTTAGGACCTGCTGAGCCCATGACTTAATTGAAAGTTATAGTACGAAAGGTAAAATGGCCGACAGTCTCATGTCACGTGCATGAAAATTAATTTTGGTCTTGTTGTTACTTGAGCCTCACTCATACGCCACAGGGATTGGCATGCCTTGCCTTTAAACATTCTCGCTCTGTTACACAACACCTCCAGAAGATTCCCGAGAACAAAATATATGCTACGCCCTGTTCACAGTCGTTTGAATCACAATTTTCGTTGAATACCTTCCTGATTTTTCTATTTCTGAACTAGAAAATATTCAGCTGGAAAATAATAAACTTAGACAAGCTCCCTATTTACAGACGTGAACCACAAGTTTGTTTTGTTAGATACATGTGCAGTCTTAGGTCTGTTAACTGCACAGTGAAGCCTGGTCAAACAGCTGGTAACGGTTTAGTGTCAATCTGAAGGTTTTAGTAGTCTGTTTTGTGCCTAACGTCGGCTCCCTTGTCTCTCCTTCAGCGATTTCCTGATTCTGCCAGGCTACATCGACTTCACAGCAGACCAAGTGGTGAGTGATGAGGGACAAATATTTCCCCACACGTAAAGTCAGATTAACGCAGCTGTTGCGGCATTAAACTAATCTGAGCCTGGGATGATGTCAGAGGTGAGAGTGAGGATCATCGTCCGAAATTAGGCTCGCAGCGCCTCCCCGAGCCAGAGCAGTACACCATGGCTTCCCAGACTTTATAGTTGATGCTGCTTTGAAATATCCTCCTGATGTCCTTTTGTGCAGGACCTGACCTCGGCGCTCACCAAGCAAATCACCATGAAAACTCCCTTCGTCTCCTCTCCCATGGACACCGTCTCAGAGGCCAACATGGCCATCGCGATGGCAGTAAGCACGACACACAAACACACGGTTTCCTTGAATCATTAGACTGTGTATCGTTCCTGCCGTAATATTAGCGCTCACTGGTGTGTTGTCTCCTCCCAGCTAACGGGTGGCATCGGCTTTATCCACCACAACTGCACTCCAGAGTTCCAGGCCAATGAAGTTCGCAAAGTCAAGGTTGTGATGATAACTATGTGTATGGTTTTAATTTCTCTTCAACTCTTTCATCCCTCCTTTTTTAATTTCTTCATCTACTCATCGTTTGTCTCTTCTTTTAGAGAAGTTTTTTATCCTTTGTCTTTTCCCTGTATGCCATCTTTGTTTTTTCCGCTGTCACGACTTTTTCATGTGATTCATTTGTTTTCCTTTTTCCTACTTTTTTGTCATGTTTATCTTTTCTTCCATATCACATCTGCTTCTCTTTGTTTTTTCTCTCTTTTTATTTGCTGCTGTCAGTTTTAAAAATGTAGAAGTGTTTTTGCCCTGCATCCCTTCCTCCTGTGCATTAGAGTGCAGGCAGTGAAATGCTCACATTCTTTATCCAACCCTCCCTTATTGAATCCCTTACACCCTTTTCCCTCCCGTTACTCTCCTTTTTCTCGGGCTGGCTCTTAAACCCATTTCCCATATTTCTTCTTGCTCTACACTACTGTTCCTTCTCCTGCCCCTCTTTATTCATCCTCACCACTCCTTTTTCCTCACCCGCTTCCTTCCCTCCCTCCCTCCCTCCCTCCTCCAGCGTTATGAGCAGGGCTTCATCACGGACCCAGTGGTGATGAGCCCCAACGAGCGCGTGCGGGACGTCTTCCAGGCTAAGGCTCGGCACGGCTTCTGTGGAATCCCCATCACAGACGACGGCAAAATGGGCGGCAAGCTGGTGGGCATCATTTCTTCCAGAGACATCGACTTCCTGAAGGAGGAGGACCACGACCTGCCGTTGAGCGAGGTGGGTGGAATTTAGACATCGTTTAGACATTTGCACATCTGCCACTATATATGGTGAAACAGATATATGTAAATAGCAAATATTGGGTGATAATAATAGCCAGGCTCAAACTGAAATAAATCATGACATCAATGATCGAGTAGTCGCTTGACCAAAAAATAAACAAGCAATCTCATAATTAATCATTTGTCATTTTTCAAGCTAAAAAACAGTTCCGTGTTTTCAGCTTTTCAAATGTGAGGAAAACAAGCTGCATGACTAGATCACTTTGAGCTGTGAGAAATAACGGGCATTTTTCGTTACTTTCTGTAATTTTATAGACCAATCAATCAAGAAAATAATCGGTAGAATTATCGATAATAAAAAGAAATTGTTAGCTGCAGCCCTAGACAAAGTGTTATAAATTGGAGATCTAATTTGTTTATCACTGAAATCCAGGGTTAACGTGGATGCTAGTACAAAGCCTTGTTTTTAGAAGATCTGCTTTTCACCATTAAAGCATCACATCTGAAAGTACTAAAACCCCCAGAAACACTAAACGTTTCTGCATCCTCTGAAACCTCAGCATTGAGTTTAGAATGCTTGCCTTATTCATGTTCGGTGTGTGTTACCCTCTTTGACAGGTAATGACAAGGCGAGAGGATCTCGTGGTCGCCCCTGCTGGAGTGACGCTGAAGGAAGCCAATGAAATCCTCCAGAGGAGTAAGAAAGGTGAGGAAGATGTACCATTTATTTCTCCATAAGAATTTATTCATGACTCGCAACATTTCAGTTAAAAATATGACCCAAGTTTAACCTCTCTCCTCCTGCAGGTAAACTGCCCATAGTGAATGAAGAGGGCTCCCTGGTGTCCATCATCGCCCGCACAGATCTGAAGAAGAACAGAGACTTCCCTCTGGCCTCCAAAGACTCCCGCAAACAGCTGCTGTGTGGCGCGGCCATCGGCACCCACAACGACGACAAGTACCGACTGGACCTGCTGGCGCAGAGTGGGGTGGATGTGATTGTACTGGTAAGGAGGACTTTAGTGCAGGTTTTAGAGGTGAAGACCAGGGGGGGATCAGTCTGATTTAGGGCACTGGGCTCAAACTGGCTTGAACTACTCTTCTGGGATCAATTCCAGACTTGACGTGGTTTCAGCTTTAGTAAATTTAATGGTGTGCAGACTCCTTTTTAATTGGATCTGGATTCACTACATTGGACGCGTGTTTTAGGCTTTCTACTAGCCACAGATGCTCTGTAAACAACAATGTCATGTGTTCCTTCTGTTCCTCCAGGACTCCTCTCAGGGCAACTCAATCTTCCAGATCAACATGATCAAATATGTCAAAGAAAAATATCCAAACATCCAAGTCATCGGAGGCAATGGTAACTACACTTATCTCTACCTTCACACCAGCATGTGCAAAATAAGCAGAAAAGATATTTCCAGTCATACCAGCTAACCATCCCAATCAAAAGCAGTAGAGAACTGTCATAATGTCTGCGATAGATGGTGTTTGTATATTTGCACTTGTCAGACTGATTAATCAAAATCATAAGGGGAAAAGCGCAGATTTGATGTTTGTCATAAGCGGCGTCCTGTTTATCAGCTAAACAAACTTGTGGAGTGTCCAAACAATTGGCTGAGCTTCTTTGATGCCTTAAAGGCTAATGAAAATGGACTAAGTTGTAGTGCCTTGGTGATGCACGCATTGAGAGATTGTCATTATCCAGCTCTAACGGCCTCTCTTCCTCCCGTCTGCGGCAGTGGTGACTGCGGCTCAGGCTAAGAACCTGATCGATGCAGGAGTGGACGCGCTGAGAGTGGGGATGGGCAGCGGCTCCATCTGCATCACACAGGAAGGTGAGTGACTGACGGCCGAAGCAGCCACCCGCCAATGTGGAGCCTCTAATGTTGTTATTGAGTCTGCCAGTCAAAGGGGGGGGGAGGAAAATGTTGTGCATGATGTGCAGTTTGTGTTTTTTGTGGAATAATTTCATTGACTTTGGTTTGGCAGTAGATGCTACATGTCCGATTTTGCTTGACTGATCCTGAGGCTGTGACCCGACTAAACAATAAGCAGCTTGAAAAACGGCACCACAATTATTGTTTGGTTCAAGAGTTTGTTGTTTTATCCCGTGTGGTGTGTGTTAGTGGAAGACGAGCGACTCTGCGTTTAGGTCTCCTCAGGAGGCTCAGATGGAAAAAGCACGTCAGAATTATTTTGCCTTCTCTCGTGCAGTCTGACGTCCAGGTCGTGCTTTGTGCTTCGGGTGCAGCGTGTGTTTATTTCTGATCCCGGCAGTCCGTCTCTGGCATTGTTAAAGAACACAAGTATGATTATTCGACGTTAGGAGTGTAGTGTGACTTTTTTTTTTCTCTCAACCAAGTCACGTCAGGTACTATGATCTCCTCGTCTGACATTGTGACCATCTGGAAAGAAACTGTCGTTGGTTAAAAAGTGCAGTTAGGGTTGTTCTGAGTCAGTTTCCGTTAAAAACAAAGCTGATTTAACTTTAATTGTGTTTTGGTGTTCAAAAATCTAAATTGTCGTTGGGATACGTTTAGCTGTGTTTTGTCTGGCATAGTTAAGAAGTACACAGTAGACATTGTTTGTCTCTGTGCTTCTTGTTGTCTTGTTTCTTCATCTTGTCCAATATTCCTCTTAAATCATTAGCAATATATATTTTTTTTCTTTTGCTTACGTTTTTTCCCCCCTTTTCTGTCATTCTCATCTTGTCTTCCTACCCGCCTCCTTTCTCTTCCTTTCAACTTTGCTTCCTCCCTCTTAAATGTTCTCCCCCCACCTCCCACTCTGTGTCTGTCTGGTGTACGTGAGTGTGTTTGTGTGTCCGTGTCCAGTTCCCCCCAGTGTGCCACCACCAATAAAGCTCCACAGCCCCAAAACCCCAACCACTGTTACAGGATACAGCAGTAAGTTTCCCTGCCCCCTTTGGCCTGCGCTGGGCTCCCATTTACTCCACTAGCACAGTGTGCCCACCCGCCCCACTTCACAGCCTGCTGCATTGATTGGTCAACCGCTTTGCATCGGTAGAACTAGCAGAGGTAGTGGCAGTAGGTTTTTTTTTTTGGATTGTTTTGAGAGCTGGCCTTGGGGGTTTTGGGGTTTTGCTTGTTCCCGTGTCCTCACTAATCTGTCAGTCATCTTCACTGAATGTTGCTCTTCCTCCACCCACTTTACTGACCCCTTAGGTCTCATATCTTGATGATGTCATCAGATTGAGACACCATGCATTTGCGTGCTTTGGTCACCTATGGATACCACTGGTCGGATGATTGCTGGTTTATGTCCAAACCCCCCCCACCGCCACATCAGTTACCGCTCTCATTCATTTCTAACATCCATTCCTAACACGCGGCATTAGAACAAGCCAACAGCAGAGTGGCTCAGTAATGTAGCTGGCAGCCACAGGGTGTCTCTGTTGGGCAGGTTATATTTCAGTTGGCAGCTTTGCTTCAGGAATTAAATTGTCATAATTAATCATAATTAAGCATCATTATCAAAGACGCGGCCGCCTTGATGAATGTATCTTTGTTCAGCCGTTTGTGCCGTATTCTAATCGTCGGCATAGTATATTCAGTTTGCATACATACTTACATCTGCCTGCTGTTATAGTGTGCTGCCAACGGTAATCGTTGCACCCTCAGGGACATACTTTGGATCTGCAGTGTGGATGTATGAGAGGACGCAGCAGCGCTCACCTGCTATGTGTAGTCTGAGCAGCAGCGGGGCCTAGAAAGGAAGCAGTGGTTTTGGCTTTGTTGTTGTTGTTGTTTTTTGTCTATTTTTAATTCTGCTTTGATCACGTTTTCTGAAACGTGCAGAACTGTAAAAAAAACACAGCTGCACAGATCACATACTCTAAATGTCAGCTCTCACCTGCAACAGCAAATTTTCTAAATTATAATTTAGAAACCGGAATTAGACCGACACTGAATGAAGACCAAGTCCTGTGTCACTTCAGCTGCTGTAGTTCAATATTAAAGATCGTCATTAATTCAAATCAATTTTTGGTATGTTCATTCAATGTATTTGCATTCTGTAATACCTCAACATATCATAGTTTTTACTGTTAGTGGCTGAGTGCACCGTTCCTGCAGATTGCCTACGTATGTTTACCTACAACATGAGTTTGCTTGGTTACGCTTAAAACACATTAACCTGCTGTTCTTTGGCTGTATTTCTGACCAAGTCGCTGCTCAATGAGTGTTTGCTGCCCCCAGAAGTCTGAGGGAAGTTTTAAACCACATTTGCAGACACCGATGTGTGTCCCCAAATCCACCAGGACTGGAATCTTAAGAATTAAAAATGTAAAGATGCTGTTAAATTGTAAAAGACCACGTTTCCCCTCTTACATCATGGCCATCGATATGTAGTAGGATAATTGGGACTACTAGTTTGGTAAGTACCGTGCAGCCCTGTGTTCACAGGAAGCAAAACAACTCTTAGTAGTAAAAAAGGAATTAGGACTTTCCTCTTTGTTAGCCCTTAGTAAATTTGAGCGCCAATGTCCCTTGCTGCACTGTGTGAAAAATGATTGGCTGAAATCAATTCATTATCAGGGTTTGGAGTTTTATTGCGGTGTGGCAATTGTCTGCTGATGTGACAAGTTTAACTTCCCCATTCTCACTTTTAACATTGCAGTACAAAGAGTCAAGTGGCAGCCATTCACAGCGTGCAGTTTTATTTGTAACATCACATGAATCACCGGGAGTTTCCACCGTGCATGCCAATCAAAACAGAAATCCCTGATTACAGTTGGGACGTTTTTAATGTCAGTTTAGCAAATGATTAGCAGCTGATGATTCCTGGTTCCAAAGCTCATCTGTACTACAACTTAGCCTACAATTCAGGGTAGAAAAGTGTCAAAGCCATGTTCCTGCAGACGTATAATGATAAGAATAAATAATTGGTTGCCATAGAAGGAAAAAGCCAGCATTTTATTCCAATTTCCAACATGAATCTGTAAAGCTGTTCACATCTTCTCACACCATTTGATCCTCCATCTCTCTTCTTTCTCACTTCAGTGCTGGCGTGTGGCAGACCCCAGGCCACAGCTGTCTATAAGGTATCGGAGTACGCCAGACGCTTCGGTGTGCCGGTCATCGCTGATGGCGGCATCCAGACTGTCGGGCACATTGCCAAAGCCCTGGCACTGGGAGCATCCACAGGTATGGGGTAGATGGTTGTTTCAGAGCCAGTGTGCAGGAGTTTAGAATTAAAATATTTAGATGATGGACTGAAATAACAATTATTTTAGCTTTAGGTCTTATCTTAAGTAAAAAAAGAGGATTAGTTTGTTTGGTTTTTTGCTGTTCATCTGTCGTGCGTCTTTTCAAATCCATGTCACAGAGGATTATAATTTGAACAGATTCTTTAATATTTGGATTATGTTGTTTACAGCCCTGTGATTACACTGAAAAAAAGCAAAGAGACCATCTTTTCCCTGCTTTCACATCATTTAAGCCTTTTGTAGTCATCATCTATTTCCAGTCTTCTAGCTTACCTTCCACTTACTAATTTCTCTCTCTCCCTGTGTCCAGTGATGATGGGCTCTCTGCTGGCTGCCACTACTGAAGCTCCTGGTGAATATTTCTTTTCTGATGGCATCAGGCTGAAGAAATACCGTGGTATGGGCTCCCTGGATGCCATGGACAAAAACCTGGGCTCCCAGACCAGATATTTCAGGTACAGAAATACAAAAATAGGCAAAAACTGGGCTACTGGTAGGTAACAGCACCTTAGAAGTGACCGTATATCTGCAGGTTAAATCATAGTGCAAGGGTTCACTATTACCCCAAAAGACATAAAAATGAAATGGAAGAAGTGCTGTTCCTTTCTACACAGTAGTCTCACCACCATTATGAGTGTTTTTCCCAGATGACAACAGTCCTTCCTCATTTGATAGTCAGTGGTTTTCAGAACATTAGACATTACTTCCTTGTGGTGAAGACAGATGAGGGCAGAGTGGCAGACATCTTACCCAATAATACTTTTGAATAATATATTTTTTTGGTTTGAAAATGAATATCACAACACTCTCAGAGGATAGTGTTCAAAAGACAAACTGCTTTTGAATGAATTTACTTTTTTTTAAATCAAAGCTTTAGCCACAAGGTGGCACTACATGAGGCATCCTGTCTCTCATTGACATTTAAAGCAGATGGTTTTGTACAACCGAAGTGTGCACTAACCCATCGTATCACTCATTCCTTTCTCTCCCCCTCCCCTCACAGTGAGTGTGACAAGATTAAAGTTGCTCAGGGTGTTTCTGGAGCGGTGCAGGACAAAGGCTCCATCCACAAGTTTATTCCCTACCTGCTGGCTGGCATTCAGCACTCCTGTCAGGACATCGGAACCAAGAGCCTCACACAGCTCAGGTAAAAGCACACGGGTCATATAAAACCGCATTCTGCTGAGTCCATTTTATGGGTCACAGTAGAAAAAATAAATCTATGGGGAAACAAATACACACAGAATAGTAAAAAGTTAAGGGATTTTTTTTTTTCTTCCAACTGAGTCAGAATAAAAGTGGGGAATTTAATTGTTATACAAGCTTCATGAAAACAGACTAAAAACTAAGTGGCCAATTTATTAAGTACACCTGTTTAATTCATTTCAATTCACTACAACTGCTCTGCCATAAACTATGCCTTTTTATGAAGTTTATTTTTTGACTGTTGGAAATGTGTAAATGTGTATCTTTGAGGTCATGGTTAAAGGTGGTGTTGTACTGGACTTCATAATATTGAGGTGTTTCTATATTTTTGTCCTCCCTATTGACATAAATAAGGAAAGAAAACATAAGTAATCAATCTTAAGAAAGACATGTTGCTGTCTATTTAGTTTGTATTCACTTCACTAGAATTAGTTTAGTATGGATTTTGCACAGAGCTCTAGTTTGTTTGTGTCACACTATTTTCTTGCCTTATGCTCGTGTCGAACTGTATTTCCTCCTCTTGATATCTGGTGTGTAAAAGCATTTCTTTCCTCCCGGCAGAGCCATGATGTACTCCGGAGATCTGAAATTTGAAAAGAGAACAACGTCGGCTCAAATGGAGGGTGGAGTCCACAGCCTGCACAGGTACACACACATCTATACTTGTGAGGACATTCATTGACAAAATGCATTCCCCAGCCTTTTACCCTACCCACCAAATCTTAAATCCCTAACCATAACCTAAACTTAATTCTAACCTGAAGTTTAAATCCAAGTCTTAACCCTCAAACAGCCCTTTGAAGTTGTGAAGATTTTCCAAAAATGCCCTCACTCCCATGCTCTAAAACTCAAATTGGTTCTCACAGCACAGACCCACTCAACTAAGTAGATACTCTTGTTTTGTTCTGTTCTATAATCTATTGTCTTAAAAGTTCTTAGTTTCATGTCTCGCCCCCAACCACACAGTCTCCAGTTAAACTTCCTGTTTAGCACCTCCAGTCTGTCTTAACAGGAAACCTCAGGGAGCATCATGGATAGCTGTGAGCTGTCCCTCGCTGACTGACTCTTCTTTGCCCCACAGTTACGAGAAACGTCTGTTTTGAGAAGAAGCAAGTCGCTCAGCCTGCAGATGAAGAAACCTTCCAACACACATTATGCAAACACATTACTTGCCAGACCCTCTTGCAGTATATTCATACTCTACAACACAAATTCTCATACAATCTTTTTAAAGATAAGCTCACACACACACAAAACTCTTCCAAGGATCCATCAGTCTTCCTGCCAGTGTCATCTATGCATTGTCTGTGTTAAGTGTTGCTGTTTGTGTGTGTGAAGGAGGGGAACTACACATTTATCAATCAGTGCACGTGTGATTGAGTCCTCCAATGCCTTTCATTTTGTGATGAAATAAGATGTCTGGTGTGTCCATTTTCAGGCAAAAAAAGAAGCTGTCCAATAATAAAACGTATGTTTTTTCCACGAGATGCTGTTGTCTGTTTGTCAATTGTACAGTTTTGTTTAATATAAAATGTTTGTATATTGGGTATTTTGACATATTCACAAATAAAAACTGTATGGAGTTGATAATACAATATGGAGACAATTTATCAACTGATGCAGGTTTATATGGCTGGATTCTCATGTTACCTGCAGAGGAGAGGCGTATCCAAGAAGACGTGCTGCAGCTTGTGGTGTCTAATGAGAAACGTTCTCCTCAGCGGCCAAGAGATCGAGTTTCTGTTCATCTGATGTACGAAATCAGGAGAGAACATCCTGTCATTTAACTTGCAGTTTGTAAGGAAACGTGACTACATTTTTAAACATGTTATTAAATTGGACATTGATTAAACGTTATCAAATATTTAATATATATTTTTCAAGGCAGACCTAACAAATACGGCACTGGGTTGTGTTCCAGACCAACAAACGTACAAAAACTAAAGGCTGAATGGGGTCAAACCTATAAATGCTATATTTTTACAAGGCTTTAGTTACTTTGCTGATTTGGATAACTAACACAATATATAATCAACAAATGATATGAGGTAAGTAAAGTAATTATATATACACATTTACAAGCTGTAACATTAAAGTGTTGTGCATGTTAATGCATCACTTATTGTAATGCAGTAATATGATTCTGCATAAGTACTTATATACGCACATTTTGATGCACATCATTTGATGCTAATACTTATGCATTTTTACTTGTAACAGTATTTTACTCTGATCTGAATACTTCTTCCACTACTGGTAAATACTACCTTAAAGACTCTACTTCTTTATGTTCAGCTGCACACTGACTAAAAGACTATGTTGCACTTACAAGTAATTAGTAACTGCATATCAGCTTTTTAGGACGAGGAAACTAGGGGTCCTGTTCAATAAACTGTTGACACATTGTGTGAGAATAGTCAATAAATGACTTACATGCAAGTGCTTGTTAACCCTTTGCATCTTGATCATTTCAGTATTCAGTCTGGAGAAGTAGAAGCCCAGTTTTTTGCCAGTCTACCCAATCAGATAACAAACTGCAATACTGCTAAACTGTTAATTACTGAAGTACATTCAAGGACAGAGCGTGGGAGTGATGCCCAGGTTTCCTCCATCAGAGAACAAGCAGCCACCTTCTCTCCACCCACACTAGGCCTACCTCAACTTCCTTCTCCAGGTCTCCAGGGAGGATCAGGTACTCTGCCAAATCCACCGGACTTTCCAGGCTGAAACCCTGACGGGCTGATGGGACTCCTCCGGTCATACTCTGTTGGTCACACCTGTCTCACATCATCCATCATGCCACATGCAGATGTTTCTAATTAACACACAAGGAAAGAGTCGGTTTACAGGCCTCAATTAGCACAACTAGAAGATCAGGGTTTTACATGTGACTCATGGAATACTATTACTACCACCACTGAACCACTGAAAAGTTTTTTAAAATGTCTGTTACATAGTATAACGCTTGTTTCAATTAAATTACTATATTTTAATGTTAAACACATCCTAACTAGCCACTGAAATATATTATTGAAATGCTGTTGAAACCAGGGTTATATGTGGTCTAATGCCCATTTTATACCTAAACAGCTACATAACTTTTGAAATGTGAAAGCACCAAATTAAAGTTTACAGGGAACCACTGCTGTTACTACCTCTACTATAATCATGATTAGTATTAATGTCAGTGGGACTACTGCAACTATTACTATACCTACTACAGCACTAGAAAGACTATTACTAATACTAATACTCCCTATGATAATGGATGTTTTTGTGTGCCATATATCCAAAGACAGACTAATTGCACGTAACAAAAATAAAATAATAAAATAACAAAAACAGCAGGGGAATTTAAAAATTATAGGAGTTTAAAGTATGTGGAGAAAAACTGAGCAATTTTCCGAGGCTGTATAATAAAATTATAAATAAACAAAACACTAAAAGGTGGAATTGGGCCGAAATTTCCAAGACAGTTTTCTGGAGACAATTATGTAATTTTCTAAATGTAGTTTTGTAAATGACATAGTGGAAATTTAGGGTAAAACAAAAAGAAATAAAAGAAAATTGGGGGAAATTACAAATAAAAGAAAAGCACATCCACAAAAGTGTATTGTATAGGAGGCTAAACGCTCAGCAAAGCAGCGAGGAGCTTCACTCACACAGATTCTAATCTTCCCCAAACATTTTTCCCACTCAGCTCTCGAGGTATCTAGCCGCACAGACAGATTTGGTTTTATTTGTCCAGGTTTTGATATCAAGTCTGGAATTTCATTTGACGTGCACACAGCACTGAAGAAAAATGTAACACCAACATTTCCCTTTCCAGAGACGGTGTCCTCTTCAGTCTGAACAGCAGTTTTGTTTTAGCTTTAAACCTTCAGCAGATAAAACCAAAACTATCTGCAGGGCTGGATACCACTACATGTGGGAAAATATTTTAGTTTGAGCAAACTGACTCTTTATAAAATGTTACTAGATTTAAATCTTGATGTCAACTAGAGCAGACATGTAACAACTGGTAAAACGCTACACGGAGAATAGAACTGAACACAACAGTAAATCGGTCAAGGTGCGCCAACTGTGTAAAATAAATACATATCAGTCATAACTCACAACCATTAAGACACAAGGGGATCCGTTTACATAAATAACTGATTTCACTTTACTTTTCTGTCCTTAAGATACTAAAACAAGAGAATATAAATGTCTGAATGTCACATAATATATGAAAACTTTTAAAGTTTTAATTCAAATGATACCTAAACAGCACAGGTTTTTCTCAACAAATAAGCAGGTACAATTACAAAAATGAGCATTTATGTCCACCTGGAGTGTATTTGAAATGAAGACAGTTAGAAAAAGGCAGGACAGCAGCTGTTGCCTCTCTCCAGCAGGGAGAGGAGACGTGGAGGGAGTGGATAAAGGAAGGAAAGGAGGAGTTTTGTCTGGTCAGGAGAAGTGAAAGTGAAATGAATCTCTAGAGTATTTAAAGAGGAAGTTTGGACTCCTGGAGCCGAAGGCAGACGGAACCGCAGAGGAGGACGCACAGCTCTGACATGTTGGTGAGAACTTTTAGACACTATAGTTAAAACAAAATAGTTTATTAGCACTGTGAATAATTCATACTGGTGTGTTTTTGGCAGATCCTCGTCTACTTTCACTTTGCTTTCACTTTACTGGCTTTAAGAGCCAGTCCTAATTCCACACCCCTCTCTCTTTCTTGAGCTTCATTTTAAACTTTGTCCTCTCATTTTTCTTCTTAAAAATATTGTTTTCACTGCTTGTAATAAATGTGTTTGAGCCCTCATTCGTCTAAAGAGCCCTCAGGCTTTCTTTTCAACGCTTGAAGCCTAGGTGACAAACTGAAAGCATGTTGCAGTCCTCTCTCTTTCACCAACTGCCTTTTTTCTTTGGTTTTTCATTTTTCAGGGCTTTCGAAGCTTCTGAGGACATGAGAACTGAACGCAGCTCTAAATGACCTATTTTAACATCCACAGGAAGAGCCCTAAGATGTAAATCTCTTCCTTAATTTTATTTTTCAGCCCTCTCCTTCCTTTTATCATTCTATCGGCTCTTCCTTGTCAGACTGACCTCCCATGACCTGTCTTGCTTGCTTTCTTTTGCTTTCTGATAACACACAACAGGTTTTTCAAGATGGAACTGATACAATGGGCTATTTGATAACACTTTGTCTGCATGCCAAAAGTTGCCCAAAAAAAATTGAAACATTCTCAATTTTTCCTCCAAGAAAAACGGATGTTTTTTATTTCCTTGGTTTGCTTTGATTGCTGCAGTTGCACTCATCCATATTAACATGACCAGTGTTGGTCTTTAAAATAGACTAAATTTATCTCTATTGTAAACTTTTATTAGTTTCTTGATACACATTTTTCAAATATGTCTGACCAGCACACACCATATTTGACTGAATTTATGGTTTGCTTAAAAGCAGAAAATAGACTTATTTAATTATTACGTCTGGGCTAAAGGCCTGTTAGTTTAAGTGTCTAATGGGCTTACATTTGAACCGCAAATACACCAAATCAAAAATAGCATCTTAAAAATGGATTACAAAATTAAATGATTCCTAGTTTTCTACTATTTCGAAATGCTTTTAACAACTTGAGCAAATAGCATAATTTGATTAAATTTCATATTTTCTAAAGACTTTGGTCACAAGAGGACATTTTGTGAATACAGGGGCTTTAATGCCATTATATACAGTTGTTGCTTTGATCATTTTTTTAACATTGATTCTAGTTCTTTTATACAGTCTATGTTCAAGTTTGAGCATACCTTTTTTTTTTTTCTGAAAAAGGTATCATATTGGGCAACAGTTGTAGCCTTGTTTCAGTGATACCTCTGCTTTCGTTGTCATTTTGTGGTTTCATTCGAGTGAGTATTAAACCACTAGGTTACAGCTTAGGGGATGGATGATTTTTAATGGTTGTCTTGTTTTACGTTACACCACAATCCAGTGAACTAAACACCACAGTTCTGTTTCTGCAGCTGCTGTGATGTGGAGTAAAAATTAAGAGTTAGTATTGGATAAAAGAGCTGAAAAGTAATGTAAATGATCTGTAAGCTAACCTCATGAACGAACAAAAGAAACAAAACATTATGTATTTGTTGCAGTATTACTGCGATAAAATTAATTAACTGAATTTTTCTGCTGCTCACACACTCCCACATCAGATACATCGCTCATTTTCAAGTCGTGTAATGGCTAGTCAAGCTGTACTGAAAAGAGGAAAGCTGCGTTTAAATTCATTTTAACTCTAGTGAACCGAACGTTCAAGACCCAAAATTACAACATTTTGGTGTTTGGTTTCAAAATAAAAGTTTTAAGTTATTTTTCTTAAATGGATGCTGCTTGTCTTGTCATGCAGTTTTCCCTACTTTGAAAAGCTGTGACCAACAAAACTTGATTGCAACACAGTTTCGAATTCTTTCAGGACTAAAACCATAAAATATAACACAAATTCAATTTTTGTCCCTGTTAATAACCTCTTTCTCTTTCTTTTAGCTGTGTTGACCCGAGCCGACCTGAGCCTGGACCTGAAGCTTGTTTTGGTGGGTGGGATTGTAACGGAACCCATAATGCAGCTGTGATTCTGAGCTCCAGCTGGTTATGGGGTCCGTTTCCATCCCACAACGCACAGGACATCCTGAGCAGACGGGCTGATGTCGAGCGCCTCATCAACAAGAAGAGGCTTGAGCAGCGATTCCTCCTTCCTGCCACCAATCATTTATTACATCCTCACTTTTTAAACTTAATATTACTTTTCTTTGCTTTTCTCAACTCAGCCTCTGTGTGATGACGGATTCATGCTATTTCAGTTGAAAACTTTATTGTTCCATGAAGAAACAAAACAAACGTAAAACAGTAAAACACTGGTGACCGTATAAAAGTATCTACAATAAAAATACACACCCCCAGCTGACTGAGCCACAAGTATAAAAGCAAAGCCTGTTTTAACTCAGTCGACCCGTTGATTCATAAACACAAGCAGTGACAGCTCGCTACTTCAAACTCAGATGGGCCATTCAAGGTGGAATTAGTTTTGTTTTTCTCAAATCAATAAGGAAAGTGAAACTTACAGTAAGGCCCGTGTCTGATGTTCTGTTGCCATTCTGAACAGGATGCATTGGAATGTAATGACTGATGTTTACTTTACCGGACGGTGTTTTTCCTCAATGACACGTTTTCTCCCGGATTGCTGACAACAGTAAACGCAACCGGGAATTTCGTGTCAGCCAAGAATGACACCTACAACAGCGTAGTGTGTGTGTGTACCACTACATTTGAGGTTTTTTTGTATGGTATTTCTAAATGGATACTTCTAATAAATCTGATTTTTAAACTCAGTTACTGTGTTCATTTTTCTCTTATATATCGCCATACATTATTTATACTTCCTTTATACATAATACCTGTGCTACAAACAGAATAACCATTCATGGACTACTGAAGAGCAGCTTTTCTTCTGTGTTACAGGGGTATATATAGCTTACTCTGCCTCTGGGGAGCACTGCCAGGTGACACATGATATTTACATCAATGTTTGACACAGCAACGCTTTCTCTAAATGCCAAATTTCAGCAATGTCACCACTCGTGTTGTACAGTGAGTGTTAATTTACTGAAGTCACACTTTTCGAACAGCTCTGAAAGCGTAATGATCCCAAATGAAAGCAAATGCTTAGCAAAGAGTTTCTTACAACAAAAGGCAGCAGCTGCCGGTGTGATTTGTTCTGCTTTTGCTGAGGAGTTCGGTTTGCTGTTCACACCAACATGTTCAGGTGAGGTGGTGGAAGAAGTGCATCCATCCATACAGTAGACACATCACAGTTTTTGGGACTAGATTGTCTTCTTTCATGTTCACACTGCAGGTCTGCAAATTCACATTTTCAGCCTCACGTGACACCGAAAATGTGTGTAATAATACGTCTTCAAATTATGTTCTACACGATTATACATATATATTGTATAAATCCACCAATTCAGAGTCTAGCTGACCAACTTAAATGTTCTCTTGCATTTGTGTGTCTTTTCAGCACCACTGTTGATTTACAATGGTATCGTTCAAGAGCAGTGAGTTAGAACAGAGGCCTGAAGTGTGAACACAGCCTGTTTTTTTTAGCCTGGATCTGTATCAGCTACAACTGAGCAGAGTCAAAGTTGAAGGCGAAAGGACGTCAGTGACTTGTCTTTCCTTACACTGTTTAAAAAATACAGAGAAAACAAAAGGAATCTGGGCTTAGGCACTAGTCAGCTGGTGGAGGAGAGAGAGACAGAAGTGTTCCCTAACCCCTTAAAAAAACCCTGTTGTACACAGTCTTCACTCACGCAGCAAGTGTCAGTCAGGGACCCGAAGGTGCCGATTGCGTAGGGAACCTAGAGAGTATCCTGTCCACGAGTTCAAGGTGTCTCTCGTGGTTTTCTCTGCTGATTCTTTCATGCATGGCTACCAGCTGACTCATTAGATTGTTCTGCATTTCCTTCTCATGGTCAATAAGCCTCTGTAGCCGGGCGTCCTCCTGCGCCTGCATGGAAGCGTCCATCTCTCTGAGCTGAGCGACTGTCGCCGACACTAACGTAGAGACTTGTTCCATCACCGTTGTTTTCTTTTTCTTCGTCGGAACTGTGTACGCTAGAAAAACAAGAGAGACAGGGCAGGGACACTTTTTTTATTGTTCCGTCTCTGTGCTTCAACACTCTGGGCTTGAACTTCATTAGATACATTTGCATTGCGTAGTTTTCAATAGCAACAAGAGGTATACAGATGTATACTGACATATTTCCAAGTTGTTGTTTTTTTTAATATATAGTTTTTATTGGTAAAAATCATAAGCAAACAATAAACACAATGTCAAGTTTACAGGTCACCATTTTTCATATTTTCTTTTCCCCATCCCCTTCCATCCTGCCCGACCCTGGCACACAAACAACGGACATTACAGAAAAACCAATACAATACTATTAACAACAGGGTGAGCAGTGGATGACCAGAAAAAAAAAAATACATAAAATAAGTTAAATTAAAGTAAAAAATTAAAATAACCTCTGCTTAAAGGAGTATATTGATCAGGGAACCGCTACAGGACGATGGCATTCTTTAGAAAGCGCTTGCTAGACCATTAAATGTAAACTTTAAAAATATCTTTCAGCGAGGTATAGAATGGGGGTGGGGAGAGTATTAGTATTGTTAAGAATATTGTTATGCGAGTTAAATATGTGAGTGGGCTGTGACAGACATGCTGCGGTCTGCCAACGCTTGACCACTGGAGAGCGTGATGATTAAAACTGGGTAGAAACAGACACTTCAAGCTTCACTTTAAGAGGGCGGGTAGGATAAGGCAAACGGTTTTATTGGTTGTTTTCAGATCAAACCTACAGGACCTAACAATAACTAGTTCACATATTTAAGACCAACTCTGCACACCTCTGCCACAACATATGGCAGCTAGGCCTCATCAAAGTCAGGAGAAATGTTGCGGCTTGTTTTGACTATTCTGTCATTATCACGACGGTATGACAGCACATAACTTAAGAATTTTTGAGGGGTAGAGGGAGTAACTTCTCACATGACTTTGAGGAGGCACAGCAACAAATGCTTCCTCATTCTGTGGCTGTTTGTGGCATCAGTGCAGTGTTTCTTAACAAACCTTAAATACGCGAGCCATCTGTCTGACTCTATGTGAGAAGACCTAATCACCACCCATGGGCAGTTTTCTATACTTTTGGTGTGTACTAATGTGTCAGTTTTTTTTGCCATATTTTATTCATAGCACACAGTGTGCAGTTTCCCCCGGACAGAAAGTTCATGGGACTCCACAGAGATGCTGGTGCATCTCTATGGGCCATTAGGCTCTGCAACAGACACATCGAATTTCTCAGCACGAAGATGGTTGACACAGTACATACAAAGTGCATGGAGACAGTTTGGAAAGGACTCAACTCACCGTCTGACAAACCTCTAATGGAATCATTTATCTTCTGTGCGTGTTTTAGACGCACAGATTAACACGCAAAACAGTCACCTCTCTTGCAAAACCTTGCTGTGGTTCTTTGAATGTCAATCTCTGAGATGTATTTATATGGTTACATTTAAATGGGTTTAACAAGGGATTGGAAAGGATGTTGCTGGAGTCTGTAAGTGGATTCAGATTTGATCATATGCTGTCAAACTCCAACCTCAGCCCTGGGCGGTGTGCGGGACCCTGCAGGTCACAACAACAACAACAACAACACATGTAGCCTACTTACTGGCGTTGATGGGCTGTATCTGCTCCGACGGGCTGTACTGGTCCTCCTCGTCCTCCGCCTCCACCGGACCCAGATGCTTGTTGATCTCCCTCTCGTCCACCTCGTCCCAGAGGCCGACCACGACCTCCTGGTGCTCCTCGCCGATGATGGCAGTCTGCGACGGCGGCGGCGGCGGAGGCGGAGGCGACGGCGGGCTTAGCGGCGGAGGCGAGGGTGCGGGCGGGGGCGTGGGGCTCCTCTGCCGCTTCACCGGGTTGCCCGCGGGGCCGTTGCCGAAGACCCGGTGGCACTGCTCGTAGAACGGCCAGTCGACGTGGTCGCTCCCGCAGCGGGTCTTCTGCTGGTGGTACTTGGCGTACTGCTTCCTGAGCGCCTTCAGCTTGCTGATCACCTGCATGTGGGACCTGTACACCCCCCGCTCCGCCAGCAGTTTGGTCATCCTGTTGTACACCACGGAGTCCTTCACCGTGCCCGTGATCTGGTTGCGGATGGCCTCCGACCCGCGGATGGTCAAAAGTTCTTTGATTTCGTTCTCCTGCCAGTTGTGCATCGTCTCTTCAGCGGGGGAGATCCTGCTGCTCGGGCGTCTCAACTTATTACAAACACCTCGTTTTTATAGTTGCGCCTCGCACGTCACGTCCCTGCGCCGGAAGAAGACGGGCTCAAAGATAGGTTGTTGTGGATCACTCACTCAGCGGCAGAAAGAAAAAACGACCGAGCATAAAAGTAGGAAAATGTTCCTTACTCGTTAATGCTGATGCTCTGTTAGGGAAATAATACATTGGACATGTTTGCCATATTATTATTAATTACACGGAGTAGTGATACTGGTATTAAAGAGAAACTTTCAAACGGCTTTGTATCACTACAATGTCAACAATAAAGTTTACCTTTAAACCATTGCAACGCGTTATAAAATAATGACAAATAACTATTATTATATATAATACCAAAGTTTAAAATGACACTTGGCACAAGTCTGTTCTCAGTGTCACTGGAGTTGGATGTTGGACCAGGTTTGTGATGTCACCAAGTACTACTCAGATGTCAGGTGAGCTCAGAGAAATGTCAGCCCCTTCAGGAGAGGAATTTAATAAAAACCTTCTTCTATCAAACTCTGAACATACATCGCTCTGCACGGTGAAGAGCAAACATCCACGGCAAGAGGCAACAAACTTAACACTAGTACAAAATGCCCATCACAATTTCCTAAAGATCATGTAGACATATTCAAACTGCATGTTTATTCCAAACAGTCCAAAAGCCATAGGTATTAATTTTACTATCATAGAGGCAAATACTCAATATATGAGGAGCTGGAATCTGTGATTTTTTATTATTTTTTTTTTGGTTGCTTATAAAATGACTTAATTGATTATTTATTAAAATTGTTGCTAGTAGTATTAGTGATATTATTATGGCAAGGCTCACACTTACCATATCGGTGCTGCATATACACCACATGGCCAAAAGTATGTGGACATCTCATTCCAAAACCATGGGTAACAATATGCTGTAAACATAGTGCAACAAAGTTGGGAGCACACTTTTGTCAAAAGAACCATTGAATGTTGTAGCATAAAGACATGCCTTCATTGCAGCTAAGGGACCTGGGTCAAAACATGACAAGGAGTCTTTGTATAGCACCTTTCAACAAGGCAATTCAAAGTGCTGTTCATAAGATAATGCTTTTGGCAGTAATGTCAGAGAAGACTGCTTTGCAATTCTCTGTTCTACATTGTAAATTATTAGAAATCTCTTCATAGATATGATAATGAACCTGGGGATTTGTTATTCGCTTCCTGCATTCAGCCTTTCAACAATCTCTCTATTTTTTTAAACCAGCATGTCATTTCTCCATGGTGCTTTTTTCTCACCAGACTACCTTTAACTTGACTTAGTGGGAGCAATGGCATCAATCACATTTGTAATTTTAGAACTGAAAATATCTACGGGATCACTGACTGAAACCCGAGGAAGGGGCAGGTGTTGAAGTGAAAGCCTGAATGAATAATTCACTGGTGTTTTCAGTGGTATCCCGTTTTGTGATTAGGCTCACTCTGATTTAACATTTGTCTGCACTGAGACAGTCTTAAAGAAAACAGTACTGAACCGAAAGTGCAACATCAGTCTCCACAGCTTCAGACATGTTAAGACCCTTGGAGACGATCAAGTCACCTATATACAGCTCGACATGATTCAACTGAAGAGCAACATATTCAAAAGAAGTTTTAGTTTAGGTTCTTTATTTATCATATGCACAACAATTACAGTAATTCATTCCCTGGCAAAGAAAAGCTCGTTCTCAGGCTCCCTCCAACATTGCTCTTACAAAATGTACAAAATAAAAAAAATAAAATAAAAATTAGAAACAGAATCTAACACAAAAACATCAATAGTGCAGAAGTAAAGTAAAGGAATAAAATAGAATACTGAGGTAGTAGACATTGTACTGGTGTACAATAGTGATAAAATGAATAAACTGTACTGTTGACCAGGTTGTGCAGTAATTTAGCAAATGTATGTGCTTAGTGACAACCAGTTATGTACATGTGAACAGAATGTAGACAGGTAGTGCACATACATATACACACTGAGGGTTTAAAAGCTTGTACATGTGTGGGTATACACACACGATGGGATGGATACACACGCATGTGTGTGTGTTTACGAAGCACATCTTTGATTGGACATCTAGCACTGGAAATAATTATCAAACATATTACAGGCCAGTGTGTCCGCATACTTTTGGCCATAGAGCGTAGTTAACCGCAGTTCCTCTACCACACGCTGGGCGGCGCTATTACCACCGGGTCCAACACGGATATACGCCTCGGAGGAAACACGGATCGCACCTCAGTCAGTTCCGCCAATGAAAAAAAAGCAGCCGATGCGGTCCTCGTTTACAGCCGACATCTGACATCGACCGTGCGGCGTGCGGTTCGGCCGCGTCTGTCGCTTCTCGCCGCCTGCCTCGGCCCCCAGCTGCGTGACGGAGCCGCGACCGACGCCATGAGCGGCGTGCGGGTATAGCTGATAGCCTGGTAGCAAGCTCACCTGCTCGCGTTGTGGCGGTGATGGAGGACACCGACGAGGCTCCGCCGCTCCGGATCACGCCGACCGTCCGGGCGCTGAGCTCCGCGCTGCGGGGGGAGAACGACCCCGAGTCCGAGTCCGAGTCCGGCCGGGAGAGCGGCGAGCGGATCCTCCCGGAGCCGGAGAAGCTGTGGTTCAAGGAGAGCAGCGCTAAGAATCTGCGCAGCAGGGACTTCTTGTCGCCGACCACGATGCTCAACACGCTGTACGCGGACGGACAGGTGGGCTCGGGCGATACCTGTTGGCGTTACACTGGGTTTACTGCTCATTCCGCGGTCATTCGTGTCTTATAATTTCCACTACACGTACCGAAAAGAGCTTTTTTTTTATATAGAAAAAACACACACGACTCGTTGCCGGACTCTGTCGTCGGCAGCTGGCGTTAATCAAAGCCGTTAACCGCGCAGAACTTGCCCTGCTAAGAAAAAGTCTAAATTTTTATTCTTCCGCTGAGCAGTATAGTTCCGGGGCAGGTGTGCTGTCGAGTGAGTGGCTTCGTTCGGCGCAGTGATATTTAAATGGACCGGAGGTGTTTCCTGCTGCTTCGAACGTGACTCGGCCAATAGGAGCCGAGCGCCGGAACTACCTGCGGCTGGACCCGGCTGACCCGGGTCAGACAGCGCGGCTGTGATGGAGGACGCGGCTCCGCTCAGGGGCCCGGTGGCCCCATCGTGATCGACCGGGCTCCGTCAGCCCGCGGCGGTCATTAGTAACCCATGAGCGGCAGGGCGATGTGGGTCACACAGACACGCGAGGGCTCGATGTGACACTTATCCAGTCCTGTTCCGCAGCTTTTTTTTTTTTTTTAATCACGCCAATCCGGTCCTATAAATACGACGTTGTGAATTTCACGTCCCAGTTTATTTATATTTATAACGAACGCATCTTTCAGCCGCTTCTGGCACGCTGCGTCTGTGGGCGCGCTCATGCAGTCCTTGTGTGGGAGGATGCTGGTGTTGTTTTTTTTTTTGCATGTAGTACACTTTCCCGCACTACAGATGCACTGATAATGGCGTTTTTGAAGCAGATTCCCACATGTGATATTTTCCCTCTGACAGTTATATGCATGTTTTTTTTTTTTTTTTTTTTTTTGCACAAATGCATGTGCAAAACTGTCCTCGTTTTTCACACATGCACACACACATACACACACACACACACACACCCCATATACTTTTCTTCATGCATGCACGTATATGACTCTGCTGTTTCCCTTCATCCACCCAGGTCCCTCCAGCAGTGATGTCCAGGGTCCTGTCCCTCCGTGGCAGTGGGGTTCTCCCCGTGGCCGGTGGGGAGGTAATGGGGGAGGGCTTGAGGGTGAGGGTGGACCGGCCTGCAGCCTTCAGGGCTGTGCTGGCCGGGGGAGCCACGGAGTACCTGAAGCCCTCGCGTCAGAAGCAAGGCTGTGTGGTGCTCAACTGCCCCGCGCTGCACCCCAGACCGAGCGCACCCACCCCCGACACCCTGACTCTGGGCCAGCTGAGGACTGTTCTGCTGGCCGACCACATGGGGGCGCTGCTGAGGAGACAGGGGTGAGTCTTTCCAAACGAATTCCTCCGTGCTTTTATCATTGACCTCTTTATAACTCTGAATCTAGTTCTAAAACGATCAGCTGCCAAACATTTGAATCATTTAAGTTATTTGTCAAGGACAATGTTGAACCCTTTGCTTCTCTCTCTGTTTTATATCACTGTAAATTGAATATCTCTGGGTTTCGAACTGTTGCTTGGACAAAACAAGCTGTTTGGAGATGTCACCTTGGGCTCTGGGGAAATTTAAATGGGCATTTTCAATAATTGTTTAAAAATTAAATGATTTAAGTGAAATTGACAGATTAATTTATTATGAAAATACTTGTGAGTTGCAGCCATAGATTAACAATGCTGCTGTGATCAGTACCAATCTCCTTACCTCTGCCGCCTGCTATTTTATATGTTGATTGTATTGTCTTTGTTTGTGTTTTGTCATTGCTTTGTTATTTTGTGTGCGTTCAATGTTGTACTAGAGGACCACAATGGAAATAAGCCTTCGGGCTTTATTGTGTTTTCATCCTCTGTGATTTTGTAATGTATGTAATGACTGCAATGCAGCGTATATCCGGTTTTTAATCATCAAATAAACTCACTCATTCATTCATTCATTCATTCATTCATTCACCTGTCTCAGATTTGCAGTGTCCTATTGCCCCACGCTTCCTGAAGACAGCGACATCATCACCTTTCTCCGAGCTCTGGGCATCGATTGGCCGACAGCCCCAGCCAACTGGACCAACGAGGAGCGGGAGGAGAAGATTCAGGAGGCGCTGGACAACTCCACGTACAGGGAGAGGGAAACGGAGAGAGGCAGGAGGACCAGCGGAGGAGGAGGGAGCAAGGCGGAGGAGGGGGAGAACGAGGGAGCGCTCAGGGTCAACCTGAAAAGAGTGTTCCAGGAGGAGGGGCTGCTGGGATACGACCCCAGCCTTGGTACCTGCACAGGTGAGGCCACAAGGGGGATTGTTTGAATCAAATTTAAATTTGTGTTGAAAATGGCATCTGAAAAAACTGAACAGCAAGGTGTCTTTACAGAAGCAATTTACTAGTTAGTCAAAGGAATATCGAAAAACAGCAACTTGTGGTCTTAAGGGGAGTTACATGCGGTCAAATGCTGAAATATTCCTTTAATAAATTGGCAGCGTTGCATGTGTTAGCACACCTTTAGGTAGGAGAAGAGATTAGTAGGTGAACAGATAGTTGATACTGTGTATTTACTGGTAAGAAATTGTCATCTGTTTCAGTACACAGAGACAGTGTTTCTCACCTGGCGCAGCTGGACCTAGCCACAGCCGACTGCACAGTGAGGCACACAAACAAATATGCAGTATACAAACACACATTGATGATTTCCTTTTTTCCCATTAAAAATAACAGACAAAGCATTGATTTCTATATCTTTGCTGCCTCTTTTTTATAGGTAGCCATGGCAACAGCGTTGCATGTGACTTCCTGTCAGGATGAGTTCCGCCAGCAGCAGATAGCAGTGCTGTGGAGAGCCAGTGGAGCGACACATACACAGGTAACCTCACACACACACACACACACAATCATGTATTGTATTATGTTCCTATTTTTACCTGTTCTGCTCTCTGTGTCTGCAGAGACATCTGGTGTGTGGGCCTGTGAAGACTCCTGGTTCTCACCTCACTGCTGCACAGTACCTGCAGTAAGACATCACTTTCCATAGCTACACTTTTTGTCTCTTTTTCTGTCTTTAGGTTTTCTATCCTTTCATGTCCCTCTGCCTCCACTTGCCCTGCCTAGCTCTCCACCAGACAGATGTTTTCCATCACAAAAGACACTTTTACTGGGATTCTCTCTGCACTGTAAAATTGCAGTTCTAATTAAACTAAAAAAAAAAAAAAAAGTGGTTGTGTGTTATCGCGGTATATTTTTAGCGCAGCTGTCAAGTGAGGCTTCTGTTGTTTCTTTCTTTCTCCTTTCCTCCAGGCTGAGAAGAGGTCAGATGAAGGAGGCCTCAGAGATGAAGTATGGAGATCAGGTAGAAGGTGCGTGTATTGCACGCTCACTGTTAATCATGTGTTCCTTTATTGTGAAAATGACTTGACTGACGCTAATGACCTATTAACTGTGGAAAAAATTAATTAACTTGAATTAAATACTGCCTCCTCGTCCTATTGTAGGTCAGACATGGGATGACATCATCAGGGTCATGACCTCTGCCACTGTCAGATTTGAGCTGTTGTCAACGGTCCACACCAGTCCTGTGAGTCACCATTATAGCTATGTGTTTGCAGTGCATCATGCAGGTGGTGATGTCCTATGTGTGTATTTGTCCCAAACAGCCCATGCTGAAGCTGATAATTAGTTATAAACACCTTTGTTCATGCAGAAATTTGTTTGCTCTTTGATGTAATTAGTTGAGTCAGAATGATTGACAGCCGTCTGTTTAGGTGACACTGGACGTCCAGAGGGAAGGAGGCGTGTCCACCAAAGGGCCGAGAGGAGGAGTGTTTGTGATGTATAACTGTGCCAGGCTGCACACGCTGTTCGACAGCTATGAGAGAGGAGTGGAGAAGGGTGAGAGTTGAGCTTTGCGGGAGATTTGTTTAATTTCTCAGATCAACAACATTACAACAATCATTAACTCCGGCCGCTGCGGCCTGGCAGTATTCCCTTAACTTCAGAATGGGGGACAAAGACAAACTAAATAAAAGCCCGGAAAAATCCATATTTTAATTGAAAATAAGAAGGACCAGCCAATGCTGGAGTTGACCATTTCAAATGTGCAGCAGGATTGTGATGATATGCTCTGATAAATTACAGCTGGATTTAATTGCTCTCAATAGGATACTTCTACATGAGAGCAATTAAATCAGACAGTAACTTATCAGAGCATATCATCACACTCCTGCTGAACTTTTAAAATAATCAACTCCCACACAAAATTCACAGAACTGTATAATCACTGTTAATGTATGAAACCATGATAGATTTCCTGCAGTCTGTAAAATGCAGGACAATGGCCAGTGGAGGCTGACCGGCTTTTCAGCAGTGGTCTTGGTGATTTATGGAAGTTACACTAGTGTCTCAAATGAATGTGATGATTAACTATATGATAAATAACACACTTTTATCATCATACAAAAAGAGATCTGTGAGATTTAAATTATTATTATTGAGACTACAGTTAGAATTACAGCTATTCTTGTTGTTGCCGTATTCATTGGCTTTGTCCAAAATCACTCCCTATTATAGTCCCTCCTATATAGTGCACTGTATTTACTGTCTGATATTTTATTTTAGTGTACCAGTTCTGTAGTGCCTTCAACATTTCCCACAATGGAATGAAAAAAGTGGTGTCCATGGCATGTAATCTACTTTCTGCTGACGATTCGACACTAAAAATAACAAAATTATGATGATAAATAATGTCAGTTTACTGCTCACTATAGAGTAAACTGTTGACTGCAGGATTGTATCGGAGGGCATAAGTATTTTTTAAAAATGACTCACATATGCGTTATGTTGCACTACGACACTTGAAATGTAATCCACACTCAGTAAACAGACTGTTTAATTAATGGTTAAATGAAAGGACTGTCGTTGCCTTCGAGGAAAAAAAAAAGATATACACTCACACACACACACCTATTTGTGTTTGAGACTAACATTGATTACAAGTAGATGTTAACAGGCTCTGTTTGTTGGGATTTATACAAAGTCCTGTATTTACATTCTTACCTACAGTAGATTTGTGATAAAATATGCAAAAGTTTTGATGTAAATTAGAAAACTACAGCTAAAACTTCAGCGGCCTGGATTTGGTCCACAGGCTGTTATTTGCCTACCACTGCTGTATGGGTCGAAGCTCAATATGTCAGCAATATTGATTTGTATCAAGTTGGAATCTGTGGATCAGCATATATGTTCATGTAGTTTTTCTAACTGTTATCTGCAGGTCTATACCCAGAAATACCTGAAGGCTCCCAGCTAGACTTCTCTGCTCTGAAAGAAGAGGTATCAGTTTATTCTTTTGTGTTTTATTCCCAGCTGACAGTATATTTTGCATCCTTTATCCATCTGCCACCCTTCAACCCTTCATACCATGTTCTCCATTTTTCCAAGCATTTAATGGTATGTCTTGACTACTTATTCATGCTTTCAGCTATAAAACTTGATTAACTTTGAAATGTTCCCCATCTTTTATATATTCTGGACATTATTCAACTTTTAATCCCATTCATAGAAATTAGACCCACCCATTCCCCATTTCCTACTTTTCCAACTCTTTCATACATTTTCAGCTGCTTCTTCAAGCATATCCAAGTCAGCAATCCAGTTTAGCGTCAGCCTTTCAGCAGCCAGCATTCACATCACAATTTCTGAAGAAATTGCCTTTTCTAGTTCTGCTCTGTCACTCCTTTCATTTCTTTATATTTCTTCTCATGTCTTTGTTAGACTATAAACTGTCCACTTTATAAGTTGCCACAGCAATATTTCAGTGTTAATCCTATCATGCCGTCTCTGTGTTTTGACTGACAGGGCGAGTGGCTTCTCCTGTTCAATTACCTCATTCCGTTCTCCGAGCAGCTGGACCAATCAGGACAGGCCTTAGACTGTGAAGGGGGAGGAGCCAGAGTCAATATTAAGACTGAGCAGGTCAGGGGGATTGAGATGAACTGATCGTCGATCAATAGGAAACCTCAAAAGACGTGCGCTAAACCAAAGTCTGCTGTTCAGATGCTTGTCTCACTCATGCACTTGTTTGTGTTCCTCAGATCTGTAAATTTCTCGTGTCTCTCAGTAAAGACTTCAGCTCGTACTACAACAGAGTCCATGTGCTGGGGGTGAGGATGTATTTACTGTATATATTCAATATTCAGATCTCCTTTTTTTCCCCCGACATCACCTGTTGTCTTTCTTTTTTCCTCTTCTTTAACACACCTCCTCTTTCTCGTCTTCCCAGGAGCCGTTGCCTCATCTCTTCAACCAGATGTTTTGTCGTCTCTATCTGTTAAGAGCATTGAGAGAGCTCTACCACAGCGCTCTGGACACCCTTAACCTTCCCCCCATCAGGCAACTATAGCCTCGACATAATTCACTCACCCTGTGATCACTGTTGGTCGTACCTCCTCACCCATGCCACACAAACACACACTCACATACCTATCTTCTGCAATTGTAGCTTCATCACGTACACACTTAATTTAGCATTGAAAATGTATCCAGCTAAGACACGTCGTCACCTTTCCCACTTTTTGGCAGTGTGACCATGTGAGCAGGTAATGTTTGAATATTCAAAGGACGTCTTTACCCATAACTCATTCAACATGAAATCGGTAAACTCTGCACACTGTGAGTTCAGCTTGATCCGGGCGGATTCGTGGAAAATTGGAGCTGTTTGTACAATGTTACAGAAATAGTTTGACATTTTGGGAAATATACCTATTTATTTCTTACTGATAGAGGAGAAGACTGATACCACTCTGAGGTCTGTATGGTAAATATGAAGCTGCCGCAAGCAGCTTAGCTTGGCATAAAGACTGGAAGCAGGGGTTAACAGCTAACTCGGCTCTGTCCAAAGGTAACAAACTCTGCCTACGAACACCTCCTAAAGCTCACTGATTAACACGTTATATCTTTTAATTTGTCAAGATTGTTAAGTCTGCAGAAAGTGATTGGTCCCAGACGAGAAACAGTCCCGCACATAAGCCCTCTTAAAACACTGAATTGTCGTTTTTATACTTTTGTGCTTATTAAACAACCAAGAATCATTGTGTTAATAACTGAGCTTTAGGCGTGGATTTTGTTACCTCTGGACAGATCCAGGCTCGCTGTTCTCCACTGCTTCCAGTCTCTATGTTAAGCTGCTCATATTCACTGTATAGTGTTATCAATCCTGTCCTCTAACTCTGGGCAAGAAAATGAATAAGCATATTTCCCAAAATGTCATACCACTGCTTTAAGTTTGGATTAATTGCGAAATGTAGGTGAGAAGATTGCCATACCAGGCATCAGAATTTTAACAGCCAAATGTTCCCAGTCTGGTGTCTCAGTTAGTGAAGATGGGATGCTCTTGTCATTTTAAATTCTACTCAAATCATGTGACCATACAGTACATTTATATTCCCTTTGACCTAAAAACCCACTAAACTGAACCAGACCACTGAGACTTTTACGATGATTTCTTTCCTAAACTGTAATAAGACTTGCTAAATGTTCTAAATTGCCTCATTATTATCACAGTACTCCCCTACTTAACGTTGCTAACAGTCTTTTAAGTGTCTTTAAGTGTTTTCACTTTTAATAAGCCTTATTCAACTGTTGAAGGTCCCATTTCATGTATGTTACCCACCTTGTATCTATTAATGCCACACAAATATTTATTGTCGGTTAGAAAAAGAGATCTTTCCAGGATATATATTCTGCATATGAATCTTAATTGCTTAGTTCATATTATTAATCAGAGCCCTCTGACAAGTCACTTATCCCACAAATCACAAATGTTCAGTATCAAACGTGTACCAGATGTAAAAGGTGTTAAGTTATTGACAAAAACTGCACATTAGCAGCATTTAGGGCATCCTGTCATAATGTTAGGAAATGCATGAAGTGGCATGAAAATAATATATATTAAGAGTTCTATGCCAAAAATGTTATTTATTAATTTTGTTAAGGGAAGAATAATGACCTAAAATTGATCCATCAGTATCTCTGAAATGTGTTGCCATTTCAGTTAACTACTGTCTGTTAAAATGTGCCATAGCTTGTTTAACTTTCTGCTTACATTATTTTGTAAATCGGTGTTTTTGTGTTTTTTTTTTAAGTGAATATCTCATGTTGGAACAAAACTGTTTAGTATCAAATATCTTACAAACTCACTTCTTACTGCACGAAATGTTGTATGATCCCTGCAAATGTTGCTTGTCCCTGAATTTTTTTTAATGGACTTTTTTTTATTTACTACAGTAAAGGCAATAGGATGTTTAAAATGTGCTGATGTACTTACAGTGACTGTCTTGTTAACCACCACTGTAACTACACCAGTATTAAAGCAGGACAGATGCAGAATGAGGGACTTGCTGTATCTGTAAGCAGATCTTCTGTATTTAACAGATACAGTATGTTCAATTTAGCCATTGGTGTGTTTCTTTCGTTGTTTTCTCCCCTTAGGCCTCAGCATCTCTGACCTTTTTTTCCCATCTCTCATTCTTTTCTCCCTCCTCTTTGCCATCCCAACTCCCATCTGCTAAAATCCTGTATATCCCTTTATTCTGTACTGTATTATATTCACATACAGAGTTTAGGCTTGCCTGTCCTTATTTTAGTGCCACTGGTTTTAGAAGTTAAAGTACTTATCCTGATCCTGATCTGAAATTCCAGCTGGAAACCAAACAGCTACAAGATGACTCAAATGCTTTTAACAATAAAGTCAAGCCAATGTAACAGGAGCAAAAATAATGCTTGTAAAGAAAGAATTAATTGCTCATCCAATGTGATGGATATCATCAATTTTCTTTCTGTTGTCAATTGTAAAAACAAGAAGAAGAATCCTGAAAACCAAACAATAAAAATGATTCTAGTACAAGCAGGTAAGATTTACAGCTCAACTTTAAAGGATATTCCTTCCCAAGCCCATTCTGAAAAATCTCTGACCCTTATATGTATTCGCCCATGTGAAAGTAAATAATATTGCTCTCTCCTACACACATCTGTCCGCCTACAGTTTCTGTGTATTTCCTGTCTGTAGAATTAAAATAACAATGACAGACTCTCACTGTGTGTTTGTTTCTGGCTCCAGCACCGAGAAAGATGTACATACTGATACTGTTATTCTATAGATAAATCTCCTCATGCTCCACTGCCACCCACTGCCCTTAGGCCACACAGATCCAACAATAACCCACACACTGCACAGATATCTAGTATGTATGTCTGTGTGGGTGTGTGTGTGTATATATATATGTATGATTATATGATTATATATTATATGTATATATATGTATGAATATACATATAATATATACACTGGTGATTTTCTTTTCTCTTATAAAATGGTTAGTAACAGTGTACATCAGGATAAAGTGAGAGACAGTTTTGATATTTTCTCCTGTAAATGAGGCCATTTGAAGTTTGTCCCACGTGAAACTTCTTGCTGCTTTTTTTTCTCCATCTCATCCTGTATCTCTAATGTCAACACATATCCCATGTACTTTATAATGCACATACTGTAATGCAACTCTGTTGTAATGGTTCAAATTGGAAATCCAGACTGATTTTATATCCAACTACCTACAGATGCAAATGTGTGATTGAGTTTATGAAACATGATACATACTATTTTTATGATGCCATCCATACCCAGACTGTTGTTTTTCCTCTCATTTCTTCCTTCCTTATGCAAGTCCTTCTATCCATCACTCTTTTCTTCCTTCCTTTGTTCTTATGTTCTTTTTTTATATAGTTTCTCTTTGATTTTCCTGCTGTTCTACTGATGGCCCAATATTTTTTTCCCCCTTGCTTGTTCCTCTACTGTTCTCTCTTTAAATTCAGTCAGTGAGAATGAAACACATAGAGAAAAAAAAGTGCAATGAAATAGCTGGTAACTGTTTCAGAAGGTCTTGTAATGTAATTCTTGTCTAGGTTAAAATCCCAAAGAAAAATCACGACTCTTAAACCCAGAGAAATCAAATTATCGTTTTTAGCAGCTCTTTAGGGCATGACCAATATCAGTCCCATATATCTGCAAATAAATATATCTGTCTAATCTTATCACAGACACACACACATAGCTGTGCCTCTCACCTGCAACCCTCTCCCTTATCAGCATTGAATCTGATCCGTACTTTCCAAGTCATGCTAATTGTGCACATGTGGGATTGATAAATTATTAAAGACTCCTCTAACCTGTTGATTTTGGTGATCAGTAACATTTTGGCTTAGTTACATGGCGTTGGACTGAAACAAAGAGTCATAGGCACACATTGGTAGACATCATAGTTGTATGATAAGGTAATAAATAAAGGTAACTTTGTTTTGATTAATAGAGCAGCACAGACAAATCAGTAAATTGCCTTCATAATGATGCTGTTAGTGAAAGATTTCACCATGGTTAAGGTCACTAGCAGCAATTGGCATGTAGCCTAGATAGGGAACCATGCAGCCAATTAGTGGAACCTCTAAATTTCATGGAGAGAAGATGGTAACTGAGTGTTATTAGATAGTGGCTACAGTAATCCTGCTGCTGATTCTCAGTTAGTTCAACTAAACAATGAAGGAATTAAAAATTGAATTATATAACAGTGAGGATGATTATGCTGTAGTATTTATCCTGAAAATGGTTTTGAATGAACATGAAAACAATCTGCCAAATGCCATTTGTATGTGTAATTGCATTGTGTATGTATCTGTGTTTTTTATTTATTTATTTGGGGTATTTTGTAGACTCACAGCGTCAACAGTAACCATTGTGTCAGGGGAAAATGTCACTTTCAACAAACTAAAACCTCTCCATTAATTAATTGAATTGCCTAATTTGTGGGTTTGCTCTGATTTCTTGATTCTGGAGTCTCTGGACTTGATTGCGGTTATGAAGCATGTCCTGTTGAAGTCCTTTTGAGCAAAATATTAAAATTAAATGAGCACTCCTTTAGTAGACTGTTTCATCAAATCATGTAACTAAATAGCCATGATATCATAACCATATTCACCTCACATATCCAATTAAATCAATTAAACTTCCTGTCCATAGAGTTTTATTACAGTACTTGGTTACTTTCTGGTTCTGTGTACAATTTACTGTGAATAATTTGTCTCTGAAAAGTGCCGGGTAAAATTGTTTGCTTGATTTGTTGTGTTTCCACAGACAAGATAACTTCCACCTGTTCTGCCTGTCAGCTTCTTCTTCCAGCATTTCTTGTGAAATGCGGACTGGAGTGAGAGATGGTCCAAACCCACACAGTCATTTTAAATCTTCCTGCCAACACAGCACACATGGAGCACATTGACTGACTGTTTCACCAAGACCAGAATCAACCTGAGGTTCTGGGGCCCTTTGGAGGCTTGCAGAGTCTTAGACAAACGGTGGCGACAAATCTATGCATTAAGACAGAATACCAAGTCAACTTTTAGATTTGACTTTAAATAATGGTATAAACTCCTGACATTTACAGCAATGTTAAGAGACAACCAAATAATGTGGCGAGCCCACAGAGCAGTTAATGATGTGTTTCCTCCTTCCTGCAACCTGTCCTGACCTGCAGTAATGAGCTGCAGTCAGCTGTCTCTGTTATCAGTCTCTGTTATAGACAACGTAGTTCACAAATTCAAATACACACACACACACACACACACACACACACATATTATTTTAAAATTCTCAAATATTTCAATATTCAATGAATTTTTTCCTGCACATTTACATTTACAAAATATAAAAAACTGAAATTGTGAAATTATGACATGATGATGATGCCAGATGAAAAGTCAGGGGTTCACCAAAGTGTTTACAGTTTATCCTGAGGCAGACATATGAATGTCTGTACCAATTTTCATGGCAATCCATCCAATACTTGTTAAGACATTTCATTAAAAGTCAGAAATGTAAACCTGTTAGTGGCACTAGAGGAAAAGTCAGTGGATGAACAAAGTCATTTGGATTTGTCCTCTGGTAACCATGAATGTCTGTACCAGATTTCATGGCAATCCATGTCATACTTGTTGAGACATTTCAGTCTGGACCAGGCGACAGATTGACATCCCTAGAGAATGGCTAAAAGATCACTATAGGGGCGGCCTTAGCAGTCTGCGGGGACTTGACTTGGGAACCAGCGCTGACCACTGTACAGAATGTGGACTGGTGGTTAGAGAGGTGCCAGTCACCTCCTGGGCACTGCCAAGGCACCGAACCCCTCACTGCTCCCGGGGCGCTGCCACATGGCAGCCCATCACTCTACCATTTCTCCACACATTGCGTGTGTATAGGATCTGTGTGTTTATGTCTGTATGACGGGCCTATGTGTGTGTAAAAATCTGAGTGAAAAAGAATTTCTGCAATATGGTAATTCTAATTCTGTTCTCAGCACAGCCTTGGACAGAAAATGTGCAAGTGTCATTGCATTGGTCAGTATCAGCATCAGGGACGCATTGTGACCACATTGAACATACAATTGCATTTTCAGTCCACATATAACAACGACATGGGCGGAACTACATGGGTGTTTGTCTTTTTCTGGACTCAAGTAAACGAGAGGAGGATGTGACGTTTGGTCGTTTGAGTTGGACCGAGCAATCAGATCTCAATGTGGCCACTGGAGAGTAAATGTGATCAGGTTAAATTGTATCAGGATTGTATCTGGCTATGAGGCGCATTTTAATAGAGAGAAAGTCACATGTAGACAAACACATTAACATACTGTCTCATCCTTGGTCCTCTATATCTAAAACTTTTCACACATTTCTTCCACTATGCTGTTATACCCCCACGACACACACACGCCATTCTCTGGCTGATGCAGTTGGAGACAGGTGGGTTTAAGTCTCAAAGGTATGTATGTTCAGGGGTTCTGTGTGTCTGTGTGTGTGTGTGTGTGTGTGTGTGTGTGCTCAAGTGCACAATCAGGTGATAAAGAGGTCACTGTTTGTTTTTTCTCATATGGGGAATCATCTGCTCCTGGGTCTGTTGTGGAACAACACAGCTGCTTCCAGAGCTTTTCACTCACTGTTTCTGCATATTTACATGAGTTATAGTCACACTGTGGTATTTTTCAGTTTGAATATTCGATTATTAAGCATGGTTGCATTGCAAATAAACCCAAGGCTGTTTGTTTCTTACTCTCTTTTTCAAATATATGTGTAAACAAGTGTATATGAGCACAGTACAAATGCCTTCACATGCATATTTTCTGAAAAACAGTATATGTTAGTGTGAGTGTGTGTGCTCTCTGTTCTTGCTGTGTTTGTTGGCCACATCGTATTGTGTGTGTGCCATCTCTGGGTGTCTGATCTCCCCCGATTAAACAATCTGACAGGAGGACATGTAGAGCGATGATGTCATCAGACCGCAGTGCACCAGGTTCAGCACACGGTGGCGATGTTCATACAGGTTTGTAACCAGCTGACCCCCAAGCCTTGAACCTAGCCAGACACACTGCTAAAAAGCCCCTCCTAAAAGGTGATGCAAGGTAGTCTTTTAATCGGCTGTATAATTTGATCTTTTTGTTCCTGTCAGTGTGGTCAGATGATGTTTTAAATGCAATTGAAATGGTCTAAATACATGATATATAGGCTTTATTAATAGGCATTAAATATATATATATATATATAAAAACACATAGGCTAAACAAACAGTTTAAATTAGTAGAGAGAGTGGTTCAGATCCTGAGCTCATTCTGCTGGCTGCCAGACATCAACATCCGTCTCTTCATACCAATAACCCCATTGTTTTATGGTTTTGGGTTTATTAGTATATTGGGTATATCAGAACTAATTAACTACAACACAGCCGTCTTAAAAGAGCACTGATGACTCTTCGGTCAGCTGTTGTAAGGTTGTAGTTTTCTCCATGTTGGTAATAAAACACAACTAACATGTTCACATTCAGGTGTTTTATGGTCAGAAAACTGGAATAGATGGTGGACAGAGCCTTCCAGGACTGTAACTGACTTGCTAAAGAAAGCAGTCCTTGCCATTCTTGAACATGATATTAAATGCTGAGCTAAATTTGAAGCTGCTTTTATGTTTTGTTTCACAAACCTGTTGTAAATCATTAGTCTTTAAAAAAAAAAAAAGAAAAAGAAGCTGTACAATGCAAAAAGTTCTAAAATTTAATTTGGCAATTCTTTGTGCACACAATACAATCACTGGGAGGCATACAGAACACAAGCTTGGTGCCCAGTTTGCCACCTGAGGAAGGATGCCAAGCTATTTCATTTTTACACTTTTGAATGGCTTCCCTTCTCTTCTCCACAACTTTCTTTTTCTATTTGGGACACCTACTTCTACACTATTTCTGCATAAATATTAACTCATTTTCATTGTTGATCAGTTTGCTAAGCTAAGTTTTGATGGCAAACTAAAACAGTTGACACTGCAGACTTCACAGATGCCGCTTCAGACATGCTTGATCTGAATGCACCTTCAGACTGAGTGCAAGATAAATTACAATGAATCTTTTTTTGCAGTGCAGTCAGGGCAAGTCCAGGAGGCTTCATCCTTTTCATCTCCCTCAGCACCAATCAGAAATCCCCCTTTACAAGACCCCCGCTTGCTTGTCAATCACTCCCCTCGGGCGATAGGTTGGAGTGAAACAAAAGAGGGAGGAGAGCGCAAGAAGGAGAGAGGATAAAACAGGAGGGGGGATGGATGTGAAAGTGGTTGGAAAACACAGAGAAGGGATGTTAGAGAGAGCTGAGCAAGTAGAGTAATCGCTGAGTGGATCCACTGTCTTGAAGAGAGATGAATGAATGGGGTCAGGGACGCCCCTGAGAATAAAGACAGCCAGAAAGAGAAAGAGAGAAGGCTTGATAGAGTGAGAGAAAGAGAGATAACAGAATGTTGGAAGGAGTAAAACACAAGGTGTAAATGGACTGAGGCGCAAGGAATTAAACAACTGGAGAGGAAACATGGAAATTAGGAAAGAAAGTGTGTAAGACAGAGTGGAAAAAGAAGTGTAACTGCTTGGAAGACCAGAAAGGGAGAGGAGGAGATTATTAAAGGAGCGGAATGAGTGATGAAAAGACGGAAGGGAGACATTATAAAATCCTTGGAGAGAGAAGAGAGAGACGGAGGGAACACTTCAGTGAATGGAGAGAAGAGCAAGTCTTGTCAGCAGAACTGTGTGACAGGAATTTCAGAAAGTGTGACTGTTTTCCTGTCTTCTACACGAGCATGTATATGTATTATTGTGTGTGTTTGTGAACCACAGACGCTCAAGGTGGTGGCAAGCGAAACACAAGATAAAAGAAAAGAAATAATGACAATACAGTCAGGTGGGCTGTGAAACATTAAGCCCCTGGTCTCAACCAGCAGTCAACAGGCAGCAGCTTTATCTCCCCTCTCCATGTGAGGAGAGGCACAGCCGGGTGTGACGTCCGCTTCATCTAGGTCTCTGACACATTCACGTCAACAGATTTAACACACTAACCAAGATTACACGTAGCTCATGTCTTGTCGGCGCCGAAACTAAGACGCTCTATTTTGAGCAGTTTTCATCCTCCACAAGCCAAAGAGTTTCTTATTGACTCAGCAGGAAAGCTCAGAGAGAGAAAGAGGAGGATGCTGGAAAGGTTGGAGCAGCCAAGCAGGTGGTGGACCACTGCTGGTTTGGCCCACACACACTTTTGAATATATTGCTCCTCTACCAGGAGCTATTGGCGACCATATGACTATTTAGGACAAGTGATTTACATATTTTATGCCTTATAATTTTCAGCCAAATACTTTGAGATTGAACTGATCCAATTTACAGTTGAGTAGTTTATTCATACCAGTACGTTGGATTTGGGCCATTCCTATTCTGAAATGCTGTCATTCTGAATGTAGCCACAGCCCATAATAATGTTCAGGGTAAGTGGTGAGGGGACAAAGTTCTTGTTTTGTGCATAAATGTGTTCAGAGGTTTATCAGAAGTTGATGATCAGTCTGAGTATCTTCCAAAAAAAGTTCCTTCTTCGTGTTTCCCTGATGAGCTGCAGTGGATGGATAGGAACAAAAAGGGGACATTTCGGACTACAAACACTGGAAAACAACCACTTGATTTGTCAAACTCAAACTGCTGAAGCCTCAAATTAGCTTCAGATAAACTTTTGAATACATTTTTGCAAAAAACGAGAACTGTGGATTTTTCTCCCCCATTACTTACACTGAATGCACATTATGAAGGGAATCTTTCAAGGGCCAGTATGAACAGCACTAATTATTACAGCAAACAAAACCTAATTCAATGTTCATATCGGACTACTGTTTTAACACAGATTTGAAAAAATTGTTAACCTGTTCTTGTGTTATATATTATTTAGAGAGTCTAAGTGGTATTGTTGTATTTAGCATTTATCGTGCATTTGCTGGGGATTAGTTTCAGCCACAGATTAATACACATTTGGCACACCAGTGAGGCTGCATGGCAGTGTGTGTGATATCGAAGCCTTATTCTATAATATAAAAATACTCGCTTGCTTTGAATACTAATTTTTTGTCCAATATGATTTTTCCACAAAAGTTCAATTACCTTGTTATTACATCTACTCTTTCTTTCTTATTAAAAAAAATCCAGAATATATGAATATGCAAATATCTTTCATTTCAAAGTGTAACTGCTGGACACAAGATGTCTCCTACTTCACTAAAAAGTCCATTCTCAGTGTACGTGCACAATTAAAATATAAAGTGAGCACGGAGAAACGTTCCTCCTTCAGCAGATGAATATGAAAACAGTCTTCCAGCGACAAACTCTGCACATACGTGATTCTGCACAGCGAAGCTCAAACATCCATGTGAAGTAACAATAAGCAAAACACATTTTTGAGTGGAAGGGGTACTATCTCTATGATGTTGCAACATTTATGTGTGGTCAAAATATGCTACCTAGAAAAGCAATGTACAGCGTTAACGTTTTTAAGGGTGTTATTCTTTGATCAGCAGGTATTTCAGAGTTCTAATAGGGAGTTGTTTGGTGTAACGATGAAATTGAGCATTGGGCAGGGCTACGTGACACATACTTCCACCATGTTCTAAAAGCCATTTCCAAAATTTATGTGAACAAGCCCACATGGATTGAGCAGAAACAGCACTGCACTTAAATTGATTTATTGTGAGGATGACAGTGAGACTGAAGGCAAGCTGCAGATATCACTGTGGCTGCTAGTGTGGAATAATCTCTCAACAGCAGAGACTCAGCATTCTGCTGGATTCAACATGTGGGGTATTTTGTGAACCGCAGCACTTCAATTAATTTCCAAAACAGTTGCAAATGCGCCTGTCAAGTACAGCAGTGGTGTAAGTGACAGGCAGGAGATTGGTGGGGGTTTGGTCATGGCAAAGATGGAGGAGGGAAGGTTGGGTAGAAAAAGAAGGGCCTGTGTTATACAATAATTGAATAAATTGAGAATTGAATTAAATTAAATCATATAAATTAGGATTCTGGGTATACCTAATTGCTGTGAACTGTGGTTGCTTGCCCAAGGCTATGGCTCATGGCTGAGATGGGGGCTGGGTGGAGGAGAGGTAGTGATGCTTTCCCCTTGGGAGAAATTATTCTGATATTTTGTTCTTTTATAGGCATCAAAAGGCAAAGGAGTAGCCTGGCATCTATTCATTACAGAGTAAATGAGGGTTAAAGGAAAAATGCACCTCAAAATATTTGCAATGTACCTCGCATTCTTTGGCCTCTTCTGTTTGGTGTATTTACACAAACTAAATGGTTTTGCATGAAAATAGAAAACATTAATCATGTAGCTACAATTCTGTTGGTAAAATAAAATAAAAATAAAATATTAAAAAAAAGAAAAGATTTCAGCGTCTGAAAAAAAAAAGATCCAATCCGACCCTCAGAATCAAAGAGTGAGGGCTTTCTAGAGCTGCCATTTTGCACTGATGTTTAACAATCATACAGGGCAAAATCCATCATAAAACCAATTTCCGGACCAACAGTGACAGAATATAGATAAGAATTCAATGCAGACACAAGGACAGGTTGTATTTTGAGTAAGGAGCAGAGCCTGCCTCATGTTTTCAACAGTTCTCACTAATTTCATTATAAAGTACCATTTTAACCTTCTCAAACTATGCCTAAACCAAACTGCATGTTAACTTACAGATTGTTGAACTGCTTGGAGAGGTCAACAAGCTAGGTCAGAAGGAAAACTGATACCGAAAAAGTAACAACTTCTCAAAATATAATTCTAGAATGTAAATATAAATGATAATGATAACCTTTGAATTTAAGAAAGACAATAAACGTGTCAGCCTTTTCACTGCTGGGGCAGATGTGCTCTCCACAGCTGTTAACTGGGTTCTGGGAGGCAGCCAGATTTGAACCTGTCTGATTTCATCCATAGCCCCCATCCTCCAGAGGAAATGTTTGGCAAGATAAAGATTTGCTCCTGTGTCAGCCATCAGAACCTATAAGGAACGTTATCAGGGAGTAGCTGGTTGAGATCCACAGAAAATTGGGCTTACAACATTAACAAAATACAGTAGCACCCAATACTGAGTCATAAGATCAGCTAATCTGAAAGTTTTGTAAAGTATTGGTGGAGTCATCATTGTATTAAATCTATCAGTGACAGAAGTAAAAACAGACTTTTACATATCTGAAAAGGACTTAAACGCTGCCCACACGCTGTTTTATATCCAGATACTGTATCACAAACTTTTTTAACCTTGACTAGCTGCTGTTAAGATGACACTTAAGGATGTCACTCTAAACGTTTGACTTGTCATTTCCGGTGTATGGAGAAGATTCCCCCCACTGACCCACACTACTGTGCAACACACGGTCGGTTAATATGCAGTGTATTAATTCATTAAGAGTGGCTATTGTTCTCCTCTGCAACCCTATTGTGTGATTAATTCTATTTTTCCTGTCACAATTTGGCCAAAGCAGCTCAAAGTATAAATTCCAAAATGTGTCCACTGAGGTGTGTGTGTGTGTGTGTGTGTGTGTGTGTGTTTGTGTCTTTGGGGCATCAGTTAACTGGGTCCCTCCCTCCCACAGCGGAGATTGTCAGATTTAATCTGATAAACTCTCGATGCAACAGCTGTCACCCAGACCCGGCCTGTCTATGACCCGTTCTCCCTATACCCTCCCTCCCTCTCTCTCTCCCCCTCTTCCTCTCCATCTCCTCTTAATGCCTCTATATCTCTTCTCTGTATCCGGGCCTCTTTCAGTGTGTGCATGTGAGTGTACTTAGGAAAACACACATAAGCGTACCGAGGAGTTTGCATGTAGCTCCCCCCACCACAGACCAACACAGACACACACACTGTCCATTATCCATCTCAGTCCCTAATTCAGTAGCTTAGGATCTGGTTCGATAAAGCTTTCTTTTTAACAAAAAAAAAAACAAACACACTGGCCAGCTTTGTACATGTATTGCTACATTTCTTTAATAGATGTTCTGATCGAGATTGAAATACTATGAGTGGGCTGCAGTGGCATGCAGCGGCCTGCTGAGGACACTTTGGCAGCTGATGAACACAACATTCAGTGTTGTGGAGATAGAACCTTTGATCTTTTCATCATGGCGTGGAGTGTCAGTGGATTGGTCTGCCTCCCCATTCTCCCAGTAAGCTTTATTGTGCTGTTGGATTATAGTGTCATTAAGTAATCTATGGTTGTTATAAAATGGGTGATCAATCTCAGCGTCATTGCGACACTGGTATAGACAATCCATCCTACCCAAATCCCAATTTATGTATGTTTACTGCAATTTTGTACTATGGTATGTTTTTTTTTTTTATTGGACTTTTTAAACGTACTGGCCTACAAGAGTCAAGCTTTCAGTAATTCTAGAAAACTGCATTATATAATTGAATTCAGGGCTGTTATTGTTGCATCTGATTATGTTTTGTGGGCCTCAAGGTTGTACCTGTGAAGGCCCACAGGACACAACACTCATACCCGGGCAACATTGTAATATTGCGAGTCTGTTGCCTTGACATATCAGGTAAGTGGACGTTGCATTTAGAATATTTACATCATGTGTGTCCCCAAGGCCAAGAAACAATCTCCATGCTCAAATATCAAGTAAAGCTTGCAGTGAAGCATTTTGATCAAATTACTGCATATCAAAAATAAGTTCTATTTATTATTATTTAGTTCTAATAATTACCATGGAAGAACAAGAGATATATACCTCAGGCCAAATATTCAAATGAAAAGTTGAGGAAACATACAAACACTGACACACATCTCTATTATGCGTAGCTACTTACATGTAAAACTTGATTTAATGACTAGGCTAAGAAATGGGGCTGAACGGTATGGGAAAATAATGTAATTGCGATTATTTGGACCAATATTGAGACTGCGATTCAGGATGAAATTTTTTTTTTAACGGTAGAACTGCCATCATCCAAGATGGCGCCCGGATGATAGCCTCAGTACTGCGCTCTCTGGTACTTTTTCTGGTTTTGCTTATTTGTTTAATTTCCAGCTCTCCCTCTCTGATCACATTCAGCATAGAGGAACTTTCAAACATCCAACATTCCACTGGTCAAACTTTTTCACCGGTTTTCAGTGAACCAGAAAGTTTTACAGAGCTTTTAGTTGGAGGAGCAGCGGCTCTCTACGGGGTTTGACTGAGACGCCGACGGGCGAAGTGAGCAGGAGCGCCTGTTAAACTGCAGCAGCGGGGATTTCGATCTGCGCTCCCGTCAAGCTGTCTGGCTAATGTCCGCTCTGTGGCCAACAAGATTGATGAACTGCTGCTCTTCAACAGAGCAAACACAGACTTTAGCAGATCTGCAGCCCCTGTGCTTTACTGAAACTTGGCTTGGTAAGAACATCTAGAAATCCTACATCTGCCGGGCTTCCAAATCCTCAGAGCGGACCGAGTAACTGCGCTATCAGGAAAAAACATGGGAGGCAGAATTTGATTCTACATTAACGAAGATTGGTGCACGGATGTCACAGTGTTGGAGAAATCATACAGCCTTCACTTAGAAACCCTCTTCATAGACTGCAAATCATTCTATTCACCACGGGAGTTTTCCTCATTCATTCTGGTCGGTGTTTACATCCCACCTCAGGCCTGTGTTAGTGAGGCGCTACAACACCTGGCTGACCAGATAACTAACATGGAGCACAAACACCCAGACTAACGGCTCATTGTTCATGGGGACCTCAGCAAAGAACTGCCGCAATACAGACAGCACATTAAGTGTCCCACCAGGGACAAAAACACACTGGACCACTGCTACAGTGTAACGCCTATCGCTCTGCCCCCTGTGCAGCTTTGGGACTCTCTGATCATTGTCTGGTTCATCTTCTCAACCTATAGGCAGAAGCCTAAATCTGCAAAGCCTGTGGTCAAGACTGTGAGGACATGGACCAACGAGGCAAAGCTGGAGTTGCAGGCCTGCTTTGACTGCACTGACTGGAGCGTCTTTGAGGCTGCTGCTACAGACCTGAATGAGCTCACTGACACTGTGACATCACAACATCAGTTTCGGCAAAGACACGTGTGTGCCGACTAAAACCTTCTGCACATACAACAACACTAAACCCCGGTTTACTGCAAAAGTCAGGCAGCTTCGTCAGGCCAAGGAGGAGGCCTACAGAAGTGGGGACAAGATCCTGTTCAACCAGGCCAGGAACACACTGACAGAGAGATCAGGGCAGCAAAGAGGAAAGTTGGAAAACTTGCGTCAGTGTGGAGAGGCCTACGGGACCTTACTAACTACAGGAGACCATCCGTTCTATCACATTGCGATGTTGGTTTAAATTCAATTAATCATTCAGCACTAGTAAGAAACTGTGTTTTTACCATTGCATCACAGGCTGACAAAATAAACAACCCTTTTCTTTTCGTGTTTAGTCAGAGCAGGGAGCAGATAAATAAACTGAAATAAATATTCAGTCTGTACATAAAACAGTGTTTTGTTTGTGTATTTGTCTATTATTTGAGTATGGTTGACTGAGCTTACATTTTTTGCCATTTCAATGCTTTTGCATTGAAATCTCAATGCTCAATTTCAATGCTTTTGCATTGAAATCACTTCCTGTATTGACTTTGAAATAGCATCTAGCCTAGAATTGCATGTCATTAAGCTATGAAATAGCATTTGGCCTAATTTAGCTTGGGTTTACTGGGATACTGCAAAATCTATCAGTGTCCCAACCCATCTTCAAATTGTTTATTCAAGTACTTCTATTGTGCTGTATCTTAAAATGCACATCCAAGCCCCTGCCAGCACACACACGCACACAATCGCTTTAAACATGCAAGCTGACATGCACATATGCTAATGCACTCGTTTTCTCCAATTCTTTTGCCATTACACACTCACACACACACACACACACACACACACACACACTCCTATCAAAGTGAATATCCGGCATTAGCGATCGGGAAGGAGCAGCAGGGCGTCGAAGGGTGTGTGAGAGTGTGTAATGAACCCCTGTTGAGCTGAAAGCACTCCATAGTTTGGGGTTGTGTGAGTGTGTGTGAAGGGAGGACGCTTCTGATCCTGGCCTGAAACAGTGGGATACAGTACAGTTCTCACCAAGCTTACACATATTCTCACAGACACACAACACACACCCACTCTACTAAGTCCAACAGCCACTTAAAGATGAAGCCACACCAGAGCAATGAGTACACACACCAGTTCAAAAATCATGTAAGTTTTGGTTCAGGCATGTGAAATGACAAAAAAATTAGAAGAAAAAAGAGAGAGAGGGGATGAGCAAGAAACTAAACAGAAACCGACTTCCATTGATTCTAATTTCTTTGTGGTTACTTAATAAAATAAAAACGGCAGTAGATATAACTCAGCAACCGTCAGCTCGCAGCACACACGTACTGGTGACAGACAATGCTGAAATATCACTGGTCAGAGTGACACAGTGTGCATGTCTGATTAGGCCCGGACTTCCTCGAGTCTCGGTTACATCGCTCGGGAACAGCAGGGGCCAACCTTCTCACAGCATGGTGGAGACGAAGCCCTGCCAAAAGCTGTCCGACGATTCGACTGTCAAGCTCTACTTGAACCTGACTTTTCTGTCTGTTAATTGACGCCTCCGCAGCTCTCTCGTCTTTATTTGTCTCTAATGCCTGCTCACACACAGGCACGTGGACGCACACACACACGCACGCACACACACACAGTGATGGCCCTTAGATCTGTAGATGCATTGGTATTATTTGTTCATTCGTTCACACATGCAAGTTCAAATTATTTTTTATCCAAAACCAGTAATTATATAAAACAGAGAAAAGAAGCAAGCCCTAAATTGAGAATCAGGAACAAGCCACTGTTTCTGTTTTCTAAATAAATTAAAATATCAAAAGAATATCACAATGGCGACTGCACAAACCAGTTCATTGACAAATTGTGTCCTCATTTCTCTTTCTGTCTTAAGGATAGACACACACACACACACGCCTCACCTTTCTAAATTAGCCTTTATTACAACATAGCTCATTTTGTTGAATATTTAACACATCATTTCCGCTTCAGGACTGGGGCACAGGGATCTGATTACACCTGCCACAGTTCATACACATCCATTTACACCGGAGGACAGTCCAGGACTTCAGTGTGAATCCAACTGTAAGCACTGATTTATCTGCTCAACCGCTCATAACGAACAGTGAGTCACACATCCCTTAACTGTAGGAAGACAACACACACAGATTCTGTACATCCACCTAGTTTCTGCAGTTATTTATAGGACAGCTGACTGCTGGCAAGTTGTTTGTGGCCCATATAGAAAGATCAGTATTAAGATCATTTGTGTAATCAGGTCAGTAAGTGTGATTTAAGAAAAAGTTTATAAATTTACAATAATACTTGGTCATATATTTTATTTAACTGTGGTGTTTTGCCACGTATTGTACACATGCAGTGACTGGTATGTCTTTCCAGGATATACTTAAATCCCCTACAGTCAGTTTTCTTGGGTTTATTGATTTCTGTACTCACTGTTCCACATTGTTGTTGTTGTCCTGACACACCAAACCAATCTCAAAGAACCAGCAGCAACAAAGGCCAAGTGATCAATTGCTTTGCACCACCCCACGTTGCCTCAAATCATATTTCTTAAACACATGGCAAGACTACATATGACGCCCAACTTGCCATGTTCTGTGCTTGTGTGAGAGTAAAATAACAAGTCAGATTCTAATCCAAACACAAAAACCTAATGATCAAACCTAAGGAAAAGAGACAAACAAAAACAACTAGCCAGATCCTTTCACAACACAGTGAATCAGTTTTAACAAGCATGCTATAGGCTTGGAGTACAAAGTGAGAATATGTGTGATAAAAAGTGGCAACTGGCTCGGTAAAGTTTTGCTTTGCTTTGTTTTCTGATTGTGTGTTCAGCCCTAGAAAAGAAAGAAGATGGAAACTCTGGATGGATGGAATCAGTTATTTGTAATCTGACCAGCCAGTCAGACAGCTCCGAACTGCTGATTCAACATGCTTAACTGGCTGAATGGCTGCCAAAGTACCAATGGTGCTGGACATGCTAAAAACACTACAGGAGACTGTTGGCAACAGAACAATAGCCCAATGCACATAGGATACAATTTATTAAAGTGAGTCGTATTACAACATTTCAATTATGAAAACTGAATTGAACGAACTAAAATTGTGTTGAATTGCACCCTCCCTCACATATGGAGATGTCTGCGAGGTGGTAAGCACCTTATACCCCCTCGTTTCACGTGATAAAAGGTTGTGAATGATGGATAAATGAGGCCACTTCCATCCATATTTTCAGGAGAGCTCATTTTTTTGCATCCGAGCCCCAATCATATGTCTGAAAGGGTTTCCCGATAACGCGATAATCTTTGGATTCTCACCAAACTCCTGCTGAATGCACTTATGATAAGTGGCTGTGAGGTGTAATGGGGCTAAAATGTAAATGTGGAAAATGTAAATGCACTGGAATGCCTTGCAGTCTGGAGATACCTATAAAGATTACAAGATGAGATGTTCCCTCTGTTCTGCTGAGCACTCTCTTCTGTTCTGCTCTAATGCACGTCTCAAGGCCTTGCCCATGTTCACTGATTCAGTGATTATGTTAAAAGATAAGTCCATTCCTTCTGTATCCCTATAGGGTTGGTATTGCACCATAGAAAGTGCACTGGTGTAGGCTTCAATTAGACTGTCAACTGAATGATTGAAATATAAATGTAAATTGTCTACTATAATAGGTTTAATGGTCTGGGTTTTAACCACAGCAGAAACGCACAGGTGCGACTAACAGAGAGTTGGAGGGTTATTAGTGCTTTGCTGAATGGCAGCCTGTCATTGGCTGCCGAGTAAAAGAGACTTCCCACTCAGCTCCTCTAGACGACTGTCAGCCCTATCAGCTCGTCGGCACAAAGACTTAAACGTCAGATCTTTCTCTTTCTGGACACAAAGGATTGAAATAAAAGTGAAAGGTGCAATGAAACTTCCTAACGTCACACATCACACTGTATTTGAATTGACACAATCCCCAGTACAGCTAGACTTTTATCAGAAGCAGCGTCTATAGAGGAGTACAGGGAGATACTGCTGCATACCACTACTGTAGCTCGGAGAGGAGCTGCTGGCAGACCAGTTTTACCCATCTGAAATGAAAATTTCACATTTTTGTAGAAACCACCTACAGTGTAGTGTGATGACTGTCACTTTCTTTGAGCCGTGCCCATTAGTGGTAAAGAAATGAGAACAAAGGTGTTTTTTCATTTTTCATCCATTCAAAATAAAATAATTCTGCTGTGTAATGAGCATTACAGCATCATGGGGCTGCTAGCATGGCTATAGACTTTAAGTCCTCTTTAGAAAATGTATCATACTATTTTTTGTAACCAGTTTACCAGTAATCCTGTAATCCTATTACACAAAATGAGTAACTTCCTAATGCTGTCCAGTTAAAAAACAGACTCATCCAGCCGGATTAAAAACTGATCCAATACAGTCTGATTACCGCCTATTGCTATTTGTCCATCCATGCGAGTAAAATTAGATTGTTAAAGTGTGGTTACCTCTTTTCTCTGTGCATTACTGTAATCCTATTGCAGGTAATCAGGAGCAAAACTTTCCAATACTGTGCTGTAATAAGGCACAGCTCTCCCTCCTGGATTCAATATTGATCCAATTTGGTGTGATTTCCATCTGAGCCCTGGCTGCTGACCGACTCGCCTGGTGCCAGGCAGACAGACTTGGTGATGGAGGAACCAGAGCCAGAGCTACACAAAAAAAGCTACGCTGATCTGAATACGAATGCCGTTTGACTCAAGTCCAGACTGAAACAGATCGAAATTGAACGGGATCCAGTGATGAGTGGTACTTAGAGTCAGATTACAGATTTGGTTTAGAGGTTGATTGCCAGTTGTCGGATCTGCTGAGTGTCTCTCTTTGTTATTATTGTGTGTGCTGCAGTAGGTGGGATGTGAAGCAATGTTGAACAAAATCCAGACCGAGGAGGGCAGAGGGAAATGATGCCCTGATCCAAAAGTGGTGTGCAAGAGAGAGAGGGAGAGGTTTGTTGTGAGCTGCTGCCCCACACAAGCTAACCCAAAAATATTTTGTATCTCTCGATCTTTCTATCATGAACAGCTGCTGGTTTTTGTTGACTATGGGTTTGGAAATTAAATTAATTCAAAAGTGAATAGAAAATATCTCATTTCTATGCAATTCTTTGTTGTAAAGGGACCAGAAATCCGATTTTGACACAGGGGACATACCAATAATAATAATCAGGGGAACCAATGCAGGTTTATTTATAGAGCAGCTTTCATTCAAAACACAGTTCAAAGTGGATTACAGGCACAGAGCTTTGACATAGACAGATAACAGAACCAAAAATCACTGCAATTTTTGGTTCTGTTATCTAACCATATTTTCAGACATAAAATCAGACTGATCAAAGAAGTGTCCCTGCTGCTGTTTTTGTAAATTCCTATTGTATGTTCTTTTTTTATCCAGATATATGAACTCTGTGTCTTCCATAAGGAAAGTATTTGCACATGCATTGTTATGTAGATATGCTTTTGTATGAAGGCCATTATGCCTTTGAAGATGTTCCTTATATTTTCAGAGCTGTGCAGAATATCAAACTGCATCACTGTCATACATATAATTGCAGTAAAGATTTCTTTGTCAAGTGTTGTTTCTCTGTCCAACACGGCGGTCTGTCCCTGTAACCATGTGTAACTAATTTACAACCAATCTGGGTTCCTGAATGTCCTGCTGGCTCAGCGGGACATGATGCCACATACTCACAGTGCTGTAGATTGGAACCCGTTTCATGGAAAATGTCATGTGCTTCCGAAACACTCTGCCTTCTATATTTGTATGTATTACTGAACTTCTCTTATTGGATATATCAACCCACTAAGCAGATAGGTTAAGCTATGGATAAGATTAGGGAAATATCATAGTTGGTCAAAACAAAAACAAAAAGCTACCAATAATTGTTGGTCTGTGATAGTACGTGAACTTTGGTCCCCACATGAAAGCCAGACGCAACTCATATCCATCCGTCCTGCATATCTTTTCTTTCTGTTTCACTGTGTAAAGGGTAAGTACTTTCTGTCTTGGCACTGAAAGTTGGCACTGAACACAAATTTTGTACAGCAAAATCGTCCAATATGAGGGTAAATCCTGGGCTGCTACTGGGCTTGATTTACAACACAAGCACTGGATTTAATAAATCGTATTATTCGATAATATTCCAATTGTTGTATTTTGTATTTCCTATAGCTCTTTTTGAACTTTTTGTTCATGTCATGTAATCGCCACCTGGCTGTCCAAAGAGTAGGGATTTCTCTTTGAATTGCCTCCTGAAGTTTCTTACCCTTTTTTTTTTTCTTTTTGGGGAGCTTTTCTTCATTTTTGATTGAGTTTAGGATGGGTTGGGAACCATTGCTATGGGCCTATAAAGCCCATTGGGACACTATATGGGCTGTACAAATAAAACTGAATTGACTGTTCGGCTTTTGGCTTTGCATGTCTTTGCATGTCATTTATTATCCAATCGTTATTCAAAAATCGATGTATCTGTTTGAAAAGCCATGAAGTAATGTAATTTGTAGTACTGATGTAATTTAAGATAAAGTGCTGATACTTACTGCAGGATAAAATAAATAACATTCTTAATCTAAAACCACTACATATGAATGGTATTTAGATGTTATATTTATACCATAATATCTAGATATCTTTACATTTTAGACAAAACAAACCCTTCATCTATTGTCTATAGGTCAAGTTATCCAAATCATTTTTTTCTTCTACAGCTCATTATTGAGCAAGGTGAGCCAATGCTGTATATTAAGGGGAGATGCCACCCAACTGAAAGCATTTTACTATTATTGCTCTCATTGGTTTTAATGAGGCTCTATTATAACAATCTAACTTTTTCTACATTTATGTAATCATATGAATAAAGCCATTAAATGAAAGCATTATAAAAATTTGTTTTGGTCTGAGTGTTTAAATATCCATCTGTGTTCACAGGCTGTTTTGGACTAATTCCAATCAATGCATTACGCAAACTGGACATGGCCTCAATTGGCTCCTTTTACTAAACAATTTTTGAAATCCGTCCAGTTTGGTAAGTTTGTATAATTTGACGTGTCGCCCTCCTGGACAGGTTTCAAACAGCTGATTTGTCTAATTTGAATTAGATGAGCAGTTCTTGTTGGTCAGTTTCTTGTGAAGACTAAGGACTTAAACATCTTCAAATAAACACATTTCCATTTAACTATGTGATTTTGCAAAACACTTGTTATCTTAAACCACAGAACTGTATATTCTAAAATCAAAGCATAGACTAGCGTAGACTTAATAATATGAAATTTAAAGTGTTCCATGCTTCACAGGTTCAACAGTTTTTCCACCCCGACAACAGAAACTGGAAAAAAAAAAAAAATTCCACATGTTTGACTGCGTCTTCGGTCTGGCACACTCTGTATCATCAGCACTGCACCCCCAAACATTTAGACCATGCATGACTACTCAACTGGAAATATGGCAAAGCCCAGCAGAAGTGGGTGTGAATTTTGATTGTGGTTGTTGCCCTGAGCTCTGAATCTGCATAAAATAGCACTACACAGCAACGCCTCTCAGATTTGAACAGTCATATTTTTAATGCCGTTTTCAACAGGTGAACAAGAATATTTCGAACGTAACAGAAGAAAATTACATAAGATGTAACGAATAAGGCTGATCAAGCCAATGTATTGTCAACCACTGCTGGATGAGGTGACCGATTGTTCTTACACGAAAAAACATTTAGAAGAAGAAAAGATGAAAAAAATCTTTAGAAGAACAAAACAGTAACCAGGAGAACCAGAATTTTAAAGTGATGAGAGCTTTATATATCCAGGAAAGGGTTTTGCTGATGAAGCATACTCTTGTTTTAGCAACACCTTATATTTCTCTACAGCTCAACACTTTCACACCTGGCAGCTGCCCAGGTTGTGGCGCAACCTCCGAGAAAATACTGCATTACCAGAAACCTTTTCAAAACCATTTTCAATTTCTAATTAGACTCTTACTTTATGCCTTTCTTTTATATTATCATTTTAAAGATGTACTAAACAACTCTCAACAACAATGCTTGTAGGTGAAATCACTTGCTAAATAACTACCAGACTTGAACTTAAACTTAAACATTTCCCAGAAAACCTGTAAAACAATGTCACAACGTCGGTCTGTGGTGCTTTAAACCAAAAGGTACCAAAAGGACCAGAAGGATTAAAAAAAATCTAAGTCTGTTAAATCCAGCTCGCTTTGGACAAATGATACTTGCAATGTAACCAATCCAAGCTGACGCCAGCCTCTGTTCCCCGAGGAGCAAACTACAAACGATTCACAGCCAGTGTTTTAGTGTTTAGTAATCAAACCAAAATATTTGACATTTCCTTCTATGGTGTCAACACCAAAGTAGAATCTCAAACTGTGCCTGAATTATCGGACTGGCACAGTGTTGCCGAAGCCCCGGCAGTGCTGTGGTCCTAAGCTGGCGGGGCACTAAGCAGATGTGAAGCCTGAAAGTGACGCTAATGGATTCTGTCCTTGTTTCTGATCCCTCTTAGTGTCTTCCCTGTTCTGTATCACAAATGTAATTATTTGACCATAATAATGTTTACAACATGGGGAAATAAAACAGTGTCTCTCTCTTTCTGATCTGTACATGTTGTGTGCTGGTATAAATCTATAATAATGACCCCCTACACTCTGCAATTTAATTATTCAAAAAAGATGAATTTCTCCTTTAATTTGCAACATAGTGATAAATTCTTAATGCGGCGTTTAGTGTCAAGGGCACTACACTATCCTAATGCAGCTAATTACCCCTTTCTATGTGTCAAATTTACAGCTTTGCATGCTTTGGATATTTGTTCTTCCATTATGCATGATGTGGTGTGATGCTATGTTTAGTACACAGTCACAGAGAAAGAAAGCTTTGGCTGCAGGGAGCAGTTGTGTGTTCGTGTAGTGAGCCGGCGTTGTGGTTAGGAAGTTTTTTGCTCTGGAAATGTAAAGCAGGCAAATAACGAATAACAAGCCCAGATATTTATATCTGCGCTGCACAAATTCGGCTTCATTCAGATCATCTCTTGCTTTCATAAATTTCCTCTCTCTCACTCTCTTCTTCTCTTTCTTTGCGTTCACGTCCAACTCCTCCTTCCTTCCCTGTCAACGTCCTTTATTTATTGTTTTCCTGATGTCTTTTTTCTCCTCAACCTTTGTCTCTAATCCTTTTTTTCTCCTCATCTCACTTCTTAATTTATCTCCCCTCCACATCCCCTGTATCTACAGACCCCCCTCCACCTCCTCTCACACACACTCCTCTCATCTCGCTCTCATTCTCTCTCTCTCTTTTTATTCTCTGATTTAGGTCACTGACTGAGTAAAAGACTACACACAGCTGGCCTATAAACCGTCCTGCCCTCCTCTCCAGTACCCTCCCCTCACACATACACACACACAGTATGATGAATCACAATCTGGCCCCAACACTGACAGTGTCCTGAAACACATTTGTTTATTTAGTCCATCATGTGTGTCTGTGCTGGACTTCACACTACAAAATTATCTCTGTATTGTTTTTTTCACCTGTATCCGTCTTTTACCTCAGTTTCTTTATCTCTTTTTCAATGTTTCACCTCTCTCCTATCCTCTCCTCTTACTTTCTTTATTGCCGGTCCTCCTCCATCGTTCTCCATCCTCAGTCTTTCAATAAACAAAACTCTGTGACCTGAATAGAAATACAGTGTGTGTGTGTGTGTGTGTGTGTGTGTGTGTGTGTGTGTGTGTGTGTGTGATTTAACATCCTGCTCTTTTCTTATCCCTAAAATCTCAGCTGGGGTTGTTTGATCTTTGGATGTCAGTGCCATTTATTTCAATCTTCAGTTGTTTTAGTGAGGGGAGATTACTTGTTGTGTTTGATTGTTTGTTGTTCTTGTGTTTGTTTGCTCTGCATCAGCGGAACCGCAGTAGGTCAACAGTTTAACCAACAAATTGCCCATGTGTGCATGCTCTCCGCTCTCATCTGAATCTAATAATGTGGCCACCAGATACAACTCACAATCACAAATACATGACTACACGCCCCACATAGGGCGCACACACATGCAGAAGCTTAATCACATAATCTCTACCCAAATAATTAATGACATCATTTTTGGTCGTAGCGTCTACATTGCCGGCCAATTGGACGCCAGAGGTAATAAATGGGGACTGAGAGAGAGAGACAGAATAGGAGAACAGAGACAAAGAAAGCATGTATGAAAAAAAGAGAGTAGGGGGTTGATGAAAAGATCTGACAGACCATAGAGAGAAGGTGAAGGGAGGAAAAGAAGGGATTGAGAAGGAGACAATACAGAAGAAGGGAGGTTGTGGGTGGGGGAGAAGCCTATTAACATTTGTAATTATTTCTGCTGCCGTCATATTGTTAATGTTCAGATGGATAGCACTACTTACACTTCCAGCAGAAATGGAGCAACATGCGAATCCCACTGGAGTCCTCTGTCTCATCACCTGTTAATATAGTCACTGCACTCTGGCGGTCCAGCATTTTGCATTAAGCAGGTTACATACATACAACTTGTTACAGCTGGCTTTGGCTTTGTCCTGTCTGTCTTGAGTGTAAACGTGGACTTCCTTTATAGCAATAAAACTTGTTTCTCCACACACACACGCACAATCCAATATTGTATTTGTATTATTTTTGCAGCATGGTTTTAGTACTTTTACTTAGCAGTAAGTAAAGGATCCATATGTGAGGCAAGTATTTTGCATTTTTCGTGTCGTTTATCCGTCTCGCCCACGGTGTGTGAGGGCCTTTAGACGTGCTGTCAGGGTTGACAATGGTCGTCTTTATGGTTACCACGAGTGACGGACGAAACCAGCGACTTCTGCATATTACAGGTATTTACACAAATATGACTTGATACTCTCGGGGAAGTGTTGTTTTGAAGCTGAAGGTTAATGAACTGGTCAGCGCAGCCTTGTGGTGCGTTCAGGTGACTGTGAGGTTTGAATGATCTAGTGGTGGCAAGTTTGAGGGAGTTGAGAGGTATGCTGATATTGAAATGTGGAAGTTACCTTTTTATTTGTTATTTATTACCCTCTTTATGTACCCTGTTGGCAATAAGATGTGTACAAGTACAAACTTATTTTTCACAAGAGAACAAGGAGTTTCGTTTTTTTGCAGTCACCTAGCAACAGCAGTTCTCCCAACTAAAACCCGTTGAACCGATAGGACCTTGTGAGCCTTAATTACACTGCAAAGCTATAAAAGTGTGTGTAATGGGGAAGCACTGTTGCTATTAATTTAAGTAGTGAGCAAGGGACGCAAGTAAACCATACGGAGAGCACTGAGCAAACTCCATCCGCTGGTGGAGAGCGTGAGATGTGGTTAAAAAGAAATCTAGTAAGTGGACCTTGAGTCAAGATTGTTTACTTTATTCAAGGTCTGCAAGAATGCAGCAGTCAAGCAGAAGTTACTTTTTCCTGGACAATCAATCTGAAAATGATGATGATTTCATGGACATGACATTTGTTTGAAAAGGTAATTAGCTGTAAGGGTTGAAAGCCAATCGCTTATGTAATGACACTGAGTTTTGCAGTCTGATCTCCTCTCCTTCTGAAACCGTTCAAACTGGATAGGAAGGAAATGACCTAAAGTGAGCAAATTTAAATTGAATGTGAACAAGACAGAGGGTGAGAGAAGAGGAGCTGAGGAGGGAGAGTTTAATGAGGAAGTGAGTAGCCGGCTGTTAAATCAACAGTTATGGATCACAAGAGGAGAAGCAGCTCTACAGGAGGGTTTCACCCCTTTCCTTCCCATAATTCTTTCATCTTTTCATCATGTGAGGCGCGTCCCCGCGGAGAGAGGCGAGGCTCATTATTCATGCGCGCACCACGCTGCCTCTAATTCACACAATCACGGCACGCGCCGGGCAGCTGCCGCCATATGCCATCCTCTGTCTGTGTGTGTGTTTGCGTGTGTGTGTGTGTGTGTGTGTGTGTGTGTGTGTGTGTGTGTGTGGAGAGAGGGGGGCTTTTCCGGCAAGTGGCTCTTCTGTCATTGACTGCCTGTCTGAATGGCAGGACGTGTCTGCCTCCCCCTCTCTCTCACCCACTTACACACAAAGACACACACACACACACACACCCACACTCTCACACACACGCCCTGTCCCACCCTCGCCCTGTGTTGAATATGCATCGCTGCTGCATCACTTCCAAACTGGACAGATGAGCAGCAGGCCAACGGCCACCTGCTGGCCTGCCGTTCAGGATCTCCCTGGGTTTTTTGGGGGTGGGGTGGGGGTGTTGGGAGGGAGTAGCAGGGTTATAGACAGCCTGTGGCCTGCCCGTATACATCCACACTCCCCTCCGTGCCCCCTTTCCCCCTGTGGGAAGGATCAACAGAGAGGCAAAAGGCCGAGGGCAGCAGGCAATTAGGGGGGGGAGCGTTATGCGAGAGGGGAAAAGCAATGAGGACAGAAGACGACCTTATCTGTAAAGGCCCTCTCTCTTTTTGTATTCCTGTCGTTTCTTTATGTTGGTTATCTGTCTCTGTCTTTGTGTCTATGTGTGTGTAAGTCTGTGTGTGTGTGTGTGTTTTCTGTACTTGTGTTCCCTCTCTTTATAGCTTTCCTTTTCTTGTTGTCTCCCTCAACCTCTGTGCTCACCTTTCTTTCTCTCACACACACACATGCACACACACACACACACACACACACACACACACACACGCACACACACACACACACACACACACAGCAGCAGCAGTAATCCACCAGTCTCAGTGTACCCCCTCAACCTCATACACACACACACACGTACACACGCTTTACCCGACTGTTCCCATGGAAACCCACACCGACAGAAAGCACGCGGGCCCCTGCCTGGAGGCTCGAGGCAGCGAGGAGACTTCCCGCGAGGAGTCAGCCGGTTATTGATCGCTCAGCACAGGAGGCCAGCCGACTGGCCAGGCGCACACACACTGGCACACACACACACACACACACACTACAATGCTGCTCTCGGCACAAACACAGATCCTCTAAAACAGTTCCTAATAAACACTCAACACTAAATAAGTGCACTGTAGCCTTTAGAAATCATCATAGCAACAGTTAACACGCGTCATCCCTGAAATTGATAAAATCCCGCCTGCAACAGATGTATTACTTTATTTCTAAGCTGTAATTGTAGTTCAAGCATGGGATGTCAGCTTTTATGAAAAAAAAGCTAAGCCCTCAATGGGCTGATGTTTGCAAATTGGGAAATGTAAGTACACAACAGTGAGATCATTCTCACCAAATCCAACATGCAAACAAACATTATAACGTTGCGCCCATGAAATGCCAGAAAATCGCACAGTCGAGCAAAGAAATGAATAATTCCCCGAAGGCTTGTGAAAATCCCATTCACAGCATTTCAGATATTGTGCATGACATACAGGAAATTGTAGAAATGTTGTAGCGCTCCCCCAAGATGAGCAATTTTTAAAATGCAGATGAAATCCTGTTCTCCACCTCCCCTGACTTAATGCGAATGCCGGGTTACACTATGCCACACACTGACACATCTATTTGAACTGCTTTCGTAGGGTCTGGTCAACAAGACTCATCATTTTCATCAGCTCAGGCACTAACAAACATCAGTGTTGTTCAAAGCAGTTGATTTGCTTCATTTACCATGTAATAGTTTCTATCAGAAGCTTTTATTTCAGATGCAGTCAGCAGGCCATAGAAGTTAGCAAAACATCTGGTCATTTCAAGCCTGTCAAAGCAGTCAGACGAAGCTGCATGGAAGCAGCATTACCTTCCTGTTTAGAGAACAATATTAGATATTCTGTTCATGTGTGCATAAATGCGGCTATTAATGGATTGCAGAGCAGACGGCAGCAGAGTGGATCAGCAGCAGGATCCAGCTGTTCCTGACCCACATTACCTCAGCAAAACTGGGAATAAGATTTTCTCATTTGAATTAGGTCTACTCATTTCTGACTCCACAGCAAGTAGTATTACATGCTGCACACCGAGTCATGAAACCAACTCACAAATGAGAGTTCATTTATTAGGTTTATTAGGTGCCAATATAACACTAACATCCTACTATAAGCTGGTATGTTTTAGTTTTTCGAGTTTCTGAACTGTATATGCTGCTTAAATAAAAGGGAGACAAAGTCAAGTGAGGGTTAGCAAAGTTCAGAAACCATACACCATATTCTACTTTTCACTACTTTTCAAGTCTTTGCAGCAGGTAGCTGTCCATGGTCCTGAATGAGCCAAACCCACCTAGTTCTAGGAAAAATACACCCCAACTCAGTTCACACCATTAAAAAGCAGGTACCTACAATGTACCCTGCATCATTGGTTGTGTATTTTTCTTGTTAATATGGCTGATCAGACAAAATATCTCATTGGGATATTTCCAGTGCTGGCTACAATGGACGCTGATGGCAGAAAATGATTCAGCGACCCGAAAGATCAATTTTAACATCAGATTTTCGACTCAATGCCACCACTTTGCACTGACATGTAAAAAATCATACCGGTTATTATTTGCTGAAAAGGCAGGTAGAGCACTTTTCTCCACTGACATGTTAGATCAATGAGACCAAAAATGAAATGAAAAGTATTACAGTACACCCCTTTCAAAAAACGGTCACTGTGCTATCACTCTCTTCTCTTATAGTTACCATCCTGTCAGAGGTATACCCATTAAAAAACATTCTGGGGAATGTAGGAAACAGACATACACATAGCAGGTTGAGGTCATGCAAATGTGTTTACAAGTATTAAGTACAAGCATGGTCTACCGGAAATTCACAAATTCTTAAAGTCCTCCTAAAATAATTGGATTGTGTTTAAAATTATAAGATGGTGATACGGAACAGTGTCACAGCACCTCGAGGGCTGCCTGGGTCCAGACCTTTGAAATCTGCCCACCCCACAAACTTTCTGATATCAGGCAACCTTGAGGGTGGATTTTTCTTGAAAATGTGAGTGTGTTTTGCTGTTTTGCCAGGATCAGACCGATGTTGCCTCAGCCTTCGTCCTTCTCACTTTATGAGGGCAGTGGTGCTGTGAAATAGGCCTTAACCTTCAAAGCCTGCCTCACTGATCAAGGCTTAATCAGGTGGTTATATTTGATCTGGTCTATATATACACCTGTCAAGGCTTCAATCTGTACATGGGAGTTTGATAGCTTGGAATTAGTTGATTACATTTCCTAATATAATTACACAGACCTGAATGAAATGGCTTTTGGGCTGCTGTCGATGGAATGTTAGTTGCACTATGACAAATTTAAGATCAGTGTTTGTTGTTAAAGCATTCGTTTCGGACACTTTTAGTTAGCGTCCTCACCTCTTTTTCCTCCTCTCTTCACCTCCATCTCACCCTTTCATCTCTTACTTTGTCCAGCTTTTTTAACCATTGTTTTTTGTGTCTTTACCACCTTTTAAAAGTGCAGCTTCAAACGGAAAGCTCTTCAAGCAATTTCCCCAATCACGACCTAGTGACATTTCCAGAAATGTTAGCTGTAACACTCCGGGGCTGAGCATGCAAAAGGTTATGACATTTTTTCATAATACATAAAATATAGTGAGCAAACCAATCACAAGAGAGAGTGTGGGCGAATGTATTTCCTTTTGCAGTTTGCTCACAGCAAGGATTCATTTGGAGTCGTGTGTTTGGTTAGCAGATGAATAGTGATTTTGTTCTTTTTAATTATCCGTTACATTAATTTCTTTATAATTTTTTATTATTTTGTTTTGTTTTTATTTTATTGTCCTGTGTTTTTTCCATTTGTTTAATATTGGATTATAAAAGTGCTATATAAATGAAGTTTACTTTCTTTACTTTTTTGAATTTTAACACCCAGCTTCATGTTATGTGTAAAAACTTGGATATTTCACAGACAGTGAGAGTCTCCCCGTCTCTCCCTCCTCCCCACCCTCTTTTCCCAGACTCTCTCCTCACTCTCCTCACACTCTCTTCCCATCAAACCTCCCCACCCCCCCCAGATCTCAGAGCCCCGCAGGGTGCTGTAGTAACTGTCTGTCAGTCAGTTTCGTTTAGTGTTTATAGTCTGTCCAGCCTCTCTGATCCATTATAAATAGCTTTAAGTGGCACAGCACTCCCTCCTCGCCATCACTCAACACTCCATCTATTAGACTTTGTACTCAACCTAATTAATGTGACCAGTTGCACCGAATAAACATGAAGGTGGACATGAAACAGTTACATCCTGTATGTAAAATACTATTAGTTTGTCATTATTATGTAAAAAAAATAAAAAGTTGAATATTTATTTATGTGTTTATCTACGCAGACATGCTGAATCATTTGTTTACGTAATCAGAGCAACACAGACAAGCAGAGATCAGCCCTAGTCAATTTATGTCAGAATTTTGATTTGATTTGACAGGCAGAACTATTTATAATTCAAGACTTTTCAAGGGTGCATTGGGGATTCTTCAAGGTCTCAAGGTCTGTGATGTAATTTGCAGCTAGTATTTCCAAATGCCAATCAGAATAAATATATTGAAGGCTGAAGGCATTTGCCTTCTTGACTGTAGATACATTTGTGTGCTGTATTTGCATTTACTGCACTTGTATGTTTACTGGATGTGCTGTATATTTCCAGAGGTTTTAGGTGACTTTAGTTGAGTTTATCTTTATTAGGGTCTCAATAAAGATGAATAATTTATTGCCCATACTAATTCTCTAGAACAACAAAGTTGTGCCATATTCTTCAAAATTGCAACGATGTACTTTGGGGGAGACAATCTGAGTCTATTTATATCTCAACAAGTTTCTAAAGGGACACAGAGACTCTTCAGGTTTTCTCATTCTCCGATTATTAGAGTTCCCATTCGGTGTAATTAACCGTCCATCTTCCAGAATAGAAATCAGAATTACTGCATGCCAGAAATTTTCCCCCAGTGGATTCACTACTGTCTGGATTTTACTCACCCTGATAGACCCAAGGCTATTAATATCTCAAAGACTTTCAAGGGCACATGAGGATTAAAGTAGTTTTCATATTCTGTAATGTTGAGGGGGGATATTTTTTAAATATGCTGTGTACTCCCCTCTGCCTCCTGTAAATTCCCCTCTGTGAGAGAGGCAAGTTATTGTACTATTTGTTACATTATTTAAACATTACACCACTAAATGTGCCAAATGTACCTTCTTTTGCCTTAACAATGTGGGATTTCTCAGTTACCTTGCCAAAGAAAAACAAACAGTGTTGTTTACCAATGTTCTTGTCATGTTTTAGCACAAAAACATCTAAGTTCCAACAATATTTCCCACGGGAGAAAGTAAGTTTTTTTTCCTCCTCACATCTGCTGATGCCACTCTTGCTAAGGCTAGCTTTATGAGGATAAATTCACAAAAAAAGAAAATATCATCCTTAATGAACCAATGACGCTGCAAAACTGGAACTAATTTCTGAAAAAAAAAAAAAAGATTATAAATATAGCCTATCATATTAGTCTCAAGTGCTTTGCCACAATAGACTGTAGCCACTACAATCTTGATGTTGTGTAATTATTTTAGGAAATGTAATTAACTAATTCCAAGCTATCAAACTCCCATGTACAGATGGAAACCTTGAAATGTGTATATATAGATCAGATCAAATATAACCACCTGACATGCCAAAGAAAACAAAGTGCTGATTACCAATGATCTTGTCATGTTTTAGCCCAGAAACATCTAAGTTCAAACAATATTTCCCACAGGAGAAAGTTAAATTTTTTTTCTCCTTCTCACATCTGCTGGGGCCACATTGAGTATACTGTAGGTTTTGCCTAACTTCATTTTCACACTAAGAGGATGATAACAATGAGATTTAATTACTGGTAATTGTGCTACAACCACTGAAATTGAAAGAGTAATAGCCTAAGAACGTTCATTTCCCAGAGAGGACCATTGTAACAATGTATTATTTCAATTTCGAGGATTTCGGGGACAAAGCAGCAAGAAGAAAGACCACAATTCAGCTGGGTGAATTCAAGTCCTGAACCCCAATAAAGTGCCCTCGTGCAAGTCACTGAATCCCTGACAGATCCAGAAGTCATCTGACCACTGACCTCTCTGTGATGAGTGGCAAAGACAAAGAGAGCTTCCCCTACTTGGCTGAAAAATGTAACATTACATCTAAACTATAATTACTGAATGGGTAAACTGAGTAATACCTGTCACACTGTTTCACACGCTGCCTAGTCACAACTAGTCTAGACGTCCTCATGCTCCCCTGACACGCTCCCACTCCAAATCCTGTTAACGCTTTCAGCCTGCGCCAAAATAACCTACATTCCACAGTAATCACACTGACTGACTGAGGCGTGTGAGGGCGCCGGAGCAACCATAGAAAAACGGCAGCAAATCCCGGTGACAGAGCACAAGGCTGGAGAGAGGCTGCTGACACCCGGAGAGGGGTGAGGGACGATTTTTTCTTTTGTGCATTCAAATCTTATTTGGAAAAGGCGGACATGCGTTTTGAAGCGCCATATTGCTGTGGCTGTGCTCCAAGCTCCTACCAGCTCTGAGAGAAAAACACAGAGGCAGGGATCCAAACAGACTGAGACACACACAACATCAACACACACTCATACTGCTGTATTGTACAGCAAGAACTGTCATTCACAACATATAGTTTGGATTTATTTTGACTAGAAAGTGAGATTTGGTTACACCTCAACTTAGCTGGCATGGACAGCACAATAAAATCTGATTTTTTTCCATTATGTAATTTACCACAAGAACATTAGAGTATGCAGCAACTAACAGTACATTTTACACTAAAAGAATGTAGTTTATAACATTAATTTCCCCTCACAGTGAAAAAAAAAAAGTTATGTGTATTCTTGTGGTAAAGACTATATGGTAACAGGGCTGGGTATTGTTAGAAGGTTTTTTGATACTGTAGGGCTGATGCAGTACCACAGTTTCGGTACCAATACCAAAATAATACTTTTTTTTAAAAAAATACATTGAAACCTTCTTTGTCATTCAACAAAAGAAACCAATGTTCTCAAATATCTAAAAACAGGCCGCTGTACAAGAAGCTTTCTTTGTACTTGACAATTTGCGTGCAACAGGCACATGGTGGTAGACAGTTATTCCCACACATATGACACTTAAACCTGATCCGGCCTTACCCAAATTTAAGCCTGATCCTAATTTGAAAGATGAGCGAGATAGGAACCATAGAAATCACACACACACACACACACACACACACACACACTAGGACACACAACAACAAACACACACACAGCAACAAGCACACACACAGGAGAAAGAGGGAACACAGGAGCAGAGGAGGGTCGTGGGGTGTGCACGCGCATGCTCGGTCCCGCAGCAGGGCTCAGATCTGGCTGCTCCTCGGTGATGCACGGCGTCCCCGGCTGACACGCCTTGTGTATCTCCTCCCATCAGCCACAGGAAGGAATCATGTTCAATTCCAGCCGTGTCATTAGAGAAACTATACACCACCCAGCCAGCGTTATAAATTGGCATTGAATGGGGAAGTGGTGAGTGAATGTTGGAGGAAATCTGGGGCCTACATATTTGCATAATGTGAATTTTTTTTTTCAGCACGTATCAGGAAATGGATTTGCCTATTTAGCCATGCGCAAATTAGTTTTAAATTGGGATGATTCCTGGATTGCGCCCTTGTGCTTTACTGAAATGAATCACACTAATCCTATAATAAATGTGGCTACAGCAAATATATGAATCCCTATGGGGCTATTATAGCCTATAAGGACACTATAGTTTATCCTTCCACAGGAAATATAATAAATAAAGTCACTGAAATGTCTATGGAATATTCTGTGTTTTCTCTCTCTCTCTCTCTCTCTCTCTCTCTCTCTCTCTGTCTGTGTGTGTGTGTGTGTGTGTGTGTGAATTACTCACTGGTGATATACGGGAGATGACGTCACTTTTACTAGAGCTAACCTGACGATCAGAGGTTACATCACTGGCCCTGAATATCCCGCGTGCAGCTTTATGAGGATGATTTCACAAAATAAGAAAAGCTCCTCCTCGATGAGCCAGTGACGCTGAGAAGCTGGAACTTCTTTCCGAAAAGAAACAAACGATCATAAATACAGCCTGTCATAATGGACTCAACTGCTTTGCCACAATAGACCGTGGCCTACTACAATCTTGATGCTGCCCCCCCCCCTTTTGGTGAAGTTTCTAGGAATTACTCTTCTGCAATTCATTTGGTTTTAGAAAACGCCAGCATCTCTTATTTTATAGGTCTGTTCTCTAAGAATCAGGGTTCGTCCGGCGGAAGGTTGACCTGCGGGGCACAACTATTATTAACTAACTATTAAGACGATAATTCTCCCGATGATACGGTGATGACGGTGTGATTGTGTAAGATACAGACTACCCCCCCCCCCCCTCTCTTATTCCAGCTGTGGATATGGCTGCCGCCGCGGGTGCTGTGTAACAGCCCTGCGCACCGGAGCCGACCATTATGAGAGAGAGAGAGAGAGAGAGAGAGAGAGAGAGAGAGAGAGAGGGAGAGAGGGACGCAAGCAATAGGGGGAGGGGTGGAAAAAAGGAGAGAGGAGGAGAGTGACTCTGTGTGTGTGTGTGTGTGTGTGAGAGTGTGTGTGTGGATGGAGGAGAGCCTACCACCGCCACTGCTAGGAGCGCGCGCACGCACACAGTCTGCGGAGCACGCGAGCACACACACTCTCAGAGGGGGAAGCGAGCGAGCGAGCCAGGCAGCCAGGCAGTGTGAGTGTGTGAGCCATGTTGGATGTGAATGAACGGGAGGAGAGATGCTGCCGCCGCGCCGCTCCTAACGCTCGCACCTCCAGCGCCACGGACCACAGCGGGTAGATGCCAACTCTCCGGGCCGACGGAGAGACGGGGGAGCCTGGGGGAAGGTGTCGGGCGGTGCCGGCGGTCCTGGAACTGGCCACCTAGCCCCTGAACGAGGGGAGAGAGAGAGAAGAGGAGAGAGAGAGAGAGAGAGAAGTGACGGGGAGAAGGGGAAGACGCGCTCGAGAGAGAGAGGAGGAGGAAGAAGGAAAAAAAAAAAAGGGGAGAGAACAGGCGAGAGGTGGAAGAGGGAGAAAGGAGGGGAGAGACGGAGAAAGGAAGAGACTAAATGGCTGCACCGCTACCGGGCTTCACCCCGCTCCTGCTCTCGTCTCTGGCACTCCACCTGCTCCTCCTCGGCCCTTTGTTCGCCCTCACCCCGGGGACGGTGAATGCAGGAGGGGATCCCGGCCGATGGACCCCGGGCCTGCGCCGCCGAGACGCCGGTAAAGTGAGCCAGCAGCAGCAGCAGCAGCAGCAGCAGCGGTGCGAGGAAGCCGGCGAGTCGCCGAGGGGCGGCTGGAACCCGCGCCCGGGCAGGTGCGTGGCGGAGCGGCCGCGGAGCGAGGCATGCTCCCGGGTGCAGCGCGCACGGGGGGCGAGGGCAGGCTACCGCCAGGACGGGGCGAGGGGGGCGCGGAGGGGGAGACCGAAGGGAGTCGGGACGTTCTGGAGGAGCGGAAGCGGCCGCCCGGCACCATCGCCGCCCCCTCCTCCACCTCCACCTCCTCCTCCTCCTCTCCTCCTCGCAGGTATTGGGAGCAGGTCGAGCTCTGATGGCGTCGGAGAGGGAGTGGGGCGAGGGAGGGCGAGGAGGAGGAGGAAGGGCGTTGGTTCTCCTCCCGCCGCACCTGCTTCCGCCTCGCCGCCGGCTCGAGGCGGCGGAGAGCGGGCAGTACAAAGGACTCGAGCGTGCGCGCAACGGTGGCCGGCGCCGAGGCCACACCTCGCCCGGCGCGGCGCCTCCGTGCGCGCCTCTGGCCTGTGCAGGGCACCCGGAAGTGGAGGGGGGAGAGGGGCGCGGGAGAGGGCTGGTGGCTCACCGGGCCCCCCGCCGGCCCGCCGCTCCCGTTGCGCTCGCCCTCCTCCCGGATACAGTTCAGCGCGCAGGGGGGCTTCGGGCTCCCCCGGGTCCCAGCCCGCTCTCGCCGGCAATTCAGACCGCGTCCGGGGCTCGGAATCGGACCACGTGTGTCATCTCTCGGCCTGCAATTCCCCCCTGACCGGCCGCGCAGATGATGAGATTCAGCCGCCTCCAGTTCACAGGGAGGGCAGCGACAGCGGGGGGGCTCGGGGTGCTGACAGCAGGGCCGGCGATCGTTGCCATCCGGGCAGGCGCAATCTTATCGATCCCGGCAGAGAGGGGGCTGTTGATCGCCGTTTGACTGGGTGCGTCGGGACCGGGGGGAGGCAGAGGAGCTGGGGCCACGAGGAGGGGGTGAAGGAAGCGTGCAGATGCGGGGCGCACCTGCACCTCCGCGGGTCCCCTGCCCGCCGCGCGAAAGCAGGGAACCACCGCGCCGGAGTTACGGCCAGGAGGAGGGGTGGAGATGAGAGGGGAGAGGGGGAGGATGGAAGAGGAGGAGGGACGAACCGAGGCAACAAACATATTCATTTGTCTAATTATCCGGATAATGATTTGGCTTTGCCGATTTTGACGATCCTGTGCGGTGCTGATAATGAGCTTCGGCGGGGGAAATCAGCACCGGCACGCAGAGGGCAGAGCAGTCAAACCCGGGGAGGAGGCAGGCAGGTTGCCGGTGGTTGCTTTGCTTGTTTGGACAGAGTGGAAGTGGGGGATGGATATTTAGCCGAGTTTATGGTCCCGGAGGGAGCCGTAGCTCAGAGGGATGTCCCCATCCAATTTACCCCCAGCAGCATTACAGAGACGCCCGGCCAAGCTTCTCCATCCGGCAAAAGCGCAATTCCCCAAATCGAATCGAAACCCGCTGGCCCGCCGCTCAACACGCCCCCTCAAACACGAGCAGCCGATTATTCAGAAAGTGTGAAACTGTCCCGGCCGCTCCGTCTATCTGCTGAGAAAGTGTACGCTGCTCCGGAGACGGAGTCTGCCGGTGACTCAGGCTTTTTCTCGCCTGCCGAGTCTCCCGTGACATCTCCCCGCGCTGTGGCGGCCTCTGCGGGGGGTGCAGTCGGACCGCGCGCTCCCACTCAGCGCGATCACACCGCGGCCGCACGCCTCGCGTTTTTCTCGGAAATCAACCTGACCGCGTGGCAGGGGGGCTCCGCACTTCACTCCGTGGAGGACGCGATTTCAGCACGGCGGACAGCTCCCGTGCACCCCCGGCGCCTGCTGCCGGGGAGCAGGTATAACACCAACAGCAATAACAACAACCGGGAGGAGGGGAGCAGGGAGAGGAACGGATACAGTCATGGATCTGAAACAGAAGAGCCGCCGTGGCGCGGTCAGGCTGGGCAGCAGGACCTGTGGGAGAGCGCTCTGGGGGGGTGCGCTGACAGTGTTTCCGCCGACTGTTCCGCCACCCAGCCAGGGGACCGTGCGCATTTGCAATTAAAATCCGGTAAGCAAGTGCCATTAGAGCCCGAAGGTGTCAGACACTCGGATAGGCGGCAGATGGGGGCCGAGGGAGAAAGAGAGAGGGATGCAGAGAGGGAGGGAGAGGGCTTGGAGGGGTCCGCCGCTGTTGGGGGAGGGAAATTACAGGTGGGGGTGGGCGAGGGAGAGGCGCGGCCGCAAGGGGGGAGAGAACCAGGGGGAGACGAGCAGGAGGAGGAGGAGTGGGAGAGGGGAAAGGGAATAACAAAGGCAAGCCAGGCAAAGGAGAGAGAGGCAGAGGGAGGGAAGGGTCAGGGTAGGGGCAGTGGCACCATCTCACAGCCAGATAGCAAAAGAGGGAAGAAAGAGAGCCAGGCGGATGAAAGCCATGAGGTAGGAGAGGGGGATGAGAGGGAAGGGAAGGGGGAGGAGGAGGAGGAGGAGAGGCACACCACAAGGGGAGAGAGGAGTCTGGAGGGACTGATAGTAGCAGCAGATGATGACACCTCACAGGGAGAAAGGGGGAGGAAAACGCTGATACCGTGGCTTCGCTCTCGACGTGCAGCCAACAGGCATCCCCATTTCTCCCAGTATAACTACCAAGTGCAAGTAGCTGAGAACCAGCCCCCCAGCACCTCAGTCATTGTCATGTCCGCCTCAGACCCAGACGCAGGAGATGCAGGCAGGGTGAGCTACTCAATGGCCCCACTGATGAACAGTCGATCGTCCGACTACTTCCACATCCACCCAGACACAGGTCTCATCACCACCACTCAGATTCTAGACAGAGAGCAAATGGATTTGCATTACTTCCGGGTGACTGCGACCGATTATGGCTCCTCTCGCCTCTCTGGCACCACAATGGTGGCCATCAATGTGGCAGACCGGAACGATCATTCTCCTGTGTTTGAGCAGACCGAATACAGGGAGACGATCAGGGAGAACGTAGAGGAGGGGTATCCCATCTTACAGCTGAGAGCGACAGACTTAGACTCCCCGTCCAATGCCAATATCCGTTACCGCTTTGTTGGTGACACGGCTGCAATCGCACGAGCAGCCTTCGAGATTGACCCTCGCTCTGGCCTCATTACAACCCGTGGAGCTGTCGACCGGGAAACAAACGAGCACTACACTCTTCAAGTGGAGGCCAGTGACCAGGGGAAGGAACCCGGGCCTCGCTCCGCCACTGTTAAAGTTTTCATCACTGTTCTGGATGAAAATGACAACGTGCCCCAGTTCAGTGAAAAGCGCTACGTGGTGGCAGTGAAGGAGGATGTACGGCCTCACTCTGAGATCCTCCGTGTGAGTGCCACAGATCGGGACAAGGACAGCAACGCTGCAGTTCACTATAACATCATCAGTGGTAACAGCCGGGGACAGTTTTCCATCGACAGTGTCACTGGGGAGATCCAGGTTGTGGCACCACTAGACTATGAGTCCGAACGGGAGTATACGCTCCGTGTTCGTGCACAGGACAATGGCCGGCCACCTCTCTCCAACAACACCGGTATTGTCAGTGTACAGGTGACGGATGTCAACGACAACCCACCGATCTTTGTCTCCACACCATTCCAGGCGTCTGTGCTTGAAAGCGCCCCAGTTGGTAGCTCCATCCTCCACATTCAGGCCATTGACACAGATTCTGCTGATAATGCCCGCCTGGAGTACAGGTTAACTGGCACCAGCTCTGACACGCCATTCGTCATCAACTCTGCAACAGGCTGGGTCACTGTGAGCTCCATTCTTGACCGAGAATCCGTAGAGCACTACTTCTTTGGCGTGGAGGCCAGGGATTATGGCATGCCGCCTCTTTCTGCCACAGCGAGCGTTACAATAACAGTGATGGATGTTAATGACAACCGTCCTGAGTTCCTCCAAAAGGAGTACTATTCCCGCCTGAATGAGGATGCAGTGGTTGGAACCAGTGTTGTGACTGTCACGGCTGTGGACCGCGATGTCAACAGTGCGGTGACCTATCAGATAACAGGAGGAAACACCAGAAACCGCTTTGCCATCAGCACAGCAGGAGGGGCTGGACTCCTCTCGTTAGCCCTCCCGCTGGACTACAAACAGGAGCGGCGTTACGTTCTAACGGTCACTGCCTCTGACCGCACCCTCCACGACACCTGTCAGGTGCACATCAACATCACAGATGCCAACACACATCGGCCTGTATTCCAGAGTGCCCACTACTCTGTTAGTGTAAATGAGGACCGACCACCTGGGAGCACTGTAGTTGTGATCAGTGCCACAGATGATGATGTTGGTGAGAACGCTCGAATCACATACTTCCTTGAGGACAATATCCCACAATTCCGCATTGACACCTCCACAGGGGCTATAACCCTCCAGGCAGAGCTCGACTATGAGGACCAGATGACCTACACTTTGGCTATAACAGCCAAAGACAATGGCATACCACAGAAATCAGACACGACTTATGTCGAGGTGAATGTGAATGACGTGAACGACAATGCTCCTCAGTTCCTCAGCCCCAGATATCAGGGAACAGTGAGCGAAGACGCCCCTCCCTTCACCAGTGTCCTCCAAATCTCAGCCACCGACCGTGATGCGCACGCCAATGGTCGTGTTCAGTACACCTTCCAAAATGGCGAGGACGGTGATGGAGACTTCACCATTGAACCTACATCCGGCACCGTCCGAACAGTTCGCCGTTTGGACCGGGAGAGCGTGCCATTCTATGAGCTCACAGCCTATGCCGTTGATCGCGGCGTGCCCCCGCAGCGAACCCCCGTCCACATCCAGGTGACGGTGCTAGATGTGAACGACAACGCACCTGTCTTCCCTGCTGATGACTTTGAGGTTCTAGTGAAGGAAAACAGCGCTGTGGGATCTGTGGTTGCCCAGATCACAGCCACTGACCCGGACGAGGGCGCCAACGCTCAGATCATGTACCAAATCGTGGAGGGCAACATCCCTGAGATCTTTCAGATGGACATCTTTTCGGGGGAGCTCACTTCACTCATTGATCTTGACTATGAGGCCCGCAATGAGTATGTCATTGTAGTCCAGGCCACCTCAGCACCTCTAGTCAGCAGGGCAACTATCCGGATCCGACTGGTGGACCAGAACGACAACCGGCCCACTCTGCAGGACTTCCAAATCATTTTCAACAACTTTGTGTCCAATCGCTCCAACAGTTTCCCCAGCGGGGTAATTGGGAGGGTACCCGCCCATGATCCTGATGTGTCAGACAGGCTGTACTACACCATCGACAGAGGGAACGAACTGCACCTGCTGCTCCTGAATCACACCAGTGGAGAAATCCGACTGAGCCGAAAACTGGATAACAACAGGCCTCTGGTGGCTCCCATGCTGATCACCGTCACAGGTAAGAGACCGTGAAGGGACAAATGGGACGAAAGGATGGGAGGGTGTGTGTGTGTGTGTGTAGACTCTGCTTAGATTCCCCCATAGCTTTATTCACTGTAACAAATACTGTAAAGATAAGGGCTCTACAGGTTTGAGTGTGAATGTGAAAAGGGTGTGATAAGACTGGGTGACATTTGGTTGAGCTCTGGGCATTGCTTCTGTTTTTTCTTTTGTCTCTTTCTCTTGATTTGTGTGCATGCAGGAATGAGCAATTAACTCAAACAACAAGAAGCCCAGCGAGAAAATTAGATTTGTTAACTGTGTCTCAGACATCTGCTACGTGTACCTGAGTCCCGTAAGGAGAAGGCTCTTGGGAGAAATTGCGTGTTTGTGAGAGAAATATAGACAGAGCTGTTACTGAAGTTAGATTAACCTGAGAGCATGGGACGGAAACAATTAGGAGATTGATGCAATTCAGCTTAGCAGAGTTTCAAAGTGTGGAAGAGGTGAGAAGAGTATGAGAAAAGGATGACGAGGAAAAAAGCACGAGTGATACTTAGTGTGGATTTTATGTGAGAAAACGTGACAGTACATATCACAGAAGGGAGAAAATGTGTGTGAGGAGAAACAGATTGAAAAAATATTTGAAGACTTCTATCAATGTGAGCTAACTAACAGTAATTATTAGGTTTTTCATGTCAAATTTTCATATCAGTCAGCATGTGGCCAGTGTATGGGATATGCTATTGCAAGCAACTGGTGTAAAGCAGGCTTTTTTTTCCTGGCATGACAATGACAATTTTGCTGGTGGAAAAAGAGCTGTGCTGTTAGGAGCTGTGATCGTTATCACAGCACCACCCACACTGTTCGATTGACAGGTGATCTGGGCTAAGTGCAGTCCAAGTTGCCATAGCGATTTTATAAAATTAAAGAAAATCTATCAAATAGGGAAACAAAGAAGCACATAACTCTGACTGGCAGAGCCAATTACTTTCACTCGCTGTTAAATATCCTACGAAATGCTATCAATACTTCCTTAATGTGATATATTTCCTGATTAAATAGGGCAGTGAGGGGTCAGTCTTAAGTGTAAACTCATGGAGCTGTTAATATGGAGAGAAAAATACCAATTTTCTAAAAAGTATTTCTTGGCCCTGAATTGAATTTATATTTTAAGCTGTTTGAGGCTTTGTTTACCACACAGGAATATAATAATCTATTTTATTGCCATCCAATGGATATATTTATTTGAGAAATAGTATTTTGGCTTTTTGAATTAAATTATAAAAAGAAATTTAAATTTGTTTTTAGATGTATTTTCTTTTTTAGTTTATTTGTTTGCATTACCAAGCTTCGCCTTTAAGATAAAGGCTCACTAAAGCTTTACAGGCGTCTTTGCTGTCAATGATCAAAGACATAGAAACCGAATAAGGAAAAAATGAGAGCAGCATTGTTGCTTTGAAGGTTAGTTGTTTGTATTCTGTCAGAAAGATTAAATGGAGGAGCGCTGGCTTGGGAGTGTGTGTGACCTGCTACCCTATTTACACTGCTTTTATACCAGCCTCACTGGTGACGATGCAGGCTTATACATATTCATTTTGGTGTCATTTGGAGGAGCGAGTGAGTGAGGAAAGGACTGTGTGAATGAGTGAGATACCCGTCAACTGAGCAAACAAGTTAGAGAGCGACAAAATGAGTGAAGCAGAGAGTGAGTATTTACTGTAGTGAGTGAATAAATGAGTGTGGGAAGGACTGAATGAGTGAGTGAGGTACTCATCAACTGAGTCAGTGACCAACTGAGTGAGTGGGTAAACAAATGACTGAGTGAATGAGCAGGTGATTAAGTGTATGTGATAATTTATCTATAGGAATAAGTGAACAAGTGAGTTTAAATATTACAAAGTGAACTATGAGGTGAATGAGTGATCAAATGACTGACAGAGTGGACAAATGAAGAATATGTGAGAGGGTGAGGGAGTGAGCAAGTGAATAAGCCAGGGAGTGAATGGGTGAAGGGGTGAGCAAGGGATGGAGAGCAAGTAAGAGAATGAAAGAGAAAGTGACTGAGTAAAGGAGTAAGTGAATGAGTGAATAGATACAGTAAGTGGTTGAGCAGGAGAACAAGTGGGTGGGTGAACAAATGAGTAAATGAACGAGTGAACTAGAGATTCATTAAGGGGAACAGTGAGTGAATGAGTGAGCAATCGGGCAAACCTGACATGTGTGTCTCTGTGGGCCAACCTCTGTCTCCATCTGCCGCTTCCAATGTGCATTCAGCTCGGCTGAACCACACGTGTAGATTCATTTCCAATTTTCTCGCTGTATCTCTCTCACTGTGAAAGTATTGAAAGTATTTTACCCTCCCTCTCCCTCTCTCTCTCTCCATCGCTCCAGGATTTGACAGTTATGAGATTATAATGAAACAACAGTCAGCTAGAGTCATGCTCGGAGCAGAGCTGTCACTTTCATTGTGAACTGTGTGTTATCTGTGACTACCCGTCCCTCCTCTACGCATCACTTTCTTCCTCTCCTTTATTCTGCCCGTCCTTGATGTATATATGGATGAATACTTCTCAGTCATTTCTATTCCTTGCTTTTAGCTCTCCTTTTTCATCATCCTTCCTTCCATTTGTTTCTTTTCCCTTCTGCCTTTCTTTGTTTTCTAAATTCTTCCTCTCTCTTCTCCTTCTGTCCATCTCCTCAGTCTTCACCCTGTTTATGTTCCATCCTTCTCTCCTCCTGCTCTTCTCTTCCACTCAATACTTCCCTGTAATCCTCTCATAACTCTCATGGGCGGTTTCTCTTCCATGGCATATTATTTCTGGTCTCTCTGCTCCTCCTTCCTTCTCTCTGCTTTCTTCTCTCCTTATTTCCTCTCCTTGTGTGTGTGTGTGTGTGTGTGTGTGTGTGTAAGTGTGCTCAAGTGCCTGAATGTGTTGTGTATTTTTGTGTGCGGACTGTGTTTTCTTGTAGCAGAGAGAGTTTTCTGTGTGTATGTGCTTGTGCAGGGTTTGTGTTTGCACATAGTAGTCCTGTGTGCATGTGCATGTGTGTGTGTGTCCATAAGTGTGTGTGTGTGTGTGTGGGTGTGTGTGTGTGTGTGTGTGTGTGTGTGTGTGTACTCTCAGGTGGCTCAAAGCATTGCACTTGAGAGTGTATTCATGTCTTCTCAATGAATAATATCTATGCATGCCAGAGAGTGCCGGGACTACACTCCTCTCTTTTTCTGCATGTCTTGCTCTCTTACTTCCTCAGTCTTTTACACTTTCTTCCCTCACATTCTCTCTCTCTTTCCCCATTCCCTTTCTCTCTCCTACTCTCTATGTCCTCTTGCTCCCCCCTTCTCCAGATGACTGTTAGTTCCACACTATTGAGTCTCAGGATAATTCCCACATTTATGGTGCACTGAGATTAAATGCTGCATCCATGCATGTGTTGCCAGCGGGTTTAAGCACACACAGACACACACACGCATATTTACATTTACACACATGGAACTGGCTTTAGGGTCAGTTGGTTGAGGCAAGTAATGAAAAAAACATCATTTTAGCTTGGCACCCCGAACCGCATCAGCTCAAGGTGCCCTTTAGCAAAGCAACCCCCAACTGCTCCTGTGGCCAGCAGCACAGACTGTGGTTGGACTGGCAAACTCCCAGTTGTGAATGTGTGTAGCAGTTGTGCCTAACTAGACTTCCCTGAGTAGGTGAAGGTTGAAACAAAGACTCTGTGGTGTGTCAGAAAGACTTTGTTCGATTGGCCTTTTTAACAGCTGATATTTTGACGTGTCACAGCAGGAAAAGGTCATATTAGGTCTCATGCTAATTAGCAACATATATCAACCCCCAATATGAGAAGTTAACCGGTTGGTTTGGACCCAAATACGATTCAACCTGCTTGGATCTCTGCTTTCTCGTGTTGCTCTGAACACTTAAATACAGTATCGAAGTGCTGATTTTCAGACCCCCTTTCATCAATGACAAATACTCGTAATTGGTCATCATCCTAATATGGCCAACCTGTGTAGCAGTGTTTTTGATTATTATAACTAAGAAAAATATTTTCTAAATGTGTTATTTATTGCTGGAGAGGTAGTGTACAATGGGTTTATCAGAGCCTGTTTTGTTGAAAACAGTTGTGTGCTGCTGCTGGAAATGAGGTTGAGATCACAATAAATGTGCTATAGAAATAAAACAATAAACTAAAAGAGGCTAAAAGCTCCATAGAGCTGCACAGTTGGTGCCTTTCACATTATGTAGTACTTCCATTCATTGTTAATATAAAAATATTGATTAGCGGAGCACTAAAGATTGAAGACTTGATAATGACAAGGAAAAAATTTGTGCCGTATTCACTATAGCATAAGACCAGTTTATTTGTGTATAGTTACTGATCCACAAGATATTTAACTGAGCTGGTAGGCCTCAGCAGTTCTGTAGTGCTACCCAATCTGTGGATAACTGGGGTACTGTTACAGTAGTAGGACATTATTTATTATGACTGTGACCTATTAAATACATTTGAATACAAATGAACACAAATAAAGATAAAACCAAGGGTGTTAAACAAAAAAAGTATAGAACATACTTGTATAATTTGCTATCTGTAAATGTGTACCTTGCTGGCGCTTGTATGCATGTGTTAGTGAAAAGAGAAGGGAGTGTTCTGCAAATCAGTTAACACATCTGATGAGCCAAACATAAATTTGGCAAACTCAACATGCACTTGTCTCCTTCTCCATACTGATTTGAGTTTAATGGCCTCGGTGTGTGCTGGGGATTTTGGGAGTTCAGATGGTAATGAAGACACATTGCCAATGCATTTAAACACTGGTTTACTATATGTGATTGCTAACTATGGCACAGGCCAGTGCACCGTGAATACATTTAGAGTACATATAGGTCATTGCACTGATGTTAACTAGAACCCGTGCATTATGAGTATGCTGATGCTGCATGAATAAGGCAGCTGGAAGACAGTGTGTGTTACTTTCATGTTTTATTCCAGTTGTTCATGTCACGGTTAGAAACCATCGATTCTGTAATTTTACCATCAATCTATTGCCCTACAATCAGATTCCATCTATTTATTATTTACAGTGAAGTAATAGAAGTATACGTTTCAGAACAAAGACATAGTAAAAAAAAAAAAGAGAGAGAAAAGAGAACACAGACAGTAAACGTCATGAGCCAGTTTTAATGCCATGTTGAGATGAAAACATGGCTTGCCCTCTGAACTCCCAGGAAGCCCCACAGGCTTAGTTTCACCACCAAAACAAAGCGGTTTTATATAAAAGCCCTTTGAAAAGCAGTGTGTGTGTGTGTGTGTGTGTGTGTGTGTATTAACCACCTGTCCTCTTCTTGCTCTGTATTGATTTGACTAGTCAGATATTGGTGAGCCTGCCACAGCTTGAGTTAATTCATCCCTGTTTTAACCAGAGGTAATAATGCAAATTAATTTATACAGAGGTTCTACAGGCCAATGCATCATGGTTAGCACTGTATAGACTATATCATTTTTACTGTGATTTATCTTAGAAAACTCAATTTATGCTTTATTAGTTTACAGAATGTACAATTCTAATCTAAGTAGTTTTAAACACTTACAAGAATATAATATCATGGCATTTTATCTTTATGCTGTCTTCTAGGAATGACTGAAAATGTACACCACTATATCAATATTTAAATAATTACTGCACTTTGCTTCTCACTGTATGACCGTTGGCTTTTCACTCTGCACTTTTGCCTTCCGATTTTGTAGTTGGACGATACGTTGTACAGATTAGTTATTTTCTAGCCTAATCTGATCCTTACTACTTCCTCTGTCTGCGCGACAAGGCTGTTGTATATTTACCTTAAACACAGAATATATTCACAGAGGAAAAGAGCGGAACATTGAATGAAAATTGTACAAAATGGGCTCAAACCCACAGCATCATGAGCACAAAGCACTTACTACTCACTTAGCAACCACAATGACTTACATATACAGCACAGTACATACTGGCCAACTACAGTGTAGCAGCCAAATTATAGAGGAACTTTTACCAGCCCATTAAACTCCATTAGAAGCACTCTCTACATCTTCGGCCTGTCGGGGAAACAATGAATCTACTGCCCATCAAGAGCTAAATGGTTCAGGCCGAACAGAGAAGGTCGTGGGGTTTGACACAATTTTCTCCCTGCTCAGAGAGCCAGAGGACAGGTTTCTCGACTGGATAGTTAGTGTCCCGTAACCATGACACCAGCACTGGGACCAAACCTATAACCTCAACAGGTTTTTAAAATGACCAGTAATGTCCTCTCGCTCATAACTGCATATTTGTACGCTTAATTGAGCAGTTAGCTGTGTTGTAATAGCAGATATTGAGCAACAAGGGGGTTGTAAGTGATTATAGTGTTTTATATAGTGTAACCAGGGTTTCTGACAGATCTTCTGTAGTGGTTTTTAGCCAACTGAAGGCCAGAGATATTAAGTGGTGGATGGGATGGTGGGGGGGCACATAGTGTTTTACAATTCAAGGCTTATGTTAAAAGGAACGTGGGCTGTCCCCATGGCTTAAATAAATGGCTTCTGTTATTCTAAGCAAATGGATCAACAAATGAACAATGTATTTCTCTCTGTGAGGAATCAGAGTGACAGTTAAACGTACTGATAAGGTGTCCATTTCCCAGCTCTCCTTTATCCAGGATTCGTTAGATTTGCACTCACGGCTCTTTTACTGTGAATGTCAAGTTACTTTGCATTCATACAGCCATGCACATCCTCATCTGGGAACTGGCCTGAACAAATACAGTCCATTTGATATGTCCCTTTCTTTGGGATAACAATGTGGTTTGAGTTACAGAATGACTGGTGGGAAAAAAGGCAAACATTATACACAGGGGAATGCTGTGACAGTGAAATTTCAGCTAGGTGGGCTCTCCGTGAGTGAATATATTTTGACAGAAGTTTTCAGTCAGTTGAGAGCATAACAAATTCCTGTTTCCTGCTGAGAGATTTGCAACTGTTCTGGGAAGCCTCTGCTCCTGAAATCTTCTCACACCTTTTTCTGGTCACTTATATCCTTAAAAAAAAATTAAAAAATTCAAACCTTACTACCTTATAATACTGGAGACAAATAGTCAATCTTATCAAATATGTGACTGTCTGGTGAACAGCGTGAGCTAGAGTAATTTTTCAGGCAGTGAACTGCTGCAGATGAACCTTTTGGGATGGTGAATTGATTTCTGCCACCTCAAAATATTTAAGATTTTCTCCACTAAGTTTCCTGGTTGACGGTTCTTTCTAAAGTACAGCCTCTTTTTTCTGCATTTTTTTAAAGAATCAACAACCAGTTTTTAACTTATGAATCCCCAGTTCCCCAACAAGCACAACAAAACAAAGTTATCCACACTGCTTTTTCTGTAACCTGACAGAGAAAGTCATGAAACTTACTGTACATATGACTTAGTTGAATTATGCAGGCTGAATATGGTATCTGCTCTGATACCATATTCTGCCTGCATAATGCATTAAACTCAGGGAAAAGTTCAAATAAAATGTTCAAACTCCCGGTGGCAGAAAGTTACTGTTTCATCACAAAATACCTTTAAAATGAACTGGAATAGTATAACAAATCTTTTTTTCCCTCGGTCTGTCTTTGCTGCACTCCAGTCCCTTGGTGATTGTGTTTTTTACTTTGTCTGTGTCTTTAATTAGGAAGGCTGACATTTATCCATTACGTTTTGTTTCCTATTAGCTGTATGAAACACACATGGCTGGACGTGATTTAAAAAATACCAAATAAAGGGTAAAACTTAGACAGAGACAACGGCACCAAATGAGGAGAAAGACTGCTTCTGCAACTCACTATTATTATTATTTATTTCTAGCACGCTCGTAACAACCGCTGTACATTTAAAGAAAAAATTAGATACAAAATACATAACAACCTCAAATGCATCACAGACTCCAAGACACACAGAGTTTATTCCCCGAAGTCCAGGTCGACTAACCTTTCAGACATCAAAGAGCCAATGGCTGAATGGCAAATGGAAATATAAGTGTTCATAAATAGCATTTTAATGATTTGTTTGTGCTGGTCTGAGGCTAAATGAAGACGGGTTCAGTCCAAATCAGCCACCAGGGAGGAGTGAGAGCCACAGTGCAGGGAAAATGAGAAAAGATCATCAACAGACTGGAACTTCCATGCTATGTTTAGCATTGTGTCATCAATAAATCATTAGCACATTAGCTTTACAACGTTAACATGATTACTTTAAACAAACAACATCACCGCAGAGAGAGAAAATGGACACTGGTCCATCCTCTGTGCTGCATTTTATCTGTGAGACACTGTGCTGGATTTGATTAGTCTGTTAAAATCTGTCGGGTTACTTTTCGGGCTGTAACGCAGAAGAACACTAAGAATACACTGTTCGGGTAAATCAGGGGTTATTTGACATGTAATATCCTCACAAATTCCACATTTCTGAACATGTCTTGACAGGTTGATGAAGCCAGTCCCATTTCAAAGTTTGCTGTTAATTGGTAGTTAAGTACTGCTGCCAGTGTTGTTGTTCTCTTTCTCTTTCTGTCTGCTCGGATTGACCGGCTCGGCTCTGACTGTCCTCGGGTACCTTTCAGATAGTGTTTTTTCTCTTTCCCATGCATGGGTATGTTGAGGATTGGGTCCGAAAATTTTGAACCTTGACAACCCCTAATGTGGAAGCAATGGTGTCTTGAGATTTCTGCTGTGACAACATCCCTTCACATGCTCATCTGTGTCTGCTTTGGATCTCTGATTCAATATGTGGTAATAGTAGATGGAAAGCTGGACTCACGCAGCACCCATCTTGATCACTTAGAATCCAAGTCATGCCTGAAAATTTGGTTGAAGTCTGAACAGCTATTCACAACTAACGGACTGATAATATGATGTCCCCTGATGTTAACCGTCTGTGTGGCGACCCTCATTTCTCAGTTTCTGTTAAAGCTTTGCCATTGTGAACATGGTTTCCACAATTTTCATCGCTCTAAGTTGTGAACACAAGTAATTGTAATTAAAACCCTGTTCAGTAGTGTGCATTCTCTCTGTGTGTTTGAGGGATTGGGGCACATACACAGGTGAGCATCACGTTAGTCCTTTTTGCTGCACATACCGTACTGAGGAGAGCATTACTGCTGCACTATTACACCGCCCCACAGGAGCAATTATTTGGAAAATTTAAATTTGGGATCTTTTCAGGTCGACAGAAGGCCCTTGCACTGGTAGGAGCGATGAAAGCTGCTACAGACACACCCTGCCTCAGGTGCTGGAGTTATTGCAGTGATTTACAAGAGACAGTGCTCAGCCCACAATGTTATGCTCCAAAATACCAAATTATTTAACTAAAAAACAACAATGTCTCACTAGAGATAAGGTGGAGCCCTGTTTACAGCGCCTGTGGACCATTGAGAGTCTCTTTTTTGCATGAAAAATAAGCACAAGTGTGGTTCCGCTTTTACACATAAAACGTACGGTTTCTGTGGTTGTACATTTGAGCGAAAAGACTAACCACAGCAGCACCACAATACAAACAGAAGACAGATGCAAGACGGAGGGGGTCGCTGCTGCTACAAACAGCTGCTAACTGATGTCACAGCTGCATGTCAGAGAGGTCAGAGTGTGGATTTGTGTTACACTGTGGATTTGGTTATAAGTACAGTAGACATGAGGGTGTGTGTAAATGTGATATGGGCTAAAAGTGAGAGTCGAGAGGGCTTTTTGCGTTTAGTGTGTGTGCAAGTTAAGTGTATCTGGTATAATGTAAAGGATTAGTGCTTCTGTTGTAAAAGGGTGAGTTAAACCATTATGTTGCTGCGGTTGCCGCTGCTGTGTGTGTCTGTTCTACTTTGCACTGAGTATAATGAGTGCTCAGACCTCAGGGGTGGAAAGGCTTTAAAAAACAAACAGAGCGCAGAAATCAGCTGTCAAGCCAGCGCATGGGCTGTGTGTATGTGTGTTTTGAAATGATGCTTTCACAATATTAACGCTTGTGTTATTTAACAGGCATTAATGTATGGCCTGACTCTCTCTGCAGCTGTCCATTTATTCACTTATGTGTACGCATTTGTATGTAATTGTCACTTTGGCTGTTCGTACTTTCACTCTCTCTCAGGGAGTTGCAGTCATTACTTTCAGGTGACTGTGCGTCAGACGGTCCTTTGTTCGCTCCCCCAACAACTTCAAACGGTTTATGTGTGTTTGAAAAGGGCAGCGCTTGTTCAGCGGCTACCTATTTATTTTACTGACCTGCGGGCAACTTACGCAGCTGAACACAAAACTGCTCACACATTTTGTTACACGGCGTTTTGAAAATTCAACCTGCTCATTTTGTTAGGACTTTTCGAGGACGGTGAACACACAGAGGAGAGACAGGAAAAGGCCAAACAAAAGGATGTGAAAACACAGTGTGAAATGGGATTTAAACCCATGGGATTGTGGGCACATGGACTGTGAGCTAATGGGCTGAAGTCACCATGACTGAGTTTAGTATGTTTCGGAGTAGCAGCATACGGCTTTTGTTCAGTCTAAATCCAATTTTACTGTTTTGGGGTTTTCCATGCTAGTTGTAATATATCTCTCATTTTGGGCTTTTTTTTCTTTTAATCCCAAGTCCTTGTAGTACCAAGAGTGAGGACAGCTTGAGTCAGAGTCTTAACCATGGCAGTGTCAATGCCATGTGTAAATGTATTAAACATGTGGGAATTTGAACTGCTAACCATGGCAGTGTTTTTAGCCTTTACAGACTGAGCTTCCCAGGATAAGAAAATAATAATAAAAGAAAAAATTAGTATTTGCTGAGAAAACATGCCCCAGAGTCGCCATTCAAAACAATTTTTAAATTGACATGAATGCCTTTCGGTAAGATATGACCCTCCATTAATTGATGTAAAACCTAATGGACATTCAGGATTTTAAAAACAGGACACATCTAAGTGTTACAGAATTGATTACTGATTCGAACAGCTTGCACTTACTTTTAAAACAAGCTGCACCTCCTCTGAGGCCTCAAGTCTGATATCTTGTGAATAAATAAAGCATATCTCACTATTGTCACAGTATACTGTTGTACTTTACCATTTTTTTTACCAACAAAAAATAATTCAGCACGCCAACGAACATCAATCAAACTGCAACTGTAGAAGGCCACAGCAGATCAATCTTTCAATCCTCTGTTACCTTTTTTTGGATACTCATTGTCAACACCTGCAAATAAGGACACAGCTTGTGTGTCTAACAATAGACATTTGTTTGGCTGATGTGTCCCAAGCAGCTTCCTACACATTTATTGCCTACAAATTGAACTATAATACCAAAAAAGTATGTTTTTTTTAAGCATCTGTGAGTTTTCTGAGGTATGAGGAAGAAAAATAATCAAGCTCCGATAAAGCTTTTTCTAACATCACTTTGAAATCGCAAACTTTTCCTTCACAAATCAGCTGAGCAGTATCTCCAAACCTTTGATTGCTTTACTCTGACTTTGCCTCTTTCTTCCTTAAAGGAAAATGCCAGAGCTCTGCCTTGTGACCCATCCTCCTGCCCCGTATTACAGCTTTTAAAAATGTTTCTGGGGCTGTTTTCAGCTCCAGCTGTGGGCTTCCATTGTACGCTACTTTGCAGACTATTTCCGTCTGGATTTCCAGGAAGCGAGCTCGGGATGCTCTGACATTCAAGAAGCTATGAGGGTGCTATTAGTCAGGCTACCTGGCGCAGAGAGATAGCACTGAACTCCCTCAACCCTTTGAAACTCCGGGGACCGTATACCCACAAAGCATCTTAGAGCCGGAGCACTGATCGGAGGCCAGCCTCTCTCTCACGGTGCATTGATGTTCATGCGTCCATGGGACCTCACTGATGATTCCAGATCAGTGTGTTTATTCTTAGAGGCTTTATGCACGCCAGCCCCAAGCTCTCCTCCCTCTTTGAAGTGTGGACACATGAAGGGGAAAGTGTTGGCTCGAAGCCCACAGGAGCCGTGAATGCTCATAGAAGCGTTTCGGAGTTGTTATTTATGAAATGCCTTGTTTTCCCGCGGTGCTAAAGATGCCAAAATAACCTTCCATTAGTAGATTTTGAGTTTGGAGATTATTAATGTTTTATTGTTTCCATGCACACTAAAGCAGAGTGGCAAGGAGAAAGGGCGATGCATTAGTTATGACTTCCTGTCTTATTGGAAAGTTATGGACCAAATCACCCTTAACTCACCTTTCACCAGGATTCAAAAGAATTTATTTATTTTTATTTATTCTTTATATTCCACTCAGATGGACTTGATGCCTCTGGATTCAGTTCTGGATATGAAGGGTTTCCATCCAAAACGACACATCAGCCGTCTCAGATGTGATATATTATCTGACAAAATGATTGACACCTCCCAGTCCCATAAACGATGGTGCCTTGTTACACTAAAGTAACACGATAACACAAACAAACTGATCAAGGCAGTGGTACACTAGCAACTCCCGGGTTCTCCAAGGTAAAATGACTGTTTTGGTCAAAGGGGTCTGATGACTTTGAAGATAGCACAGATGGATATGTCTGACGCGTGGACGGCAAGGTAAAGCAGTTATAATATTCTGAATATAGTATATATATAATTCTTAGGTGGACCTCTTTTTAGGTGGCTAAAATACGTTTTGCTGCTGACCCCGTCCACAGCAGTACGTTGCTTAGCGTCCATGTCAGTACAGCTGCCTGCTTCTCCAAACTGGGGAGGTGCCGACCGCCATCTACTGTCAGTAATACACTGACTGTGTATAAGTACCTCATACAACCCCTCTTAAGTATCCCTTTAAGTTGTAATTTAAAGTCAAACTTGAGGTGAAGTAAGTCCCTGCATACAGTTTTTAACATTTACCTTTTCCTCATTGAGCTTTTGGAAAAATATGCGCTTTTTAACGCAGCGGGAGACATTATAATTAGGCTTGATGCTGGTACCTGATTTTTCGTTGATCTAACAACAATCTTCAGTTGGCTAACTTGTGACAAATAAAGTATAAACCTACCTTGGAGAAATTTGGGAAAATGGCCTTTATTTGTCTGCAGATGGATTGGTTATGACTTTTGTGTTTTCAGCAAAAACTGCAATTTGCATGTCAGGGCAGGTACCTGAGTAAAATCTGTAGCTGACCTCAGAGAAGGAGGTGGATTAATCATTGACCTGACAGAAAGTGGACAGAGCTTGGCGGCCCTAATTGCTTAAATGGCTGTTTAGCCTGAACTGTTTTTCTTTTCTATTTCAAGCCTGCCGAATGGCTTCACATGTGGAGGGATGATTGCTGGTGCTAATGCAGGTTGGCCAAATTAGTTGGACTGTAGCCACGAAGGGAAGCCAAATGAAGGCATTTTACCGTCCATGTTTATGTGTGCCAGGTTTACTGTCAGAATTTAATGGCTGCTTGGGGCAAAAATACCTCTGAAAGCTAATAAAATCACAGTGAAGTTACAAGCTGTCAAGGCAAACAGGCGCTGATATTGAGGGGAACTATTTTCCATTTTAGCATGTTACATGTTTTGTTGAGTTGTCAAATATTCCTGTGTGAATGTCACTGTTGTCCCCTGTGGGCCACCGAAGGGAATTCCTGGGAGCCTGTGACTCAGAGGGAAAAATGTCTGTGTGCCTGGCAGAGGAAATTGTTTTATTTATTTATTTTTTTTCTTATCAGAAAACAGTCAAGCACACAGCCTGCAGGAAGCTAACATGGCAATTGCACAAAAACAGTGTGTCAACACAACAACAACCGCGGTGCAGATAGACAGGTGTGTGTACGTGTGTGTTTTTGAACTTCTATCTTTGTAAGAATCAATGTTTTTTTGAAAGAATGGACATTTTTTTCTGGTGTTTACTTACTCGGAGGACAGTTTGAGGGGTAAAGACTGTGGATGTGATGGTTAGTTAGTGTCACAGGCCAGGGGAGCTGCGCTGTGTCAGTTGTGTCACAGGGATATTTTTGTAAGTGTACAGAATTAAAGTGAATGTGTGGATTTGTGGTGGATGCGGACGTGTGGGTGAGATTGGGTCCTGCTCCATCAGATAATCCCTGGTCTTTTCGTAGATCCCTGTCTCATTTCAATGACAATAGGAGATCAGCATCAATTACTGCTGCGTATTTGACGTGATCGTGATCCAGAGGGCTGATAATAAAGCTGGCTTTTAGCCCCGGAAGACGAGGTGACATTTAATTACTTCACCTAATACTGTACGTGGTTTTAAAGTCAGACACGTTCCATTATGTTTGCTTTTTAGTCGATCTATCTATCCATCTATCTATCTATCTATCTATTCATCTATATTTTCATCTATATACTTCTCTGTAAGATTCCATTTAGTTCCCTGATGATTTTCTGTGGGAGTTTTTCTCCTCTGTTCCTTCATAATGCACTACTTCCTCTGGCTGTTCATTTATTACGAAAGGGCTCTGGGTTTTAGTGTGTGTGTGTGTGTGTGTGTGTGTGTGTGTGTGTGTTAGAGGTCAGTGGGGAGTGAGGCTCCTCATAATCCGGTAATCAAACCAGCTGCCACCCGACCCAACCCCCATCTCTCCACTCCTTCTCCTTCTCTTTTCTCTCCATCTCTATTGCTTTCTCCGATTATTTCGTTTTCTCTCTGAATTTTTATTTGTCTCTGTTTATTTCTGTGTACATCTCTCTCTTTTTCTTCTCTTTGTCTTTTTCTTATATCCTTCCTTCTTTAACATTTAACATTGTAATTAGAATTACAATTACAAATTACTTATTCATATTTTTCTTTCTCTTCCCTCTTTCCTGTCCATCTGTTTTTATTTTGGTAACACTTGATGTCAGCAGCAAATAAGTAACAAATTGTAAATGAGGGCACTCAATTGATAAATTTCATTTAATTTGGACAAACCATTTAATCAATTCCATAACCCTTCAAATTATATTTTACTACAGTATTGGCAAAGGAACAGAAGTGAACATCAATAATCAATTATTTACAGTAATACTCAAATAATAAATGATTGATTCCCTATTTGTGAGTTACCATAATTACAGTGCTCGTCATTTTTATTGATCCCTGGTTAAAGGCCTTATTCGCATTTTCATTTCTCCTCCCTTGTCCTCCATAGTCTCCTTTGCTTTTTCCAGTTTCTAATAAACCTCCTTCACCCTCTGTCGCCTCTCTGTTCCTCCCTGTTTCAACATCCTTCCTCTGTCTCTTTGAACCCTAGCTCTCCATCCATCGCTGCCATGCTCCTTCTTTAAATTTTTTCCTCTCATTCCTTCTTTCTTTCCACCACTTGCCATTCTCTTTTAGCATCAAGACCTCTCATGTATTGTATTCTTACTCTCTCATTCTCTCAGTCTTATTGTTCTCCCTGTTTCACCTTCACAGCGCCTCAGTACAGCTGCAGAAAATTGCTTCCTCATGCTGATGTGTTCCTGTGCATTTGTATTCTTTTATAGGTTATTAGCCTGCTTGTTGCGCCAAATTGATTTGCAATATACAACACAGCCCGGCCAGGACTGCGTTTGTATCTGGTGTTTCTAAAACATGTCCTGTGTCTATTTGTGGGGGTTGCGACCTGCTGTGATTCATACAAACTCATTTTGTAGCGATGGGTTTCAGAGAAGGGAAGTGCTGGGGTTGAATTTGTAACCAAACCTGAATGTGAGGAGACGGGGGATTTGAGAATGATGTTTTCTATACAAAAGCACTCATTGATAACTCTCCATCTTCATCTCGGTCTCACTGTGCCCAACCATCCACACCAACCTGCTCCACACATCTGTCCAGTATAAGGACATCACACTGAACAATGGCAGAAACGTTGCCAGGGAAAGTATGTTTCAAACAATTTTGTAGCAAACATGGTTGGTTGTGGCCCCAAACTGTGTGACATGTATTGCAATCATCCACCTATAGTGTAACCTGTTTCCCATGTGAAAATGTTAGCCGACTGGTACATATATGCATGACGACACAACTCGGGCTGTAGAATCTTTTACTGGAAAACTGGAAACTTCATTCACAGCAGATAAATTCTTACATAAATTGAGTAAAGAACCCAGTCTCGCCAGAGCAAACTTGCTTTCCATTACATTAGGTAAGCATCAGAGTACCGGCATTTCAATCACCTACAGTATAAGCTTCTCTCCCTCTTTCGCTCAATTTATATAACACACTGAATTACAGTACATTACTTTTGACAGCTATAACTACAAGTTTGATTGCAAACAGGCTTGCGTGTGTGCATTTGCGTTTGTTGCTGTTTTCTGGAGATGGCAGTGTTTTGACTTTTAATAGCCTCCAGTATGAGTTTGACATTGTTGCAACCTCCTCACCTTTTCTCTTCCTCTCTGTAATCCTCCCTCTCCGGCTCCCATTCATTCATCGCTGTCTCTACGTCCTTCTCTCTGCTCTTTGCTGTTTATCCCTGTCGTTCCTGACCCTTCTCCCTCGTGCCTCCCCCTTCATCTCTCCCCCTTCACCTGCTCACACCTATGTATCATTGTATGTCCGTCTCTGTCTTTATCTTTCCTTATCTCCCGCTCCTTCGCCTCCTCCTCTAACCCTTTTGTCCATCTTCTATGCAGCCCATGAATGAGCACGTCATTCACCTAACCTCCGTTCTCTTCTTTAACTCCGCAGATGGCGTCCACAGCATTTCAGCCCAGTGCGTTCTCCGCGTCCTCATCATCACAGAGGACATGCTGGGCTCCAGTGTCACCGTCCGCCTCCAGAACATGTCCCAGGAGCACTTCCTGTCACCCCTGCTGGGTAACTTCCTGGAGGGTGTGTCGGCGGTGCTCTCTGTGCCTGTCGAGGATGTTTTCATCTTCAACATCCAGCCGGACCTAGACGCGGCGCCGGGGGGGATCCTCAACGTCAGCTTCAGTGCTGCGTTGCCAGGCGGACTATTCTTCCCCTCTGAGGCCCTGGAGGAACAGCTGTACCTGAACAGGCCGAGGCTGACGTCACTGACACAGATGGAGGTTAGTTCCCATTTATAAATACCAATACACTTATAAAGATTTAAGCGCTTAGTGTTGATGTATGTATGTTCTACGAGATTCATATCATATACAGAACAAAGTGAAAAAAAATCTAAATAAATTGGATTAATATTTACAAGCATAAATCAAAAGCATTTTTAATGATTTTAAAATGTGGGCCTGCTACATGATTTACAAACATTACAGTTTCAAACACAATTTTAACTGCATCAGAGAAAAATATATTCATGAGCATAAATTTTATGTTATTATATAGTGTTAGTTGCTGTTTTATTGGACCTGATTACTGTGGGAGGGACAGAAAGTTCAACCTTGTTTTTTCATTTTTGGTATCGGGGCTCTCCTTCCCTTTTACTTTTAAATTATAGAATTTAATATTGGTTGGTAGAAACATGTTTTAAATCCTCATTTTTTGGGGATGAATTTTATTCTTTTAGTTGATAGTGTGAGGAAGTTTGTATTCATCCACATACACACGGACACATGAACAGATGAGCAAAATATGTTTCACAGTCACATGCCTGCACAGTCATGCATGTGCATATGCAGCAGCTGGAAATCAGGGTAACATGTAATAATACAAGCCAAGCAAAAGTAGTAAGACACAGTGTGCAAACACACATGCATCCTGAGATCTGAGCATATTGCATGTGAACTGATAATAATACAATACAGATGCCATGCCAGCGCAGCCATATGGTTTTAAGCAGCACACTGATATGACCACTATACACTCTCATGCATGAAATCACACACACCTTGACACAGCATGCACACCAGTTTCCTCAGAGAACCTCTGCACATGCATGAGAGAAAGAGATGTTTTCGATAAAAAGGAACAAGTGAAGCCCAAAGGAGAAAAGATTTACGATGGCCCAGAGAGCACCGCATGAGATACATAGTTTAAGGATGAAGTATATGACTGTCAACAGGCACTGTCAAACAAACACATGCACGTGCAAACTGAATCTAGATCCTCGAACTGTCTAAGAAGACACAATCTTGCAAATATATTAGATCCAGTGACCTGGACAGCAAACAGTAACAGTAAATGACCTCTCCTGGAAAGTTGATGGTTTTATAAAGCAAAACGGGGGCAAACAGATACGTAAATAATAGTATAAAATAAATAAATAAAAGAAGGTCTTTTATTTATTTATTTTAGGGATAAGTCTCAGTGTGATAGGGCTGTAAGTTGTGCACCACTTCTTAAGGCAAACCGTCTTTTAGAGTATCCAAGAAAGCCTTCATAATGACTGAGACCAGAGAGGAAAACATGCGGAAAGACTAGTTTATCAAGAATAAATATATATTCATATATATTATGAATTCCAACAAAAGATTACACTATTTTAAAAGGGTTCAAGGAGATCATCTTGACATTCTCCTTTTTTAAAAAAAAACTTCTATATTATATTATTAAATATCTCAACAGCTATATTGGACGGATTATCATGAAATCTGGTCTGTAAAGTGGTTTGCAGAAGGTAACCTGCACTAACCAGGGGGGAGAGCAGCCTCCACGTGGAGGCTGTGCAGCCTGACAGTCCAGACTCAGGGCCTCACAGGCCTCACAGGCCTCGCTGCTGTCAGCCTCGCTGGTACCTGAACGCATCAGTACTTCTCTCA